>CAJVGC010000432.1:21059758-21143469 GCA_910822075.1 Senecio squalidus | reverse complement strand
TACAACTTCTGGAGGACTAAAACATGAAATCAGTGAAGACATTTCATTCGAAGCCTTCATCTCACAATGCTCAAGTCTCACAAGTGAAGACGTAAAACAGATGCATCAAGACGACTGTGATGAGATTGACCTAAAGTGGCAATCTGCTATGCTGGCTTTACGAGCAAGAAGATTTGCAAACAGAACAGGAAGAAGATTCAATCCAAGAAACAATGAACGAATTACTTTCGACAAAAGCAAGGTGAAGTGCTATGATTGTAATGAACTAGGCCACTTTGCTAGGGAATGTCCAACCAAGTCAAAAACCAACAATCCACGAACCACTCAAGACAACAATCAGAGTGCACTCATGTCACAGGACATATTTGGATACGATTGGAGTGACTTAGCTGAAGAAACAAGTCAAAACAGGGCGCTAATTTCTGAAGAACAAAATCATGTTTACGTAGAAGATATTACTACTGTTCACCATGCATGCATAGCAGTAGTAATGGATGCGGACACTGTTTCTACGGAGGATACAGTTACTACGGAGCTAGTTTATACTGATATGGGAATTACCGAAATTGGCAACAATGTTCTGGGATATGACTGGAATGATGACGACCAAGGAGCAACTCAAGACGATGCTCTCATGGCAATCAACTCATCACCAACGGACTCTGAAACTCCATCACTTATGGCCGAGGTAAATTCTAAACTTTGTACTTCTGAGTGTAAAGATATAATTATTAAATATAAAAATCATAATCAATTAACGAGTGATTCGATTAAAATCTTAGAAGAACAAAGACGGTCAGCTGCTAGGGTAATTGATAACTTAGAAAATCAGATCAAGTCACACAAAATAAATGAACAAAGTTATCAAGAGAAAATTAGCTTAGTTGATTGGCAAAGAGAGGACTTACTACTTAAACTTAAGATGGCCAGGGAAGAAATCAAAAGATTAAAACAAGAACATGACAAAGTTGAGTTAGATGTAGGGAAATTAGAATTTGCATCAAAATTAGTAAATGACCTATGCCAACAACAAATACATGGAAAGGTAAAAGCTGGTTTAGGTTACAAAGAAGTTGCCCCTCCATTTTACCAAAACTATATTCCACCATCTTTAGATGAACCTAGAATTCCTATCTCTCAGACACCTCCAAAGGAATCATTCAATGTTGATCCAATCAACTATGATGAAGTTCTAATTGAGGACTTAGTTGAAGAAAGTAAGCTTAATATTGTGAAAAACAAGTATATTCCATTGGAAAATCACTTACTCACAATAGAAGGCATTACTCAACATTCTTCACAAAGTCTAGTGTCTATGCCTCCTACTAACCCCATCAAGAAGGTAAAAACTCTCAATGAAATCCCAACCAAAACAGCCCCTAAGGAAAAGGAAAAGACTTGGAAACATATAGGTAAAAGAGGAAACCAACGAAATATGAACCAAGTAAAAACTCAAAAGGGTCAGAGTGTCAAAAGTCCAGGGAAGGGATGTTTTATATGTGGTAAATCGAATCACTATGCAAAAATTTGTTATCATACTCCTCAAAATCAATTGCAAGTGATTCAAAAACCATATCATGGGGTGGGATATACAGGTAGGCTTGCACATAAAAATAAATCCATGAATAATGGTAACAAATCAAATCAAACAAATCATAAATTTGTTACTATGAATTCAGGAAGACATAGTGTGAACAAACGTAACACATTTTCTAACAATACGAATAGAGTTCCTACTGCTAGGCAAAACTTTGTTTCTACTGCAAAACTTAATACGGCCAAACATAATGGTGTTAATACTGCCCGTATTAATACTGTGAAAAATAACCGTGTTAATACTGCTAGAGTTAATACTGCCAAAGGTAACTTTGTTACTACGACTTTCGTCAACACTAAGAAACAAAAGCTAGTAAAACCAGTATCTATTCCTATTGTTAAATCACAAACTGTTAACACTAAAATTGTTTCATAAGCTAAAACTTTCAAACAAGTGTGGCAACCAAAGATCCAAGTAACTCAACCACCTCTCCCCATTAATTTTTCAAAACTAGTACAAAGGAAGGTGTGTTACTTTGATGAAATGGGCAAACCCAAGTCAACTTTGGCTTGGGTTCCCCCATAAACTAATCTCTATCCTTTATGTGCAGGTTCAGCCAACCAAAGACAGTGAGAGCAGTTGGCATGTAGATAGTGGTTGTTCCAGGCACATGACGGGCAACATGTCATGGCTTCAGGACTTTGAAAAGTTCAATGGAGGATATGTTGCGTTTGGAGGAAATCCAAAAGGAGGAAGAATTTCTGGGAAAAGAACAATAAGCAATGGTACACTGCACTTCAAAGATGTGTACTATGTGCAACAACTTCAATACAATTTGTTGAGTGTCTCTCAAGTCTGTGATGAGAAACACACAACGATCTTCACTGCATCAGAATGCATTATAATGAAGCCTGGGTATGTCATATGTCACACCCCGCTTGGAAGCGGAAACACGGGATGTTCCAGTTATAATATCAAGAGTCAAGATTACAACAATATAACCGATAAACAAAAAATCAAATCAAATAGATCATGCCAAATGTTGCAAAATACATCACAAAGTCAAAGGCGATAAGACGCCGAGTACAAATACAACTCCAAAAGAAATAAACAAACGGATCGTCATGGAAATTACAATTTCAAATTCAAATTTCCCAAAAGCAAGCGATCCGAAAATAAACTATGGCATGATCAACGGAAATCCTCAATTTCCTGCAAAGCGTTAAAACGACATCAACAACATGTTGGTGAATTATTCGCAATTTTAAGTAAAAAGTGACCCATCGACAATTTTCAATAAACATCAACATTTCAAAATATCAAATCATTTCAAACCATATCTTGTTTTTCAACCCTAGTGAGGATACCATGCTTAGATCAGTTATACATCGAACCTTACCAGTCCTGAAGACCCAACTCCTAAGGCAGTGTCAACCAAAGGCAAAAATATGAAGTACGGTCATAACATCCGCTCATAGAAGTAAGCTACCGAGGGATGAGGGTTAGGTAGAATAACCCATATAGCTATATATATGTAACCGTTGGGCATAAAGCTTAACGAGTGTATAAGACACCCAATCTAAGGCAGACCTATTCAACTAGGTAAACAAGATAATCAGTAATATTTCCGCATTTATGCAGACAGTTTAAAATACACAGACAGTTTAAAATACGCTTTACAGCCCAAAAGTATTTAAGACAAGGGCTACGAATAACTCACAAAACAATCTTCAGCAAATCTCGGGTAAATACAATCACAGAGTTACAACTCCACCGCCTAAGTGCCTTAAAACAATAAACAACATAGTCTCAGTATCTCTATAAGTCTAGGTCCGGTTTAGCCTTGTCGGTTAAGATTATGTTTAATAAGATAATCCAATTATTAATAAGTTTAAATGAGGTGACGTATTTAGAAGGCGATGTTCCGCGTCAAACAGGACCGCTCGGAGAGATATCGGCATTCCACGTCATAATCGTTAACAGGAGATGAAAGATAATCCGAATCGAAATGATTACAAGGAGTATTGGTTAATAAAATATCGTTATCAAGTTTTAAATAGATCGACCAAGGTCAACGGAAACAATGTTGACTTGGTCAAAGTCAAACGTAAGGAATGTTGACTTTATAAAAGTCAAAGTCACAAATGTTGACTTATGAGAGTCAAAGTTATATTATGTTGACTTATGAGGTCAAATGTCAATTATGTTGACTTATTAAAGTCAAAATCAATTTAAAAGTCAAATTTGACACTTTGGATAATTTGAAGTCTTACTTTTCAAAATATAAGAGTAATAAAATATTCAAAACCATTTCACCAAGAGTTGTCGTAAAAACGCCATTTGATAATTTTAGATTACGAACGTGTTATGAAACGAAGGTTTATTTGTTGAAAGAGGTTAAAACATCCGTTTTAAGTAATATTATGGCTTTTATAAATATGTTAGCGTCTTTGAGTCCAAAGACGATGTTATAATGTAATATATTACTTTTATGCACAAGTTTACTCATATAAGTGTTATATAGTCGTAAAAGACGTGAAATGAATTTCGGCAGCGCTTCCGCATCGTAAATTATTAGTCCAAATTTTATACACTTTCCCGCTTAACAACAATTGCATTTTTAAACCTTTCTCATAATACATAATATGATATAAGTTAAATACGTTACTTATGGTTAAATTCACATTTTTAACGTCATTTAGTCCAAAGTTGTCCAAATCCGAAATCATAACATGTGTTGGTCTAATATTTATTCCTAACCATTTTTCAAGGCTAAAACCGAACATATGAAAAATGAGAAATTAGGAAGAAGGTCGATTCTTACCGATAGCAACCGCAATTTAGCTAGTTAAGAACCCGAGACAAAATCCTTTGATGGTGTGGTGATGAGATTCTAACTCCAAAAACACAATACACCATCCGTTAATACCAGTTCTTACGAATACAAGCTTACGGTTACGTTTAATAGTGAAACAAAACGAAAGTGGGCAGTCTGTCCCCAGGTTGCGGCGCAACATAGAGAGTTGCGGCGCAACTCCTGGGCAGATTTCCACCGAAAACGTTTTTCATGCTTAATAAATCGTCTTTTGATGGTAGATTTGGACATGCAAGTCATAATATGTTCAAAAACACTTTCAAATAACCATTTTATAAAGCTTTTAACATCATTTAAGCAAGATCCATACATATTTTCATAAAAACTTGATTTTCATAGGTTATTACCCATCAAACTTTGTTAAAACTCATTCTCTTTAGTTAGATGATACATGCAATGATTAAAACTTATAAAATACAGAAAGTTTAAGTTAATATACCCCAAAGAAAGTGAAGATTTGAAGATCAAGCTAGATGTGATGAAGATCTTGATGTGAGACGGTGATTTTGACCCGAAAACGAAATAACCCAAGTAAATCTTCAAATGGATGCTCAAACTCTACTCCTCATGATGAAAACAACAATTTATGGTGGTGAAAAATGTGGTTTAAGTTCTGGAATCTCAGGTTCAAGAAGAAAGAAATGGAAGAAATGTTTGTGTTTGTGTATGTGTTTGTGTGTTTTCTTCAAAAAGAAAGAGAGAGAAGTGATGATAAGTGTGTGTGTGAAAGTGAAATGGAATGGGGAAACAATTGGGGGTGTTAGTGATGTCTTTACTGGACCCAAAAGGGCTTAAGACATGCACAAACCCGGAATAAAAGATGTAGGCCCGTTTAGGAGAAATTGCAAAAGTTTGAAAAACCCAAAGTGCTGATCTGCACTGTCTTGCGGCGCAAGACAATCACTTGCGGCGCAAGAGGGCCTCCAAACAGAAATTTTCATTTTTCGTTATAAGTTATGGTTACGCACGTTCGTTGTTTAGAGTTCTCGATTGTTTTACATATGAACTTAGACAAGTTCATTATAGGTATTCTTGGTATTGTAATTCATTATATGATTCAATTTGAATTTCCAAAATGGAAATACATACTTCTCGGTAATAACATAAACACGAGCAAAGCACGATTTCTTAAGAATAGGGATACGTTAACCGACAAATTTGGCATAAACCTCCTAACTTATTTCCATGAGCATACTAACTATAAGGCACTAAGATAAGATCGACTTACGTCTCAAGGGACGAATCAAAATAAGCACATAAAACCCGATTCTCAATAATAAATCGTGAGTAAAACAAAGCGAAATACAAGGGTCAAAACAATTGCGAATAATATTAAAATAATAACGGTAACTCAAGTATCTCAAATAGACGGGACGTCACAGCCTCCCCCAGTTAAAAGAATTTCGTCCTCGAAATTACTAATGAGCATCACTAGAAGAAAATAGATGGGGAAATTTCCGCTGCATTCCATCCTCCCGTTCCCACGTAAATTCAGCGCCATACTTAGAGTTCCATCGGACCTTCACAATAGGGATCCTACTCCGCCGCAGGCGCTTAACCTCTCGGTCAACGATTTCTACCGGCTCCTCTAACCGCGAAGCGACTCATCCAAGTGTCGTCTTTCTAAGGGAATAATCAACGACTTGCCAGCAAGGCACTTCTTGAGATGCGATACGTGAAGTATGTTGTGCACACCGCACAACTCAGGTGGCAACTCAAGATGGCATGCCACTGGACCAATACGAGACAAGGCTCTAAAAGGACCCTTAAACGTGGACTTAACTTGCTGCGCTTCTCGAAACAAAACACACCCTTCCACGGAGAGACTTTCAATAACGCCACCTCGCCGACCTTGAATTCCAAAGGGTTCCGTCACAAATCCGCGTAATTCTCCTGACGATTCCTAGCGGCAAAAAGACGATCCTTAATCTAAAGGTCTTATCAGTAGTCTCCTGGGTCAACTCCGGACCCTTAATCTGGCTATAAACAATCTCAGTCCAACAAGGTGGAGACCTACACTTATGACAGTAAAGAGCCTCAAGCGGCGCGCAACAAAGATGGGGCGGTAACTATTGTAGTATAAAAAAAAACTCGGCTAGCAGAAAATGTCGATCCCCAACTTCCGCCAAAGTCCAAAACACGCGCGTCACGATCAGAAGTGACGGAAAAATCTCGTCAATATGCAATCTAAAAGGTTTCTCTATTCGGTAATCTTCTCGAATAGGCAGAAAAAGCGCTGACTACATCAGCTGATCTACGTTAATCGAATGATACAATCCTCGGTGAGAGCCTCCTGTTAAGCCTGAATGATACGAGCCTTCCATCTCGACTGAGTCGAAATCATCATGGTGCGTACTCTCACCGGCTTAACCGACTTTGTGCGTCTCAACGCACCAGCTGTTACATTTCCCTTACCCGGACGGTAGCGAATCTCACAACCATAACCGATATGCAACTCAACTCATCGCCGTAATGCATTTAGCATCTTTCCTTTTTAACGAAAAGTACCGGCGCGCCTCAAAGAGAGAAACTCGGCTAACGAAGCCCTTGTACACAAATTCCTATATCTGCTTCGATAGTTCTTACATCTCCGAAGGTGCTAACGGATAAGGAGCCTTCGCCACTGGCGCTGCTCTCGAAACTACGTCAATCCAATACTCTGCCTCTTGACTAGGGGTAATCCAGGTAAGTCCTCTGGGAACACATCGGGAAATTCACGAACCACGGAGGTGTAAGAAAGAGTGAACAATCCCACTCGATGTACTCCCGAACTTCAAATCCTGAGACGACTTTAAGGCGCTCCCCCGCCTTATCCCCCTGGCCTAACAACAATCTTCCTGCTATAACAGTATGCGGATAATCTTCTCGCAACATATAATCTCTGCACGGTGCGTCGACAACCAACCCATGCTAATAATAACGTCGAATCTACCTAAGGCGATCGGAATCGAGTCGGTAGGAAAAGAATGGTCATCGGAATCAATACAATAGGCAGAAAGAGCTTCGGTAGTAGGAAAAACTCACCAACGGCTAACTCTATTTCGAAGGAAGACGCTAAAGATAAAATCGTGCAAAAAGTCATAGTCTTAAATGCATCGGATATAAAATTCTTCGAATGACGGACTAAAATCTGGAATAGGTAAAATTGAGAATTAATGACTCAAAAACGGTTAACAATAGCAGTTACGTTCCGTTCTCGCATAATTTGTTTCGAACTAGGCGTAGTTGATCAAGTTACGCGTAGTTGGATGCGAATCATGCAATTGCGGAATTAATCCACTAAAGTTTAAAAGTTCGAAAAATATGATTGGTGAAGAGTCTTTATTAAAGTTTGGTTTGGTATCAATGATTACTAAGTCGAAGCGAAGTGACGGATAAAAATCTGGAGTCGAATCTCTCGGAAACGCACTCGTAGGACAACCTCGTCTCGTCGACTTCTTTGCAGATAAGAGCTTTCTTCGGTGACAACGCAAAAGAGACGTAAAAAGACGTAAATAAACAAAAGAAAGAGGAGTGTGTAACACAAGGAAAAAATGAGGTCAAATATCAGATTCGAATAGAATATATGCAAGCTGACCTTAACTGAGAAAAGTACCTGTATCAGCAGCATCACCAGCTAAACCCAATTTAGGACACTTGTCCTTATGATGTTCGGGAGAACCACATTCATAACATTTTCCCTTCGTGGTCTTACAGAATCTACCCGTGTGGCCCAACTTCTTACACTTATCACATTCCCAACAAGCCATCTGCCTGGAATGGTGATTACCACACCGATCACACTTCTGATATTTATGTTGAGCATTCGGAGTCACAGCCGCGAATGCCTGCACCATCTGAGGAGCATCCTGTCTCCTTGACTTCTCCCTCGAGTTGCCATCGCGGAATCCCCCGCTTCGTTTTCCTCTGGAGTTTTGCTTAACAATCATCGGGGCTAGCTCGCCATCCCGGACCGCGTTCTGAGTCAAAGTAATCGCAATTTCCACCGCGCTCTGGAATGTGCTCGGTTTGTTGGATAGGACACTCTTACGGATTGCTGGGGGTAATCCGTGAATGTAGCGACCAATTCGCTTGATCTCCGGTCGAACCAAGTGTGGAACCAGCTGGGACAAGGCGTGAAAACGCGAAGTGTACCCCTGAATGTCTGACCCAATCATGGTCAAGTTCCATAACTCATCTTCCAACTTTTGAATCTCAGATTCAGGCACATACTCAGTGATCATCAACTCCTTCAGTTGCTCCCAAGTCATCATGTTGATCTCAGCTCGTCCTCGCACATTTACGATTGAATTCCACCACGTCAGGGCCGTTCCTTGTAATACAAATGCAGCAAATCGGACTCGATCTTTGTCCGCGCAGTCGATAGCATCGAAAATAGATTCCATCTTTTCCATCCATTGGAGCGTTCCAGTTGCTCCCTCGTTACCTCGGTACTCTGGGGCCTTACAGCTCATGAAAGTCTTCAGCGCGCAACCAGCGCGTCGAGCTGAGCCCTCTGCTCTACCTGATCCAGTGATCACGACTTCGGGACCCTCATTATTCACAATCGGCTCAGGGCCTTCATTATTAACCACCAGCTCGGGATTCCCGGAACCCGAACCATTTCCTTGGGCGGTGCCCTCCCTCAGTTGAGCTATAAGCTCGGGCATCATTTCCGCTATCTGTTGAGCGATCATCTGAGCCACGTCAGGATTCGCATCGTTCTCCACATTGTTCCTTCTCACATTCGACGTATTCGCTCTCGCGTTCGCAGTAGCACGTCGCGCGGAACTTCGTGTCGCAACTCTCCTCTTAGGCGCCATCGTCCTAAAAATAAAAGAGGAAAAGACTCGATCAGCAAATGTGTGCAACACGAAAACAAGGCCAAATGCCAAAACACAACGCGGAATTAAACACGTATGAAAAATAGTGCACACATTGCAATCAGAGTAAAAATCGATTTAAAAAGCCTATGGTCATAGTCCAAGTGATTTACTCAATTAAAATCACTCGGTTCGCTATAACCTTTGGCTCTGATACCAACTTCTGTCACACCCCGCTTGGAAGCGGAAACACGGGATGTTCCAGTTATAATATCAAGAGTCAAGATTACAACAATATAACCGATAAACAAAACATCAAATCAAATAGATCATGCCAAATGTTGCAAAATACATCACAAAGTCAAAGGCGATAAGACGCCGAGTACAAATACAACTCCAAAAGAAATAAACAAACGGATCGTCATGGAAATTACAATAAACAATTCAAATTCAAATTTCCCAAAAGCAAGCGATCCGAAAATAAACTATGGCATGATCAACGGAAATCCTCAATTTCCTGCAAAGCGTTAAAACGACATCAACAACATGTTGGTGAATTATTCGCAATTTTAAGTAAAAAGTGACCCATCGACAATTTTCAATAAACATCAACTTTTCAAAATATCAAATCATTTCGAACCATATCTCGTTTTTCAACCCTAGTGAGGATACCATGCTTAGATTAGTTATACATCGAACCTTACCAGTCCTGAAGACCCAACTCCTAAGGCAGTGTCAACCAAAGGCAAAAATATGAAGTACGGTCATAACATCCGCTCATAGAAGTAAGCTACCGAGGGATGAGGGTTAGGTAGAATAACCCATATAGCTATATATATGTAACCGTTGGGCATAAAGCTTAACGAGTGTATAAGACACCCAATCTAAGGCAGACCTATTCAACTAGGTAAACAAGATAATCAGTAATATTCCGCATTTATGCAGACAGTTTAAAATACACAGACAGTTTAAAATACGCTTTACAGCCCAAAAGTATTTAAGACAAGGGCTACGAATAACTCACAAAACAATCTTCAGCAAATCTCGGGTAAATACAATCACAGAGTTACAACTCCACCGCCTAAGTGCCTTAAAACAATAAACAACATAGTCTCAGTATCTCTATAAGTCTAGGTCCGGTTTAGCCTTGTCGGTTAAGATTATGTTAAATAAGATAATCCAATTATTAATAAGTTTAAATGAGGTGACGTATTTAGAAGGCGATGTTCCGCGTCAAACAGGACCGCTCGGAGAGATATCGGCATTCCACGTCATAATCGTTAACAGGAGATGAAAGATAATCCGAATCGAAATGATTACAAGGAGTATTGGTTAATAAAATATCGTTATCAAGTTTTAAATAGATCGACCAAGGTCAACGGAAACAATGTTGACTTGGTCAAAGTCAAACGTAAGGAATGTTGACTTTATAAAAGTCAAAGTCACAAATGTTGACTTATGAGAGTCAAAGTTATATTATGTTGACTTATGAGGTCAAATGTCAATTATGTTGACTTATTAAAGTCAAAATCAATTTAAAAGTCAAATTTGACACTTTGGATAATTTGAAGTCTTACTTTTCAAAATATAAGAGTAATAAAATCTTCAAAACCATTTCACCAAGAGTTTGTCGTAAAAACGCCATTTGATAATTTTAGATTACGAACGTGTTATGAAACGAAGGTTTATTTGTTGAAAGAGGTTAAAACATCCGTTTTAAGTAATATTATGGCTTTTATAAATATGTTAGCGTCTTTGAGTCCAAAGACGATGTTATAATGTAATATATTACTTTTATGCACAAGTTTACTCATATAAGTGTTATATAGTCGTAAAAGACGTGAAATGAATTTCGGCAGCGCTTCCGCATCGTAAATTATTAGTCCAAATTTTATACACTTTCCCGCTTAACAACAATTGCATTTTTAAACCTTTCTCATAATACATAATATGATATAAGTTAAATACGTTACTTATGGTTAAATTCACATTTTAACGTCTTTTAGTCCAAAGTTGTCCAAATCCGAAATCATAACATGTGTTGGTCTAATATTTATTCCTAACCATTTTTCAAGGCTAAAACCGAACATATGAAAAATGAGAAATTAGGAAGAAGGTCGATTCTTACCGATAGCAACCGCAATTTAGCTAGTTAAGAACCCGAGACAAAATCCTTTGATGGTGTGGTGATGAGATTCTAACTCCAAAAACACAATACACCATCCGTTAATACCAGTTCTTACGAATACAAGCTTACGGTTACGTTTAATAGTGAAACAAAACGAAAGTGGGCAGTCTGTCCCCAGGTTGCGGCGCAACAGAGAGAGTTGCGGCGCAACTCCTGGGCAGATTTCCACCGAAAACGTTTTTCATGCTTAATAAATCGTCTTTTGATGGTAGATTTGGACATGCAAGTCATAATATGTTCAAAAACACTTTCAAATAACCATTTTATAAAGCTTTTAACATCATTTAAGCAAGATCCATACATATTTTCATAAAAACTTGATTTTCATAGATTATTACCCATCAAACTTTGTTAAAACTCATTCTCTTTAGTTAGATGATACATGCAATGATTAAAACTTATAAAATACAGAAAGTTTAAGTTAATATACCCCAAAGAAAGTGAAGATTTGAAGATCAAGCTAGATGTGATGAAGATCTTGATGTGAGACGGTGATTTTGACCCGAAAACGAAATAACCCAAGTAAATCTTCAAATGGATGCTCAAACTCTACTCCTCATGATGAAAACAACAATTTATGGTGGTGAAAAATGTGGTTTAAGTTCTGGAATCTCAGGTTCAAGAAGAAAGAAATGGAAGAAATGTTTGTGTTTGTGTATGTGTTTGTGTGTTTTCTTCAAAAAGAAAGAGAGAGAAGTGATGATAAGTGTGTGTGTGAAAGTGAAATGGAATGGGGAAACAATTGGGGGTGTTAGTGATGTCTTTACTGGACCCAAAAGGGCTTAAGACATGCACAAACCCGGAATAAAAGATGTAGGCCCGTTTAGGAGAAATTGCAAAAGTTTGAAAAACCCAAAGTGCTGATCTGCACTGTCTTGCGGCGCAAGACAATCACTTGCGGCGCAAGAGGGCCTCCAAACAGAAATTTTCATTTTTCGTTATAAGTTAAGGTTACGCACGTTCGTTGTTTAGAGTTCTCGATTGTTTTACATATGAACTTAGACAAGTTCATTATAGGTATTCTTGGTATTGTAATTCATTATATGATTCAATTTGAATTTCCAAAATGGAAATACATACTTCTCGGTAATAACATAAACACGAGCAAAGCACGATTTCTTAAGAATAGGGATACGTTAACCGACAAATTTGGCATAAACCTCCTAACTTATTTCCATGAGCATACTAACTATAAGGCACTAAGATAAGATCAACTTACGTCTCAAGGGACGAATCAAAATAATCACATAAAACCCGATTCTCAATAATAAATCGTGAGTAAAACAAAGCGAAATACAAGGGTCAAAACAATTGCGAATAATATTAAAATAATAACGGTAACTCAAGTATCTCAAATAGACGGGACGTCACATCATAGATGAGAGTATGATCTTACTCAGAACACCAAGGAGAGACAATGTCTATTGTCTTGACATGTCAAAGGCTCAACTCAACTCATCTGAAGCATGCTTTCTCTCAAAAGCTGCCTTAGATGAATCCACCTTATGGCATAGCAGGACGTGCCACATGAACCTGAAGAACATTAATAAACTAGTTAAATCTAGTTTGGTTAGAGGTCTCCCCAACAAGCAGTTCAACCTGGAAGACAACTGCTTAGCATGCTTGAAGGGCAAGCAACACAAGTTTTCTCACAAGAAAAAGGAGATCAACACGAACACCACACCTTTACATTTACTACACATGGATCTCTTTGGTCCTACTAATGTAAAGAGCATTGCAAAGAAGTCATATTGCCTTGTCATCACTGATGACTTTTCAAGATACACATGGGTGTACTTTCTTGGTACCAAGGATGAAACAAGTCAGCTACTCATCACCTTCATCACCAAGATTGAACATCAAATTAATCTAAAGATCAAGAAAATTCGATGTGACAATGGCACGGAATTCAAAAACCAAGTAATGAATGACTTCTGTGACAAGAAAGGAATAGAGAGGTAGTTCAGTGCTGCTAGGACTCCTCAACAAAATGGAGTTGCTGAACGAAGAAATAGGACATTGATTGAAGCAGCTAGAAGCATGTTGGCTCATTCCAATCTACCTATCTTTTTCTGGGCAGAAGCAGTTAACACTGCCTGCTATGTTTATAATAGGGTTCTTCTAGTCAAGTCTCACAACAAAACTCCATATGAACTCCTCCACAAGAGACAACCTTTGATTAGTTTCTTACGCGCATTTGGATGTCCATGCACAGTCTTAAACTCCAAAGACTATCTTGGTAAGTTTGAGAGCAAAGCTGATGAAGGAACCTTCGTTGGCTACTCATCACAAAGCAAGGCATATCGTGTTTACAATCACAAATCAAAGATAATCGAAGAAATCTCCAACGTGAAATTCAATGAACACACATACACCAAGAAGGGTCAAGGACCAGATTGGGTTTTCGATTTGGATGCATTAACCAAATCATTGAACTCTAACTTTGAGTTTCAATCTACTTCAGTTGATACGGATCATGTTAATGCGGGAAAATCTATTCCTACTGACTCACTTACTACGGAGCCAGTTGCTGCGGCTCCTATCATTGGTACTGCTCGATTAGATGTTATGGAATACATCAATCTTCCTGTTTCTATGGAGGCTCCCATTCAAGTTATTGATCCCATTTCCCCAGATGAAACAGAAGATCCTCAACCTGAACCTATACATGCAGACGAAGCACCTACTCCTAAGGTTAACACAACACGCCCCGATGGCGTTCCTAACCTAGTTCAAGAGGATGAAAATGGAGTCGACCAAATTGTCACTGAAGAATATGAACCATACATGTGACGTCCCGTCAATTTGAAGTGCTTATGTTACCGTCATTACTTTTATTTTATTCGCAATTGATTTCGACCCTTGTATTTCACTTTTTTTTGCTCACGATTTACTGTTATTGAGTATCGGGTTTTCTGTTTTTGCTGATTCGTCCCTCGAGGCGTGATAATTTTAATTTATCTAAGTGCCAATTAGTTAGTATCCTCACAATTATAAGTTAGAAGGTTTATGCCAAATTTGTCGGTTATCGTATTCTTTATCCGCGAGTTATCGCACTTTTGCTCTTGTTTACTCCTTTACCGAAATCGTGCGAATCTCGAAATCGAAAGTGAAAATATAAAATTAAATGAACCTAATATAAAGTAAATCAAAGTGTGAACTTTCCTAAGTTCAACGCAAAAAGAATCGGGAACTTTCGACGAACGAAACTCCTTAACGATCGCGTAAACGAAAAAGCAGAAAAGTCTGGATTTTGGTCCGGTGCGCAGCACCGACCTGCTGGACAAATTTTTGTTTGTTTGTGTGACTCATTTTTGCATGTGTTTTGGTTGGGCACTTCTCCCAATCGTGTAAGGCTCTGTATTTGGGCAGGGAACTCTCATTTGGGGTCATTCCAAAACCATCAAACTCATTTCTATCATCACACTTTCACCTACAAACTCCTTTTCTCTCTCATTTTCCATACACTTTCTTTTGTTTTCTCTCATTTCTCTCTCAACATACAACACATTTCCAGAAATATTGAAGCATAAAACACACATTTGGGGAAAGATTCAAGTCCAAGATCATCTACATAACAAGTTCCTTTTGGTCTCCATCAACTTTTGGTAAAGTTTTCTTAAGTTTTTCTTCACTTTTCTTCCATATTTCTCCATAAATCTTCTTCTTTTGTGGAGATTCTAACACATGTTATTTTGTTTTGAATTCCAAGTTATTGTCTATCATATTACTTTTCATTTGGGATGATCCATCTAGCTTTTCTTGAAGAGAAATCTCTTTGATCTTGGTAAGTGACTTTTTACCGAAAATCTCTCCGAAAACGTTATTGATCATCTTGCATGTTAAGATCTAAACTAATGGTGGATTTATTTGTGTTTTGGAGCTGTTTATTTTTCATCAACACACCACCAAAAGTTTTCTTTCGGATCATTCATCTGTCAAGCTTAAGATCTTGCGGTTGTTATTCGGTAAAATCGACATTTTTCCCATATTCATTTTTTTTATATGTTGTTATTATTTTCCTATATATATTTCGGTTTTAGCCTTGAAAATGGTTAGAAATAATATACTAGACCAACACTTGCGAATATTTTGGTTATGGACAAAGATTTGGACCAAAATACATAAAGATATGATTATTACCGAAATTAACATATTGTATGTAATAGTATGTAAAATGATATATTTACATATATGTAACACTTGGTAAATATATTTGGAACATAATATAACTTATTAACAGTAAGTGGTTTAATCGAAAAGTCTTTAAACGATCGGATTTCGACGAAACGTTAAAATTCATAATTCCAAAATGCACCTAGTGCGCCGCACCCCATGTCCGGTGCGACGCACCGGGCTATTTTCCATCAAAAATTCAGCACCTTGTTATCTTCGTTGTTTAACCGTCTTGACGTTTTGTTTCCGTAAATTGTCGTTTCAAAGTCTCTAATTTCATGTTATATTTATAATAACTCTAAAACACTTGTATAAACATAATAAAATATATAAAAGTAACATATTTTGACAAAATATCGTCTTTGGACTCAAAGACGCTAAGGCAATTTAAAATGCTTTAACACTTATTTAAACCGACGTATTACCTACAATTTGATAAAAAAAAACATTAGTTACATAATGCGATCGTAATCTAAAGCCGTCGACTAATATTTTTGCGATAAACTTTGTTAAAACGTTATATATAAAAGTCATTGTAAACTATATTTGTGAAGAGTAAAGACCTACAAACTTACTAAACGTCAAGTTAGACTTTTGCGACAACTTCAGTTATCTATGTTTCAACCTAAAATATTTGTCTTTAATTTTTCAAAACCAACATCTTTGACATTTGACTTTCATAACTCAACATCCTTGACAATTGACTTTTATAAGTCAACAATGTTGACATTTGACTTTTCTAAGTCAACTTCTTTAACATTTGACTTTTACAAAGTCAACAACTTTAACCTTGGTCAATCTAATAAAACCTCTGTATTCAATGTTCCTTTCAACCAATATTCCTAGTAGTCGTTTCGACTCGGAATATTATTCTTTTCGAATTATTGTTATGACGTGAAATGCCGACATCCTTTCGAGCGGTCTTGATTGACGCGGAACAACGCCTTCGAAATACGTCAACTCATTTAAACTTAATTATTATTAGAGTATCTTGTTAACCTAATCTTAACCGACAAGGCTAAACCGAACTATACTTGTAGAGATACTGAGTCTATATTATTTACTGTTTTAGGACACTTAGACGGTGGAGTTGTAACTCTGTGATTACTTTACCCGAGATTTGCTGAAGTTGTTTTGTGAGTTATTCGTAGCCCTTGTCTTAAATACTTTTGGGCTGTAAAGCGTACTTTAAAATGTTTGCATTTATGCGATAATGTTGTTAAATATCTTGTTTACCCAGTGAATTTGGTCTGCCTTAGTTTTAAGTGTTTAAGCCATGGTGGCTCCCCTCTAATACACTCGTTAAGCTTTTGCCCGTGGTTCATATGTATAGATCTGTATTGGGTTATGTACCTAACCCACATTCCTCTGTAGGCTGCTACTACGAGCGGATGTTATGACCGTAATATTAAACTGTATGATTAAACTGGTTGCCTTTGGATTAACACACCTTAGGCTAGGGGATTAAACTGATTGGTTTAGGATCGAGATGTATGACTAGTTAGGCATAGTACCTTTCACTATTGGACGAATACAAGATAAATGATTTTAAACTTACATTGTTTACTGAAACTTGTCGATGGGTCACTTTTTACTTAAAAATTGCGAATAATTCACCAACATGTTGTTGATGTCGTTTTAACGCTTTGCAGGAAATTGAGGATTTCCGTTGATCATGCCATAGTTTATTTTCGGCTCGCTTGCTTTTGGGAAATTTGAATTTGAATTGTTTATTGTAATTTCCATGACGATCCGTTTGTTTATTTCTTTTGGAATTGTATTTGTACTTGCCGTCTTATCGCCTTTGACTTTATGATGTATTTTGTAACATTTGGCATGATCTATTTAATTTGATGTTTTTTTTATCGGTTATATTGTTGTAATCTTGACTCTTGATATTATAACTGGAACGCCTCGTGTTTCCGCTTTTAGCGGGGTGTGACAGAAGTTGGTATCAGAGCCAAAGGTTATAGAGAACCGAGTGATTTAAACTGAGTAAATCACTTGGACTATGACCATAGGCTTTTTAAATCGATTTTCTCTGATTGCAATGTGTGCACTATTTTCATACGTGTTTAATTTCCCGTTGTGTTTTGGCATTTGGCCTTGTTTTCGTGTCGCACACATTTGTTGATCGAGTTTTCTCTTCCTTTTATTTTAGAGCAATGGCGCCTAAGAGGAGAGTTGCGACACGAAGTTCTGCGAGACGCGCTACTGCGAACGCGAGAGCGAATACTGTGAAACCGAGAGAGAGTGCTAATACCGCGACTACGAATGCGAGAGTGAATAACGCGGAAACGAATACGACACCGAACATCAGACAATTTATCGCTGAGGAATTTGCAGCAATGATGCCTGTTATGATCGCTCAGATTAAAGATAGTATCGGTATAGGAACTGGTGGTTCGGCTCATGAGAATCCCGAGCCGATTGTTAATAATGATGGTCCCGAAGTCGTGATTACTGGATCGGGTGGAGCAGAGGGCTCAGCTCGACGCGCTGGATGCACTTTGAAGACATTCATGAGCTGTAAGGCCCCGGAATTTAAGGGCAATGAAGGAGCAACTGGAACGCTCCAATGGATGGAGAAGCTAGAGTCCATCTTTGATGCTGTGGGATGTGCGGACAAGGACCGGGTCCGATTTGCTGCGTTTGTATTTCAAGGAACGGCTCTGACATGGTGGAATTCAATCGTGAATGTGCGAGGACGAGCTGAGATCAGCAAGATGACTTGGGAGCAGCTAAAGGAGTTGATGATTATTGAGTATGTTCCTGAATCTGAGATTCAGAAGTTGGAGGATGAGTTGTGGAACTTGACCATGATTGGGTCAGACATCCAGGGGTACACTTCGCGTTTTCACGCACTGTCCCAACTAGTACCGCACTTGGTTCGACCAGAGCTCAAACGAATAGGTCGCTACATTCACGGATTACCCCCAGCAATCCGTAAGAGTGTCCTATCCAACAAACCGAGCACATTCCAAAGCGCGGTTGACATTGCGATCACGTTAACCCAAAACGCGGTCCGTGATGGTGAGCTACCCCCGATGGTGGTTAAGCAAGACTCCGGGGAGAAACGGAGTGGGGGATCCCGTCAGAAAGATTCACGGAAGAGATTCAGGAGGCAGGGTACTCCTCAAGTTGTGCAGGCGTATGCTGCTGCGATACCCGGTGCCCAGGGAAAGCACCCGAAGTGTGGACGATGTGGCAACTACCACGCCGAGGAGGTGAAATGTTGGGTATGCACCAAGTGTAACAAGCTAGGGCACACCGAGAGGTTTTGTAAGACCCAGAGGGGCAAATTTTTTGAGTGTGGGTCTGTTGAGCATCTCAGGAACAAGTTTCCCGGGCGATGATATTCTGGTACGAGTACTTTTCTCATCTAAAGTCAGCCTGCATATATTCTGCTTGATTCTAATGTTTGGCTTTAAATTCCTTATATTGTGAACTTCTCTTTCCTCTTACGTTATTTTTATTTTTACGCTTTTTTTTTGCGTTGACACCGAAGAAGCTCCATCTGTAAAGAAGTCGGCGAGACGAGATCGTCCTGCGAGTGCGTTTCTGAGATGTTCGACTCCAGATCTTAAACTATCATATCGATTCGACTTAGTAATCATTGGTACAAAACCAAACTATAATCAAGATTCTTCACAAATCTTTTCACAAACTTTTAATCCTTAGTGGGTAATTCCGCAAATGCATAATTCCCTTCCAACTACGCGTAACTTGATCAACTACGCCTAGTTCGAAATAAATTATGCGAGAACGGAACGTAACTGCTATTGTTAACCGTTTTTGAGTCAATAATTCTAAATTCTACCTATTCCAGATTTTAGTCCGTCATTTGAAGAATTTCATATCTGATGCGTTAGGACTATGATTCTTTGCACGATTTTACCCTTAGCGTCTTCCTTCGAAATAGAGTGAGCCGTGGGTGAGTTTTACCTGCTACCGAAGCACTTTCTGCCCATTGTTTTATTCCGATGACCATTCTCTCCCTATCGACTTGATTCCGATTTCCTTAGGTAGATTCGACGTTATTATTAGCATGGGTTGGTTGTCGACACACCGTGTAGAGGTTATATGTTGCGAGAAGATTATCCGCATACTGTTATAGCAGGAAGACTGTTGTTAGGTCAGGGGGATAAGGAGGGGAAGCGCCTTAAAGTCGTCTCAGGATTGGAAGTTAGGGAGTACATCGAGTGGGATTGTTCACTCTTTCTTACACATCCGTGGTTCGTGACCTTCCCGATGTATTCCTAGAGGACTTACCTGGATTACCCCTGGTCAAGAGGCAGAGTTTTGAATTGACCTAGTTTCGAGAGCAGCGCCAGTGGTGAAGGCTCCTTATCGGTTAGCACCTCCGGAGATGTTAAAACCACTGAAGCAGATCCAGGATTTGGTGGACAAAGGCTTCGTTAGACCAAGTTTTCCTCCTTGAGGCGCGCCGATACTTTTCGTAAAAAGGAAAGATGCTGAGTACAAGACTACGTGGATGGGTTGAATTGCATAACGATTATGATTGTGGGATTCGCTACCGTCTGGGTAAGGCGAATGTAGTAGCCGATGCGTTAAGTCGCACGGAGTCGGTTAAGCTGGTGAGAGTACGCCCCATGATGATTTCGATTCAGTCGAGCTTGAAGGCTCGTATCATTCAGGCTTAACAAGAGGCTCTCACCGAGGATTGTCTGAAGGATGAAGGATTATTTAGTTTGGCCGTCAGTGGGAGACGAAAGACGACGGGGTATTGTATTTCTTGGATCGTATTTGGATTCCCGTTGGTCTTAGGCAGTTGAAATTAGATGAAGGTCACAAGTCTAATTACTCCGTTCATCCCGGAGCGGATAACATGTACCATGACTTGAAAGATTTTTGCCGGTGGCCTAGAATAAAGAGGACGATTGCCGAGTATGTAAGCGAGTGTTTGACCTGTTTTAAAGTTAAGGCTCAGAATCAGAAGCCTTCTGGCCTCCTTCAGCAGCCAGAATTCCCGCCGTGGAAGTGGGAAGATGTTACGATGGATTTTGTGACGAAGCTTCCTAGGTCTTCGGGAGGTTATGATACTATTTGGGTCATAGTTGATCGACTGACTAAGTCAGCGCATTTTCTGCCTATTCGAGAAGATTACCGAATAGAGAAGTTGTCTAGATTATATATTGATGAGATCATGGCCACGCATAGAATTCTTGTATCCGTTATTTCTGATCGCGACGCGCGTTTTACTTCGAGGTTCTGGAAGACGTTACAACGAGCTTTAGGCACGAGATTAGATATGAGCGCGGCTTATCACCCTCAGACCGATGGACATAGTGAGCACACGATTCAGACATTAGAAGTTATGTTGCGCGCGTGTGTTTTAGATTTTGGCGGGAGTTGGGATAGACATTTACCGTTGGTCGAGTTTTCGTACAACAATAGTTACCACTCCAGTATTAATTGCGCCCCTTTTGAAGCTCTTTACGGTCGTAAGTGTAGGTCTCCACTCTGTTGGGCTGAGATTGGTGATAGTCAGATTACGGGTCCCGAGTTGATCCAGGAGGCGACTGATAAGATCTTTAGGATCAAAAATCGTCTGCTAGCCGCGAGAGATCGCCAGAAGAAGTACACGGATTTGCGTCGAAAACCTTTGGATTTCAAGGTCGGCGACTTGGTGTATTGGAAGTTTCTCCCTGGAAGGGCGTGTTTCGTTTTAAGAAGCGCAGCAAGTTAAGCCCACGTTTTACGGGTCCTTTCAAGAGTTTGGCTCGTGTTGGACCAGTAGCTTATCATCTTGAGTTACCACCTGAGTTGTGCGGTGTGCACGACATATTTTGCGTAGCGCATCTCAAGAAGTGTCTTGCTGACGAGTCGTTGATTGTCCCTTTAGAGAAACTATGCTTAGATGATTCGCTTCACGTGATAGAGGAGCCGGTAGAAATCGTTGACAGATAGGTCAAGCGCCTACGGCGGAGTCGGATCCCGATAGTAAAGGTCCGATGGAACTCTAAGTTTGGAGCTGAGTTTACGTGGGAACGGGAAGATGAAATGCAGCGGAAATTGCCCCATCTACTTTCTGGTAGCGATGCTCATTAGTAATTTCGAGGACGAAATTCTTTTAACTGGGGGAGGCTGTGACGTCCCGTCAATTTGAAGTGCTTATGTTACCGTCATTACTTTTATTTTATTCGCAATCGATTTCGACCCTTGTATTTCAATTTGTTTTGCTCACGATTTACTGTTATTGAGTATCGGGTTTTCTGTTTTTGCTGATTCGTCCCTCGAGGCGTGATAATTTTAATTTATCTAAGTGCCAATTAGTTAGTATCCTCACAATTATAAGTTAGAAGGTTTATGCCAAATTTGTCGGTTATCGTATTCTTTATCCGCGAGTTATCGCACTTTTGCTCTTGTTTACTCCTTTACCGAAATCGTGCGAATCTCGAAATCGAAAGTGAAAATATAAAATTAAATGAACCTAATATAAAGTAAATCAAAGTGTGAACTTTCCAAAGTTCAACGCAAAAAGAATCGGGAACTTTCGACGAACGAAACTCCTTAACGATCGCGTAAACGAAAAAGCAGAAAAGTCTGGATTTTGGTCCGGTGCTTAGCACCTAAAATTAGGGGCGCAGCACCGACCTGCTGGACAAATTTTTGTTTGTTTGTGTGACTCATTTTTGCATGTGTTTTGGTTGGGCACTTCTCCCAATCGTGTAAGGCTCTGTATTTGGGCAGGGAACTCTCATTTGGGGTCATTCCAAGACCATCAAACTCATTTCTATCATCACACTTTCACCTACAAACTCCTTTTCTCTCTCATTTTCCATACACTTTCTTTTGTTTTCTCTCATTTCTCTCTCAACATACAACACATTTCCAGAAATATTGAAGCATAAAACACACATTTGGAGAAAGATTCAAGTCCAAGATCATCTACATAACAAGTTCCTTTTGGTCTCCATCAACTTTTGGTAAAGTTTTCTTAAGTTTTTCTTCACTTTTCTTCCATTTTTCTCCATAAATCTTCTTCTTTTGTGGAGATTCTAACACATGTTATTTTGTTTTGAATTCCAAGTTATTGTCTATCATATTACTTTTCATTTGGGATGATCCATCTAGCTTTTCTTGAAGAGAAATCTCTTTGATCTTGGTAAGTGACTTTTTACCGAAAATCTCTCCGAAAACGTTATTGATCATCTTGTTTGTTAAGATCTAAACTAATGGTGGATTTATTTGTGTTTTGGAGCTGTTTATTTTTCATCAACACACCACCAAAAGTTTTCTTTCGGATCATTCATCTCTCAAGCTTAAGATCTTGCGGTTGTTATTCGGTAAAATCGACATTTTTCCCATATTCATTTTTTTTATATGTTGTTATTATTTTCCTATATATATTTCGGTTTTAGCCTTGAAAATGGTTAGGAATAATATACTAGACCAACACTTGCGAATATTTTGGTTATGGACAAAGATTTGGACTAAAATACATAAAGATATGATTATTACCGAAATTAACATATTGTATGTAATAGTATGTAAAATGATATATTTACATATATGTAACACTTGGTAAATATATTTGGAACATAATATAACTTATTAACAGTAAGTGGTTTAATCGAAAAGTCTTTAAACGATCGGATTTCGACAAAACGTTAAAATTCATAATTCCAAAATGCACCTAGTGCGCCGCACCCCATGTCCGGTGCGACGCACCGGGCTATTTTCCATCAAAAATTCAGCACCTTGTTATCTTCGTTGTTTAACCGTCTTGACGTTTTGGTTCCGTAAATTGTCGTTTCAAAGTCTCTAATTTCAAGTTATATTTATAATAACTCTAAAACACTTGTATAAACATAATAAAATATATAAAAGTAACATATTTTGACAAAATATCGTCTTTGGACTCAAAGACGCTAACGCAATTTAAAATGCTTTAACACTTATTTAAACCGACGTATTACCTACAATTTGATAAATAAACATTAGTTACATAATGCGATCGTAATCTAAAGCCGTCGACTAATATTTTTGCGATAAACTTTGTTAAAACGTTATATATACAAGTCATTGTAAACTATATTTGTGAAGAGTAAAGACGTACAAACTTACTAAACGTCAAGTTAGACTTTTGCGACAACTTCAATTATCTATGTTTCAACCTAAAATATTTGTCTTTAATTTTTCAAAACCAACATCTTTGACATTTGACTTTCATAACTCAACATCCTTGACAATTGACTTTTATAAGTCAACAATGTTGACATTTGACTTTTCTAAGTCAACTTCTTTAACATTTGACTTTTACAAAGTCAACAACTTTAACCTTGGTCAATCTAATAAAACCTTTGTATCCAATGTTCCTTTCAACCAATATTCCTAGTAGTCGTTTCGACTCGGAATATTATTCTTTTCGAATTATTGTTATGACGTGAAATGCCGACATCCTTCCGAGCGGTCCTGATTGACGCGGAACAACGCATTTGAAATACGTCAACTCATTTAAACTTAATTATTATTGGAGTATCTTGTTAACCTAATCTTAACCGACAAGGCTAAACCGAACTATACTTGTAGAGATACTGAGACTATATTATTTACTGTTTTAGGGCACTTAGACGGTGGAGTTGTAACTCTGTGATTACTTTACCCGAGATTTGCTGAAGTTGTTTTGTGAGTTATTCGGAGCCATTGTCTTAAATACTTTTGGGCTGTAAAGCGTACTTTAAAATGTTTGCATTTATGCGATAATGTTGTTAATTATCTTGTTTACCCAGTGAATTTGGTCTGCCTTAGTTTTAAGTGTTTAAGCCATGGTGGCTCCCCTCTAATACACTCGTTAAGCTTTTGCCCGTGGTTCATATGTATAGATCTGTATTGGGTTATGTACCTAACCCACATTCCTCTGTAGGCTGCTACTACGAGCGGATGTTATGACCGTAATATTAAACTGTATGATTAAACTGGTTGCCTTTGGATTAACACACCTTAGGCTAGGGGATTAAACTGATTGGTTTAGGATCGAGATGTATGACTACTTAGGCATAGTACCTTTCACTATTGGACGAATACAAGATAAATGATTTTAAACTTACATTGTTTACTGAAACTTGTCGATGGGTCACTTTTTACTTAAAAATTGCTAATAATTCACCAACATGTTGTTGATGTCGTTTTAACGCTTTGCAGGAAATTGAGGATTTCCGTTGATCATGCCATAGTTTATTTTCGGATCGCTTGTTTTTGGGAAATTTGAATTTGAATTGTTTATTGTAATTTCCATGACGATCCGTTTGTTTATTTCTTTTGGAATTGTATTTGTACTTGGCGTCTTATCGCCTTTGACTTTATGACGTATTTTGTAACATTTGGCATGATCTATTTAATTTGATGTTTTGTTTATCGGTTATATTGTTGTAATCTTGACTCTTGATATTATAACTGGAACGCCTCGTGTTTCCGCTTTTAGCGGGGTGTGACAATACACTACTGACATAACTTCTTCAGTTACCACTCCTCCCTTTACTGCTTCCTATCCAACCAATGACATGCCCGAAATGAATGATACAAACTTGGGCGTTGAACTAAGACTTGAGAAGATCCCATCGTCTCGTATTACCAAGGACACTCCACCTTCTCAAATAATCGATGAACTTGACTACTCCATGGCGACTAGAAGTCAAACTAAGTCCAAGAAGAAACCTATGGAAGCTCTTCTCAACACATGTCTATTTGCCTGCTTTCTTTCTCAAATGGAACCAAAGAAAATCCAAGAGGCATTACTAGATCCACATTGGATAGAGGCATGTCAAGCTGAGCTCCTACAATTCAAGATTCAAGGAGTATGGGAATTGGTGGAAGTCCCATATGGCAAGAAGGTGATAGGTACAAGATGGATCTTCAGGAACAAGAAGGATGAACGTGGAATTGTGGTTAAGAATAAAGCAAGACTGGTTGCACAAGGCTACACACAAGAAGAGGGAATTGACTATGAAGAGGTCTTTGCTCCAGTAGCTAGGATTGAAGCAATTCGTTTATTTCTAGCTTTGGCTTCATTCATGGGTTTCAAAGTTTATCAAATGGATGTCAAGAGTGCATTTCTCTATGGTGTCATTGAAAAAGAAGTATATGTCAAACAGCCCCCTGGCTTTGAGGACCCTCAACATCCTCACAAGGGCTTGGTATGACACTCTTTCGGATTATTTTCTTCAAAATAACTTTCAAAGAGGCAAAATTGACAAGACACTTTTCTTCAAGAAATCTCACTCAGACATTCTTCTTGTTCAAATCTACGTTGATGACATCATCTTTGGCTCTACCAAAGATTCCTTGTGCAAAGAGTTTGAAGACCTCATGCACACTAAGTTTCAAATGAGTTCCATGGGCGAACTTACTTTCTTCTTGGGTCTTCAAGTTAAGCAAAAGACGGGTGGCCTCTTTATAAACCAATCCAAGTATGTCAAGGACATCCTAACCAAATTTGGACTCATGGATGCCAAGGTTGCAAGCACTCCCGTTGAAACTCACAAACAAATGACGGATGATCTTGAGGGGGAGGATGTGGATATACATAACTATAGATCAATGATTGGATCTCTAATGTATCTCACAGCTTCAAGACTAGACATGAGTTTGTGTATGTGCAAGATATCAAACAAGGCCCAAGATGTCACATCTGATTGCAGTCAAGAGAATCTTTCGTAACCTAAAGGGCAAGCCTAACTTAGGCTTATGGTATCCTAAAGACTCTCCTTTTGATTTAATTGCTTATAATGACAGTGACTATGGTGGTGAAAACTTAGACAGGAAATCAACGACTGGAGGATGCCAATTTATTGGTTCAAGACTGGTGTCATGGCAATGCAAGAAGCAAACAACGGTGTCAACCTCTTCCACAGAAGCTGAATACATTGCTGCTGCTAGTTGTTGTGCTCAAGTGCTATGGATAAAAAATCAAATGATGGGTTATGGCTATTCTTTCATGAACACGCCAATTCATATTGACAATCAAAGCACCATTAGCATCATCAAAAATCCAGTCAAACACTCCAAAACAAAGCATATAGAGATACGCTATCATTTCATAAGAGATTGTAACGAAAAGAAATTGATCCATGTTGAGAAAATCCACACTGACAATCAGCTTGCTGACCTTCTCACAAAAGCATTTGATGTGGGAAGATTCACATTCTTGATTACAAGTACTGGAATGATCAATATGGATTGATACCGATATCCTTTATCTCTTAGTATTTCTATTTTTCAAAAGTCCCTTCGAAAAGCAGTAGTAACCTTATGATAAAAATCAAGTGCCTTACTTTTTAGTATTGTACTATGTTACTACTGCAACATTAATAGTAAAGACAAATTTTGACCAAAGTATGATTAGTACGACCAAAAGCATCAGTATTAAGGGAAGGTTTAACTACTACTGCCCTTAAACTAATAATTTGGACATAATGGTTAATACGGCCTAATAGTGTGGTACTACGGACCTCTGGATTAATACTGCCAGTAAGTCACATTACTACGGACAGTCCAGTTAATACGGCTTATAGACCATTACTACGGACGATTAATCAACTTACTACGGCCTTATTTGTTAATACTGCAAATTACCATATTAAAAGGTTTCTTAAACAATAAGTATACCCTAATTAATGGTGACTTGACAAGTCAAAATACAACTTGTAACCAACTTTTACACGTGGCGATTTCTGATTGGACCTATTTTTTAATTCTCAGGCGCGAGGCACAGCTACTACTGACACGTGGCATTTTTTAATTGGACCGTTACATTTAAATCATTACCCGCGTCTAATCGAAGTCGTCAAGTGGTTAAAATTTTTAGTATAAATAGGGGTTCTTTTAACCGTTTAAAGACTTACCTTTCTTTAAGAACCCCAAAACTTCCAAAAAGTTACCGTTAGAATAAAAAATTATCAGTTTTCTTTAAAATTGTGACTAATTGTTTGCCATACTGTTCATCATACTCTTAATCCTTCATCAAATCACAACAATGGCGGAATTACAAATTCACAAAACCCATAACATGGTATCATTCTTGAATAAAACTGATGACAACGCTGATTTCCACCCAATAATCGATTTCTTGAATCGATCAAAGATCAAAACGGCGTTAACCATTAATCCAGAAATAAATGAATCTCACATTAGGGATTTTTGGACATCCGCTAAACTTGACCCTGAAGAGGCGGTTATTAATGCTGTGGTGGATGGAAAAGCGATAAAAGTTTCAGAGAAAACGGTGCGCAGACACTTACAACTGCGCCATGCGGCAGGTATACAACTTCCCTATGCCGTCATGGTTGAAAATTTTACAAAACTGGGATATGAGGGGGACGTAAACATTTCGACCTTTCATAAGGCAAAACTATCCCCCCAATGGAAGTTTCTGTTGCATACTTTGCAACAATGCATATCTCAAAAGCGGACAGGATGGCATGAAGGTAGCTCTGCTTTAGCTACTGCCATGATATGTTTGGCCACAAAACGAACATATAACTTTTCTTACTTGATTTTCGAGGGAATGCGATGGAACATTTTAAACCCAAAACACAAATTTTTAACGTATCCACGCTTTCTTCAACAAATTTTTAACTGTGAACTTAAAGATCTTACTATATCTGAAAAATGATTTTTCTCACATGCTCATACAAAGAAGGTTTTTACAAATATGAGAACAGTTAATAAGGGAAGTTCCTCTAATGTGACACCATTGTTCTCTACAATGATGGTGATCACAGTTCCTCCAGCTGAAGGACAAGTGAATGCACCTCTGTCCCAACCCCCAGCTGCAACCATCAGTACTACTGCAATATCTGTTGGCACTAGTGCCATATCTGTAGCAGGTACTGAGGGTGTTATCCCAGAGGTTACAACTGCAGTTGCTACTGCTAGTGTACCTCCAGTTGCTACTGTGAGTTTTACTCCAGTTGCTACTGCACCAGTTACTACTTCTATAGTAACTACCCCCATAGTTTCATCACCTCACAAACCATCCAAAGTTGTTTCCAAAAGAACCAAGAGGGTTACTCAGCCTCTGGTGTCTAAAACTATCCCCCATTCTCACACTGCAAAATCATTACCTGAAACATCTTCAGGAATGACCCAATCTTTAGGGGAAAACCTTGAGCATACCCCCTTGCTCACTTATTTGGTCCATAAGGAGGGGGTGACCATGTGGAGAGGGCTGATACTACTGCAGCATTCACTTCTTATAGTGAAGCTCAGGACAGTATCAACATTCTTAAGACCCAAACCACGGCAACACCAACCATTGGTGAGGACTTGTTCTCATTATTGGAGGGTGGTCCCAGGCGCCAAGAGACCTTAGGAGAGATACCTGCTTCTGCTAGGCAGGAGAGTTTCTCTATTCCCTATGATCAACCACCTGTTGGTACTCAACAGGAAAGGGGTGAGGGTAGTTATGTTCAAAACTTGGAATTGATGGATTTGTACCAAAACTTAGTGGTGCAGGTGGAGAAACAAGGTGAAACACTTTCTACTCTAACATCTTTGGTTCAGCAGTTGCTGGCACAACAGGCTTTACTATCAGCCCAATTACTGCCCAAAAGAATCACCACACGCAATGTTGGAACTTCACCCAGGCCATCGAGCTCTTCATCTTCTGGTGACTATCCTCCAGCTGATAAAAAGGGGGAGAAAGAAAGAACAACACATACATATTGTTTCATCTGAGGAGAGCAGGGGTGAAGAAAAGAGGAGTGAAGACACTGTGATTACTGCAACCTCCAAACAATCTGAAGATATGGAGATTGACAGTACACTTAAGGGGGAGAATGAGACAGAAGATATGGTGGTAGATGAAGAAGGGGAGAAAATGGTGATAGACGCATCACCTAAAAAGGAACAACTTATTGAGGGGGAGCAAGCAGAAGTGAAGCAAATGGTTGAAGAAACAGTAGAAGGAAAACAATAAATGGAACTAGAAGCTGAAGAAAGAGCAGTTTCTACTGACCAGGAAGTTACTACTGACCCCATGATTACTACGGAGAATACATTTGTTGCGGATCCAGTTGCTGCGGACCCAGTTGATACTGATGCAGAAATGGTTACTGCGGATCCAGTTGTTGCGGACTCAGTTAATACTGATACAGAAATGGCTGTTGCGGATACTCAACCATTACAGTTGTTCACAGCCACTCCTCCAATAATCCTTCAAGCTTCCCAAAGCTTTCAAGCTATCTCTCATGAAGCTACAACAATCACAACCACAACATCTGAAGCTCCTACTTCTACCATTGATCAAAGAGTTGATGCGGATGAATTAATCCATCAAGAGATGACAAGAACAACTCTCATGTCTAATGAGTCAACTATAGCATCACAACTTCTAAAGATCAAAGAAGACAAGCAGAAACAAGAAAGGAGAAAGCAGAAGCTGAAAGGAAGAAGATGATTGCGGAGTCAGTTGCTAGACAAAAAGCAGCAGCTGCTGTTGATGCTCAATCCACAGCAGGTTCATTAACTTTACCAGAACAACCTACTAGTGTTTTTGTGTCTACAGGTAGATGGGGTTACATTACTGTGAGTGGAAAGCTTCAAAGAGTCAACCTCGATGATCCAGAACACAAAGACAAAGGCAAAGTAATAGTTGTAGAGAAATCAAAGGAGGAAAAGAAAGAAGAAGAGAGGCTTGCAAGAGAGAAGGCTGCAGCAGATATAGATTATAAAAATCTGCTAGCAGAGGAGGAAAGGGAAAGACTCAGACAAGAGCAAGTCAATGCTGAGTTTATTCTAAGATTGGCTGCTGAAAATAAACAGGCTGAAAGGGAAAGGCAAAGAAAGATAGCTGAGGAGGATGAACTTCATGCTAGATTGAATCAATCTCCTACTCCATCTGAAAAGGAGAAGCTAAGAAAAATTGCTGAGGAGGATGCAATTCATGCTCAGGAAATGACCAACGAAGAAATTTTGAATGATCTTTACATTCAAGGTCTAGAAAGAGCAGATGCTGAGTTTGCCATGAAAATGCTTGAAGAAGATAAACTTATTCTCCAACAGCAAGTCAAAGCCAAACCCCAGCCTGATGAGAAGAAAGTATCTGAATCCACAAAGGCCAAGGTAGCTGAAGATAGGCAGAAATACACCTCCTATCTCAGAATAAAGGCTACAGTGGTAGGTCTTTAGGTCCTATGAAATTAGCTAACATTTTGGATCTTGTGGAAAAGGAGAAGAAGAATGAAGCCAAAAGAAAAGCTGCACTTGCCAGAATTCAAGAAAAGAAGAAGCAAGATGCAGAGAAAGTCTTGAAAGCTGCTATTGAAACTGGCAGGAAGATCATACATGAGCAAGAGTTTGTTAGTACTGCACCTGCTACGGATGAACCTGGTGAGAAGCAAAAGAGGAAGAAGCTAGCATCCAAGAGGGTACATGGTCTAGCTAAGAACCGAAGAGTAGAAACTTCTACTGCTCCTAGTGCCTCTCAAGAAAGTCCAAACATTTCTTTTGTGAATGTTAAACAAGAACCTGGTGTGGAAGAACAAGCTCTTACAAATCCTAAAGCAGATTATTCTTCATACATCAATCAGAAGAAGGACTAAGGTTTACCCCCATAGCAGTGAAGCCTTCTATGATCATCGACTGCAAGTTTATTGGTGGACAAATGGGAACTGAATATGAAGTTACTAGACAAGAAAAATCAAAGAATGTACTTCTAGCTTTTCATTGGGCAATAAGAGACTTTGACAGAGATGACTTGGAGAGAATGTACAAAATTGGAAAAGTTAAATATTTTCATCAAAGAGGAACATGCTCAGGTACTGATCTTGCAATGGGCGTTCTATGTGGTTTGTTTGAACCAGAATATGTGAAGAGAAGTTCGGTATTCAAGAAGGGAGGTCCAAAGAATCCAATAGTCAAATGGTTTGTGTATGAACGAAGTGGCGTCTACTCAATAGTTAGAAAGGAGGGAGCCATGGAGTTTTACTTAGTGGATATAAAGTATCCACATAATTTGAAGACATTGGACAAGATGATAGAAGTCAAGCTTAATGGACTCCATGATTCAAGAATATCTCATGAACTTATTTGGAGAATTCTGGAACAACGCATAGAAGAGAAGACAAAAGGAAAAGACTTTGATTGGCAAAGCAGAAAGATGTAATTAACTTTAATAGTTAAACCTGTTTTGTAAATGAAAGTAGTTAATACGGTTGGAGCATGAAACTTGTACTTTTGATTAGTTATAAAAGTTCAAGGTTAGGGGGAGATTGTTGGGTTATAACTTAGACAAAATAGTTTAACTCCTAAACAATACACTTAACAACGAGAACAGTAACTTAAACGATTAATGCGGAAGACATTAAGAAGTTACTGCGGAAGACAAGTTAGTGCGGCTGTTTAATCAAGTTACTACTGCTCATAGAGTTGCTACGGAAGATAACAAGTTGATGCGGTCATACCAAGTTAATACGGAAGACCAACTTGTCGTGCAAGAATATTCTAAGTTATAGAGTTATAATTAGATTATGTTTATGTTTCCTTTTGTACTTAGATATAGTTTCCTTATTCTAGATAATGATAGTTTTAGATAAGGATAGATAATGTTTCCTAGTTTATCTAGGTCGGCCTCAAGGTCTATAAATAGATAGATCCTTGTATTGATAGAAACACGTTGTATTGATATTCTGAATTAATACAATTGAGGCTTATAATTTGACAATACTATTTGTTCATTCTTATTCATATTCTATTGTTCGACAACTCATAAATATTGAAGTGTTCATCCGCTGCTGAACTTCTTCAATAGATCAAGATCTTAACGAAGGGATATTATTAGATTACATTAGTTAATCCGATCCTGACATGACCCGTTCTGTATGTAAATGGGTTTAAAAATTTAAAAATCTTATTTTTAAGTGTATGATCTTACATGCAATAGATAATCTTAGCAAAAACAGTAGGGATTAGATAATTTACCCCAAATAAATGAATATGTGAAGATCTAACCCAATTTGATGGAGACTTCTTGATGTTTGAAGGTGATTTTGACCTGAAATGATAGAATTCACTAAATGCAACCCATGGATGATTAATCCTAGCTTCCCTTGATGATAATTGTGACGTCCCGTCTATTTGAGGTACTTGAGTTACCGTTATTATTTTAATATTATTCGCAATTGTTTTGACCCTTGTATTTCGCTTTGTTTTACTCACGATTTATTATTGAGAATTGGGTTCTCTGTATTTGCTGATTCGTCCCCAGAGACGAAATAATTTTATTTTATCTAAGTGCCAATTAGTTAGTATTCTCATAATTATAAGTTTGAAGGTTTATGCCAAATTTGTCGGTTAACGTATTCTTTATCTTCGAGAAACCGTGTTTTTACGCTTGTTTATCTTTTACCGAAATCGTGCGTTTCTTGAATCTAAACTTAAAAGTATCATTTAAATGAATCATAATACCAATAATACTTATGATGAACTTGACTAAGTTCATTTGTAAAACAATCGGGAATCCTAAACGTGTGCACATACGTAACGACAACACAAACAAAACGAGGAAATCCAGGAACCTGACCGAGCGCGCCGCGGTCATGGTCCTGGACAGCTCATTTTGTTGTGTTGTTAGTCATAACCTGCATGTAGTGTACACTTGTCACAAACTTATGAACGTGTCAAAGCCTCTTTCAAACCAGATTATGACCCTCTAAACTCACATACAATCTCATTTTTCATTTCATTTCATACACACACATATCAACTTTTCTCCCCTTTCTCTTTGAAGCTATCACACACACAAACACCCTCTATCAAATCCCTTTCTTGTGGCTGTGATTTCAGCAAGTAAACACCCAATTTCACCACTATAAATCGTTTTTATCATCATGGGAAGCTAGGGTAAATCATCTATGGGTTGCATGTTTTGATTTCTATCAATTTTTGGGTCAAAGATCACCACCAAAGCATCAAGAAATTTCATCAAGTCATCTTAGATCATCACATCTTCACTTCCTTTGGGGTATAATGACTTAAACTCTTTCTATTTTCTATGTTTTATTCAATGCATGTATGATCTAACTAAAGAAAAATGAGTTTTATAACATTTGATGGTTAAAAATCTTTGAAATCAAGTTTTACAAATATGTATATAAATCTTTGATTTAAAGGGTGAAAAGCTTTACAAAATGGTTGTTTGAAAGTGTTTTGATGATTCCATAACTTGCATGTCTAAGTCTAGTACATCAAAAGATGATTTTCCAACCTAAAACAAATTTTGTAAAAATTGGTATGTCTGATGACGTGACCGCGGTGCAGTCACGCCACCGCGAGGCAGTCGTGGTGGCTTGTGACCGCGGCGCAGTCAGCCCACCGCGAGGCGGTCGTTGCCCAGATTCCGGAAATTTTGTAAACCCGTTAAATTTGCACCTTAAACTTGTTATATTGTGAACCCTTATTGACAGTGAGTGTATTGTGTTTTGGAGGAGGATTTGACTTTAGTACCACGCCACCGAAAACTTGGTTCCGGACTCTATTCTTGTCGAATCTTGCGGGTGCTAACGGTATAAATTGCTATCTTTGAGAATCTTTCGTTTCATTATCCTTTCCTATTAATTACGGTTTTAGCCTTGAAAACGGTTAGGAGTAAATACTAGACCAACACTTGTTATATTATCGGATTTGGATTGGACGAAATAAATTAAAATGTAATCTAACCGAAAGTATCGTAATTAACTTATTATTGTATTATGTATTATGAGAAAAGATGTAATGTGTAACTTATTATCGAGCGGGAAAGTGTACGGATTTTGGACAAATAATTTTTGACGCGGAAGCGCTGCCGGATTTTCCATTTACGACGTTTTACGACATTAAAACACTTAAATACTTAAAAGTAACATATTATACAATAATATTGTCTTTGGACTCAAGGACGCCAACGCAATCAAAATATCATAATATTACTTAAAACGGATGTTTTCAACCTCTTTGCGATATATTAAATCTTTGCCTCAACTTGATCATCGTTTTAAGTCATCAAAATATGTTTTGCGACAAACTTTACAAATGGTTTTGAAAAGGTATTTTACTCTAAACATTTTGGTATGAAAAACACTTCAAATTATCCAAAGTGTCAAATTGGACTTTTAAATTGATTTGACTTTCATAAGTCAACTTCTGTGACTTTGACTTTTATAAATTCAACATTCCTTACGTTTGACTTTGACCAAGTCAACATTGTCTCCGTTGACCTTGGTCGATCTATTGAAACTTGATAACGATATTCTATTAACCGATACTCCTAGTAATCATTTTCGATTCGGATTATCATCCTTTTCCAGTTGACGATTATGACGTGGAATGCCGATATCTCTCCGAGCGGTCCTGTTTGACGCGAAACATCGCCTTCTAAATACGTCACCTCATTTAAACTTATTAATATTTGGATTATCTTATTTAACTTAATCTTAACCGACAAGGCTAAACCGGACCTAGACTTATAGAGTTACTGAGACTATGCTGTTTATTGTTTTAAGGCACTTAGGCGGTGGAGTTGTAACTCTGTGTTGGTGTACCCGATATTTGTTTGCTGAAGCTTTATCAGTGAGTTATTCGTAGCCCTTGTCTTAAATATTTTGGGCTGTAAAGCGTATTTTAAATTGTCTGCTTGTATGCGGAATGTTGTTGATTATCTTGTTTGCCTAGTGGATTAGGTCTGCCTTAGATTAAGCCATTAGCCCTTGTTGGGGCCCCCTGATGCACTTGTTAAGCTTTATGCCCAACGGTTACATATATATAGATCTATATGGGTTATAGACCTAACCCTCATTGCTCGGTAGAATGTTTCTAGGAGTGGATGTTATGGCCGGTTATTTAATTTGTTACCTTTGGTTGGCGACCTCAGGATTTGGGGTTGTACGGTCAGGTTCAGTGTATGATTAGTCTAAGCAAAGTACCTATCACTATTTGTATAATGTCCCTATTCTTGCTTACTCGGAGGATGGTCTGAGTTTGATTGCCACTCAAATTGGGAAACCTATCATGCTGGATGCTTTTACTATTTCTATGTGTGTTGATTCATGGGGTAGAATCAGTTTTGCCAGAGCCTTGATTGAAATCGATGCGGCTGTGGAATTAAAGAAGCAGGTTACTATGGCTATTCCTGGTGAGGAAGGGGAAGGTTATATAAAGGAAACTATTCGAGTTGAGTATGAGTGGAAACCTCCTCAGTGTGTTGATTGTCACTGTTTTGGACATGAGACTAGCGTGTGCCCGAAGCGTGTTCCTATGGAGGATGTTACTAACTCAGCTATTGATGTGATGGTTACTGCTGGGCAAGTTAGTGATGAGGGTTTTATGGAGGTTAAGAGCCGTAAGATGAAGAAGGGAACTGATCAAAAGGCATTTATGGGTCTTAGGCTGAATAAACCTAATTCTAAAGTGCTTTGGCAGCAAAAGAAAGGTGGAAATACTACTGGGGGTTCTAAATCTAGTGTACCGTCTTTTGGCGTCCAGCCAACTGTGCCTATCGCTAATCCTTTTGATGGTTTAACTGTGGACCATGATGATTCCAAGGAGCACGATTCTGAGCCTGCGAGTAGGTTGAGTTCTGTGGCTAATAGTGGTAGAAAGGATAAACAGGTCAGTGATGTCCAGGATTTGAATAAGAATTGGGATGATTGTCTTAATCCTTCTGATACTTCTGATGAGGAGGGGGTGGTACGTTCTGTTCGGAGCGGTGGTCACCAGCTTGAAGACGGAAAGTACGGTTATAATGGCTATGATGCTCAATTTCCTGATCTTCAGGGTGCCCGTAAGGATGTGCGTAACGTCAAGCCGAACGGGAAGGGTAGAAATAACTAGAGTTAGGGGTAGTCTATAAGGGAGGCATGTCTCTCCTTATAGGTGTTTGTTTTGGTTTTCTTTTTTAGTTGTTTGTTGCCCATGTATTGGGTTGAGATATAGGATTTCACCTATATCCATTGTACTTCATCGCACTTTTTGGTTGTATAATTTACCGGGGACATTCCCTTTTACCAAAAAAAAAATATATCATTTGAAATTAACGTTGTTTGATGAAAATTGTCGATGGGTCAACTTTTACTTTAAATTTGCGAATAATTCACCAACATGTTGTTGATGTCGTTTTAACGCTTTGCAGGAAATTGAGGATTCCTGTTGATCATGCCATTTGTGCTTTTGGGATATTTGTCTTGTGTATTTTGGAACTTGTGATACTTGTTGTAATGTCCTTGATGTTCCACTTTGTTATGTTTTGTAATACATTCGTACTCGGCGATTTATCTCTTTTGAATTTGTATTGTATTTTGTAAACACTTGGCATGATTAATGTTATTTTGATGTTGGTTTATTGGTTGTATTGTTGTAACATTTGACTCATGATATTATAACTGGAACATTCCGTGTTTCCGCTATAAGCGGGGTGTGACAATAACAACGATTTATTATACTGAATAGGTGGTTTATTTGTTGTAATTTACTGTAACAAAGGGTTTTGAAACAATATGTGTGCATTTTGCGTAATAGAGAATGGAGAGAAATTTGAGGTTTGTGTGTTGATGTAAAAAAATGAAATGAGAGCTTGAATGAGGCTTTAGAATGTCAAAAACCTTGGTTAGAGGAGGTCATGACATCTGTAGAAAAGGTGCCACAAGTTTGGACACGTATTTGATGACTCACACCCAAAACCACAATTCTGCACGCTAGTTACGCTACTAGCGTAACTATATAGTAACGCAGCGTAACTATCGTAGATAGTTACCCCACCAGCGTAACTGTCTGATTTTTCGTAAATTTTTCGTTTTTCGTTAAGCATTTTCTTTAGATGGAAGTTTACAATTCATTATGCATTTTCTTGGTATTGGGGTTAATTTATGAATCAAATTCGAATTTATTTCTAAGACACATACTTTTCGGTAATGATATAAACAAGAGCAAAGCACGATTTCTCGAAGATACGGAATACGTTAACCGACAAATTTGGCGTAAACACCCTAACTTATTACCACGAGCATACTAACTATTTGGCACTTAGGTAAAACTACAGATTACGTCTCGAGGGACGAATCAATCAAAACACATAAAACCCGATTCTCAATAATAAACCGTGAGTAAATACAAAGCGAAATACAAGGGTCCAACATTTGCGAATAAAATTAAAATAATAACGGTAACCAAAGTACCTCAAAATGACTGGATGTCACACTTTGACCATCGGTTTGGGGATGGTAAGCGATGCTTAGATCTAGTCGGGTGCCAGAGCTTCTTGGAGAGCTTTCCCAAAAAGGGCCGATCGGAAAGATATTGACATTTCACGTCATGAACGACAATTAGGAAAGAATAATATTCCGAGTCGAAAACGACTACCAGGGATATCGTTCGAAAGGAATATTGATACCAAGGTTTTATCGAGATTGATCAAAGTCAACGTCGAAGATGTTGACTTTATAAAAGTCAAAGATGTTGACTTTATAAAAGTCAAAGGTAAAGATGTTGACTTTATATAAGTCAAATGTCAAGGATGTTGGCTTCATAAAAGTCAAAGTCAACAATTTGAGGTAAAATCAAAGTCAACTTGAAAGAAAGTCAAAGTCAACGTAAAAGTCCAACTATGACACTTCGAAGAAAGTCAAAGTCCAACGTAAAAGTCCAACTATGACATTTTTTGATGGCGTTGGTGTTTTTGAGTCCAAAGACAAAACATTTGTATAATGTGTTACTTTTATATATTAGCTTACTCATACGAGTGTTTAGAGTTGTTTAATATCATAAGACGTAATCGAAGATCTCGTTGTGGCGCTCCACATAACCAAGATGTTGCGGTTGATAAAATGCGAAACTGAATCCGATTTATACGAAGTTTTACAATTAAAACGTAAACTGTCAAAAGTTGTATTATGTTCATTTATCCTTTTCCAAGCTTTACATATATGTAAATATGTCCTTTTATATACTAATATATATATATATATATATATATATATATATATATATATATATATATATATATATATATATATATATATATATATATATATATATATATATATATATATATATATATATATATATATATATATATATATATATATAATATGTCACTTTAGATAATAATCACATCTTAACATATTTTAGTCCAAATTTAGTCCCAAATCCATAAACATTTAAAGTGTTGGTCTAAATAGATTATCCAAACCATTTTTCAAGGCTAATAACGAAATATATGGCAAATAATAACGAAAATATATGAAAAGATGAATTTGGGGAAAATAACGATTTTACCTGTTAACAACCGCAAGGATCTACAAGCTTGAGAATATATAAACCCGGGAACAAGCTTTGGTGGTGTGGTGATGAGTAATATTTAGCTCAAAGACACAAATACAACCATCATTAGTTAAGATCCTTACATGCAAGATGATAACATGAAGATTTTTGGCAAAAATTTACTTACCAGAATTTCAATGTAAGAGCTCCTTGAGAAATCTAACCAAAGCTTCCAAAGTGAAAGAGAATGATGGAAGCAAGGAGTTTGAAAAACATGTGAAAATAGTTGATGTTAGAATCTCTAACAAGATGGGAGGAAAATGGAAGAAAATGTGAAGAAATTGTTAAAGAAATCTTACCAAAGATTAAAGAAACCAAAAAGAAATTTATAGTAAATGCCTTTAGACTTGAAAACTTCTTTCAAATTGATGATTTAATATTCTCTAACTTTTGGAAGTAAATTGTTTGTGGAGAGAAAAGTGTTTGGACTTGCATGAAAAGGAATGAATGGGAGAATAAAGTGTGTTTGTGCAAAGAGGAAATGATGAAACGAATTTGGTGATGTTGTTGGTGACTACCAATGCCCCAAAATGACTCATGTCTGGCTTTAACAAGTGTTTGCCACGTCTAGGACAGGTGTCCAGTCCTTAACACATGCAAAGATGAGTCACAATTTATAAAAAAAAACATATATGGGGGTTAGGGTGCCATCCCTAGGGGTAGGGCTGCGCACCGAGCCCAATTTCAGGATTCTCCGATTTTTTGTTTTCGTTATCGTTAAGCGTTTTTGTTCGTCGAAAGTTTCCGATTCTTTTTGCAATGAACCTAGGTAAATTTATTATATAATTTCTTGGTATTAGGATTCATTTAATGATTAAATTTCAATTCCGATCCCAAGATACGCACGATTTCGTCGAGTGAAAACAAGAGCAATAGGTAAATATAAAGATTGCGTCTTAAGGGACGTGTGACAACCGTCACTCTCTCCGTCCTTAGTTAGTCTAATATGCCTGTAGATCATTACCGTAAATTACTGAAAAATTTAAAACTTTCGTTAAACTTGTTTAGTACTTTGTTGGGTGAATTATAGCTTTTACATAAGTATACTATTGTGTGTAATATACTTTTGCTATGCTTTAGGTGCACAAGTAGGTAGAACCCGCTAGTTGAGCTTCCAAATGACTTGACGAACTTGTCCCGTGTTAATTGACCTAATCATCTTTGTTTTGGACAATGTGAACTTTTATAAACATTGAGAACTATCTTTTATTTGGTTAAACTAATTTTATACTTAACTAGTTGCTCCGAGTTCGTTGTTCCTTCGTGTTAGAAAATTTCGAGTCTTAATTTGTTATCGGGAATTTCTTTTACTCACTTGTGGGCTACTTATACAAGTAAGTGTGTGCTTTCTTTTAGACTTGAAATTCGACTTTATGGCTTCATTAATCCATCTTCTTATACGTTGTAAATATTCAGAATCTAGTATACGTTTCATTTGAGAAATGGCATACGTAATGTTTGGGCTTAAGTTAATTGTGTGGGTGGGAACTTGTGGGTTAGGAGTCGGCCTCATGGCCTTGTCCAATTAGGTTTAGTCAGCCGCTGGTACAAACCCCCTTAATCGATTTCTTATGCCAGGTTTTTCCAATAATCGATCTCATATCTAAACCCTAATATTCCTATTTACCGTCACCCACCCTAACTCCTCTAATCGTGTTGTCAGCCGCTGGTACACCCACCCTCCATTTCGTGTTGTGTGAAGACTGTGATCATCATCTCCATCATCTTGATCGAATTCCACCATCTTGCCTCCCCATCGTCTTTCTTTCTACACTCTTGGAATTCGGCTGCTGCTCCATCATCTTCATTCACCATCATCGATTCAGCAAGGTAATGTTCTTTATATTCACGTTGGTTCTCGTGTAATCCTCAAACCGAAACCTTCATTCAGATATTAATCTTTTTCGTGTTGCAAGTTCCTTGACAGCCGAGAAATCATCACCATCTTGTGATCATTGACGAGTTTAGTTGTTGCTGTGGATTGATCAATAATATCACCCTACTAATCAGTCCATAATCAGGTCATAATTAAGTCTGGTTCATCTCTATTCGAGTGGTGTAAGTGTTTGTTTTCATTCTTTCAACCGAAATCCTCATCGCCATCTTAATCAGTTGTGTTTGTATGGTTTAATGTGGTATTCAGCGGCTGTGATTGGGTGGTGGTCTTTGTCATCTTAATTCAGCTTTGATCGAGCCATCATCACTCTTGAAACGTCATTTGTCAACCAGATGTAAGTGGGTGTATGTTGTGTTTTCTAACCAATCCTTTCATCCATATATTTATTCATTCACGGTCCTTATTGTGATCTCCAGATTTATCTTGTGTTGTTATGATTTTATTGTGGTAATCTGTATACCAGAAGCTCGTGGGGTTCATTTGCAGCCTTGAACGATCATACTCGTGGCTAGGGATCGGAGTCAATCTTCAATCCGTTCAAAACATTTCAAACAAAGGGTATAAAAACCCTAACATTTACATTCATGTATAATCTGTTATTACTTATCTTGATCGGGCGTTTCGAGTTGATAATTCTGGGTTTGGACCTTTCATAATCTGTTGTAATAACATGTAAAACGTTCATATAAGTTTCATATGCGAATCGTTATCTAAAACCCTAAATTGAAAGCTTATACGTTGAAATATAATCACTTGCTGATCGATACTTTTGACCTGTCTTGTTCATTGAATATCTCCTAATTCGTGTCGAATTATAATCTGTGGTCTGAACGTAAATCGTAGCTCTTGGAATCTAGTTTTCAGAAATATAAGATATATTGTCTAATTATTTTTCAAACTCACGGAATCTGCATTTTAGTACACGTTGGTCTAATCTGAGTTTGGTAAATTGCTGCTGTAGTCACCTGTTTTGAAAAAGTAATAAATACTAAACCGTATTGAATTTTAATCATGTGTCAATAGCAAAGTTGTAGGTCTCGCAGTCTAGTTTTTGGGAAAATCGGCTTCGTCATCTAGTTGTTTGTAAAACTCTCTAAAATGGAAAATTACTGAACGTTGGTCAAACTGTTATTTTACCGATAAACTAAGGTTAATGACTTGAACGATTGTAACGAATTAGCATATGTATAAATGATATTAATCAAGGTTAAACTGAATATAATTGATTTTTAAACATATAATAAAGTTATATAAACTTTCGGGTTGATTAATGCGTCTTTAAAAGTAAAAACGTTTTGTATTTCAAACGACTAACTAGCCGTTTTGCTAGCACCATAAATTAAAGAGTTTAAATTCAATTTAAACGATTCAAAGTTCCTTGTTGTAGTACTTTTCTTCTAGTTTAAGTACATATATTATTCGTTCCCTAACTATGTCTATAACTCAAGTTGTGCCGTCTTAAAAACACCTACTCGTGAGTTTGGACAGTTTGTAGTGTCAGTCTTGTTTCGGGTATAAGTTTTTCATAACAGATCCAAATGGATTCAATCCAAAGTCCTCGAGGTATCTCTCTGAGTCTAGTTTCCGTACATATAACATTCTTTGTCCAATTCCATTTCAAACTCCCGTTATATCAGTTTTCGTAACAGGGGGTACTTGCTGAGTTTTCTTAACATGTATTCTTAATTCACCTTTGGTCCTTTGTTTTCGGTTTTTTTTAAATTGTTCAAGTGAACACTTCTAAATGATTTCCAAACGAGAATAATTCTTTACTTGAATATGTACTTACTTATACTTGCTATTTAGGGAAGCTCATATACTAGACGGGACCTAGCTTGTGACCCACTTGCTTTACATACATACACACGAGTAGTATTACTTACATACGTATTCACGAGGTGAGTTCATCGCCCCATATTTACAGCCTTCTTATTTTAAACTAAACGGGGGAAAGTAAAACTCAACTAAACGATTTATGAGAAAACGAATACCATTTTCAAACTTACCATAAATAGATATTTCTATTAATGGAAACGTACTATTTTTGGAAACTTTCTATTTCGGGGAATTTACTACTTTCGATAAACTTACTATAAATAGAACTTCCTATTTATAGAAACTTACTACTTTTAGAAACTTACTATTTTCGGAAACTTACTGACGAACTGGACTTCATAAAATGTGTAACAAAACCTAATGCATTTTCAAAACTTACGAGATACGGGTATATTTGGATTCATGGTACTTACACACTACTTAGCTAACTTAGTACTGCCGAGGCGTACTAAGGGTGGCGTTCGGACCTGACACAGCCGATGCGTGTCCTACTGACTTGACGTTGCCGAGGCGCGTCAAGGACAGTGTTCAGATTCGATATTGCCGACGGGCATATCACTTACAGGGCACTGCCGAGGCGTGTCACTGTGTTCGTGACATATGGTACTATTTTCAATATGGTTACAATTTTACTACTTATGCATTAGTTACACGCTTTTCTTATACTACTGTTGTACTTGAGATTGAAAAACTGTTTACTTACATTTTCTTACTTACCACTCGATGAATTCGCTCAACCATTGTGTTGACTTTTAAGTTTTACTTTCAGGTATTGATCAGGCATAGGATCTAGCTGGATTGCACTCCTAGAGACTTAGAGTTACTTTCATGCATGGTGGCTTGGATTCTTATTTTATTATTAACTCTATTTCGGGCTTGTATGCCTAAGTACTTTATTTTCATTTTCGAATTTATTTTGGATGTTGTTTCATTGTAGTGAATGACGTAATTGTGTACCAAGGGGTTTTACCTTGGACATGGCGACGTCATGACACACGAATATTATTTTTTCATATAGATTATTTCTTTATTTACTATTGTGTTATGACGATCGCCAATCAGTTGCACTCTGCGTTTCCGCCACTGGCGGGGTGTGACAGGACGATTCTGAGATACGCAGGATAAAGAATGCGTTAACCGACAAATTTGGCATAAACACCCTAACTTAATATCACGAGAATACTAACTATTTGGAACTTAGGTAAATATAAAGATTACGTCTTGAGGGACGAATCTGCAAACACATAAAACCCGACTCACCTCAATAAAACGTGAGTAAATATAAAGCGAAATAAAAGGGTCGAAATAATTGCGAATAAAAGTAAAATGATACGGTAATAAAATATCCAAAAATGATGGGACGTCCCACAAGATAATGGAGAGAGTCATTCTGTGACGAGAAACGATTTCGCTAATTTAGATTTGAGCTAGGTTTTCCATCTTATAGCTCTCTCGAATAGGAAAAAAGTGAGCGGATTTCGTTAACCGTTCGACGATAACCTAGATTGAGTCTTTTCCCTTTGTCATGCGAGGCAGATTGGTTATAAAATCCATGGAGATCTGTTCCCACTTCCATTGAGGAATTTATGGTTATTGAAGTAGACCTGATGGTTTCTAGTATTTTTCCTTGACCTTAGAAAAAGTCAGACATTTCCTAATGTACAAAGCAATTTCTTTCTTCATTCCCGGCCACCAATAGTATTCTCGAATGTCTTTGTACATTTTATCGGATCCCGGATGAATAGAGTACTGAGATCCGTGAGCCTCATCCATGATGAGCTTCCTTAAGTCCTCTGATTTCAGAATCCGCGCTCGATTCTTGAAATAGTGAATTTCGTCGGGCTTGACCTCGAATCTCTGTTCGAGGTTATGCAACGTTTCACCCTTGAGATTTTTATGATCTTAACGCCTCACTATGTGCACTAGGGATTTGAGTCCTCAAGCTCACTATGTGCTCGATTCTTCACTATCTTAACGCCTCACTATGTGCTCGATTCTTCAAGTGTTTTTCGTGATCTTCCTTACTCCGCGAGTAAATCAGAATGTCGTCTATGAACACTATTACGAATTTGTCCAGATACGGCTGCACACCCGTTTCATCAAGTCCATGAACAACGCCGGTGCGTTTGTTAGTACAAATGGCATGACTAGGAATTCGTAATGTCCATAATGTGTCTTGAAGGCGGTTTTAGGAATATCTTCATCACTGACTCTCACCTGATGATACCCTGATCGGAGATCGATCTTTGAGAGGTAATATGTACCCTGCAACTGATCGAATAGATCATCGATTCGGGGGAGGAGGTATCGGTTCTTGACTGTCAGTTTGTTGAGTTCACCGTAGTCTATACACATACCGAAAGATTCGTCGTTCTTCTTGACGAAGAGGATTGGGGCTCCCCGGGGTGACTAACTAGGTCGAATTAGACCATGATCCTGGAGTTTCTGTAGTTGTTCAGGTAGCTCTTGCATTTCCGATGGAACTAGAAGATAAGGCGTGTTAGCAACAGGTGTTGCTCCTGGAATTAGATCGATGCGGAATTCGACTTTTCGCGGTGGGGGAAGTCTGGGTAAATCCTCTGGAAAGACTTCGGATGATATCTCACTACGAAAATGTCCTCGATACGTTTCTCCTTGGGTGTCCATTCCACGATGTGCGCTAAGAAGGTCTCGCATTCCTTCTCTAGATATTGGTGCATCTTCATGGTCGAAACTATCCTTAGTTGCCTACCAGGCCTATTTCCCTGAACGATAAGTGTTTCTCCTTTAACGAGGGGAATCCGATATATTTTTTCGAAGCAAACAAGCTCAGCTCGAAGTTTGGCTAACCAGTCCATTCCTATTATAATGTTTAAGCTTTTCAGCTCTACGGGAATGAGTTCTATGGTAAATGACTTATCAGCTAAGAGTAGGGAACATCCTACGATTACATCCTTAGCTTCGAATTCTTGAGCGTCAGTGTATTCTATAGTGAAAGTATCCTTAAGAACATCAGATCCTAAGTCAATTAAGGGTCTAAATTCTAAGGATACAAAGCTTCTTTCCGCCCCAGAGTCAAACAATATTGAGGCGAAATGATTGTTCAGGAGGAATGTACTTGTCACTGCGTTAGGATCTTGCCTTGCTTCTTCGGCACCAATCACAAATGCCCGACCCCGACCATGCCCTGCTTGGTTTCCACCAGTGTTGTTCGGGGCATTCTTCAGCTTTGGGCAGGCATTACGGAAGTGATCCGTGCTACCGCATTCGAAGCAAACTGGCTTCTTACCTTTGACCACGCCCTACCTTCCTTGCATTACCTAGTTAAGTAACCCACCTTATTGCAATTCTCGCACACCCGGGAGTTCCTAATGTGGTGAAAACGGCACTTGCCACACTTCGAGTGTGGACCAGTGTAAGTTGTCGGTCTTGGTGCGGTCACAACATAGTTTCGGGTCGTCTTGCGCTTATTGCCCGAATAGCTACCACCATCCATCGGGTGGTGATCGGATTTCCTCTTCCCACTCTCCTCCTGCTTGGCTACACCACCCGATCGGATGATATCGTTGGTCAGGCGGTTAGCCAAGACTATTGCACTCTGGATAGTTAGTGGGCTTGCCGAGGTGACCATGCCTCGGATTTCAAACGTTAGACCCCATATGTATCGGTCAACCTTATTTTATTTCGGAGTAACCATGTGTGGTACCAACCTTGCCAGTTCATGAAACATGGCAGTGTAAGTGTCGATGTCAGTGCCAACCATGTAGTGGTTCCATACTTCCGACTCCAACTTCTGTAGAGCGTCCTTAGGACAGTACTCTTCTAATAGGAGTTTCTTGACCTCTTCCCGAGTGAGACGGTAAGCTGCCTCTCGACCCCTGGTTTGAACTTGGTTGTTCCACCAGGTGAGGGGCCTGACTTGCAGCATGCAAGTTACGAACTCGACCTTGTCCCCTCCGCACACTTTCTGATGTGGAGGACATATTTCATGTTCTCGATCAAGGAGATGAGTCCCACAGCACCCGATGTGCCGTGGAATTCCTTGGGTTGGCAGGACATGAAGCTCTTATAGGTACAACCCTGGCGGTTGGCATTCAGATTGTTGTTGTTGTGGTTGAGGTTCAGATCAGGTTTCTAGTTGTTATCGTTGTTGTTGTTGTTGTTTCCCACACCGTTTCCCTGGTTTGCAACGTTCAAGCCTGCGGTGATCTGAAAGATCATGTCAGGATGCGCAACCACTTTCCTAACAATGGAATCTGCATTCTTTTTGGGAGGCATAATTTTACAAACATGTAAAAGAGAGTTGGGTTTAGATTACGCATGAATAAGATAAATAATAAGAAGATAAGTGATAAACAACAACGATAATAAGTAAAGAGTGCAACGACAACAGAATAAAAGATCAATAACGTAGATTTCATTCATAATATAATAGTTTGAAATCATGTTAGCATACAAGGAATGGAAAATTTTCAACATGAACTAAATATTACAATACCAATAAGTTGCAAAATGGATATGAAAATTGCAACTTGAATAAAAGTACAATACATAAATACAATCAATGGATGAAATCTAGGGGCATCCTCAAGAGAAAAATGGCAAGTAGGGTCGCTATGACCAAGCAGATGCTCACAAGACGCTGAACGGTCCTGGAGGTGGTCTGAGCAATCGTGCTCACACGGATCGCGTGCTCAAATAAGCGATGAGCCACGTCTGAAACCTGGAACAGGAGGTGTGCCTAGTTCCTGGTCTCCTAAGTGAGTCCCATATGGTCAATAGCCATGTTCCGGATATGCTGGAACTGGTCTAGGGTCAATCCACGCCCCGATCGTACCTCTGTCGGTGGACGAGAAGGTCCTGCGCCATCAGCAAGTTGGACTGAGTGTCCATGGAGTCGCTCCCAAGCTTACCGATCTATGACTCGGGTGGACGGAGCCGCGTACAGGTCATTAAGGTGCAGGGCGTAGGTACGGGAACCCCCGTTAGGGCTACGAGTTCCTTCATGCCTCGGTCTACTGGGCTCTCCCCCCGGTGGTATCACTCGCATACGCGTTGCGTGTCGAAGGCTTACTCCCTGATGAGGAGGAGCAGGAGTAGGTGCGGTAGCCGGTAGCACGGTCCTTGGGCTGGATGTCATGTGACTGCTGGCCGCTGGCATGGAGCTGTCCTCTAACGGCTCGGAACTTGGATCGTGCTGATTATGCGACAGCGAGATGGTGTGGTCTTCCGAGACGACGGTTGAGAAAGTGGATAGTGAGCGAGATGGTCCAGACATGACGTTACTGCAAGAACGTATATAGAATGAATACGGAGAAATAATACGTAAAGTACAAATATACATGCTCGGATCGGTCGTTCGAGAATCGCGGACTGTTTGACTTAAATGTCTAACAAAAGTGATCAAATTCGATCCTTACATAATTTATTTCGAATTAAACATAGTTGATCAAGTTAGGTTTAATTTGAATTAAATAATGCAAATTCCATAATTAATTAACAAATGTTCAAGTCTCGTGAAATGTTTTTTTTTTTTTTGAAAACGTTCGTTTATAGTTTGGTTATGTTTTGTTTTTGGAACACCGGTATTCACTATAACCTTGCGCTCTGACACCAAGTCTGTCACACCCCGCTAAAGCGGAAACACGAGGTATAAAGAGCAATGATAACACAACACAAGACATAGATAAATACAAACATTTTTAAATGGATAAAATTCAAGGTTTACATCGTTTACAAAGATAACCAAAATGTTTAATCAATGTAACAAAAGTGCAAAAGTGTGATTCTTGAATCCATGATACGACTGAGTGACCCGGTGAGCATGCAACCAATGCGGTACTTCTTACATATTATTTCCTAAAAAGCATAAAAAAGAGTCAACTACGAATACGTAGAGAGTGAATTACAGTTGATGTGACGTCCCGTCAATTTGAAGTACTTATGTTACCGTTATTATTTATATTTTATTCGCAATTGATTTCGACCCTTGTATTTCGCTTTGTTTTGCTCACGATTTACCGTTATTGAGTATCGGGTTTTCTGTATTTGCTGATTCGTCCACCGGGACGTAATAATATTAATATATCTAAGTGCCAACTAGTTAGTATCCTTATAATTATAAGTTAGAAGGTTTATGCCAAATATGTCGGTTATCGGATCCTTTGTACTCGAGATATCGCAATTTTGCTCTTGTTTATCCTTTACCGAAATCGTGCGAATCTCGAAATCGAAAGTGAAAATATAATATTAAATGAACCTAATATAAATTAAATCATTGTATGAACTTTCCTAAGTTCATCGCAAAAAGAATCGGGAACTTTCGGCGAACGAAACTACTTAACGATCGCGTAAACGAAAAAGGAGAAAAGTCTGGATTTTGGTCCAGTGCGCAGCACTGGCATTTCAGTGCGCAAACTGACCTGCTGGACAGATTTTTTGTTGTTTTGTGTGAGTCATTTTTGCATGTGTTTTGGTTGGGCACTTCTCTCAATCGTGTAAAGCTCTGTATTTGGGCAGGGAACTCTCATTTGGGGTCATTCCAAGACCATCAAACTCATTTCTATCATCACACTTTCACCTACAAACCATTTCTCTCTCATTTTCCCCATCACTCTCCCTTACTTTTCTCTCATTTTGTCTCTCAAAATACTTCATTTTTCCAGAAAGTTTGAGGCTAAAATCAACCATTTGAAGAAGGATTCAAGTCTAAAATCATCAAAGAAACAACTTCCTTTTGATCTCCATCAACTTTTGGTAAAGTTTTCTTAAGTATTTCTTCACTTTTCTTTCATTTTTCTCCATAAATCTTCTTCTTTTGTTAGATATTCTAACACATATTATTATTCTTTGCATTCCAAGCTTTTGGTTTCCATTCTACTTATCATTTGGAAGAAGATTCTTTTAGTTTCTTGGAAGAAATTTCCTTGATCTTGGTAAGTAATCTTTTGACCGAAATCTCTCCAAAACGTTAATTTTTCTCTTTGCATGCAAGGATCTAAACTAATGGTGGATTTATTTGTGTTTTGGAGCTGTTTATTTTTCATCAACTCACCACCAAAAGTTTGCTTTCAGGTTTATTCACTTTCAAGCTTGTAGATCTTGCGGTTGAATCGGTAAAATCGTTATTTTCTTCGAAATCATTTTTGTTTATTCAAGTTCTTATTATTTTCCATATATATTTCGGTTTTAGCCTTGAAAATGGTTAGGAATAATATATTAGACCAACACTTGTGAATATTTTGGTTGATGGACAAAGATTTGGACTAAAATATATAAAGATGTGATTATTACCGAAATTAACATATTGTATGTATTAGTATGTAAAATGGCATATTTATATATATGTAACAGTTGGTAAATATATTCGGAACAGAATGTAAGTTATTAACAGTTTGCGTTTTAACCAAAAAGCCTTTAAATAATCGGATTTCGACAAAACGATAAAATTTATAAATCTGGAAATGCACCTAGTGCGCCGCACCCCATGTCCACTGCGACGCACCGGGCTATTTTCCGTCAAAATTCACCTCGTTCTTGCTTTTGTTGTTTAACCGTCTCGACATTTTGTTCCGTTAATTGTTGTTTCAAAGCCACTGTTTTTATGTTAAACTTATTTCAAACTCTAAACACTTGTATAAATAAACTAAAAGTAACATATTAAGATAAAATAAGTCTTTGGACTCAAAGACGCCAACGCAATCAAAAATGTCAAATACTTGTTTAAAACAGACATATTACCTACATTGGATAAATAAACATTGTTACAAAAAGCGATCGTAATCTAAAGCAGTCAACTATTATTCTTGCGATGAAACTTTATTAAAAACATTTATATAAAGACATTTTACACTATATTTTGATAAGTAAAGTCTTTTAAACTCTCTAAACGTCAAGTTAGACGTTTGTGACAAATTCAATTATCCATGTTTCAACCTAAAATAGTTGTCTTTAACTTTACAAAATCAACATCTTTGACATTTGACTTTTATAAGTCAACATCTCTGACATTTGACTTTCATAAGTCAACATCCTTGACAATTGACTTTTATGAGTCAACAATGTTGACATTTGACTTTTCTAAGTCAACCCCTTTAACATTTGACTTTTACAAAGTCAACAACTTTAACCTTAGTAATTGGTATTCAATATTCCTTTCGACTCGAAGTAATCATTCGTTTCCAACGACATTTTGGACGTGAAAGACCGATATCTTGCCACTCGCCCTTTTGACGCAGAACATCGTCTCCTGATTACGTCGTCTTGATTTAAATTATTAAACGTTGGAGTATTTTATTAAACTTAATCTTAACCGACAAGGCTAAACCGAACTATACTTATAGAGATACTGAGACTATTATTTACTGTTTTAGGGCACTTAGACGGTGGAGTTGTAACTCCGTGATTGTTACCCGAGATTTGCTGAAGATTGTATTGTGAGTTATTCGTAGCCCTTGTCTTTACTATTTTTAGGGCTGTAAAGCGTACTTTAAAATTTGTTTGTTTAAATAGTAGGCGTAATGTATTTCTTGTCTGCTTAAATGTTAAACGTCATCTTGTCTGCTTAAATGTTAGACGTCATCTTGTCTGCTTAAACGTTAGACGTCATCTTGTGTGCTTATATGTTAGACGTCATCTCGTCTGCTAAATCGTTAGACGTCATCTAGTCTGCTTAATGCTAGACGTTATCTTGTTTGCTAATAAATTGCTAGACGTTATCTTATATCTTGCCTACTAAATTTCTAGACGTTGTTGTATTTCTAGTCTGCTTAATCGTTAGACACTATTAATTACCTTATTTCCTAAGAGAATAGGTCTACCTTATAAACTTGTCGCTGGGTCAACTTTTACTTAAAATTGCGAATAATTCACCAACATGTTGTTGATGTCGTTTTAACGCTTTGCACGAAAATTGAGGATTTCCGTTGATCATGCCATAGTTTGTTTTTCGGATCGCTTGCTTTTGGGAAATTTGAATTTGAATTGTTTATTGTAATTTCCATAACGATCCGTTTGTTTAATTCTTTTGGAATTGTATTTGTACTTGGCGTCTTATCGCCTTTGACTTTATGATACATTTTGTAACATTTGGCATGATCTATTGAATTTGATGATTTGTTTATCGGTTATATTGTTGTAATCTTGACTCTTGATATTATAACTGGAACATCTCGCGTTTCCGCTCCAAGCGGGGTGTGACAGAAGTTGGTATCAGAGCCAAAGGTTATAGCGAACCGAGTTATTTTAATTGAGTAAATCACTTGGACTATGACCATAGGCTTTTTAAATCGATTTTTACTCTGATTGCAATGTGTGCACTATTTTTCATACGTGTTTAAATTCGCGTTTTGGTTTGGCATTTGGCCTTGTTTTTGTGTTGCACACATTTGCTGATCGAGTCTTTTCCTTTTTATTTTAGGACGATGGCGCCTACGAGGAGAGTTGCGACACGAAGTTCCGCGCGACGTGCTACTGCGAACGCGAGGGCTAATACCGCGAATCCGAACGCGAGGACTAATACCGCGAATCCGAACGCGAGAGCTAATACGTCGAACGCGAGAAGGAATGATTCTGAAAATGATACGACTCAACAGCTAGCGGCAATGATGCCCGAGCTTATAGCTCAACTGAGGGAGGGCACAGCCCAAGGTAATGGTTCGGGTTCTGGAAATCGCGAGCCGATTGTTAATAATGAAGGTCCCGAAGTTGTGATTAATGGATCGGGGAGAGTAGAGGGCTCGAATCAACGTGCTGGATGCACAATGAAGACTTTAATGAGCTGCAAGGCCCCGGAATATAAGGGAAATGAGGGAGCAACTGGAACGCTCCATTGGATGGAGAAGCTAGAGTCCATCTTTGATGCTGTGGGATGTGCGGACGAGGATCGAGTCCGATTTGCTGCGTTTGTATTTCAAGGTACGGCTCTGACGTGGTGGAATTCAATCGTGAATGTGCGAGGCCGAGCTGACATCAGCAAGATGACTTGGGATCAGCTAAAGGAGTTGATGATTATTGAGTATGTTCCTGAATCTGAGATTCAGAAGTTGGAGGATGAATTGTGGAACTTGACCATGGTTGGGTCAGATATCCAAGGGTACACTTCGCGCTTTCACGCTCTGTCCCAGCTAGTGCCGCACTTGGTCCGACCGGAGCTTAAACGTATAGGTCGCTACACTCACGGATTACCCCCAGTAATTCGTAAGAGTGTCCTATCCAGCAAACCGAGCACCTTTCAGAGCGCGGTGGAAATTGCGATTTCTTTGACTCAGAATGCGGTTCGGGATGGTGAGTTACCCCCGATGATTGTTAAGCTAAACTCCGAAGGGAAACGGGGTGGTGAAGACCGTTATGGGGATTCGCAGAAGAGAGCTAGGAGGCTAGATACTCCTCAATATGTGCAAGCATATGCAGTAGTGGCTCCGAATGTCCAGGGTAGGCCTCCGAAGTGCAATCGGTGTGGTAACCCCCACGCCGAAGAGTTAAAATGTTGGGTGTGCGGTCGGTGTAAGAGACTTGGGCACACGGAGAAGTTTTGTAAGATCCCGAAAGGCAATTGTAATGAGTGTGGTTCTCCTGAGCATCTTAGGAACAACTGTCCCGAGTTAACTCCAGCCGGTACAAATACTTTTCTTATCTATGTTCAACCTGCATTTTTCCTATTTTGATTCTTGATGCTTGGTCTTATTATCGTCGTGTTGCACACTTCCCTTTTTACTTCCTGGTATTTTCGTTTTCTTTTTACGCCTCTTTTGCGTTGGAACCGAAGGAAGCTCCTATCTGCAAGGAAGTCGATGAGACGAGGTTGTCCTACGAGTGCGATTTCTAGAGGTTCGACCCCGGATTTTAACCTGTCATTTTGATTCGACTTAGTAATCATTGGTGCAATACCAAACTGTATTCAAGACTCTTCAAAAATTATTTCATGAACTTTTAAACTTTAGTGGATTAATTCCGCAATTGCATGGTTCATTATGAACTACGCGTAATTTGGCCAACTACGCCTAGTTTGGAATAAATTATGCGAGACCGGAACGTAATTCCTATTGTTAACAGTTTTCGAGTCAATATCTCTCAATTCTACTGATCTCCAATTTTATTCCATCTTTCGAAGAGTTTCATATCGGATGCGTTTAAGATTTTGATTTTTGCACGGCTTTATCCTTAGCGTCTTCCTTCGGGTTAGAGTGGGCCGTTGTAGGAAATATTTCGAGGACGAAATTCTTTTAACTGGGGAGGCTGTGACGTCCCGTCAATTTGAAGTATTATGTTACCGTTATTATTTATATTTTATTCGCAATTGATTTCGACCCTTGTATTTCGCTTTGTTTTGCTCACGATTTACCGTTATTGAGTATCGGGTTTTCTGTATTTGCTTATTCGTCCACCGGGACGTAATAATATTAATATATCAAAGTGCCAACTAGTTAGTATCCTCATAATTATAAGTTAGAAGGTTTATGCCAAATATGTCGGTTATCGGATCCTTTGTACTCGAGATATCGCAATTTTGCTCTTGTTTATCCTTTACCGAAATCGTGCGAATCTCGAAATCGAAAGTGAAAATATAATATTAAATGAACCTAATATAAATTAAATCATAGTATGAACTTTCCTAAGTTCATCGCAAAAAGAATCGGGAACTTTCGGCGAACGAAACTACTTAACGATCGCGTAAACGAAAAAGAAGAAAAGTCTGGATTTTGGTCCAGTGCGCAGCACTGACTTGCTTGACAGATTTTTTGTTGTTTTGTGTGAGTCATTTTTGCATGTGTTTTGGTTGTGCACTTCTCTCAATCGTGTAAGGCTCTGTATTTGGGCAGGGAACTCTCATTTGGGGTCATTCCAAGACCATCAAACTCATTTCTATCATCACACTTTCACCTACAAACCATTTCTCTCTCATTTTCCCCATCACTCTCCCTTACTTTTCTCTCATTTCTCTCTCAAAATACTTCATATTTCCAGAAAGTTTGAGGCTAAAATCAACCATTTGAAGAAGGATTCAAGTCTAAAATCATCAAAGAAACAACTTCCTTTTGATCTCCATCAACTTTTGGTAAAGTTTTCTTAAGTATTTCTTCACTTTTCTTTCATTTTTCTCCATAAATCTTCTTTTTTTGTTAGATATTCTAACACATATTATTATTCTTTGCATTCCAAGCTTTTGGTTTCCATTCTACTTATCATTTGGAAGAAGATTCTTTTAGATTCTTGGAAGAAATTTCCTTGATCTTGGTAAGTAATCTTTTGACCGAAATCTCTCCAAAACGTTAATTTTTCTCTTTGCATGCAACGATCTAAACTAATGGTGAATTTATTTGTGTTTTGGAGCTGTTTATTTTTCATCAACACACCACCAAAAGTTTGCTTTCGGGTTTATTCACTTTCAAGCTTGTAGATCTTGCGGTTGAATCGGTAAAATCGTTATTTTCTTCGAAATCATTTTTGTTTATTCAAGTTCTTATTATTTTCCATATATATTTCGGTTTTAGCCTTGAAAATGGTTAGGAATAATATATTAGACCAACACTTGTGAATATTTTGGTGATGGACAAAGATTTGGACTAAAATATATAAAGATGTGATTATTATCGAAATTAACATATTGTATGTATTAGTATGTAAAATGGTATATTTATATATATGTAACAGTTGGTAAATATATTCGGAACAGAATGTAAGTTATTAACAGTTTTCGTTTTAACAAAAAGCCTTTAAATAGTCGGATTTCGACAAAACGATAAAATTTATAAATCTGGAAATGCACCTAGTGCGCCGCACCCCATGTCCAGTGCGACGCACCGGGCTATTTTCCGTCAAAATTCACCTCGTTCTTGCTTTTGTTGTTTAACCGTCTCGACATTTTGTTCCGTTAATTGTTGTTTCAAAGCCACTGATTTTATGTTAAACTCATTTCAAACTCTAAACACTTGTATAAATAAACTAAAAGTAACATATTAAGATAAAATAAGTCTTTGGACTCAAAGACGCCAACGCAATCAAAAATGTCAAATACTTATTTAAAACGGACATATTACTTACATTGGATAAATAAACATTGTTACAAAAAGCGATCGTAATCTAAAGCCGTCAACTATTATTCTTGCGATGAAACTTTATTAAAAGCATTTATATAAAGACATTTTACACTATATTTTGGTAAGTAAAGTCTTTTAAACTCTCTAAACGTCAAGTTAGACTTTTGTGACAAATTCAATTATCTATATTTCAACCTAAAATAGTTGTCTTTAACTTTGCAAAATCAACATCTTTGACATTTGACTTTTATAAGTCAACATCTCTGACATTTGACTTTCATAATTCAACATCCTTGACAATTGACTTTTATGAGTCAACAATGTTGATATTTGACTTTTCTAAGTCAACCCCTTTAACATTTGACTTTTACAAAGTCAACAACTTTAACCTTAGTAATTGGTATTCAATATTCCTTTCGACTCGAAGTAATCATTCGTTTCCAACGACATTGTGGACGTGAAAGACCGATATCTTGCCACTCGCCCTTTTGACGCAGAACATCGTCTCCCGAATACGTCGTCTTGATTTAAATCATTAAACGTTGGAATATTTTATTAAACTTAATCTTAACCGACAAGGCTAAACCGAACTATACTTATAGAGATACTGAGACTATTATTTACTGTTTTAGGGCACTTAGACGGTGGAGTTGTAACGTTGTGATTGTTACCCGAGATTTGCTGAAGATTGTATTGTGAGTTATTCGTAGCCCTTGTCTTTACTATTTTTAGAGCTGTAAAGCGTACTTTAAAATTTGTTTGTTTAAATAGTAGGCGTAATGTATTTCTTGTCTGCTTAAATGTTAAACGTCATCTTGTCTGCTTATATGTTAGACGTCATCTCGTCTGCTAAATCGTTAGACGTCATCTAGTCTGCTTAATGCTAGACGTTATCTTGTTTGCTAATAAATTGCTAGACGTTATCTTATATCTTGCCTACTAAATTTCTAGACGTTGTTGTATTTCTAGTCTGCTTAATCGTTAGACACTATTGATTACCTTGATTCCTAAGAGAATAGGTCTACCTTATAAACTTGTCGTTGGGTCAACTTTTACTTAAAATTGCGAATAATTCACCAACATGTTGTTGATGTCGTTTTAACGCTTTGCACGAAAATTGAGGATTTCCGTTGATCATGCCATAGTTTGTTTTTCGGATCGCTTGCTTTTGGGAAATTTGAATTTGAATTGTTTATTGTAATTTCCATAACGATCCGTTTGTTTAATTCTTTTGGAATTGTATTTGTACTTGGCGTCTTATCGCCTTTGACTTTATGATACATTTTGTAACATTTGGCATGATCTATTGAATTTGATGTTTTGTTTATCGGTTATATTGTTGTAATCTTGACTCTTGATATTATAACTGGAACATCTCGCGTTTCCGCTCCAAGCGGGGTGTGACAGTTGAAGTGTTACGATAAAATAAGCGTTTTGTTAGCAAAGAAACGTAAATAACAAATCATATAGCAATACTGTTAGGATCTGTCGAACTAGGTTTGAATAAACAAACGTGTTGATCTATATCTATCAAAGAACTTGCAGCAGATCAACACTTTCATATTAACAAGGTTTAATTGATTAACAGTTTATAAGTATAAGAATGAATAAACGTTAACAATTAAGAGCACAAGTATTTCACCAACAGCCTCAATCTATTAGGAATAATTGTTTCGTTAACAGACGTGTGTTTACAACTACACAGGGATATATACATATATATATATATAGACCTTAAGGAAACCCTAATACAATTAGGTTAAAACTCTAATGAAATCTACGAAGATAATTATCAATATTTTTTTTACATAATTTTCTCCTTACAACGCGCTAACTAATGAAATCTACGAAGATAAATATATCTAATAAGCAGTATTAACATGCGCGCCAGTAGAAACTCTTCATGCAGATCCATGCAGCCATTAGTAACAATGTAACCAGTATTAAGTCAGTAGTAGTAATATCACCAGTAGTAATCTCCAATACTTGACCATCAGTAGAAACAATAGCCACCAGTATTATCACTCACTAGTAGTAACAAACTTACCTGCCAGTACTGTGACGTCCCGTCAAGTTGAAGTACTTGAGTTACCGTCATTATTTTAATATTATTCGCTATTGTTTTGACCCTTGTATGTCGCTTTGTTTTACTCACGATTTATTATTGAGAATCGGGTTTTATGTGATTATTTTGATTCGTCCCTTGAGACGTAAGTTGATTTTTATCTAAGTGGCTTATAGTTAGTATGCTCATGGAAATAAGTTAGGAGGTTTATGCCAAATTTGTCGGTTAACGTATCCCTATCCTTAAGAAATCGTGCTTTGCTCGTGTTTATGTTTTTACCGAGAAGTATGTATTTCCATTTTGGAATTTAAACCGAATCATATAATGAATTACAATACCAAGAATACATGTAATGAACTTGCCTAAGTTCATATGTAAAACAATCGAGAACTCTAAAGAACGAACGTGCGTAACCATAACTTATACCGAAAAATAAATTTTTGCTGTCGGAGCCCTGAATGCGCCGCCTGTTACCTAGAATGCGCCGCATTCAGGTGCAGATCAGCACTTGGTGATTTTTCAACTTTTGCAATCTTTCTTAAACGGGCCTAAAACTTTGGTCTCGGGTTTATACTTGTCTTAAGGCCATTTTGGGTCCAGTAACAAGACACTAACACCCTCACTTGAGTCCCTTATCATCTCACAATTTCACAGACACATAACTCACACTCTCTCTTTTCCTTTGAAGCAAACACACACAAACACACACACATTTCTTCCCCTTTTCTTCTTGTGGCTGTAAATCCAGAATATAACCCACGATTTTTCATCACTAAAAATGACTAATTTCATAATGGAGAGCAAGGTTTGAGCATCCATTTGGAGGGTTACTTGGGTTATATCGTTTTCGGGTCGAAATCACCGTCTCACATCAAGGATCTCCATCACTTCTTGCTTGATCTTCACATCTTCACTTTCTTTGGGGTATAATAACTTAAACTTTCTGTATTTTATAAGTTTTATTCATTGCATGTGTCATCTAACTAAAGAAAATAAGTTTTATAAAAGTTTGATGGGTAATAATCTTTGAAAATCAAGTTTTTATGAAAATGTGTATGGATCTTGCTTAAATGATTGTAAAAGCTTTACCAAAGTGTTATTTGAAAGTGTTTTGGAACATATTATAGCTTGCATGTCCAGAATCTACCATCAAAAGTCGATTTACTAAACTTAGAAACGATTTCGGTGCAGAGACTGCACTGAATGCGCCGCCCATGGTCCCTATGCGGCGCATTCAGAGGGCAGTTTGCCCGTTTTCGTTTTGTTTCGCTGTTATTCGTAACCATAAGGTCGTTATCTTAAGAACCTGTATTAACGATTGGTGTATTGTGTTTTGGAGTTAGAAATCTCATCACCACACCATCAAAGGATTTTGTCCCGGGTTCTTAGCTTGCTAAATTGCGGTTGTTATCGGTAAGAATTGACTTTCTTCCAAATTTCTCATTTTTAATACGTTCGGTTTTAGCCTTGAAAAATGGTTAGGAATAAATATTAGACCAACACTCGTCGTATAATATCGGAATTTGGACAACATTGGACTAAAATACATTAAAATGTGAATTTAACCATAAGTAACGTATTTAACTTATATCATATAATATATTATGAGAAAGGCTTAATTGCTCTTGAAAATGCAAATTTTGACAAGCGGGAAAGTGTACGGATTTTTGGACAAATAATTTTGATGCGGAAGCGCTGCCGAAATTCCAACTCACAACTTTTTACGACAATAAAACACTTATATGAATAAATGGTTTACAAAAGTAACCTATTTTACAATAACATTGTCTTTGGACTCAAGGACACCAACGCAATCACAAATGTCATAATATTACTTAAAATGGACTTTTTAACCTCCTTGCGATACTTTAAACTTCGCCTCAACTTGATCATCGTTTTAAGTCATCAAAATATGTTTTGCGGCAAACGTTATAAATGGTTTTGAAAGGTATTTTACTCTAAACATTTTGGTATGAAAACACTTCAAAATATTCAAATTGTCAAATTGGACTTTTAAATTGATTTTGACTTCAATAAGTCAACATAATTAACATTTGACTCTTATAAGTCAATATGTTTGACATTTGACTTTTATAGTCAACATAATTGACCTTTGACTTTCATAAGTCAACATAAATGACATTTGACTTTCATAAGTCAACTTCTGTGACTTTGACTTTTATAAAGTCAACATTCCTTACGTTTGACTTTGACCAAGTCAACATTGTTTCCGTTGACCTTGGTCGATCTATTGAAACTTGATGACGATATTCTATTAACCGATACTCCTAGTAATCATTTTCGATTCGGATTATCATTCTTTTCCAGTTGACGATTATGACGTGGAATGCCGATATCTCTCCGGACGGTCCTGTTTGACGCGGAACATCGCCTTCTAAATACGTCACCTCATTTAAACTTATTAATATTTGGATTATCTTATTTAACTTAATCTTAACCGACAAGGCTAAACCGGACCTAGACTTATAGAGATACTGAGACTATGTTGTTTATTGTTTAAGGCACTTATGCAGTAGAGTTGTAGCTCTGTGTTTGGTGTACCCGATATTTGTTTACTGAAGCTTTATCAGTGAGTTATTCGTAGCCCTTGTCTTACTATTTTTGGGTTGTAAAGCGTATTTTAAAACTGTCTGCGTATGCGGAATCTTATTAATCATCTTGTAGTGTATTTTAAAACTGTCTGCGTATGCGGAATGTTATTAATCATCTTGTAGCGTATTTTAAAACTGTTTGCGTATGCGAAATGTTATGATTATCTTGTTTACCTAGTAGAATAGGTCTGCCTTAGATTGGGTGTCTTATACACTCGTTAAGCTTTATGCCCAACGGTTACATATATATAGCTATATGGGTTATATCGCCTGACCCTCATCCCTCAGTAGGTATCTATCTGTGGATGTTATGACCGTGCTTGATTTATGGTTGCCTTTGGTTGACACTGCCTAGTGAATTGCGTCTTTAGGACTGGCAAGGTTCGATGTATAACTAATCTAAGCATGGTATCCTCACTAGGGTTGAAAACAAGATATGGTTTGAAGTGAAAAGATTTGAGATATGGTTTGAAGTGAAAAGATTTGAGATATGATTTGAATTGAAAAGATTTGAGATATGGTATTTGAAATTATGATGTTTATTGAAACTTGTCGATGGGTCACTTTTATTTTAAAATTGCGAATAATTCACCAACATGTTGTTGATGTCGTTTTAACGCTTTGCAGGAAATTGAGGATTTCCATTGATCATGCCATAGTTTATTTTCGGATCGCTTGCTTTCGGGAAATTTGGATTTGAATTGTTTATTGTAATTTCCATGACGATCCGTTTGTTTATCTCTTTTGGAGTTGTATTTGTACTTGGCGTCTCATCGCCTTTGACTTTATGATGTATTTGTAACATTTGGCATGATCTATTTAAATTTGATGTTTTGTTTATCGGTTATATTGTTGTAATCTTGACTTTGATATTATAACTGGAACATCTCGCGTTTCCGCTTCCAAGCGGGGTGTGACAGAAGTTGGTATCAGAGCCAAAGGTTATAGCGAACCGGGTGATTTAAACTGAGTAAATCACTTGGACTATGACCATAGGCTTTTTAAATCGATTTTTACTCTGATAGCAATGTGTGCACTATTTTTTTATACGTGTTTAATTTCGCGTTGTGTTTTGGCATTTGGCCTTGTTTTTGTGTTGCACACATTTGCTGATCGAGTCTTTTCCTCTTTTATTTTAGGACGATGGAGCCTACGAGGAGAGTTGCGACACGAAGTTCCTTTTCGACGTGCTACTGCGAATGCGAGAGCGAATACCGCGAATTCGAACGCGAGGGCTAATACCGCGAATTCGAACGCGAGAAATAATGCTTCGAACGCGAGAGCTAATACGTCCAATGCGAGAAGGAACAATGTGGAGAACGATACGAATCCTGGCATGGCACAGATGATTGCTCAACAGATAGCGGCAATGATGCCCGAGCTTATAGCTCAACTGAGGGAGGGCGCAGCCCAAGGAACTGGTGGTGGTTCGGGTTCTGGAAATCCCGAGCCGGTTGTCAACAATGAGGGTCCTGAGCCGGTTACTAATAATGAGGGACCCGAAGTCGTGATTACTGGATCAGGTAGGGCAGAGGGCTCGACCCAACGCGCTGGGTGCACGCTGAAGACTTTTATGAGCTGTAAGGCCCCAGAGTACAGAGGCAATGAGGGAGCGACTGGAACGCTCCAGTGGATGGAAAAGATGGAATCTATTTTCGATGCTATTGACTGTGCAGACAAAGATCGAGTCCGATTTGCTGCGTTTGTATTTCAAGGAACGGCTCTGACGTGGTGGAATTCAATCGTGAATGTGCGAGGCCGAGGTGAGATCAGCAAGATGACTTGGGAGCAACTAAAGGAGTTGATGATTATTGAGTATGTTCCTGAATCTGAGATTCAAAAGTTGGAAGATGAGTTATGGAACTTGACCATGGTGGGGTCAGACATCCAAGGGTACACTTCGCGTTTTCACGCTCTGTCCCAGCTAGTGCCGCACTTGGTCCGACCGGAGCTTAAACGCATAGGTCGCTACACTCACGGATTACCCCCAGCAATTCGTAAGACTGTCCTATCCAGCAAACCGAGCACATTTCAGAGCGCGGTGGAAATTGCGATTACTTTGACTCAGAATGCGGTTCGGGATGGTGAGTTACCCCCGATGATTGTTAAGCTAAACTCCGAAGGGAAACGGGGTGGTGAAGACCGTTATGGGGATTCGCAGAAGAGACCTAGGAGGCAGGATACTCCTCAAGATGTGCAAGCATATGCAGTTGTGGCTCCAAATGCCAGGGGTGGGCCTCCACAGTGTGATCAGTGTGGTAGTCACCACGCTAGGGAGTTGGCTTGTTGGAAATGCGATAAATGCAAGAAACTTGGTCACACAGGGAGATATTGTAAGACCATAAATGGAAAATGTTATGAATGTGGATCTCCTGAGCATCTTAAGGCCAACTGTCCCGAGTTAGCTCCAGCCGGTACATATACTCCTCCTATCTAAGTTCAACCTGCGTTTATCATATTTGATATTTGATGCTTAGTCTTATTATCGTCGGGTTGCACACTTTTCTTTTCTCTTCCTTGTATTTCCATTTTCCTTTTTACGCCTCTGTTGCGTTGGAACCGAAGGGAGCTCCTATCTGCAAAGAAGTCGACGAGACGAGGTTGTCCTACGAGTGCGATTTCGCGGGGTTCAACCCCAGATTTTAATCTGTCAATTTGATTCGACTTAGTAATCATTGGTGCAATACCAAACTGTATTCCAGATTCTTCAAAAATTATTTCATGAACTTTTAAACCTTAGTGGATTAATTCCGCAATTGCATGGTTCATTACGAACTACGCGTAATTTGGCCAACTACGCCTAGTTTGGAATAAATTATGCAAGACCGGAACGTAATTCCTATTGTTAACAGTTTTCGAGTCAATGTCTCTGAATTCTTCTGATCTCCAATTCAATTCCATCCTTTGGAGAGTTTCATATCTAATGCGTTCAATATTTTGATATTCGCACGGCTTTATCCTTAGCGTCTTCCTTCGAAATAGAGTGTGCCGTCGGTGAGTCTTACCTGCTATCGAAGTACGTCTTACCTATTGTGTTAGTTCCGATGACCATTCTTTTCCTATCGACTTGATTCCGACCGCCTTAGGCAGATTCGACGTTATTATGAGCATGGGTTGGTTGTCGACGCACCGTGCAGAGGTTATATGATTCGAGAAGAATATCTGCATACCGTTATCGCTAGAGAGACGGTTGTTAGATCAGGAGGCCCTCACCGAGGATTATATATTATTTGGATTATCATGGATCGGCTGACTAAGACAGCACATTTCCAGCCTATTCGAGAAGATTACCGAATAGAGAAACCTTTTAGATTGCTTATTGACGAGATTTTTCCGTCATTTTTGATCGCGACGCGCATGCGTTTAGACTTTGGCGGAAGTTGGGATCGACATTTTCTGCTAGCCGAGCTTTCATACTACAATGGTTACCGCCCCATCTTTTTCTTCTATCGATGCTCTTTAATAATTTCTAGGACGAAATTCTTTTAACTGGGGGAGGCTGTGACGTCCCGTCAAGTTGAAGTACTTGAGTTACCGTCATTATTTTAATATTATTCGCTATTGTTTTGACCCTTGTATGTCGCTTTGTTTTACTCACGATTTATTATTGAGAATCGGGTTTTATGTGATTATTTTGATTCGTCCCTTGAGACGTAAGTTGATTTTTATCTAAGTGGCTTATAGTTAGTATGCTCATGGAAATAAGTTAGGAGGTTTATGCCAAATTTGTCGGTTAACGTATCCCTATCCTTAAGAAATCGTGCTTTGCTCGTGTTTATGTTTTTACCGAGAAGTATGTATTTCCATTTTGGAATTTAAATCGAATCATATAATGAATTACAATACCAAGAATACATGTAATGAACTTGCCTAAGTTCATATGTAAAACAATCGAGAACTCTAAAGAACGAACGTGCGTAACCATAACTTATACCGAAAAATAAATTTTTGCTGTCGGAGCCCTGAATGCGCCGCCTGTTACCTAGAATGCGCCGCATTCAGGTGCAGATCAGCACTTGGTGATTTTTCAACTTTTGCAATCTTTCTTAAACGGGCCTAAAACTTTGGTCTCGGGTTTATACTTGTCTTAAGGCCATTTTGGGTCCAGTAACAAGACACTAACACCCTCACTTGAGTCCCTTATCATCTCACAATTTCACAGACACATAACTCACACTCTCTCTTTTCCTTTGAAGCAAACACACACAAACACACACACATTTCTTCCCCTTTTCTTCTTGTGGCTGTAAATCCAGAATATAACCCACGATTTTTCATCACTAAAAATGACTAATTTCATAATGGAGAGCAAGGTTTGAGCATCCATTTGGAGGGTTACTTGGGTTATATCGTTTTCGGGTCGAAATCACCGTCTCACATCAAGGATCTCCATCACTTCTTGCTTGATCTTCACATCTTCACTTTCTTTGGGGTATAATAACTTAAACTTTCTGTATTTTATAAGTTTTATTCATTGCATGTGTCATCTAACTAAAGAAAATAAGTTTTATAAAAGTTTGATGGGTAATAATCTTTGAAAATCAAGTTTTTATGAAAATGTGTATGGATCTTGCTTAAATGATTGTAAAAGCTTTACCAAAGTGTTATTTGAAAGTGTTTTGGAACATATTATAGCTTGCATGTCCAGAATCTACCATCAAAAGTCGATTTACTAAACTTAGAAACGATTTCGGTGTAGAGACTGCACTGAATGCGCCGCCCATGGTCCCTATGCGGCGCATTCAGAGGGCAGTTTGCCCGTTTTCGTTTTGTTTCGCTGTTATTCGTAACCGTAAGCTCGTTATCTTAAGAACCTGTATTAACGATTGGTGTATTGTGTTTTGGAGTTAGAAATCTCATCACCACACCATCAAAGGATTTTGTCCCGGGTTCTTAGCTTGCTAAATTGCGGTTGTTATCGGTAAGAATTGACTTTCTTCCAAATTTCTCATTTTTAATACGTTCGGTTTTAGCCTTGAAAAATGGTTAGGAATAAATATTAGACCAACACTCGTCGTATAATATCGGAATTTGGACAACATTGGACTAAAATACATTAAAATGTGAATTTAACCATAAGTAACGTATTTAACTTATATCATATAATATATTATGAGAAAGGCTTAATTGCTCTTGAAAATGCAAATTTTGACAAGCGGGAAAGTGTACGGATTTTTGGACAAATAATTTTGATGCGGAAGCGCTGCCGAAATTCCAACTCACAACTTTTTACGACAATAAAACACTTATATGAATAAATGGTATACAAAAGTAACCTATTTTACAATAACATTGTCTTTGGACTCAAGGACACCAACGCAATCACAAATGTCATAATATTACTTAAAATGGACTTTTTAACCTCCTTGCGATACTTTAAACTTCGCCTCAACTTGATCATCGTTTTAAGTCATCAAAATATGTTTTGCGGCAAACGTTATAAATGGTTTGGAAAGGTATTTTACTCTAAACATTTTGGTATGAAAACACTTCAAAATATTCAAATTGTCAAATTGGACTTTTAAATTGATTTTGACTTCAATAAGTCAACATAATTAACATTTGACTCTTATAAGTCAACATGTTTGACATTTGACTTTTATAGTCAACATAATTGACCTTTGACTTTCATAAGTCAACATAAATGACATTTGACTTTCATAAGTCAACTTCTGTGACTTTGACTTTTATAAAGTCAACATTCCTTACGTTTGACTTTGACCAAGTCAACATTGTTTCCGTTGACCTTGGTCGATCTATTGAAACTTGATGACGATATTCTATTAACCGATACTCCTAGTAATCATTTTCGATTCGGATTATCATTCTTTTCCAGTTGACGATTATGACGTGGAATGCCGATATCTCTCCGGACGGTCCTGTTTGACGCGGAACATCGCCTTCTAAATACGTCACCTCATTTAAACTTATTAATATTTGGATTATCTTATTTAACTTAATCTTAACCGACAAGGCTAAACCGGACCTAGACTTATAGAGATACTGAGACTATGTTGTTTATTGTTTAAGGCACTTAGGCAGTGGAGTTGTAGCTCTGTGTTTGGTGTACCCGATATTTGTTTACTGAAGTTTTATCAGTGAGTTATTCGTAGCCCTTGTCTTACTATTTTTGGGTTGTAAAGCGTATTTTAAAACTGTCTGCGTATGCGGAATCTTATTAATCATCTTGTAGTGTATTTTAAAACTGTCTGCGTATGCGGAATGTTATTAATCATCTTGTAGCGTATTTTAAAACTGTTTGCGTATGCGAAATGTTATGATTATCTTGTTTACCTAGTAGAATAGGTCTGCCTTAGATTGGGTGACTTATACACTCGTTAAGCTTTATGCCCAACGGTTACATATATATAGCTATATGGGTTATATCGCCTGACCCTCATCCCTCAGTAGGTATCTATGTGTGGATGTTATGACCGTACTTGATTTATGGTTGCCTTTGGTTGACACTGCCTTAGGAATTGCGTCTTTAGGACTGGCAAGGTTCGATGTATAACTAATCTAAGCATGGTATCCTCACTAGGGTTGAAAACAAGATATGGTTTGAAGTGAAAAGATTTGAGATATGGTTTGAAGTGAAAAGATTTGAGATATGATTTGAATTGAAAAGATTTGATATATGGTATTTGAAATTATGATGTTTATTGAAACTTGTCGATGGGTCACTTTTATTTTAAAATTGCGAATAATTCACCAACATGTTGTTGATGTCGTTTTAACGCTTTGCAGGAAATTGAGGATTTCCATTGATCATGCCATAGTTTATTTTCGGACCGCTTGCTTTCGTGAAATTTGGATTTGAATTGTTTATTGTAATTTCCATGACGATCCGTTTGTTTATCTCTTTTGGAGTTGTATTTGTACTTGGCGTCTCATCGCCTTTGACTTTATGATGTATTTGTAACATTTGGCATGATCTATTTAAATTTGATGTTTTGTTTATCGGTTATATTGTTGTAATCTTGACTTTGATATTATAACTGGAACATCTCGCGTTTCCGCTTCCAAGCGGGGTGTGACAAGTACTAACTAACTACACTAGTATTATCATATCATAACCCAACAATCTCCCCCTAAACTTATGCATTCATCCAAAAGCATAAGTTTCTTCTATACAAATCTAGAGAATGTTGCCAATACCTCCAACTGACTACATCGAGTTTCTGTGATTTGTAACATGGCACCTGATCTTCCAAAGTAGTTGAACCTTCATTGGATTCTTGATTAGCGTTCAACTTGACATTAAGCATGTTGATCATTATGTTGATGTCGTGCTTGTATTTTTTTCTCTTCCAATAAATACTCTGTTGAGCCATCCCTTCTGCTTAAAGAGTAAACTCCACAACTCTCGTAATGTATCCATTCAAGTACAAGAGTAAATCCTGATAGCTTCTCGGGAACATTTTCGGGTTCAAAGATAAGTTCTAACACCTCCATAAATTTATCATTAAAATCCAGAACAGGACCTTGGCCATTTGAGTACTTCTTGCTGCCAATGGGGAAGAGTTCCACCAAGTCCCTTCGACTGATATTCCTAAACATTTCGAGATGACTGTAAAACACTCTGAAGCTTTTGTCAGCTCTAACAACCTTGTAACCATTCTTCCCATCAATAACTACAACAAACCAATCTACTATGGGCATCTCCGTGAAAGTGGTTGCGCACAATGAATATCTTCAGAATGTATGATCAAAGTCTTCATATCATCAAAGACTCTATCTGCAGCTTCATTTACCTGCTCATCCGAAATCTCAATTAAATATCCAAACTCAAAGTTTCCAGAGATGTGTTCTTGCTTGACCTGGACAACTTTTGGTTTTTCTTCCTCTTTCTCAGCTTTTTCTCTTTTTCCTTGCCCTGAGAATCTTTACTTGTAGATTTCTTTTGTTGTACAACTTTTGTCTTCTTCACAACAGTCTTAATAGATGAACTGGTGCTTGCCTTTCTCTTTGTTCTAGAAGAAATTGTTTCTACTGTTGGCTTTAATTTCTTGGCAGTAGGAACATCTCCACCTGTATAAGTTCTTTTTCTCTTAGCAGGCACAGATTTTTGTTGAACATTCTTCTTCTCCACCCTTGTTTCTTCTTCCTTCTTCTTGCCAAAATGTACTACTTTATATCCTCTGTTAAGAGTAGCCTTGAGAGCTCTTTCATTCTCCAGCTCTTCCCTCTCTCTATCCATCTTGGCTTTCTCTTGAGCAGCTTTCAAAATCCTCTTCTCCTTGATGTACAGATACAATACATTATCAAGCTTCATTGGACCAAGTTTCTTACCACTGTATTTTCTAGTTGATTTAAGGAACTCTGTGTATTTATTTTTGTCTTCAGCTCTCCTTGTATTTATTTTGACAGTGTTCTTGCTCCTCTCCTCCTCTTTCTTTTGCTTCTACAACAAGATTTCATCGCTTTCTAGCATCTTCTGAGCAAGGTCTCCATCTACTTTCTCTTGAGCTTTTTGTTTCAATTCATCTTGTATCTTCTCATCAGCCATCGTTTGAGCAGCAATTGCATCTTCTTGCTCAATTTTCCTTAACCTCTCTTTTTCAGCTTGAGCTTTTTCTTGTTCTTCTCTTTCTAGCTCCATCAGCCTTATTTTCTCATCTCTTTCTTCAGCACGCTTTCTTTTCTTTTCTTGCCATTCCTCCTCCAGTTCTTTCTTTGACTTTTCTATCAGCTTACCCTTTCCCTTGCTTATGTATTCTGGATCATCATCAAGGAACACTTTATGTACTCCTTTCTTGGTAGTGATGAAGCCAATTGGTCTTTGCTGAATAGGTGGAGGAATGATGGGCTCAGTAGTTTCTCCAGTTGTAGCTGCAGATCCACCAGTAGCAAAGGTAACTGGTTTCTCCTTAGGTTTCTCAGCAGCTGCTTTTCTTTGACGAGCTACAACAGCCGCACTATGTTCCTGTCTCAAAGCCTCAGCTGTCAATCGTTCTTGCTTGGCTTTTTCCTCCTTCATCTTATCAAGTTCTGAAGCTAATGTTGCATCATCTTCAATTAGGGGAACTACTGGTGGAGTACCAGTAGTAACATCAGCTTTTGATTCACCAGTTTTAACTGGGGGTTCACTAGTAGGAATTTCTTCTTCTTTGTAACCAGTATTAACTGGTGGGACATCACCAGTGGAAATGTCTTCTTTCTCACCAGTATTAACTGGTGGCTCCTCACCAGTAGTAACTGGAGGTTTCTCACCAGTCTTAACTGGTGGTTCAGTTATGATTTCCTTATCTTGTTCTTTCTCATTTTCTTCTTGCTTTTCTTCCTTCTCAGACTTAGCAGAGCCTTTCAAAATTTCATCCACACGCTCCCTTGCTTGTTTGATTTCTTCTTCAATCTCTCCCATGTTCATAATCACATCATGCAATTCTTGATTTTCAGTTTTCCATTCAGTGGACTTTGGGAATCCTGAATGAGGGACATATGGACCATATCCTTTCTCTGTGTGTTCGGACTGCTTGTTACCTTCACCTTCCTCCTTGTTACTAGTCACAGATGTTATAATTTCAGCTTCATCTTCATGATCAGACCATTCAAAGTCTGCATCAGTAACTACCCTTTCCACCTTTGTAACAACCACCTCTTCCTCTTTCTTCTCTACCTCCATTTCAATATCTTCAAAAATAGGAACCTCTTTTTCAGATTGTTGTTCCTCTTCTTTCTGAACCTCCTTGTCAACTGTCTTTTCTTCAACTTTCTCACCCTTATTGGCAGCATTCTTATCATGCTTTCCTGAGGAGCTGGAGCTAGAACTTGAACTTGAAGGAGTAAGCAGTTTAGGCTTTGCACCACCCTTCTTTCCCCTTTCTTTCCAACCTTCTTCCTAATCTTGACAAGTTTCTTCAACACTATTCTGCACAGTTTTACCTCCTTCACCAAACAAGACACTAATTTCTTGACTCTCTTGATCTCCTCCTCCTGACCATCTGATATCGCATATTTATACGTTTATTTATATGCGATATTTGGTCAATTTTCATAGTAAACATGATGGATAGGATAGAATTTTGCATTTAATCGTGTGGAAAATTTGTTTTGTCTATTTTACAGGTTTATGTGATCGGGAAGTGGAAATGGAGGAAGAAATGAGCTTAAATGACGGAAAATACAAGAAATGGTGGAAAATCAGCTAGTGCGACGCACTGGTGGGGAGTGCACCGCAATCGTTTGTTTTATGTAGACGGTGCGACGCTGCAAGAAAATAGGGCGCCACAGTTGGTGTTTGAACTGGTTTATAACAAGGGAAATTAAATGAGTGCTCCGCAGTAACACAAGGGTGCGCCGCACCTCGCTGTTTTCCAGTCCTACTCGAACACCAATTTTATCTATTTTCTCTCTATAAGAGAAGATTAGAAGTTGGTTTTCGTTAAAATTCAGTCACGACGAGTTTTGCAACTTTTCTAGTTGGTTTCTATCTTTTATTTAAGACTTTTCCAGTATGTTTTCTATTCTTTTATTTGCTGTTTTGAACACCATTATGAGTAGCTAAACACTTTTCACGCTTTTTTTATTTACGGATCTTGTTTGATAATTATTGTTTTCGTTATTGATTGTTAGATATTTATGTTTAATCGTAGATCCTTAACTGTTTAAGTTTTAATATATTATCATAAGTTGAATATGTTCTATTTGCTAAATCAACATTCTAGGTATTCGAGAGGAGTTTTACTATATCTTAGAAGTTTAATATACTTTCAATATCGTAAACATAATTGGAAAACAAGTGAAGTGTCCAGCAAGTGTAATTTTTCCAATATTTGATAATCTTAATTACTTTTCTAACTTGATTTTTATAATCAACTTTTACAATCACTTTGAAATTTTAATTAATCATTTGTTACAAAAACCCCAAAAACAAACAAGTATTATTAATTCGAAGTTAAAAACTAAATGAGTCCCTCAGTTGGAACCTTTACTTACTTAAAGCTATATTAAATACGAATAGGTCCATTGCCTATAAGTGTGTAATTAAGTCTACAAGTAGGTCGAGTTTTAATAAACTAGATTTTACACATCACCATCTACCTTCAATATGAACATTTGGCACATTTCCATCAATTCAAGATTTGCATAGTTAAAACTATCCTCACCACCCTTCTATTGAGTACCAAGATTGGGTAGATCCTTAGATGATTTAGAAGGTGCCTCCTGCCTATCAGAAGCATCGCCCTCCCCCTTGGTCTCTTGGTGCCTGGGACCTCGTGAGAATGATTCCGAAGAAACATCCTCATTAAGAGTTGTCGTCGATTGGGTCTTATTACATGTCTTAAAAACCTTGAGCACCACGAGGTGGTGCATTAGTAGTATGAGCCCTTTCGACATGGTCTCCCCCCTCCTTATGGACCACCTTCTTAACTGATTTTGAAACTGGATTGACTATTTTAGGTTTAGGTCCAAGAGGTGAAGGACCCCTTTTTAGTTTTTGTTTCGAATTTGTGATACGATCCTTTTGAGTGTTAACATACTTGGAAGTTAATTTTAATTATTATTACACCGGTGCGTTTTACGGTTTTCTTGTTTTTGTCTTTGTAGGTACTCAGGTAGTTGATGAACACAAGGTCTTCGGGACTACGGCTCATAATTCCTATGTCAAATCCCGGAGTATCAAAGAAGCGAGGCAAGAAGAAAGGAAACACATCGATTCCGATTCCACCAGGATTTGGACCTTTCTCACCGGTCAAATTTGAAGATATTACGTCTTCTGAATGAGGAGGAAGTAATATAGAGTCTGAGGTTGAAGAGTTAATTTTTGAAGATAAACCGGAACCACAAGCAGTACCAGCCCCTAGAGGTTCAGCTATTACCACCCCGGACTTGGGTGAGGACTTCCTTGTCAAGGGTTATCATCTCAAATTGATCCAAGGCAACACTTTCGATGGACGATACCATGCCGATCCACATAAGCATGTAGCAAAATTCAATGAGTTATGCGAGATGTTCAAGTATGGAGAAGGAAAAGGAAATAGCATCAAGTTGAGGTTATTCCCTTCGACTCTCACCGGATATGCGAAGGTTTGGTTTTAAGAACTCGAAGAAAACACAATTACAATGTGGGCACAAATGCGGGAATCCTTCATCAAAAGATTCTTCCCACCCGCCTTGGGTAGGAAATTACTACGAGACTTAAGAAGATTTCGACAAGAATATGGAGAGACATCTACTGAAGCATGGGCTAGATTGACGGAGATGCTGAGGAGTTGCTATGGTCATGGTCTAGGCAAGGATAATATCATAGAGACTTTCTTTTACGGGTTAACCAAGGAGTCACAAAACGAGTTGGATCTAGCCGGCGGGGGATACTTTATGTACAAGACCACTAATGAAACATACAAATTGATGGAGGATAAGTTAGTCATAAGCTTATCGAGGGAGTATCGAGACGATGGTAGAGGTCGAAGAGCAAGAGGACATGTTGCTCAAGTGGAAGGTAACAATAATATGTCCATTATTATGAAAGAGATCAAGACGATGGCATACAAGCTTGATAGAAGAATGACTTATCTGGAGAAAGTGTTACATGTGATCAAGCATGGGTGTGAGAATTGTGGAGGACCGCATTATGCGAGTTAGTGCAAAGTAGAGGATGCCAATTATGCAAATCCTAATCGGGGAGTAACTTGGAAAAACCGAGGAGGTAACTACAACCACGGTGAAAATGGAGATAATGTATGGAAAAGAAACAATACGCGATCCCCACCACGACAAAGATACGATCCACCGAAGAACGAAGATGATCAAAGCGTGAAAGATTTGCTAAAGACGTTTATTCACACTCAAAGTGCAAAGAATGATGCAGTTACAAATAAATTGAAGGTATTAAATGATCACATCGAGCAAGGACAAAGAAATCAGCAAGCAGCGATGCAAGACTTGGAACAAAGATTTGATCGCATGAATGATCGGTTTTCGAGCAGGCCACCGGGCCAGTTACCAAGCAACACGCAACCGAACCCGAGACCACAAAATGTTCAGCAGAATCAGGGACCAAAATATCAACCTCTTGGAATGAGAGAAGAACACGTGAATGCAATCATGACACGTTCACAGACTAAGTTTGGGGGAGAAAACGGAGAAAAAAATGAAAATTTTTCGGAAAACCTGTCAGATAGGGCGCCGCACTTAGCATCAGAACGACGCCCTATGTTTAAAGCACACCATGGTGCGTCATTCCCCCCAATAGGGACGACGCCCCCCTCTGCTGAACCAATTTTGGACGATTTCGATATCGAGGACGAGGCACCATAGGTTCAAACCAAGGCCAAAACACCTGAACTAGTGGAGGAAGTGCCAATCAAAGCTTATAAGCCACGTATCCCATATCCTCAACGTTTGAGTAAGGCACACATGAAGGAGCAGTACGGTAAATTTTGCGACATGATTAAATTTGTTAATATTAATGTTCCTCTTGTTGATCTAATTGTGGGGATGCCGAATTACGCAAAGTTCATCAAAGAGCTTATCGCGGAAAAAGGAAAGTCATCGGAGGTGCAGTCCGCCTTCTTGAACACAGAATGTTCAGCTGTGGTAAAGAACACAACACCACCAAAATTGGACGATCCAATGAGTTTTCTGATTACTTGCAATTTTAGTAATACCTATAGTTGTAGTGCATTGGCCGACTTAGGAGCTAGCATAAATTTGGTGCCACATTCATTATATGCTAAACTTGCTTTAGGAGATTTAAAACATGCTAGAATGAGTATCCGATTAGCCGACTGATCATTTCAAAATCCATTAGGAATTGCTGAAAACATGCTAATAAACGTAGGAAAATTCACTTTCCCTGTTGACTTTGTAATTCTAGATATGGAGGAGGATTGTACCGTGCCACTTATTTTAGGTCGACCATTTTTAAATACCGCGGATGCTATCATTCGTGTAAAGGACATGGAGATTTCATTGGGGGTTGGCGATGAGCGAATTAAATTCTCTTTTGATAAAGCTCAAAAAAATTCATACTCAACTGATGAAACTTGTTTTCGTATTGATGTAATTGATGACATGTTTGACCTAGATGTGCAGGAAATGCTTGAAGCGGAGGTTACGGTTGACGATAAAGAAGATGAGGAGCTCGAGGATTTTTATGCCGTTTTGAAAATGGAGTTGGAGGAATTTGAGAAAACTTGTTCGAGCTTGACATTGGAGAAATCCAACCAGATTTAGACTTACTAAAGAAAGAATATTTAATAAATAATCTGGGTGCAACGTTTTTGGATGAAAGAATTCCATTTAAGGAGGAGTTCAAAGATTTTGGTCCAATTTCGAAAAAGGAGCTCGCGGAATTTGACAAGTCGAACCCACACATGAAGCATGAGAAATCTAAGTCGGGTTTTGGTGGAAATTGTCACAGTATCTCTCACGACACTTTTCATTTATTTTCTTTAACTTGTCGAGAAAAGGAAAATATTTTGCAGGAATTTGAGGATATCGGAAATGATACATCATGGAGTGAATTTAAGAAGAAGAAATTCAATGTGAGCAAATGTGATGACGGGTGCAAATTTTTAAAGCGTAGAGATGACGGTGTACTATTTACTGAGGCTCGAGAGTGGCATGGCGCTTGGGTGAAGCGATATAAGATGTTCGATGTCAGGGAGGAAGCGTTGACTTTTGGCGACCATGACGGATAGGATTCAAGTGAACGATTCACGGATTATGGAAAACACGTGGGAAGGAAAGGAGAGATAAATCTCGACCTCTACATAAAGGCATAAGTTGTAGCATATCGAGTCAAGCTAACGACTCGTTCGAAAAGAAAACTAGCGCTTCTCGGGAGGCAACCCGGGTTTTACTTTTTTCCTTTCTCTTTTGTGTTTTATTTCAATTTTTAGCTTTTATTTTTGTAATTTCCCTTAGTTTTGAGTCGTTAACACATTATGGGAAATGTGTTACTTAAGTTTGGGGGGGGGGGGGGGGGGGGGGGGGTCATCGGGAAATTTCTTAGTTATATTTTTCAACCCTTAGCTTAGTTTCCATCCTGTTAGGTTTGTGATAGTTTGTACATTTGTACATTTTCTTTTATAGTTTTTCAAAGACTGAGAGTAAGTTCAGCACCCGGTTCTAAGCCTAGCATTCAGTTCAGCTACAACGTTTCAACGAAATATTTTCGATATCTACGACGAGTTACACTTTCTACCTTTCTATTTTTGTACCTATTTTTTTTTTAGATTTTATTTTTTTTTGTAATTTCCCTTAGTTTTGAGTCGTTAACACATTAGGGACAATGTGTTACTTAAGTTTGGGGGGGTCATCGGGAAATGCCAAGTTATATTTTTCGACCCTTGGCTTAGTTTCCATCGTGTTAGTTTTGCGTTATTTTGTACATTTTTGAGTCAAAAATCGAAATATACAAAAAAATCGGAAAATTGAAAAATAAATAAAATAACGTGTCTAGTCGGTAATTACCTTAAAATTTAAGCATAACCAAGCGCATTTAATACCCTACTCGATTAAATAGTGAGAAAATTTGAGCCTTTGAACGCATTCATTTTTAATGCTACTTTTTTCGATTCTTGAGTGTGGCGATGGTTGATGACTTTAGAACTTGACATTGTTATACATTTCGAGACCACATATGATCATTACATTAGGGTAACTTAGTGTAATTTGGTACAACGATAGGGGCAAATTAGGATTAACCCATTTGTTAGCCATTTTCGTTTCTTTTATATAGTTTATCACATTGATGTACTATTTTCCGCCTAACCCTTGTAACACTTACTTTTAGTGTTAGAAACTTTTAGTAAACAACTTTGCGCCTAAACCTTTTCGTTTCTTAAACCCTACTATATATTTTGTACACTCGCCTTATTTTCGTTTCATTTTTAGATTAGATCTGAACTTAAATTACGATTGCTATTATGTATGAAGTGAAGATTAGAAGTTTATAAGGCATGAAAAGTAATATTATATCGAGGCCTTTGTATTATTTTTGTATTTGGATAAAATGAAAATTTCTAAAAAAAAGTGAACCTTTTGACCATGTTATCTTACGAAAAGAAATATTATATTGTAAGACATGTATTAGGCTGGAAAAAAAAAGTGAGTCGAATAAAAGAAAAAAAGAAAAAAAAATCGAAAAAACAGAAAAGCGAAAAAATAGTTGTAGAATTAAAAGAGTTAGTGTATATTGAGTTTTGTACGATATGTGTACATTTGGAAGAAGAAGTTCAAGAAAGTTAAGCAATTCAGTTCGTAAAAAGATTTATGAGTTCGGATTTAATCTAAGTTAGTTGTATACTAAGAATATTGTATACGTTTTTATTATTACCCTTTTAACACTCCATTATATATTTTCCACATGCCTTTGCATGTATATTACAACCCGAATAAAAGTCCCCGTTTAGTTGTACCTAGACTCTAGTGGTGGAGATTTGATTCTTTATCAAGCATATGATAGAATATTCACCATGACTGAGCAATTGAGCGATTCTACAGAATACATTACACACCTTTTAGATTAGTTTGAGAATTTGTGTGATTTACTTCCCATAATATTTGTGAGGTGTTTGGTTATGTAATTTAATTTGGCTTTGACATTTGTTTTAAAACAGTTTTTGCTTGAGGGAAAGCAAAAGGGTATGTTTGGGGGGATTTGATATCGCATATTTATAAGTTTATTTATATGCGATATTTGGTCATTTTCGTATTTAATCATGTTATATATGATAGGATTTTTGCATTTAATTGTGTGAAAGTGTTTGATTCAAGTGATAGGTTAAATAGGACGGGAAAGTGGACTTTTAGACTAGGAAATGGCGAATAATACGTTAAAAGATGGTTTGGAACATGTACGGTACGGATTAAACAAGAAAACGCGAAAAATGTTGAGCAGCTGATTTTAGTGTGAGGCACTAGGTAATCAATGCGAGGCACCAATTTCAGTGTGGGCACTGGGTAGGCAGTGCGGGGCACCGGGGTTCCCAGTCCATATACAATTGTGATTCATGACTGCGACGCCCTAGCGACGTTTCCATCTTTTTGAGGACTTGTTTTTCACCTATAAATAGAGGAGTTAACCCCATATTAAAATATAACTTCTGGAGCTCGAATCAAAGGATTAAAAGTCGACTGGAAGGCATCTTGGAGGCTGCAAAAAGAGTTTTGAAGGTGATTTCGGTTAACATTCGGTCACGAATCGAAGACGTTTGAAGTGCTTTTGTTTCTTTCTTTTCAAGACATTTTTAGTATGTTTTCTTATTTCTTTTCTGCTATTTCAATTCAGATTATGAGTAGCTAGAAATTTTGAATGCTCGTTTGATTTATGGGTCTTGTTTGAAAATCTCGTTATCGTATTGAATGTTTAGGTGCTTATGTTTAATCATGGATCCTTAATTGTTTATGTTTTTGACATGTTATTTTTAGTTGTTTATGTGCAATTTGTTAATCAATATTCTACGAATTCGAGAGGAATCTAGATAGATTATTTAGGTTGTATGAAATAATCGGTCGGTCTATAATCGGTTTAAAATTGTTAGGATTTGAGAGGACCTAATAATAACAACTTAGGTAATTAAATGTCACACCCCGCTTAGAGCGGAAACGCGAGGTGTTTCAGTTATAATATCACGAGTCAAATGTTACAACAATACAGCCAATAAACAAAACGTAAAATGTATTAATCATGCCAAATGTTACCAAAATACATTACAAATCAAGAGCGTTACATCGCCAAGTACAAATTACAACATCAAAAGACAACAAGCGGATCGTCATGGAAATTACCTCAACATCACAAATCAAATTTCCCAAAAACAAGCGATCCGAAAAACAACATGGCATGATCAACGAAATCCTCAATTTCCTAAAAAGCGTTAAAACGACGTCAACAACATGTTGGTGAATTATTCGCAATTTTAAGTAAAAGTTGACCAACGACAAGTTTATAAGGTAGACCTATTCTCTTAGGTAAATAAGGTAATCAATAGCGTCTAACAGTTAAGCAGACGAGATATACAACAGCGTCTAGAAATTAAGCAGGCAAGAGGTACGATGACGTCTAGCAATTAAGCAGCCACGATAACGTCTAGCATTTAGCAGACAAGATGACGTCTAGCATTTAAGCAGACATGATGACGTCTAACATTTAAGCAGACAAGATGACGTCTAACATTTAAGCAGACAAGATGACGTCTAACATTTAAGCAGACAAGGTGTACATTAACGCCTACTATTTAAACAGACAATTTTTAAAGAACGCTTTCCAGCCCTAAAATATTTAAGACAAGGGCTACGAATAACTCACAATTCAACTTCAGCAAATCTCGGGTAAAGTAATCACAGAGTTACAACTCCACCGTCTAAGTGCCCTAAAACAGTAAATAATATAGTCTCAGTATCTCTATAAGTATAGTTTGGTTTAGCCTTGCCGGTTAAGATTAGGTTAATAAGATAATCCAATTATAAATAAGTTTAAATGGGGTGACGTATTTAGGAGACGATGTTCCGCGTCAAACAGGACCGCTCGGAAAGATGTCGACATTTCACGTCACAATAATAATTCGAAAGAATAACATTCTGAGTCGAAACGACTACTAGGAGTATTGGTTGAAAGGATTATTGTTTATAAGTTTCATCAAGATCGACCAAGATCAACGGCAACGATGTTGACTTGGTCAAAGTCACAAATATTGACTTTATAAAAGTCAAAGTCAAGGATGTTGACTTTGCAAGTCAAATGTCAAAGGTGTTGATTTTGTAAAAGTCAAAATCAATAATTTGAGGTCGAATCATAGTTAACTTGAAAGATAAACGAAGTTGACGCAAAAGTCTATCTCGACGTTTAGAAAGTTTAAAAGCTTTACTTTTCAAAAATATAGTGTAAAATGACTTTATTTAATGTTTTTAACAAAGTTTGTCGCAAAATAATATTAGTCGACGGCTTTAGATTACGATCGCATTTTGTAACAAATGTTTATTCATCAAAATGTAGGTAGTATGTCCATTCTAAATAAGTATTCGTCATTTTTTATTGCGTTGGCGTCTTTGAGTCCAAAGACGGTATTTTATCATAATATGTTACTTTTATGTATTTTAGTTTATTTATACAAGTGTTTAGAGTTTGCAAAAAGTATAACATACAATCAGCGGCTTTGAAACAATAATTCACGGGACCAAAACGTCAAGACGGTTAAACAACAAAAGCAACAACGCGCTGAATTTTGAAGGGGAAACAGCCCGGTGCGTCGCACTGGACATGAGGTGCGGCGCACTTGGCTGCATTTCCAGATTTGTGACTTGTAACGTTTTGTCGAAATCCGTTCGTTTACAGAGTTTTCGGTTAAAACACAAACTGTAAATAACTTACATTTAGTTCCAAATGTATTTACCAATCTTCATATATACGTAAATATGTCGTTTTACATACTAATATACCTAATATGTTCATTTCGGTAATAATCACATTTTACACATTTTAGTCCGAATTTGGTCCCGAATCCAAAAACGTCCAAGGTGTTGGTCTAATATATAATCCTAACCATTTTTCCAACTCTAAAACCGAAACATATATGGAAAATAATAAGAAACTTATACGAACAAAAATGAATCCGAAGAAAATAACGATATTACCGTTACAACCGCAAGATCTACGAGCTTCATAATGAACAAATCCGAAAGCAAGCTTTTTGGTGGTGTGGTGATGAGTATATTATAGCTCCATACACAAATACAACCACCATTAATTAGATTCTTACATGCAAGATGATAAAAACATTATCGGAGAGATTTTTCGGTAAAATTTACTTACCACAAGATCAAAAGAAAAGTTTGTTGATAGATCTAACCAAAGCTTCCAAAATGATAGAGGAATATGGAACCAAGATCTTGAAATACAAATGAGAAAAAATTTGTGTTAGAACCTTCACTCAAATGTGAAGAAAAATGGTATAAAAATGATGAAAAACTTGGAAGAAATCTTACCAAATGTTATAGAAATCAAAGGAAATGGTTGGAAGATAACTTTGGCCTTGAAACTCTCTTCAATTTGGTGTCATAACTCCATCAAACTTCTGAATTTAGTTGATTGTTAAGGAGGAAGTGATGAAATATGACTTGGGATGGAACAAATTCTTGAGAGAAAGTTGGTGTAATGTTAAAATGGGATGAATGGAAGTGTTTGTGATGACTTAGAATGACCCAAGGTGACTCAATTCTGGACTAAACAAGAGCATTACACGTCTAGGACAGGTGTTGTATACACAAGACATGAAAATATGACTCACACAACAAAACAAAAGTATGTCCAGCAGGTCAGTGCGTCGCACTGCGTGCCAGTGCTGCGCACTGGTCAAAAATCCAGATTTTCTGCTTTTCCGTTTACGCGATCGTTAAGTAGCTTCGTTCGCCAAAAGTTCCCGATTCTTTTTGAAATGAACTTAGGAAAGTTCATACTATGATTTTTTTTGTATTAGGTTCATTAAATATTATATTTTCACTTTCGATTTCGAGATACTCACGATTTTGGTAAAGGATAAACGAGAGCAAAAGCACGATATCTCGAAGATAAAGAATACGATAACCGACAAATTTGGCATAAACCTTCTAACTTATAGTTACGAGAATACTAACTAATTGGCACTTAGAGAAATATAAAGATTACGTCTCGAGGGACGAATCAGCAGATACGTAAAACCCGATTCTCAATAACAGTAAATCGCGAACAAAACAAAGCGAAACGCAAGGGTCAAAACAATTGCGAATACAATTAAAGTAATAACGGTACCATAAGTACTTCAAATTGACGGGACGTCACATTAAACGTAAACGAGTAAGTCTAATTAATAAGATTCGAGAGGACTTAGCAATTAGAGAAGTTATTCGAGAGGAAACTTCATAAGATTAAATCATAAAATACGGGCTTGTTAATTAATGCTTAGTTAATTAGAATTGTAACTATATTCGAGAGGAACATTATTTCGACGTAATTAAAGTTAGTAAGGCATTCGAAAGGAATTTTGCTATATATAAGAAGTTAAATATACATTCAATTACGTAAACTTAATTAGATCTCAAGTGAAGTGTCAAATGAGTGTTTTTCTCCATTATTTGATATCAAACAATTACCTTTCTCGAATTGATTTTTATAATCACCTCTTAGTTTAAATAGTTAATTAATCGTGACAATACAAAAACCCAAAACAAACTTAGTATCATTAATTCGTGATTTAAAAGCTAAATTAGTCCCTGAGTTCGAACCGTTACTTACTTTTGCTATATTACACACGAATAGGTCCACTGCCTATAGTCTGTAATTAAGTCTAATAGTAGGTGGAGTTTCGTGTTAGGTTTGTGTTAGTTTGTACATTTTTTAGTCAGAAAACTGGAAAATACAAAAAAAATCGAAAAATTAAAAAAATATAACGTGTCTAGTCGGTAAATACCTTAAACTCTAAGCATAACCGAGCGCATTAATACCCTACTCGATTAAATAGTGAGAAAATTTGAGCCTTTAAAAGCATTCATTTTTAATGCTACGTTTTCGATTCTTGAGTGAGCCGATGGTTGATGACTTTAGAACTTGACGTTGTTATACATTTCGAGACCACATATGAGCATTACATTAGGGTAACTTAGTGTAATTTGGTACAACGATAGGGCAAATTAGGATTAAACCATTTGATTATCCTTTTCGTTTCTTATATATTTTGTATAGTTTAATCACATTGATTTACTATTTTCCACTTAACCCATGTAACACTTATTTTTAGTGTTAGAAACTCTAGTAAACCACTTTGCGCCTAAACCTTTTCGTTTCTAAACACTACTATATATTTTTTGTACACTCGCCTTATTTTCGTTTAATTTTTAGATTAGATCCGAACTTAGTTTATGATTGCTATTATGAATATAGTGAAGTTTAGAAGTTATTAAGGCATGAAAAAAGTTATATCGAAGCCTTTGTATTATTCTTATATTTGAGAAAAGAGTTAGAAAAATAGCCTTTTGAGCATGTTATGTTACGAAAAGAAGTATTATAATGTGAGACATGTAATAAGCTGGAAAAAAAGGGAGTTGAGAATAAAAAGAAAAAAAAAATGAAAACAACAAGAAAAGCGAAAGAAAAATAAATTAGTTGTAGAATTAAAAGAGTTAGTGTATATTGAGTTTTGTACGATATATGTATATTTGAAGTTGAAGAAGAAAGTCAAGCAATTCAGTTCATTAAAGAGTTTATGAGTTCGAATTTAATCTAGTTTTTTATATTTATTTTTATTTTTACCCTTTTACACTCCATTATATATTTTTCACATGCCTATACATGTATATTACAACCCGAATAAAAGTCCCCGTTTAGTTTTACCTAGACTCTAGTGGTGGAGATTAGATTCTTTATCAAACCTATAATAGAATATTCACCATGACTGGGAAGTTGAGCGATTCTACAGAACACGTTACACACCTTTTAGATTAGTTTGAGAGTTTGTGTGATTTACTTCCTATAAAATTAGTGAGGTGTTTGGTTATGTAATTTAATTTGGTTTTGAAATATTTTTTAGCACAGTTTTTCGTTGAGGGGAAGCAAAAGGTTAAGTTTGGGGAGATTTGATATCGCATATTTATACGTTTATTTATATGCGATATTTGGTCATTTTCGTATTTAATCATGATGGATAGGATAAGATTTTTACATTTAATTCTGTGAAAGTGTTTGATTCAAGTGATAGGTTGAATATGACGGGAAAGTGGACTTTTAGACGAAGAAATGACGAATAATACTTTAAAAGATGGTTTGGAACATGTAGGGTACGGATTAAACAAAAAAACGCGAAAAATGTTGAGCATCTGATTTCAGTGCGAGGCACCGATTTCAGTGCGGGGCACTGGGTAGGCAGTGCGGGGCACCGGGGTTCCTAGTCCATATACAATTGCGATTTACGACTGCGACGCCCTAGCGACGTTTCCAGCTTTTTAAGGACTTGTTTTTCACCTATAAATAGAGGAGTTAACCCCATATTAAAATAAAACTTCTGGAGCTCGAATCAAAGGATTAAAAGTCGACTGGAAGGCATCTTGGAGGCTGCAAGAAGAGTTTTGAAGGTGATTTCGGTTAACATTCGGTCACGAATCGAAGACGTTTGAAGTTCTTTTGTTTCTTTCTTTTCAAGACATTTTTAGTATGTTTTCTTATTTCTTTTCTGCTATTTCAATTCAGATTATGAGTAGTTAGAACTTTTGAATGCTCGTTTGATTTATGGATCTTGTTTGAAAATTTCGTTATCGTATTGAATTTTTAGGTGCTTATGTTTAATCGTGGATCCTTAATTGTTTATGTTTTTGACATGTTATTTTTAGTTGTTTATGTGCAGGTTGTTAATCAATATTATAGGTATTCGAGAGGAATCTAGATAGATTAATTAGGTTGTATGAAATAATCGG
>CAJVGC010000432.1:21009749-21059658 GCA_910822075.1 Senecio squalidus | reverse complement strand
TTAAAATGAAGGTCATAACATCCGCCTCGTAGTAACAGCTACAGAGGAATGCGGGTTAGGTACATAACCCAATACAGATCTATACATATGAACCACGGGCAAAAGCTTAACGAGTGTATTAGAGGGGAGCCACCATGGCTTAAACGCTTAAAACTAAGGCAGACCAAATTCATTGGGTAAACAAGATAATCAGTAATGTTTCCGCACTTATGCAGACAGTTTAAAAATACACAGACAGTTTCAAATACGCTTTACAGCCCAAAAGTATTTAAGACAAGGCTACGAATAACTCACTGATAAAGCTTCAGCAAACAAATATCGGGTACACCAAACACAGAGCTACAACTCCACCGCCTAAGTGCCTTAAAACAGTAATAATATAGTCTCAGTATCTCTATAAGTATAGTTCGGTTTAGCCTTGTCGGTTTGAGATTAAATTAATATAATATTCCAACGATTAATAAGTCGAATAAGGATGACGAATTAAGAAGACGATGTTCCGCGCCAGAAAAGGGCTCCGATCGGCAAGATATCGATCTTTCACGTCAACAGCGACCGTTGGAAGCAAATGATACTCCGAGTCGAAAGGATTATTAATACAAATGTTCATTATAATGACCAAGATTTAGATGTTGACTTATAGAAGTCAAAGGTCAATTATGTTGACTTATGAAAGTCAAATGTCAATTACGTTGACTTATTAAAGTCAAAATCAATTTAAAAGTCCAATTTGACACTTTGAATAATTTGAAGTGTTTTCATACCAAAATGTTTAGAGTAAAATGCCTTTCAAAACCATTTATAAAATTTGCCGCAAAACATATTTTGATGACTTAAAACGATGATCAAATTGAGGCGAAGATTAAAGTATCGCAAAGAGGTTGAAAATATCCGTTTTAAGTAATATCATGACATTTTTGATTGCGTTGGCGTCTTTGAGTCCAAAGACGATGTTATTGTAAAATATGTTACTTTATGTATATACTTTATTCGTATAAGTGTTTTAATGTCATAAAAAGTCGTGAGATGAAATTTCGGCAGCGCTTCCGCGTTATAAAATATTCGTCCAAAATTTATACACTTTCCCGCTTAACAACAATTGCATTTTAAAGCCATTATTCATAATACATAATACAATAATAAGTTTAATACAATACTTTGGTTAATTCATAATTTAAATTTATATGTCCAATCTCAGTCCGATCCGAAGAAATACAACGAGTGTTGGTCTAATCATTATCCCTAACCGTTTTCAAGGCTAAAACCGAATTAACGAATATAACGAAATCACAAGATTCACAAGAGTAACAAGTTATACCGATAACACTCGCTTGATTTGACAAGAATCTGGAATCAACAACTTCAATGGTGTAGTGATGAGAATATCCGCCTCCAACACACAAGACAACCACCGAAAATTAGCAAAACGAAAGATTTCAATGGACAGACTGATCCGGCCGCCGGCTGAGATAATCCAGCCGTCGGCTGGAGGCTGACAGACAGCTCCGGATTTTTGTTATTTTATCGTTTTTAAGCGTTTTCAAGAGTATTTTCGGTAGATTTCGACATGCAACATAAAAACCTTTAATAATATCCATTTATTTCTTCAAATAACACCTTTTTATATCAAGATCTTTATGTAAACATTCATAAAACTTATATTTTTAGATAAGTCACCCTAAAACTTTTATAAAAACCTTTCTTTTATGTTAGATGATACATGCATGAAATAAAAATGTTAAAAGTAAATAAAATTAGTGGAAGAAAGTTATTATACCCCAAGAAAATCGAAAACAAAATGATCTAGCTTGATCTTGAAGAAGATTAACCCGAAAATGATGAAGAACTTCAAGAAACCACCCGGAAAATCACCACTCCATGCTCCCTTTGATGAATATAGTTGATTGTTGTGATGTTTTTGATGTTTTATTGGTGATTAATGGCTGGAAATCACAGCTCAAGGTGAAAGGAAATGAAGAACAAAAGGGGAAAATGGAGAGAAACACTATGATGTGTGTGTGTTTGTGATTAGAAAGTGAAGGAAAAAGATAAACAAGATTGATATTATCACTTGGGGCAGTGTTTCTGGCAGTATGGGGGTCGAATGGGGCTTAGCCAAGTGTCCCCAATCGTTTTACATGCAAAAATGAGTCATCAAACACCTGTCCAGACCATTCCAGCCGCCGGCTGGATGGATTCAGCCGCCGGCTGAATCCCTGCCAGCTGCTGGCTGGTCGGCTGGCTCTGCAGACTTGTTTTTGACCGTTTGGGAGTTTCGTTCATTGAAAACTCCCGATTCTTTTTGCGTTGAACTTAGAATTGTTCATACTTTGATTTACTTTATATTAGGTTCATTTAATATTTTATTTTCACTTTCGATTTCGAGATTCGCACGATTTCGGTAAAAGAGTACACAAGAGCAAAAGCACGATATCTCGATGATAAAGTATCCGATAACCGACAAATTTGGCATAAACCTTCTAACTTATATTTATGAGAATACTAACTAATTGGCACTTAGATAAAATAATATTATTACGTCTCGAGGGACGAATCAGCAAATACAGAAAACCCGATACTCAATAACAGTAAATCGTGAGCAAAACAAAGCGAAATACAAGGGTCGAAATCAATTGCGAATAAAATATAAATAATGACGGTAACTCAAGTACCTCAAATTGACGGGACGTCACAGCTAAAGCGGAAACAAGGAATGTGAAGAGCAATAGCATTCGATACACAAGTTTATAATTCCACACCAAGTTGTATTAAAAGAAACATAACCTCAAAGGTTTACAAGTGTTTAAAACATCGTTTACATATCCAAAATACAAGGTAAGTGTTCATAGCCAAGCCACCCGAACCCTTTCCCATTCTTGAAGTCATCAGCCCAAAGCATAAGTATCGTCTCCAAAGCTTACTCATTTCCTGAAAATACGAGTCAAGTGTTAACTACGGGAGACGTAGTTAGTGAGCTACAAAGTTTAAGTATTCAAAGCGTTGACGCATAGCAATGCGTAAAGTATAAGTAATCAAGTTTTGACGCATAACAATGCGTAAAAAAATATAGCATTCATGTAGTTATCGCATAAGCATGCGAAATGTATAGTATTCAAAAAGTAGTCGCATAACCATGCGTAAAGTTTAGTATTCGTTTTCGTAGGCATTGACCACATAGCGCGACTATGTGACAATCCTATGTATTGCCCAATGATCGTTGCTAAGCCTAAAGCCTACCCATTTAGTATTATGCACCATCGTTATAGGTCGTTGTGGTGAGGGTCAATCTACCCTAATAGCGTTATCCATATCTACTAACGGTCCTTTCCAAAGCGATTAATAGCAACTAATGTCCTTGGTAGTTTTCGGGAATTTTCAATGGTTTCTCACGTCCATGTTGTACAAAGTCCGCAACATGACGATCGATTGTTTTAGTCATTGGCAAATATAGCTTTCGTGTCCTCGACATTGTTGGCAAAACCCTCAACAATGCCGGCAAAATAGTTATTCGTTTTAGTATTCAAAATATCAAGCATTTGGTAGTAGTATTCAAAATACATAAGTGTTTTCGTAATAGCATTGAGTATCAAATCGTTTTCATAAAAGTATTCAAGTATCAAGCGTTTCATAATAGTTTTCGAGTATCAAAGCGTTTCACAATAGTTTTCGAGTAACAAAGCGTTTCACAATAGTTTTCGAGTAACAAAGCGTTTCAAAGTTTGCTTCAGCTTAAATGTAGTGTCTAAGCCTAAGACTCGCATTTCACCCCAAAATGTAATAAAAGCGTTTAAAAAGTAGGGGTTTGTAACTCACTGTTTGCGAAGATTTCTAGCGTGCTCGGAATTGCTCGAAGGTGCTCGGAATCACCGGAATCCTAGTATAAACCAAGTTTTCGTGTAAGTATATAACTTGTTAGCTTTTAAACTCGTTAGACAACGAATAGTTTGTTGTTTAAGTGTTATAATTATGTCCAATGAAATTTGGCCAGCGCTTCCGCGCTATAAAATTTATGTCCAAAATTTTCTATCCACTTTCCCGCTTAATATGATTCATAAAATATCATTAAATATCGTTATGATGAATTAGTTATTTAAATAACTCATTTTATCATTTAAAGTACAAATATGTAATCTGTTATATTATGTTTATAAACTCTGAAAAGTATACGTGTCTCGATTTCTCCGTTAAAAAGTTAAAAATCTGATTTTGTGCACAGACTTATTCAGCCGGCGGCTGAAATATTTCAGCCGGCGGCTGAATTGCCGAGACAGATTTTCTTGTTTTGCCATTTTCGCGATTTTAAGCATTTTTGAGCTAGATTTCGATATGCAACTGAATATTCATCAAGAGTACTTATATATATGTTCAAATATCAGTTTCTTTTGGATTTTTGGCCACAAATATATAGATTTATGTAAGAGATTATGAAAACCCGTTTTTATATAAAAATCGTTATAAAACTTCATAAAAACTTGTTTTTAAGTGATGGATCGTACATGCAATGAGTTTAGAGAGTAGTAGTAACTATTAGAAGAGTTTTTACCGGATGGAAAAGCTTTGATGATGTTTTGATGGAGATTTAAGCTTCAAAATGTAGAAAACCGTTTATGTAACCCAACTAGATGAACCCTCTTTCTTCCTTTTGATTTTTAGAATGATTTTATGGTGTTGTTATGATGATTTCCAATGGTTTATTGCTGTAAATGAAAAGGGGGAAAAGAGTTTTTGAGAGTGTTTGTTGTGTGTGTGTGTTTTGAGTGTGTGTTTGTGTTTTGTTAAAGTGAGGAAATGGAGTGGTTTAGGGGGTGTAAGTGTCTTGGGGGTTGAAACACTGCCAAAATGGGGGTCCTCTCGGGTTGGGACAAGTGTGATGTTTGTGTTACATGCAGAAATGAGTCACCAAAAAGCTGACCAGAACCTTTCAGCCGCCGGCTGGAGGATCTCAGCCGCCGGCTGGAACCCAGCCGTTGGCTGAATCCATCCAGCCGTTGGCTGAATGGCCGGTTCAGCAAAATTTCCGATTTTTCGTTCTCGTTGGGCATTTTTGTTCGTTAAGGTTCCCGATTGAATTCAAATGAACTTAGGAAAGTTCTTTGTATGTATTCTTAGTATTTTAGAGTTCAATTGTTGGTTTGATTCCGATTCCGATTCCGGTTCTGAGTCACACGCGTTAAAAGTTTAAGTAACGTAAACCTATGTTAAAAGTTTTGTGTGAGTTACAACGAGCTTAGCTTAAAGAGTTATGTCTACGTAACCACGTAACACATAAAGTTAGTTATAGCAAGTATCAAACATACGTATCGAGGTCATAAGTTAGCATTCTCGACCTGAGTTTAGACGGTTGTCACATCCCTCCCGATGAGGCGAATCAATTTCGGGACGAAATTCTTTTCAACCCGGGGAGAATGTGACAATCGTCAAGAATTCAGGTGACTTTCGTATTGTATGTCTTCGTAACGTCTGTGTTGTTCTTAATCGTACTGTATTGTGATCGTGTTTGTGTCGGAATCGAAGTCGGAATCAATAAAAGGTACCTAATACCAAGAAACTATATTATGAACTTGTCTAAGTTCATAACAAGAACAAACTTAAAACTCTAGTCAAATGCTTAACGAAAACGAAAACTTAAAACGACCTTTAGCTGGAAAAGCCATCCAGCCGATGGCTGAGGCCCAGCCGGCGGCTGGATATCCTCAGCCGGCGGCTGAAAGTCGCTGGCCAGCTTTTGGTGTCTCATTTTTGCATGTCCTCTTATCTCGGGACCGGACCCCCTTTATGACAAAGTTTGAGTCCCTAGGCGAGTAATACACTCTTTATTTCTTTCTCTTTCATTTTTCCAAAACACACACACACATTTTACAAATTACTCTCTAGTCTCTCTCTCTAAAACTCTCTCATTCCCTCAAAGAAACCAATGATTTTCCCCTTAAAAACACTAAGAAAACAGCAAAATCTTAAACTAAAAACACCACACAAATCGTCCTAATAGCAAGGGTATCAAAAGGGTTGACGTTTTCTACTGGTTTTGAAGCAAAATCACCATCAAGAAGCTCCAAACTTTCATCCATCTATTTCCTTCAGTAGATTCTTTTCCTTACTGTTTTTATAGTAAAAATAACACATTGCATGGACGATCCATCGCTTTAAAACTTTTTTTATGAAGTTTTATGACGGTTTTCTTACAAAAACGGATTTTTACATAAATCTATACATTTTTGGTTAAAAATCTAAAAAAAACTGAGATTTGAACACTAATATAATATTCTTCACTTATAACCATTTGCATGTCGAAATCTAACATAAAAACGCTCAAAAATCGCAAAAATAGCTAAACCGCGAAACTGTCCGAAGACCTCCAGCCGGCGGCTGAATATCTTCAGCTGCTGTCTAAAACTGGTTGTGCACAGAAATTAAATTTTTACGATTTAAACGGTAAAGATCGAGAACAAAACGTTTTTCACAGATTGTAATATGTTAAAAACAGATTATTAAGCTTTGAGAATATAAATATTTGATTTAGTTTTTATAACTAAATCTATCATGTTGTTACATATTGTCGTTTATATATGTATTGAGCGGGAAAGTGTTTGGAAAGATGGACTAAATTTTTATAGCGCCGAAGCGCTGCCCAAATTTTATCGGAACATATATTGACACTTCAGTAACGAACAAATAAATTATCAAAACATTATTGACCTTGAACATCAAATGTTTTGGACATATTTGTACTAAACGGAAATCAAACGTAATATGACGATATCGCAACTTATAAGTTTTGATATTAAAAGTTTTGGACATAAGTTAAGCATAAGAGTATAAACTATAAAATGTTAAAATAGATATTTAACATAAAGTAACTTAAAATACTTATCCGAGACTTGGTTTGTGTTTAGGATTTCCTTGATTCCGACGTGTCCCGACTTTCCTTTCCGCACAAGACTTAATCTTCTAAATCCTTGAGTTACATCCCCTCTTATTTACTGTATTTAAATAACTCTTTTTGCGGGAAACATGAGAACTAAATATTTTATGAACTTTTGAACATTTTATGAACTAATATACGTAAAATTTTATTTGCCCATGTTCGGAACTCGTTGACTTTATGGCTTGCCCCCGATCGGCACTTGTTCGAAACTATGATTGATTGTATAGCTCCAGCTCTTGATGAGAATATAACGCGTTCATAATTGCCTACTATCATTTTAAAAATTGCATAAGTGCCCCGTTTTCAGTTCATACACACTATTAGCTTTAAGTCGTTAGTAATTATGGGTATCGATACTTAGGAAAGAACCGTTCCTTACTTAGATGGCAGTCTAAGTACATATTAGTAGATCAGACATGACTCCTCGTAGATAGTGCGGGGTAAGGGGCTGTTCACGGTTGGATAATCGGTTTAGTGTGATCACTTATGTTATATTATGCCAAGAGGTTGATACAGTAGTTCCAATCATTAGTTACTTTATTTTACGAATATTGTTGCGCGTATATAAGTCTTAAATATACGAGCTCCGCAACTATTTTTACAAGTATTTGTTCTACTTGTCCGTGTACATTCTTTTAAGGTATTGATATACCTTGTTGCCATGTGAACATTTTATAAGTATATATTTAAAGCTTAGTCCCGCTTCATTTCTTTTGAGAAATCTTTTATACATATATACTTGTCGGAACCTTTTTAGTCGAGAACTAGAAAACTGTAACTCACTCACTACTTTATGTAGTTGACACTTTATCTCATGTTTCAGGAAATCAAGTGTAAGCATTGAAGTGCATAGCTTGGAAAGGTCATGAAAGTTGCGTGAGATATGAATCGAAGGAAGACCATGTTCATTGTCTAATTTTGGGAATTTTTATGAAAATATTTAACGATGTATTTGTTTGCTATGAATTGAAGTACACTTTGTTATTTTTCGAACTTGTAAATTTTTTAATTCTATTTAAATGACTTGAAACCGTTGCATTTTATTATGACTCGTGAAATGATATTCTTTCTCTTCGCACCTCGTGTTTCCGCTTTAGCGGGGTGTGACAATATTAGATCTCATCATGAACTTAGAGATGCCTTAGGTATTACTTCGATTCCAAACGATGAAATCTTCGCCATTTTCAAAGAATGGGGTATGAGGGAAGCCTAACTAAATTCACTTTTCATAAGGCACTTCTCTCTCCCCAATGGAGGTACCTGGTACATGTTTTACAACAGTGTATCTCCAAAAACAGATACACCTGAAATGAGTTTAACACCAACATAGCTACTGCTATGACGTGTTTAGCTACATGAAGGGTGTACAACTTTTCCTACATGATCTTTTCAGACCTTAAGTGGAATCTTGCTCACGTGGAAAATAAGTTTTTAATGTATCCACGATTTTTACAAGTTATTTTTAAAAAAGAGCTAGATAATCTGTCCACTGGGGGCGAAGTTCTCCTCATGGATTCTCACTCCAGGAAAACATTTTCAAATATGAAGAGAACTGTAAATAAATTTTCTGGAAAGGTGACACCTCTGTTCTCTAAAATGGTGAGTGTCTCTGTTTCAACTAGTGAAGGTCCAAGTAACCCACTTGAGTCCCAACCCACACCACATGTTTCATCATCTGAACCTGTTACTGAAACCAAAAAGAGTGCCTCTGGTGCACCATCCCCATCAACACAAAGTACACCTCAGAAGGAGTACGCTCCCAAGGCCAAAATGGGCCCTTCACCTCTTGGACCTAATCCTAAAATAGTCAAACCAGTTTCAATATCAGTTAGGTGGTCCATAAGGAGGGGGGAGACCATGTCGAAAGGGCTCATACTACTGATGCACCACCTCGTAGTGCTCAAGGCAGTAAGACATGTAATAATACCCAATCGACGAAAACTCTTAATGAGGATGTTTTTCGGAATCATTCTCAAGAGGTCCCAAGCGCCAAGAGACCAAGGGGGAGGGTGATGCTTCTTCTAGGCAGGAGGCACCTTCTAAATCATCCAAGGATCTGCCCAATGTTGGTACTCAACATAGGGGTGGTGAGGATAGTTTTAACTATACAAATCTTGAATTGATGGAAATGTGTCAAAAGTTCATATTGAAGGTAGATAGTGATGTGTAAAATCTAGTTTATTAAAACTCGACCTACTTGTAGATTAATTACACACTTATAGGCAATGGACCTATTCGTATATAATATAGCTTTAAGTAAGTAAAGGTTCGAACTCAGGGACTAATTTAGTTTTTAACTTCGAATTAATAATACTTGTTTGTTTTGGGGTTTTTGTAACAAAGGATTAATTAAAATTGCAAAGTGATTGTAAAAGTTGAATATAAAAATCAAGTGAGAAAAGTAATTAAGATTATCAAATATTGGAAAAATTACACTTGTTTGACACTTCACTTGTTTTCCAATTATGTTTACGATATTGAAAGTATATTAAACTTCTAAGATATAGTAAAACTCCTCTCGAATACCTAGAATGTTGATTTAACAAATTGCACATAAACAACTTATGATAATATATTAAACCTTAAACAATTAAGGATCTACGATTAAACATAAATATCTAACAATCAATAAGGAAAAATATTAATTATCAAACAAGATCCATATATCAAAAAAGCGTGAAAAGTGTTTAGCTACTCATAATGGTGTTCAAAACCACAAATAAAAGAATAGAAAACATACTGGAAAAGTCTTAAATAAAAGATAGAAACCAAACTAGAAAAGTTGCAAAACGCGTCGTGACCGAATTTTAACGAAAACCAACTTCTAATCTTCTCTCCTAGGTCTCCAATGAATTCTCCAGCTCCAATGAATGATAATAATAATTGGTGATTAAATCTGGACGTTTGGGGCTCTATTTATAGAGAAAAAATAGATAAAATTCGTGTTCGAGTAGGACTGGAAAACAGCGAGGTGCGGCGCACCCTTGTGTTACGGCGGCGCACTCATTTAATTTCCCGTGTTATAAACCAGTTCAATCACCAACTGCGGCACCCTCTTTTCTTGCAGCGTCGCACCGTGTACATAAAACAAACGACTGCGGCGCACTCCCCACCAGTGCGCAGCACTAGCTGATTTAACACCATTTCTTGTATTTTCCGTCATTTAAGCTCGTTTCTTCCTCCATTTCCACTTCCCAATCACATAAAGATGTAAAATAGACAATACAACTTTTCCACACGATTAAATGCAAAAACCTATCCTATCCATCATGTTTACTATGAAAAATGACCAAATATCACATATAAATAAACGTATAAATATGCGATATCAAATCCCCCCAAACTTAACATTTTGCTTGCCCTCAAGCAAAAACTGTGTTCAAAAATATATCAAATAAGGAATGTTGATTTAACAAATTGCACATAAACAACTTATGATAATATATTAAACCTTAAACAATTAAGGATCTACGATTAAACATAAATATCTAACAATCAATAAGGAAAAATATTAATTATCAAACAAGATCCATATATCAAAAAAGCGTGAAAAGTGTTTAGCTACTCATAATGGTGTTCAAAACCACAAATAAAAGAATAGAAAACATACTGGAAAAGTCTTAAATAAAAGATAGAAACCAAACTAGAAAAGTTGCAAAACGCGTCGTGACCGAATTTTAAAGAAAACCAACTTCTAATCTTCTCTCCTAGGTCTCCAATGAATTCTCCAGCTCCAATGAATGATAATAATAATTGGTGATTAAATCTGGACGTTTGGGGCTCTATTTATAGAGAAAAAGTAGATAAAATTCGTGTTCGAGTAGGACTGGAAAACAGCGAGGTGTGGCGCACCCTTGTGTTACTGCGGCGCACTCATCTAATTTCCCGTGTTATTAACCAGTTCAATCACCAACTGCGGAACCCTCTTTTCTTGCAGCGTCGCACCGTCTACATAAAACAAACGACTGCGTCGCACTCCCCACCAGTGCATAGCACTAGCTGATTTTACAACATTTCTTGTATTTTCCGTCATTTAAGCTCGTTTCTTCCTCCATTTCCACTTCCCGATCACATAAACATGTAAAATATACAATACAACTTTTCCACACCATTAAATGCAAAAACCTATCCTATCCATCATGTTTACTATGAAAAATGATCAAATATTGCATATAAATAAACGTATAAATATGCGATATCAAATCCCCCCAAACTTAACATTTTGCTTGCCCTCAAGCAAAAACTGTGTTCAAAAATATATCAAAGCCAAATTAAATTACAGAACCAAACACCTCACGAATTTTATAGGAAGTAAATCACACAAACTCTCAAACTAATCTAAAAGGTGTGTAATGTGTTCTGTAGAATCGCTCAACTGCCCAGTCATGGTGAATATTCTATCATAGGCTTGATAAAGAATCAAATCTGCACTACTGGAGTCTAGGTACAACTAAACGGGGACTTTTATTCGGGTTGTAATATACAGGTATAAGCATGTGAAAAATATATAATGGAGTGTAAAAGGGTAAAAATAAAAATAAATACAAAAAACTAGATTAAATTCGAACTCATAAACTCTTTAACGAACTGAATTGCTTGACTTTCTTCTTCATCTTCAAATATACATATATCGTACAAAACTCAATATACACTAACTCTTTTAATTCTACAACTAATTTATTTTTCTTTCGCTTTTCTTGTTTTTTTCTTGTTTTTTTTCTTTTTTTTCTCAACTTACTTTTTTTCCAGCCTAATACATGTCTCACAATATAATACTTCTTTTCGTAAGATAACATGCTCAAAAGGCTATTTTTCTAACTCGTTTCTCAAATACAAAAATAATACAAAGGCTTCAATAATATAATTTTTTTTCATGCCTTAATAACTTCTAAACTTCACTATATTCATAATAGCAATCATAAACTAAGTTCGGATCTAATCTAAAAATGAAACGAAAATAAGGCGAGTGTACAAAAAATATATAGTAGTGTTTAGAAACGAAAAGGTTTAGGCGCAAAGTGGTGTACTAGAGTTTCTAACACTAAAAATAAGTGTTACATGGGTTAGGTGGAAAATAGTAAATCAATGTGATTAAACTATACAAAATATATAAGAAACGAAAAGGCTAATAAAATGGGTTAATCCTAATTTGCCCCTATCATTGTACCAAATTACACTAAGTTACCCTAATGTAATGCTCATATGTGGTCTCGAAATGTATAACAATGTCAAGTTCTAAAGTAATCAAGCATCGGCACACTCAAGAATCGAAAACGTAGCATTAAAAATGAATGCTTTCAAAGTCTCAAATTTTCTCACTATTTAATCGAGTAGGGTATTAAATGCGCTCGGTTATGCTTAAAGTTTAAGGTATTTACCGACTAGACACGTTATATTTTTTTAATGTTTCGATTTTTTTTTGTATTTTCCATTTTCTGACTCAAAAATGTACAAACTAACACAAACCTAACACGAAACTCGACCATCTATTAGACTTAATTACACACTATAGGCAGTGGACCTATTCGTATGTAATATAGCAAAAGTAAGTAAAGGTTCGAACTCAGGGACTAATTTAGCTTTTAAGTTTGTTTTGGGTTTTTGTATCGTCACGATTAAGTAACTATTTAAACTAAGAGGTGATTATAAAAATCAATTCGAGAAACTTAATTGTTTGATATCAAATAATGGAGAAAAACACTCATTTGACACTTCACTTGAGATCTAATTAAGTTTACGTAATTGAATGTATATTTAACTTCTTATATATAGCAAAATTCCTCTCGAATACCTTTTTTACTTTAATTACGTCGAATTATAATGTTCCTCTCGAATACAGTTACAATTCTAATTAACTAAGCATTAATTAACAAGCCGGTATTTTGTGATTTAATCTTATGAAGCTTCCTCTCGAATAACTTCTCTAATTACTAAGTCCTCTCGAATCTTATTAATTAGACTTACTCGTTTATGTTTAATGTGACGTCCCGTCAATTTGAAGTACTTATTTTACCGTTATTATTTTAATTTTATTCGCAATTGTTTTGACCCTTGTGTTTCGCTTTGTTTTGTTCTCGATTTACTGTTATTGAGAATCGGGTTTTACGTATTTGCTGATTCGTCCCTCGAGGCGTACTCTTTATAATTATCTAAGTGCCAATTAGTTAGTATTCTCGTAATTATAAGTTAGAAGGTTTATGCCAAATTTGTCGGTTATCGTATTCTTTATCTCCGAGATATCGTGCTTTTGCTCTCGTTTATCCTTTACCGAAATCGTGCGTATCTCGAAATCGAAAGTGAAAATATAATATTTAATGAACCTAATATAAAAAAAATCATAGTATGAACTTTCCTAAGTTCATCGCAAAAAGAATCGGGAACTTTCGGCGAACGAAGCTACTTAACGATCGCGTAAACGAAAAAGCAGAAAATCTGGATTTTGGTCCAGTACGCAGTACTGGCACTCAGTGCGACGCACTGACCTGCTGGACAGACTTTTGTTTTGTTGTGCGAGTCATATTTGCATGTCTTGTGGATACAACACCTGTCCTAGACGTGTAATGCTCTTGTTTAGTCCAGATTTGAGTCACCTTGGGTCATTCTAAGTCATCACAAACACTTCCATTCATCCCATTTTAACATTACACCAACTTTCTCTCAAGAATTTGTTCCATCCCAAGTCATATTTCATCACTTCCTCCTTAACAATCAACTAAATTCAGAAGTTTGATGGAGTTATGACACCAAATTGAAGAGAGTTTCAAGGCCAAAGTTATCTTCCAACCATTTCCTTTGATTTCTTTAACATTTGGTAAGATTTCTTCCAAGTTTTTCTTGACTTTTATACCATTTTTCTTCACATTTGAGTGAAGGGTCTAACACCAAATTTTGCTCATTTGTATTTCAAGATCTTGGTTCCATATTACTCTATCATTTTGGTTAGATCTATCAAGAAACTTTTCTTTTGATCTTGTGGTAAGTAAATATTACCGAAAAATCTCTCCGATAACGTTTTTATCATCTTGCATGTAAGAATCTAATTAATGGTGGTTGTATTTGTGTTGGGGTGTAAAGATCTTAAGAGTTCAACGTTATATCAATAACCTAGCGGAAATAAACTATCGATTATCTAGCGAATATATAACCTTTGGAAACGAAATCAAACCAATGATTATTGATAAGATTAGACCTTAGGAAGACTATTCGGATGATTGATTATATGTTATAATCAGTTTGGAAAACAAAGAAAACGGCAGCAGCAGTTCAACACGCACAAACCCTAGGAAACGACTAACTCCATCATGCAGGAAGTTTATGGGTATTTATAGGCCCAGATATTCATCCGTACGGATGACCAAATATCACTTCCTATCCGTACGAATGTGATCTCATCCGTACGGATGCAACGCTTTAATAAACAATCTTGTTTACTTACTTAACCGTGCGAATAAAACTCTCATGTGCACGGATGCATCCTCATCCGTGCGAATGTAATCTGAATATTATTTAAACATCACAAATCGTATATTTGATTAATTCAGAATAACGTAAACATTCAAGCATATAATACATCAAATAAACAATATTAATATCCAAACAATACAAAGACTGATATTAGAATAAACGTGTAATTACATATGAATCTAGTAACTAACAAAATGCACCTACAATTTGTGTATGGAGCTGTAAATTACTCATCACCACACCACCAAAAAGCTTTCTTTCGGATTTGTTCATTATGAAGCTCGTAGATCTTGCGGTTGTAACGGTAAAATCGTTATTTTCTTCGGATTCATTTTTGTTCTTATAAGTTCCTTATTATTTTCCATATATGTTTCGGTTTTAGCCTTGGAAAAATGGTTAGGATTATATATTAGACCAACACCTTGGACGTTTTTGGATTCGGGACTAAATTCGGACTAAAATGCGTAAAATGTGATTTTACCGAAATGAACATATTAGGTATATTAGTATGTAAAACGACATATTTACGTATATATGAAGATCGGTAAATACATTTGGAACTAAATGTACGTTATTTACAGTTTGTGTTTTAACCGAAAACTCTGTAAACGAACGGATTTCGACAAAACGTTAAAAGTCACCAATATGGAAATGCACCCAAGTGCGCCGCACCTCATGTCCAGAGCGACGCACCGGGCTGTTTTCCCTTGAAAATTCAGCGCGTTGTTGCTTTTGTTGTTTAACCGTCTTGACGTTTTGGTCCCGTGAATTATTGTTTCAAAGCCGTTGATTTTATGTTATACTTTTTGCAAACTCTAAACACTTGTATAAATAAACTAAAATACATAAAAGTAACATATTATGATAAAATACCGTCTTTGGACTTAAAGACGCCAACGCAATAAAAAATGACGAATACTTATTTAAAATGGACATACTACCTACATTTTGATGAATAAACATTTGTTACAAAATGCGATCGTAATCTAAAGCCGTCGACTAATATTATTTTGCGATAAACTTTGTTAAAAAACATTAAATAAAGTCATTTTACACTATATTTTTGAAAAGTAAAGACTTTTAAACTTTCTAAACGTCGAGATAGACTTTTGCGTCAACTTCGATTATCTTTCAAGTTAACTATGATTCGACCTCAAATTATTGATTTTGACTTTTACAAAATCAACACCTTTGACATTTGACTTGCAAAGTCAACATCCTTGACTTTGACTTTTATAAAGTCAACATTTGTGACTTTGACCAAGTCAACATCGTTGCCGTTGATCTTGGTCGATCTCGATGAAACTTATAAACAATAATCCTTTCAACCAATACTCCTAGTAGTCGTTTCGACTCGGAATGTTATTCTTTCGAATTATCATTATGACGTGAAATGTCGACATCTTTCCGAGCGGTCCTGTTTGACGCGGAACATCGTCTCCTAAATACGTCACCCCATTTAAACTTATTTATAATTGGATTATCTTATTAACCTAATCTTAACCGACAAGGCTAAACTGAACTATACTTATAGAGATACTGAGACTATATTATTTACTGTTTTAGGGCACTTAGACGGTGGAGTTGTAACTCTGTGATTACTTTACCCGAGATTAGCTGAAGTTGTATTGTGAGTTATTCGTAGCCCTTGTCTTAAATATTTTAGGGCTGGAAAGCGTTCTTTCAAAATTGTCTGTTTAAATAGTAGGCGTTAATGTACATCTTGTCTGCTTAAATGTTAGACGTCATCTTGTCTGCTTAAATGTTAGACGTCATCGTGTCTGCTTAAATGTTAGACGTCATCCTGTCTGCTTAAATGCTAGACGTCATCTTGTCTGCTAAATGCTAGACGTTATCCTGTCTGCTTAATTGCTAGACGTCATCGTACCTCTTGCCTGCTTAATTTCTAGACGCTGTTGTATATCTCGTCTGCTTAATTGTTAGACGCTATTGATTACCTTATTTACCTAAGAGAATAGGTCTACCTTATAAACTTGTCGTTGGGTCAACTTTTACTTAAAATTGCGAATAATTCTCCAACATGTTGTTGACGTCGTTTTAACGCTTTTCAGGAAATTGAGGATTCCGTTGATAATGCCATGTTGTTTTTCGGATCGCTTGTTTTTGGGAAATTTGATTTGTGATGTTGATGTAATTTCCATGACGATCCGCTTGTTGTCTTTTGATGTTGTAATTTGAACTTGGCGATGTAACGCTCTTGATTTGTAATGTATTTTGGTAACATTTGGCACGATTAATACATTTGACGTTTTGTTTATTGGTTGTATTGTTGTAACATTTGACTCGTGATATTATAACTGAAACACCTCGCGTTTCCGCTCTAAGCGGGGTGTGACATTTAATTACCTAAGTTGTTATTATTAGGTCCTCTCAAATCCTAATAATTGTAAACCGATTATAGACCGACCGATTATTTCATACAACCTAATTAATCTATCTAGATTCCTCTCGAATTCCTAGAATATTGATTAACAAACTACACATAAACAACTAAAAATAACATGTCAAAAACATAAACAATTAAGGATCCACGATTAAACATAAGCACCTAAACATTCAATACGATAACGAAATTTTCAAACAAGATCCATAAATCAAACGAGCATTCAAAATTTCTAGCTACTCATAATCTGAATTGAAATAGCAGAAAAGAAATAAGAAAACATACTAAAAATGTCCTTAAAAGAAAGAAACAAAAGAACTTCAAACGTCTTCGATTCGTGACCGAATGTTAACCGAAATCACCTTCAAAACTCTTCTTGCAGCCTCCAAGATGCCTTCCAGTCGACTTTTAATCCTTTGATTCGAGCTCGAGAAGTTATATTTTAATATGGGGTTAACTTCTCTATTTATAGGTGAAAAACAAGCCCTCAAAAAGCTGGAAACGTCGCTAGGGCGTCGCAGTCGTGAATCACAATTGTATATGGACTGGGAACCCCGGTGCCCCGCACTGCCTACCCAGTGCCCCGCACTGAAATCGGTGCCTCGCATTGATTACCTAGTGCCTCGTACTAAAATCAGCTGCTCAACATTTTTCGCGTTTTCTTGTTTAATTCGTACCGTACATGTTCCAAACCATCTTTTAACGTATTTTTCTTCATTTCTTAGTCTAGAAGTCCACTTTCCTGTCATATTCAACCTATCACTTGAATCAAACACTTTCACACAATTAAATGCAAAAATCCTATCATATCTATCATGATTAAATACGAAAATGACCAAATATCGCATATAAATAAACTTATAAATATGCGATATCAAATCCCCCCAAACATACCCTTTTGCTTTCCCTCAAGCAAAAACTGTTTTAAAACAAATATCAAAGCCAAATTAAATTACATAACCAAACACCTCACAAATTTTATGGGAAGTAAATCACACAAACTCTCAAACTAATCTAAAAGGTGTGTAACGTATTCTGTAGAATTGCTCAATTGCTCAGTCAAGGTGAATATTCTATCATATGCTTGATAAAGAATCAAATCTCCACCACTAGAGTCTAGGTACAACTAAACGGGGACTTTTATTCGGGTTGTAATATACATGCAAAGGCATGTGGAAAATATATAATGGAGTGTAAAAAGGGTAAAAATAAAAACGTATACAATATTCTTAGTATACAACTAACTTAGATTAAATCCGAACTCATAAATCTTTTTACGAACTGAATTGCTTAACTTTCTTGAACTTCTTCTTCCAAATGTACACATATCGTACAAAACTCAATATACACTAACTCTTTTAATTCTACAACTATTTTTTTCGCTTTTCTGTTTTTTCGATTTTTTTTTCTTTTTTTTCTTTTATTCGACTCACTTTTTTTTCAGCCTAATACATGTCTTACAATATAATATTTCTTTTGGTAAGATAACATGCTCAAAAGGTTCACTTTTTTATAACTTTTCATTTTATTCCAAATACAAAAATAATACAAAGGCCTCGATATAATATTACTTTTCATGCCTTATAAACTTCTAATCTTCACTTCACACAATAGCAATCGTAATTTAAGTTCAGATCTAATCTAAAAATGAAACGAAAATAAGGCGAGTGTACAAAATATATAGTAGTGTTTAAGAAACGAAAAGGTTTAGGCCCAAAGTTGTTTACTAGAGTTTCTAACACTAAAAGTAAGTGTTACAAGGGTTAGGCGGAAAATAGTACATCAATGTGATAAACTATATAAAAGAAACGAAAATGGCTAACAAATGGGTTAATCCTAATTTGCCCCTATCGTTGTACCAAATTACACTAAGTTACCCTAATGTAATGATCATATGTGGTCTCGAAATGTATAACAATGTCAAGTTCTAAAGTCATCAACCATCGACACACTCAAGAATCGAAAAAAAGTAGCATTAAAAATGAATGCGTTCAAAGGCTCAAATTTTCTCACTATTTAATCGAGTAGGGTATTAAATGCGCTTGGTTATGCTTAAAGTTTAAGGTAATTACCGACTAGACACGTTATATTTATTTATTTTTCAATTTTTCCGATTTATTTGTATATTTCAATTTTTGACTCAAAAATGTACAAAATAACGCAAAACTAACACGATGGAAACTAAGCTAAGGGTTGAAAAATATAACTTGGCATTTCCCGATGACCCCCCCAAACTTAAGTAACACATTGTCCCTAATGTGTTAACGACTCAAAAATAAGGGAAATTACAAAAAAAATAAAATCTAAAAAGAAAAATAAGTTATAGAAAGGTAGAAAGTGTAACTCGTCATAGATATCGAAAATATTTCGTTGAAACGTTGTAGCTGAACTGAATGCTAGGCTTAGAACCGGGTGCTGAACTTACTGTCAGTCTTTGAAAAACTATAAAAGAAAATGTACAAATGTACAAACTAACACAAACCTAACACGATGGAAACTAAGCTAAGGGTTGAAAAATATAACTAAGAAATTTCCCGATGACCCCCCCCCCCCCCCCCCCCCCCCGCAAACTTAAGTAACACATTGCCCATAATGTGTTAACGACTCAAACCTAAGGGAAATTACAAAAATAAAAGCTAAAAATTGAAATAAAACACAAAAGAGAAAGGAAGAAAGTAAAACCCGGGTTGCCTCCCGAGAAGCGCTAGTTTTTTTTTCGAACGAGTCGTTAGCTTGACTCGATATGCTACAACTTATGCCTTTATGTAGAGGTCGAGATTTATCTCTCCTTTCCTTCCCACCTATTTTCCATAATCCGTGAATCGTTCACTTGAATCATATCCGTCATGGTCGCCAAAAGTCAACGCTTCCTCCCTGACATCGAACATCTTATTTCGCTTCACCCAAGCGTCATGCCACTCTCGAGCCTCAGTAAATAGTACACCGTCATCTCTACGCTTTAAAAATTTGCACCCGTCATCACATTTGCTCACATTGAATTTCTTCTTCTTAAATTCACTCCATGATGTATCATTTCCGATATCCTCAAATTCCTGCAAAATATTTTCCTTTTCTCGACAAGTTAAAGAAAATAAATGAAAAGGGTCGTGAGAGATACTGTGACAATTTCCCCCAAAACCCGACTTAGATTTCTCATGCTTCATGTGTGGGTTCGACTTGTCAAATTCCGCGAGCTCCTTTTTCGAAATTGGACCAAAATCTTTGAACTCCTCCTTAAATGGAATTCTTTCATCCAAAAACGGTTCACCTAGATTATTTATTAAATATTCTATCTTTAATAAGTCTAAATCTGGGTTGGATTTCTCCAATGTCAAGCTCGAACAAGTTTTCTCAAATTCCTCCAACTCCATTTTCAAAACGGTATCAAAATCCTCGATCTCCTCATCTTCCTTATCGTCAACCGTAACCTCCGCTTCAAGCATTTCCTGCACATCTAGGTCAAACATGTCATCAATTACATCAATACGAAAACAAGTTTCATCAGTTGAGTATGAATTTTTTTTAGCTTTATCAAAAGAGAATTTAATTCGCTCATCCCCAACCCCCAATGAAATCTCCCTGTCCTTTACACGAATGATAGCATCCGCGGTATTTAAAAATGGTCGACCTAAAATAAGCGGCACAGTACAATCCTCCTCCATATCTAGAATTACAAAGTCAACATGGAAAGTGAATTTTCCTAGGTTTGCTAGCATGTTTTCATCAATTCCTAATGGATATTGAAATGATCGGTCGGCTAATCGGATACTCATTCTAGCAGGTTTTAAATCTCCTAAAGCAAGTTTAGCATATAATGAATGTGGCATCAAATTTATGCTAGGTCCTAAGTCGGCCAATGCACTACAACTATAGGTATTACTAAAATTGCAAGTAATCAGAAAACTCACAGGATCGTCCAATTTTGGTGGTGTTGTGTTCTTTACCACAGCTGAACATTCTTCGTTCAAGAAGGCGGACTGCACCTCCGATGACTTTCCTTTTTCCGCGACAAGCTCTTTGATGAGCTTTGCGTAATTCGGCATCCCTGCAATTAGATCAACAAGAGGAACATTAATATTAACAAATTTAATCATGTCGCAAAATTTACCGTACTGCTCCTTCATGTGTGCCTTCCTCAAACATTGAGGATATGGGATACGTGGCTTATAAGCTTTGATTGGCACTTCCTCCACTGGTTCAGGTGTTTTGGCCTTGGGTTGAACCTGTGGTGCCTCGTCCTCGTCGTCCTCGATATCGAAATCGTCCAAAATTGGTTCAGCAGAGGGGGGCGTCGTCCCTGTTGGGGGGAATGACGCACCGTGGTGTGCTTTAAACATAGGGCGTCGTTCTGATGCTAAGTGCGGCGCCCTATCTGACAGGTTTTCCGAAAAATCTTCGTTTTTGTCTCCGTTTTCTCCCCCAAACTTAGTATGTGAACGTGTCATGATTGCATTCACGTGTTCTTCTCTCATTCCAAGAGGTTGATATTTCGGTCCCTGATTCTGCTGAACATTTTGTGGTCTCGGGTTCGGTTGCGTGTTGCTTGGTAACTGGCCCGGTGGCCTGCTCGAAAACCGATCATTCATGCGATCAAATCTTCGTTCCAAATCTTGCATCGCTGCTTGCTGATTTCTTTGTCCTTGCTCGATGTGATCATTTAATACCTTCAATTGATTTGTAACTGCATCATTCTTTGCACTTTGAGTGTGAATAAACATCTTTAGCAAATCTTTCACGCTTTGATCATCTTCGTTCTTCGGTGGATCGTATCTTTGTCGTGGTGGGGATCGCGTATTGTTTCTTTTCCATACATTATCTCCATTTTCACCGTGGTTGTAGTTACCTCCTCGGTTTTGCCAAGTTACTCCCCGATTAGGATAGCCATAATTTGCATAATTGGCATCCTCTACTCTGCACTCACTCGTATAATGCGGTCCTCCACAATTCTCACACCCATGCTTGATCACATGTAACTCTTTCTCCAGATAAGTCATTCTTCTATCAAGCTTGTATGCCATCGTCTTGATCTCTTTCAGAATAATGGACATATCATTGTTACCTTCCACTTGAGCAACATGTCCTCTTGCTCTTCGACCTCTACCATCGTCTCGATACTCCCTCGATAAGCTTATGACTAACTTATCCTCCATCAAGTTGTATGCTTCATTAGTGGTCTTGTACATAAAGTCTCCCCCGCCGGCTAGATCCAACTCGTTTTGTGACTCCTTGGTTAACCCGTAAAAGAACATCGCTATGATATTATCCTTGCCTAGACCATGACCATATCAACTCCTCAGCATCTCCGTCAATCTAGCCCATGCTTCAGTAGATGTCTCTCCATATTCTTGTCGAAATCTTCGAATGTCTCGTAGTAATTTCCTACCCAAGGCGGGTGGGAAGAATCTTTTGATGAAGGATTCCCGCATTTGTGCCCACGTTGTAATTGTGTTTTCTTCGAGTTCTTAAAACCAAACCTTCGCATATCCGGTGAGAGACGAAGGGAATAACCTCAACTTGATACTATTGCCTTTTCCTTCTCCATACTTGAACATCTCGCATAGCTCATTGAATTTTGCTACATGCTTATGTGGATCGGCATGGTATTGTCCATCGAAAGTGTTGTCTTGGATCAATTTGAGATGATAACCCTTGACAACGAAGTCCTCACCCAAGTCCGGGGTGGTAATAGCTGAACCTCTAGTGGCTGGTACTGCTTGTGGTTCCGGTTTATCTTCAAAAATTAACTCTTCAACCTCAGACTCTATATTACTTCCTCCTCCTTCTGAAGACGTAATATCTTCAAATTTGACGGGTGAGAAAGGTCAAAATCCTGGTGGAATCGGAATCGATGTGTTTCCTTTCTTCTTGCCTCGCTTCTTTGATACTCCGGGACTTGACATAGGACTTATGAGACGTAGTCCCGAAGACCTTGTGTTCATCAACTACCTGAGTACCTACAAAGACAAAAACAAGAAAACTATAAAACGCACCGGTGTAATAATAATTAAAAGTAACTTCCAATTATGTTAATACTCAAAAGGATCGTATCACAAATTCGAAACAAAAACTAAAAAGGGGTCCTTCACCTCTTGGACCTAAACCTAAAATAGTCAATCCAGTTTCAAAATCAGTTAAGAAGGTGGTCCATAAGGAGGGGGGAGACCATGTCGAAAGGGCTCATACTACTAATGCACCACCTCGTGGTGCTCAAGGCAGTAAGACAGGTAATAAGACCCAATCGACGACAACTCTTAATGAGGATGTTTCTTCGGAATCATTCTCAAGAGGTCCCAGGCACCAAGAGACCAAGGGGGAGGGCGATGCTTCTGATAGGCAGGAGGCACCTTCTAAATCATCTAAGGATCTACCCAATGTTGGTACTCAACAGAAGGGTGCTGAGGATAGTTTTAACTATGCAAATCTTGAATTGATGGAAATGTGCCAAAAGTTCCTATTGAAGGTAGATGGTGATGTGTAAAATCTAGTTTATTAAAACTCGACCTACTTGTAGACTTAATTACACACTTATAGGCAGTGGACCTATTCGTATATAATATAGCTTTAAGTAAGTAAAGGTTCCAACTGAGGGACTAATTTAGTTTTAAACTTTGAATTAATAATACTTGTTTGTTTTTGGGGTTTTTGTAACAAAGGATTAATTAAAATTGCAAAGTGATTGTAAAAGTTGATTATAAAAATCAAGTGAGAAAAGTAATTAAGATTATCAAATATTGGAAAAATTAAACTTGTTTGACACTTCACTTGTTTTCCAATTATGTTTACGATATTGAAAGTATATTAAACTTCTAAGATATAGTAAAACTCCTCTCGAATACCTAGAATGTTGATTTAACAAATAACACATATTCAACTTATGATAATATATTAAAACTTAAACAGTTAAGGATCTACGATTAAACATAAATACCTAACAATCAATAACGAAAACAATAATTATCAAACAAGATCCATTAATAAAAAAAGCGTGAAAAGTGTTTAGCTACTCATAATGGTGTTCAAAACAGCAAATAAAAGAATAGAAAACATACTGGAAAAGTCTTAAATAAAAGATAGAAACCAACTAGAAAAGTGGCAAAACTCGTCGTGACTGAATTTTAACGAAAACCAACTTCTAATCTTCTCTCCTAGCTCTCCAATGAATTCTCCAGCTCCAATGAATGATAATAATAGTTGCTGATTAAACCTGGACGTTTGGGGCTCTATTTATAGAGAGAAAATAGATAAAATTGGTGTTCGAGTAGGACTGGAAAACAGCGAGGTGCGGCGCACCCTTGTGTTACTGCGGAGCACTCATTTAATTTCCCGTGTTATAACCCAGTTCAAACACCAACTGCGGCGCCCTATTTTCTTGCAGCGTCGCACCGTGTACATAAAACAAACGATTGCGATGCACTCCCCACCAGTGGGTCGCACTAGCTGATTTTCCACCATTTCTTGTATTTTCCGTCATTTAAGCTCATTTCTTCCTCCATTTCCACTTCCCGATCACATAAACGTGTAAAATAGACAAAACAAATTTTACACACCATTAAATGCAAAATTCTATCCTATCCATCATGTTTACGATGAAAAATGACCAAATATCGCATATAAATAAACGTATAAATATGCGATATCAGATGGTCAGGAGGAGGAGATCAAGAGACTCAAGAAATTAGTGTCTTGTTTGGTGAAGGAGGTAAAACTGTGTAGAATAGTGTGGAAGAAACCTGTCAAGATTAGGAAGAAGGTTGGAAAGAAAGGGGAAAGAAGGGTGGTGCAAAGCCTAAACTGCCCACTCCTTCAAGTTCAAGTTCTAGCTCTAGCTCCTCAGGAAAGCATGATGAGAATGCTCCAATAAGGGTGAGAAAGTTGAAGAAAAGACAGTTGACAAGGAGGTTCAGAAAGAAGAGGAACAACAAGCTGAAAAAGAGGTTCCTATTTTTGAAGATTTTGAAAAGGAGGTAGAGAAGGAAGAGGAAGAGGTGTTTGTTACAAAGGTGGAAAGGGTAGTTACTGATGCAGACTTTGAATGGTTTGATCATGAAGATGAAGCTGAAATTATAACATCTGTGACTAGTAACAAGGAGGAAGGTGAAGGTAACAAGCAGTCCGAACACACAGAGAAAGGATATGGTCCATATGTCCCTTATTCAGGATTCCCAAAGTCCACTGAATGGACAACTGAAGATCAAGAATAGCATGATGTGATTATGAACATGGGAGAGACTGAAGAAGAAATCAAACAAGCAAGGGAGCGTGTGGATGAAATTTTGAAAGGCTCTGCTAAGTCTAAGAAGGAAGAAAAGCAAGAAGAAAATGAGAAAGAACAAGATAAGGAAATCATAACTGAACCACCAGTTAATACTGGTGAAGAACCTCCAGTTACTACTGGTGAGGAGCCACCAGTTAATACTGGTGGGAAAGAAGACATTTCCGCTGGTGATGTCCCACCAGTTAATACCGGTGACAAAGAAGAAGAAATTCCTACTAGTGAACCCCCAGTTAAAACTGGTGAATCAAAAGCTGATGTTACTACTGGTACTCCACCAGTAGTTCCCCTAATTGAAGATGATGCAACATTAGCTTCAGAAATTGATAAGATGAAGGAGGAAAAAGCCAAGCAAGAACGGTTGAAAGTTGAGGCTTTGAGAAAGGAACAAAGCGCGGCTGCTGTAGCTCGTCAAAGAAAAGCAGCTGCTGAGAAACCTAAGGAGAAACCAGTTACCTTTGCTACTGGTGGATCTGCAGCTACAACTGGAGAAACTACTGAGCCCATCATTCCTCCACCTATTCAGCAAAGACCAATTGGCTTCATCACTACCAAGAAAGGAGTACATAAAGTGTTCCTTGATGATGATCCGGAACACATAAGCAAGGGAAATGGTAAGCTGATAGAAAAGTCAAAGAAAGAACTGGAGGAGGAAGAGCAAGAAAAGAAAAGAAAGCGTGCTGAAGAAAGAGATGAGAAAATAAGGCTGATGGAGCTAGAAAGAGAAGAACAAGAAAAAGCTCAAGCTGAAACAGAGAGGTTAAGGAAAATTGAGCAAGAAGATGCAATTGCTGCTCAAAAGATGGCTGATGAGAAGATACAAGATGAATTGAAACAAAAAGCTCAAGAGAAGGTAGATGCAGACCTTGCTCAGAAGATGCTAGAAAGGGATGAAATCTTGCCGTAGAAGCAAAAGAAAGAGGAGGAGAGGAGCAAGAACATTGTCAAAATAAATACAAGGAGAGCTGAAGACAAAAATAAATACACAGACTTCCTTAAATCAACTGGAAAATACAGTGGTAAGCAACTTGGTCCAATGAAGCTTGATAATGTATTGTATATGTACATCAAGGAGAAGAGGATTTTGAAAGCTGCTCAAGAGCAAGCCAAGATGGATAGAGAGAGGGAAGAGCTGGAGACGGAAAGAGTTCTCAAGGCTGCTCTTGACAGAGGATATAAAGTAGTACATTTTGGCAAGAACAAGGAAGAAGAAACAAGGGTGGAGAAGAAGAATGTTCAACAAAAATCTGTGCCTGCTAAGAGAAAAAGAACTTATCCAGGTGGAGATGTTCCTACTGCCAAGAAATCAAAGCCAACAGTAGAAACAATTTCTTCTAGAACAAAGAGAAAGGCAAGCACCAGTTCATCTGTTAAGACTGGTGTGAAGAAGACAAAAGTTGTACAACAAAAGAAATCTACAACTAAAGATTCTCAGGGCAAGGAAAAAGAGAAAAAGCTGAGAAAGAGGAAGAAAAACCAAAAGTTGTCCAGGTCAAGCAAGAAGACATCTCTGGAAACTTTGAGTTTGGATATGTAACTGAGATTTCGGATGAGCAGGTAAATGAAGCTGCAGATAGAGTCTTTGATGATATGAAGACTTTGATCATACATTCTGAAGATATTCATTGTGCAACCACTTTCACGGAGATGCCCATAGTAGATTGGTTTGATGTAGTTATTGATGGGAAGAATGGTTACAAGGTTGTTAGAGCTGACAAGAGCTTCAGAGTGTTCTACAGTCATCTCGAAATGTTTAGGAATATCAGTCGACTGGACTTGGTGGATCTCTTCCCCATTGGCAGCAAGAAGTACTCAAATGGCCAAGGTATTGTTCTGGATTTTAATGATAAATTTATGGTGGTGTTAGGACTTATCTTTGAGCCCGAAAATGTTCCCGAGAAGCTATCAGGATTTACTCTTGTACTTGAATGGATACATTACGAGAGTTGTGGAGTTTACTCTTTAAGCAGAAGTGATGGCTCAACAGAGTATTTATTGGTAGAGAAAAAAATACAAGCACGACATCAACATAATGATCAACATGCTTAATGTCAAGTTGAAGGCTAATCAAGAATCAAATGAAGCAGTTCAACTACTTTGGAAGATCAGGTGCCATGTTACAAATCACAGAAACTCGATGTAATCAGTTGGAGGTATTGGCAACATTCTCTAGATTTGTATAGAAGAAACTTATGCTTTTGGATGAATGCATAAGTTTAGGCGGTGATTGTTGGGTTATGATATGATAATACTAGTGAAGTTAGTTAGTACTGGCAGGTAAGTTTGTTAATACTAGTGACTGATAATACTGGTGGCTATAGTTTCTACTGATGGTCAAGTATTGGAGATTACTACTGGTGATGTTACTACTGCTGACTTAATATTGGTTACATTGTTACTAATGGCTGCATGGATCTGCATGAAGAGTTTCTACTGGCGCGCATGTTAATACTGGTTATTAGATATATTTAGTTAGCGCGTTGTAAGGAGAAAATTATGTAAAAAAAATATTGATAATTATCTTCGTAGATTTCATTAGAGTTTTAACCTAATTTTATTAGGGTTTCCTCAAGGTCTCTCTATATATATATAGATCCCTGTGTAGTTGTAAACACACGTCTGTTAACGAAACAATTATTCTTAATAGATTGAGGCTGTTGGTGAAATACTTGTGTTCTTAATTGTTAACGTTTATTCATTCTTATACTTATAAAGTGTTAATCAATTAAACCTTGTTAATATCAAAGTGTTGATCTGCTGCAACTTCTTTGATAGTTATAGATCTACACGTTTGTTTATTCAAACCTAGTTCGACAGATCCTAACAGTATTGCTATATGATTTGTTATTTACGTTTCTTTGCTAACAAAATGCTTATCTTTATCGTAACACTTCAACTGTAACTCACTCTCTACGTATTCGTAGTTGACTCTTTTTTATGCTTTTCAGGAAATAATATGTAAGAAGTACCGCATTGGTTGCATGCTCACCGGGTCACTCGGTCGTATCATGGATTCAAGAATCACACTTTTGGACTTTTGTTACATTGTTTAAACATTTTTGTTATCTTTGTAAACGATGTAAACCTTGAATTTTATTTATTTAAAAATGTTTGTATTTATCTATGTCTTGTGTTGTGTTATCATTGCTCTTTATACCTCGTGTTTTCGCTTTAGCGGGGTGTGACAGACTTGGTGTCAGAGCGCAAGGTTATAGTGAATACCGGTCTTCCAAAAACAAAACATAACCAAACTATAAACGAACGTTTTCAAAAAAAAAAAAAAACATTTCACGAGACTTGAACATTTGTTAATTAATTATGGAATTTGCATTATTTAATTCAAATTAAACGTAACTTGATCAACTATGTTTAATTCGAAATAAATTATGTAAGGATCGAATTTGATCACTTTTGTTAAACATTTAAGTCAAACAGTCCACGATTCTCGAACGACCGATCCGAGCATGTATATTTGTACTTTACGTATTATTTCTCCGTATTCATTCTATATACGTTCTTGCAGTAACGTCATGTCTGGACCATCTCGCTCAAGATCCACTTTCTGAGCCGTCGTCTCGGAAGACCACACCATCTCGCTGTCGCATACTCAGCACGACCCAAGTTCCGAGCCGTCAGAGGACAGCTCCATGCCAGCGGCCAGCAGTCACATGACATCCAGCCCGAGGACCGTGCTACCGGCTACCGCACCTACTCCTGCTCCTCCTCATCAGGGAGTAAGCCTTTGACACGCAACACGTATGCGAGTGATACCACCGGGGGGAGAGCCTAGTAGACCGAGGCATGAAGGAACTTGTAGCCCTAACGGGGGTTCCCGTACCTACGCCCTGCACCTTAATGACCCGTATGCGGCTCCGTCCACCCAAGTCATAGATCGGTACGCTTGGGAGCGACTCCATGGACACTCAGTCCAACGTGCTGATGGTGCAGGACCTTCTCGTCCACCGACAGAGGTACGATCGGGGCGTGGATTGACCCTAGACCAGTTCCAGGATATCCGGAACATGGCTATTGACCATATGGGACTCAGGAGACCAGGATCTAGGCACACCTCCTGTTCCAGGTGTCGGATGTGGCTCATTGCTTATCTGAGCACGCGATCCGTGTGAGCACGATTGCTCAGACCACCTCCAGGACCGTTCAGCATCTTGTGAGCATCTGCTTGGTCATGGGGACCCTACTTGCCATTTTTCTCTTGAGGATGCCCCTAGATTTCATCCATTGATTGTATTTATCTATTGTACTTTTATTCAAGTTGCAATTTTCATATCCATTTTGCAACTTATTGGTATTGTAATATTGTAGTTCATGTTCCAAATTTTCCATTCCTTGTATGCAAACATGTATTCAAACTATTATATTATGAATGAAATCTACGTTATTGATCTTTTATTCTGTTGTCCTTGCACTCTTTACTTATTATCGTTGTTGTTTATCACTTAACTTCTTATTATTTATCTTATTCGTGCGTAATCTAAACCTAACTCTCTTTTACATGTTTGTAAAATTATGCCTCCCAAAAAGAATGCAGATTCCATTGTTAGGAAAGTGGTTGCGCATCTGAATGCCGCTATTCATGACATGATCGTTCAGATCACCGCAGGCTTGAACGTTGCAAACCAGGGAAACGTTGTGGGAAACAACAAGAACAACAACAACGATAACAACTACAAACCTGATATGAACCTCAACCACAACAACAACAATCTGAATGCCAACCGCCAGGGTTGTACCTATAAGAGCTTCATGTCCTGCCAACCCAAGGAATTCCACGGCACATCGGGTGCTGTCGGACTCATCTCCTGGATCGAGAACATGAAATCTGTCCTCCACATCAGAAAGTGTGCGGAGGGGACAAGGTCGAGTTCGCAACTTGCATGCTGCAAGGCAGGGCCCTCACCTGGTGGAACAACCAAGTTCAAACCAGGGGTCGAGAGGCAGCTTACCGTCTCACTTGGAAAGAGCTAAAGAAACTCCTGTTAGAAGAGTATTGTCCTAAGGACGCTCTTTAGAAGTTGGAGTCGGAATTATGGAACCACTCCATGGTTGGCACTGACATCGACACTTACACTGCCAGGTTTCATGAACTGGAAAGGTTGGTACCACACATGGTTACTCCGAAATAGAATAAGGTAGACCGATACATCTGGGGTCTAACGTTTGAAATCCGAGGCATTGTCACCTCGGCAAGCCCACTAACTATCCAGAGTGCAATAGTCTTGGCTAACCGCCTGACCAACGATCTCATCCGATCAGGTGGTGTAGCCCAGCAGGAGGAGAGTCGGAAGAGGAAATCTGATCACCACGCGATGGATGGTGGTAGCTATTCGGGCAAGAAGCGCAAGACGACCCGAAACTATGTTGCGACCGCACCAAGACCGACAACTTACACTGGTCCCCACTCGAAGTGTGGCAAGTGCGGTTTTCACCACATTAGGAACTCCCGGGTGTGCGAGAATTGCAATAAGGTGGGTTACTTAACTAGGTAATGCAAGGAAGGTGGGGCGTGGTCAAAGGGAAGAAGCCAGTTTGCTTCGAATGCGGTATCACGGATCACTTCCGTAATGCCTGCCTGAAGCTGAAGAATGCCCCGAACAACACCGGTGGAAACCAGGCAGGGCACGGTCGGTGTCGGGCATTTGTGATTGGTGCCGAAGAAGCAAGGCAAGATCCTAACGCAGTGACATGTACATTCCTCCTGAACAATCGTTTCGCCTCAATATTGTTTGACTCTGGGGCGGAAAGAAGCTTTGTATCCTTAGAATTTAGACCCTTAATTGACTTAGGATTTGATGTTCTTAAGGATACTTTCACTATAGAATACACTGACGCTCAAGAATTCGAAGCTAAGGATGTAATCGTAGGATGTTCCCTACTCTTAGCTGATAAGTCATTTACCATAGAACTCATTCCTGTAGAGCTGGAAAGCTTCAACATTATAATAGGAACGGACTGGTTAGCCAAACTTCGAGCTGAGCTTGTTTGCTTCGAAAAAATAGTTCGGATTCCCCTCGTTAAAGGAGAAACACTTATCGTTCAGGGAAATAGGCCTGGTAGGCAACTAAGGATAGTTTCGACCATGAAGATGCACCAATATCTAGAGAAGGAATGCGACGACTTCTTAGCGCACATCGTGGAATGGACACCCAAGGAGAAAAGTATCGAAGACATTTTCGTAGTGAGATATCATCCGAAGTCTTTCCAGAGGATTTACCCGGACTTCCCCCACCGCGAAAAGTCGAATTCCGCATCGATCTAATTCCTGGAGCAACACCTGTTGCTAACACGCCTTATCGTCTAGTTCCATCGGAAATGCAAGAGCTACCTGAACAACTACAGGAACTCCAGGATCATGGTCTAATTCGACCTAGTTCGTCACCCTGGGGAGCCCCAATCCTCTTCGTCAAGAAGAAAGACGAATCTTTCGGTATGTGTATAGACTACGGTGAACTCAACAAACTGACAGTCAAGAACCGATACCTCCTCCCCCGAATTGATGATCTATTCGATCAGTTGCAGGGTACATATTACCTCTCAAAGATCGATCTCCGATCAGGGTATCATCAGGTGAGAGTCAGTGATGAAGATATTCCTAAAACCGCCTTCAAGACACATTATGGACATTACGAATTCCTAGTCATGCCATTTGGACTAACAAACGCACTGACGTTGTTCATGGACTTAATGAAACAGGTGTGCAGGCCGTATCTGGACATATTCGTAATAGTGTTCATAGACGACATTCTGATTTACTCGCGGAGTAAGGAAGATCACGAAAAACACTTGAAGTTAATCTTGGAAATTCTTAAGGATCAGAAGTTGTATGCGAAGTTCTCGAAGTGCAAGTTTTGGCTTCGAGAAGTACACTTCCTCGACCACGTGATTAATAAAAATGGAATTCACGTAGATCCTGCTAAAATCGAGGCCATCAAGAAATGGGAAGCTCCGAGAACCCCTACCGAGATCCGGAAATTTCTAGGATTGTTCGGATACTACCGAAGGTTTATCGAAATCTTCTTTAAAATCCCTAAACCTTTGACGGAGCTTACCCAGAAGAACAATGATTTCACTTGGGGAGATGAACAGGAGGAATCCTTTTAGACGCTGAAACACATATTGTGTAACACACCTATCCTGACCTTACCTGAGGGGACGGAAAACTTTGTCGTATATTGCGATGCATCACACCGAGGACTCGGTTGCGTCCTTATGCAGAAGGACAAGGTCATCGCATATGCATCGAGACAACTTAAGGTGCACGATCAGAATTAAACAACGCACGATTTAGAACTTAAGGACTCTGTACGGCACGAAGTGCACGGTTTTCACAGACCACAAAAGTCTCGAACACATTCTTGATCAGAAAATGCTCAACATGAGGCAGCAAAGATGGATTGAACTGCTTAGCGACTACGATTGAGAGATCAAGTACCACACTAGGAAAGCAAACGTGGTAGCTGAATCCTTGAGTAGGAAGGGAAAAATCAGACCCTCGCGTGTACGGGCATTGGGAATTCAAGTTCAGACGAGCTTGAGGACACAAATCGCTAGTGCACATAGTGAGGCGTTAAAATCATAAAAATCTCAAGGGTGAAACGCTGCATAACCTCGAACAGAGATTTGAGGTCAAGCCCGACGAAATTCACTATTTCAAGAATCGTGCGCGGATTCCGAAATCAGAGGACTTAAGGAAGCTCATCATGGATGAGGCTCACGGATCTCAGTACTCTCTTCATCCGGGATCCGATAAAATGTACAAAGACATTCGAGAATACTATTGGTGGCCGGGTATGAAGAAAGAAATTGCTTTGTACATTAGGAAATGTCTGACTTTCTCTAAGGTCAAGGCAGAATACTAGAAACCATCAGGTCTACCTCAACAACCATAAATTCCTCAATGGAAGTGGGAACATATCTCCATGGATTTTATAACCAAACTGCCTCGCATGACAAAGGGAAACGACTCAATCTGGGTTATCGTCGAACGGTTAACTAAATCCGCTCACTTTCTTCCTATTCGAGAGAGCTATAAGATGGAAAACCTCGCTCAAATCTAAATTAGCGAAATCGTTTCTCGTCACGGAATGACTCTCTCCAATATCTCTTGGGACATCCCGTCATTTTTGGATATTTTATTACCATATTATTTTACTTTTATTCGCAATTATTTCGACCCTTGTATTTCGCTTTATATTTACTCACGATTTATTGAGGTGAATCGGGTTTTATGTGTTAGTATTCTCGTGATATTAAGTTAGGGTGTTTAGGCCAAATTTGTCGGTTAACGCATTCTTTATCGTGCGTATCTCAGAATCGTCCCTTAAGACGTAATCTTTATATTTACCTATTGCTCTTGTTTTCACTTGACGAAATAGTGCGTATCTCGGAATCGGAATTGAAATTTAATCATTAAATGAATCCTAATAGCAAGAAATCATATAATGAACTTGCCTAGGTTCATTGCAAAAAGAATCGGAAACTTTCGACGAACGAAAACGCTTAACGATAACGAAAACGAAAAATCGGAGAATCCTGAAATTGGGCTCGGTGCGCAGCCCTACCCCTTAGGGGCGGCACCCTAACCCCCATATATGTTTTTTTTTTATATAAATTGTGACTCATCTTTGCATGTGTTAAGGACTGCACACCTGTCCTAGACGTGGCAAACACTTGTTAAAGCCAGACATGAGTCAATTTGGGGCATTGGTAGTCACCAACAACATCACCAAATTCGTTTCATCATTTCCTCTTTGCACAAACACACTTTATTCTACCATTCATTCCTTTTCATGCAAGTCCAAACACTTTTCTCTCCAGAAACAATTTACTTCCAAAAGTTAGAGAATATTAAATCATCAATTTGAAGGAAGTTTTCAAGTCTAAAGGCATTTACTATCAATTTCTTTTTGGTTTCTTTAATCTTTGGTAAGATTTCTTTAACAATTTCTTCACATTTTCTTCCATTTTTCTCCCATCTTGTTAGAGATTCTAACATCAACTATTTTCACATGTTTTTCAAGCTCCTTGCTTCCATAATTCTCTCACTTTGGAAGCTTTGGTTAGATTTCTCAAGGAGCTCTTACATTGAAATTGTGGTAAGTAAATTTTTGCCGAAAATCTTCATGTTATTGTGACGTCCCGTCTATTTGAGGTACTTGAGTTACCGTTATTGTTTTAATATTATTAGCTATTGTTTTGACCCTTGTATTTCGCTTTGTTTTACTCACGGTTTATTGATGAGAATCGGGTTTTATGTGATTATTTTGATTCGTCCCTTGAGACGTAAGTTGATGTTTATCTAAGTGCCAAATAGTTAGTATGCTCATGGAAATAAGTTAGGAGGGTTATGCCAAATTGTCGGTTAACGTATTATTATCCTTAAGAAATCATGCTTTGCTCGTGTTTATGTTTATACCGAGAAGTATGTATTTCCATTTTGGATGATTAAGTCAAATCATATAATGAATCCTAATACCAAAAATATCTATAATGAACTTGCCTAAGTTCATATGTAAAACAATCGGGAACTCTAAACAAACGAACGTGCGTAACGATAAGTTAAACGAAAAACGAAATTTGCTATTTGGAGGCCTGAATGAGCCGCAATATGCCCCTAATGCGCCGCATTAGGGTGCAGATCAACATTGGTGATTTTTCTAACTTTTGTAATTTTTCATTAACGGGCCTAAATCTTTGGTTCCGGGTTTGTACTTGTCCTAAGCCCTTTTTGGTCCAGAAACAAGTCACTAACACCCCCATTGATCCCCCATTTCATCTCACAAATTTCACACACACAACTCACTTCTCTCTCTTTTTCTTTGAAGCAAACACCCACAAACACAAACACTCCCCTTTTTCTTCTTGTAGCTGTGATTCCAGAGTTTAACCCACGATTTTCATCACTAAAAATAGCTAGTTTCATAAAGGAGAGCAAGGTTTGAGCATCCACTTGGAGGTTTACTTGGGTTATATCGTTTTCGGGTCGAAATCACCGTCTCACATCAAGGATCTTCATCACTTCTTGCTTGATCTTCACATCTTCACTTTATTTGGGGTATAATGACTTAAACTCTCTGTATTTTCTAAGTTTTATTCAATGCATGTATGATCTAACTAAAGAAAATGAGTTTTAACAAATGTTTGATGGTAAATAATTTAGGAAAATCAAGTTTTTATAAAAATGTGTATGGATCTTGATTATATGGTTGTAAAAGCTTTACTAAAGTGTTATTTGAAAGTGATTTTGAATATATTATAGCTTGCATGTCCAAATCTACCATCAATAGACGATTTACTAAACACGAAAACGATTTCGGTAGAAATCGGCCCAGGAATGCGCCGCAATCCTCCCCTATGCCACGCATTCTGGGGACAGATTGTGTGTTCTCGTTTTGTTTCGCTGTTATTCGTAACCGTAAGCTCGTTATCTTAAGAACCTGTATTAACGGATGGTGTATTGTGTTTTGGAGTTAGAAATCTCACCACCACACCATCAAAGGATTTTGTCCCGGGTTCTTAGCTTGCTAAATTGCGGTTGTTATCGGTAAGAATTGACTTTCTTCCAAATTCCTCATTTTTCATATGTTCGGTTTTAGCCTTGAAAAATGGTTAGGAATAATTATTAGACCAACACTTAGTATTATCGGATTTGGACAACCTTGGACTAAAATGCGTTAAAATGTGAATTTAACCATAAGTAACGTATTTAACTTATATCATATTATATATTATGAGAAAGACTTGAATGCTCTTGAAAATACAAATTTTGACAAGCGGGAAAGTGTACTGAATTTGGACTAATAATCTACGTTGCGGAAGCGCTGCCGAAATTCATTTCACGACTTTTACGACTATAAACGCTTTTATGAGCAAACTTGTGCATAAAAGTAATATATTACATAATAACATCGTCTTTGGACTCAAAGAAACCAACATATTTATGAATGTCATAATATTACTTAAAACGGATGTTTTAACCTCTTTTAACAAATAAACCTTCGTTTCCTAACACGTTCGTAATCTAAAATCATCAAATGGCGTTTTTACGACAAACTCTTGGTAAAATGATTTTGAAGGGTATATTACTCTTATATTTTGAAAAGTTAAGACTTTAAATTATCCTAAGTGTCGAAGTTGGGCTTTTTGGTCGACTTTGACTTTCATAAGTCAACATCTTTGACTTTGACTTTTATAAAGTCAACATTCCAGACGTTTGACTTAGACCAAGCCAACATTGTTGCCGTTGACCTTGGTCGATCTAATGAAACTTGATAACGATATTTTATTAACCGATACTCCTCGTAGTCATTTTCGATTAGGATTATCATTCTTTTCCAGTTGACGATTATGACGTGGAATGCCGATATCTTTCCGAACGGTCCTGTTTGACCCGGAACTTCGCCTTCTAAATACGTCACCTCATTTAAATTTATTAATATTTGGATTATCTTATTTAACTTAATCTTAACCGACAAGGCTAAACCGGACCTAGACTTATAGAGATACTGAGACAATGTTGTTTATTGTTTTAAGGCACTTAGGCGGTGGAGTTGTAACTCCGTGTTGGTGTACCCGATAATTGTTTGCTCAAGCTTTATCTGTGAGTTATTCGTAGCCCTTGTCTTAAATATTTTGGGCTGTAAAGCGTATTTAAAATTGTCTGCTTGTATGCGGAATGTTGTTGATTATCTTGTTTGCCTAGTGGATTAGGTCTGCCTTAGATTGAAAGCCATTAGCCCTTGTTGGGGCCCCCTGATACACTTGTTAAGCTTTATGCCCAACGGTTACATATGTATAGATCTATATGGGTTATAGACCTAACCCTCTCTACTCGGTAGAATGTTTCTAGGAGTGGAAGTTATGGCCGGTTACTAAATTGTTACCTTTGGTTGGCAACCTCAGGATTTGGGGTTGTACGGTCACGTTCAGTGTATAATTAGTCTAGGCAAAGTACCTATCACTATTGGTTGTTGAAAACAAGATATATCATTTGAAATTAACGTGGTTTGATGAAAATTGTCGATGGGTCAACTTTTACTTTAAAATTGCGAATAATTCACCAACATGTTGTTGATGTCGTTTTAACACTTTGTAGGAAATTGAGGATTCCTGTTGATCATGCCATACGTGCTTTTTGGAATGTTTGTTTTGTGTATTTCGGAACTTGTGGTACTTTGTGTAATGTCCATGTTGTTCCATTTTGTACTGTCTGTAACCCATTCGTACTCGGCGATTTATCGCTTTTGAATTTGTAATGTACTTTGTAAGCACGTGGCATGATTTATGTTATATTCGATGTTTGTTTATTGGTTGTATTGTTGTAACATTTGACTCATGATATTATAACTGGAACACCTCGTGTTTCCGCTCTAAGCGGGGTGTGATAGTTATCATCTTGCATGTAAGGATCTTAACTAATGATGGTTGTATTTGTCTCTTGGAGCTGAATATTACTCATCGCCACACCACCAAAGCTTATTACCGGGTTTATATATTCTCAAGCTTGTAGATCCTTGCGGTTGTTAACGGTAAAATCGTTATTTTCCCCAAATTCATCTTTTCATATATTTTCGTTATTATTTTCCATATATTTCGTTTTTAGCCTTGAAAAATGGTTTGGATAATCTATTTAGACCAACCCTTTGAATGTTTATGGATTTGGGACTAAATTTGAACTAAAATATGTTAAGATGTGATAATTATCTAAAGTGACATATTATATATATTAGTATATAAAAGGACATATTTACATATATGTAAAGCTTGGAAAAGGATAAATGAACATAACACAACTTTTGACGGTTTACGTTTTAACTGTAAAACTTCGTATAAATCGGATTTCGACAAAACGTTAAATTACATAAAACAGGAATTACGCCCAGGGCATCGGCCTATGAACCTAGGACGAGGCACCGTGGTGTTTTCGAGTAAAATTTCAGTTTCGCATTTTATCGACCGCAACATCTTGGTTCTGTGGAGCGCCACAGCGAGATCTTCGATTACGTCTTATGATATTAAACAACTCTAAACACTCGTATGAGTAAACTAATATATAAAAGTAACACATTATACAAATTGTTTGTCTTTGGACTCAAAAACACCAACGCCATCAAAAAATGTCATAGTTGGACTTTTACGTTGGACTTTGACTTTCTTCGAAGTGTCATAGTTGGACTTTTACGTTGACTTTGACTTTCTTTCAAGTTGACTTTGATTTTACCTCAAATTGTTGACTTTTACTTTTATGAAGCCAACATCCTTGACATTTGACTTTTATAAAGTCAACATCTTTGACTTTTATAAAGTCAACAGCTTCGACGTTGACTTTGATCAATCTCGATAAAACCTTGGAATCAATATTCCTTTCGAACGATATCCCTGGTAGGCGTTTTCGACTCGGAATATCATTCTTTCCTAATTTTCGTTCATGACGTGAAAAGTCGATATCTTTCCGATCGGGCCTTTTTGGCGCGGAACATCGTCTTCTTAATCCGTCATCTTGATTCGACTTATTAATCGTTGGAATATTTTAATAAACTTAACCTTAACCGACAAGGCTAAACCGGACTAGACTTATAGAGATACTGAGACTATGTTATTTATTGTTTTAAGGCACTTAGACGGTGGAGTTGTAGCTCCGTGATTGTATACCCGAATTATTTGCTGAGCTTTAACTGTGAGTTATTCGTAGCCCTTATCTTTACTATTTTAGGGATGGAAAGCGTATTTTAAATTGTCTGCATGTATGCGAGACATTGTTGATTATATTGTTTACCTAGTAGAATAGGTCTGCCTTAGGTTAGGTGTCTTATACACTCGTTAAGCTTTATGCCCAAAGGTTTCATATATATAGCTATATAGGTTATTTGACCTAACCCTCATTGCTCGGTAGGTCGCTCCTATGAGTTGATGTTATGACCGTATTTCTTTAAATTGTTGCCTTTGGTTTGACACGCCTTAGGAAGGGGATTTATATCGCTCGGTCAGGATCAAGATGTATAACTAGTCTAGGCATGGTATCCTAGCTAGGGTTGTAAAACAAGATATGAAATTTGAAATTTACAATGTTTGTTTTGAACTTGTCGTTGGATCAATTTTTACTTAAAATTGCGAATAATTCACCAACATGTTGTTGATGTCGTTTTTAACTCTTTTCAGGAGTTTGAGGATGTTCATGATCATGCCATGCTTATTTTGGGAACGTTTATTTTTTTTATTCGGAATTTAGCTTGTTTGATGTAATTCCTTTGGGATCCGTTGTTATGACATTTGAAGTTGTATTTGTACTTGGCGTTGTGACGCTTTTGTCTTTGTAATGTACTTTGTAAACTTTTGGTATGATTAATGTTACTTCGATATTTTGTTTATTGGTCGTAATGTTGTAATCCTTGACTCTTGATATCGTAACTGGAACACCTCGTGTTTCGGCTTTGGGCGGGGTGTGACGTCTCTGATAGGGATAGTTAATTCACGTCCCGCTTTTGGGAAAGCTCTCCAAGAAGCTCTGGCACCCGACTAGATCTAAGCATCGCTTACCATTCCCAAAGTGATGGTCAAAGTGTGACATCTCGTCATTTTGAGGTACTTTGGTTACCGTTATTATTTTAATTTTATTCGCAATTGTTGGACCCTTGTATTTCGCTTTGTATTTACTCACGGTTTATTATTGAGAATCGGGTTTTATGTGTTTTGATTGATTCGTCCCTCGAGAGGTAATCTGTATTTTTACCTAAGTGCCAAATAGTTAGTATGCTCGTGGTAATAAGTTAGGGTGTTTACGCCAAATTTGCCGGTTAACATATTCCGTATGTTCGAGAAATCGTGCTTTGCTCTTGTTTATATCATTACCGAAAAGTATGTGTCTTGGAAATAAATTCGAATTTGATTCATAAATTAACCCCAATACCAAGAAAACGCATAAGGAAATTTCCTAAGTTCATTTCATAATGAATTATGAACTTCCATCTATCAAAAATGCTAAACGAAAAACGAAAAATTTACGAAAAATCAGACAGTTACGCTGCTGGCGTAACTATATAGATACGTAGCGTAACTAGCCTGCATAATTGTGTTTTTGGGTGTGAGTCATCAAATACGTGTCCAAACTTGTGGCACCTTTTCTACAGATGTCATGAACTCCTCTAACCAAGGTTTTTGACATTCTAAAGCCTCATTCAAGTTCTCATTTCATTTTTTTACATCAACACACAAACCTCAAATTTCTCTCCATTCTCTATTATGAAAGATACACACATATTGTTTCAAAACCCTTTGTTGCAGTAAATTACAGAAAATAAACCACCTATTCAGTATAATAAGTTGTTGTTATCATCAAGGGAAGCTAGGATAAATAATCCATGGGTTGCATTTAGTGCATTCTATCATTTCGGGTCAAAATCACCTTCAAACATCAAGAAATCTCCATCAAATTGTGTTAGATCTTCACATATTCATTTATTTGGGATAAATTATCTAATCCCTACTGTTTTTGCTAAGATTATCTATTGCATGTAAGATCAAACACTTAAAATATGATTTTTAAAATTTTTAACCCATTTACATACAAAACGGGTCACTACTTAAATCTTAGTTTTTGTGGTTAAAAGGTTGTTATAAACGGTCATATATAATGTATTTAGATGTTTTTATCATTGTATATCGAAATATACCACCAAAAGATGAAATTCCAACACGGAAACGATTTTTTGTCAAAACATTGGAGCTAATCACATTTACACTAGCATAACTACAGTTACGCCTAGCGTAACTACAGTTACGCCTAGCGTAACTAAAGTTACCCAGCGTAACTAACAGTTACGCCACGTAATTGCGATCAGGCCCTAGAACATTATTTACACCGCTGTAAAACGCAACCTTAAGCTCGATATTTCATGTAACTGTTCAGAAATAACTATAATGACTATAACCAGTATTAAAGTGACATATTGAAAATATAAACACCATTTTGTGTTGGTAAATTTGATTAAGGATCGTTATAAATTGTAAGCGGGGTGTGACAGAAGTTGGTATATGAGCCAAAGGTTATAGCGAACCGAGTGATTTTAACTGAGTAAATCACTTGGACTATGACCATAGGCTTTTGAATCGATTTTTCTCTAATTTGCTATGTGTGCACTATTTTTCATAAGTGTTTATTTTCGCGTTTATTATTTTTGGCGTTGGCATTATTTTCGTGTTGCTCACACTTTGCTTATCGAGTTTTATTTCTTCTTACTTTTAGAACGATGCCCCCGAAGACGACAACGACGAGATGGTCAGCGGGACATGGTTGTCCGAGCGCGGGAGCTTGTAACACGACTCCGAGTGTGGAAGTCAGTGATGATGAAACGGATATGACGCCAGATATTGGTCGGCTCATCGTCGAGCAGTTGGCAACGATGATGCCCACAATCGCTGCCCAACAGTTTTCAACCATGATGCCCACTATTGTCGCTCCATGTCGCAGGATGTTGGTGGTACGGGTACTGGAACGGAAAATGGTACGGAAACTGGTACGGGATCTGATGGTTCGGATCAGGATGATTCCGAGCCGAATGTGAAAGGTAAAGGTCCTGAAGTTGGCGTACTTGGTGGTGTCGTTTCCTCCAACTCGAGCACATTCCTGAGTTTTGTGGAGATGGTGACCACGGTGGTCCAGAATGCGGTCCGTGATGGTGGAGTACCGTCAGTTGTAGATAAGCAGAACTCCAGAAAGAAACAGAGTGGTGGATTCCGTAAGAGAGACTCGCGGAAAAATTTCAAGAGGCAGAATGCTCCTCGAGCTGTGCAGTCGTATGCTGCTGTGACACCGGGTGCCCAGGGTAAGCATCCGAGGTGTGATCGGTGTGGTAACTACCACACCAAGGAGGTGAAATGTTGGAAGTGAAATAAGTGACAAAAGCTAGGGCACACTGAGAGGTTATGTAAGATACGTTGGGGCGAATGTTAAGAGTGTGGTTCTCCTGGACATCTTAGGGCCGAGTGTCCCAAGTTAGCTTCAGCCTGTACAAGTAATTTTCTTAGCTAAGGTCAGCCTGCATATATTCTATTTGACTTTGATGTTTGGCCTTAATTTCCTTGTGTTGAGAACTTCTCTTTTCTCTTCTTTTATTTCCGTGTTTTTTTTGTTTTTTTTTTCTTTTTTAACGTCTCTTTTGCGTTGGCACCGAAGAAAGCTCCTATCTACAAAGAAGTCGATGAGTCACGGTTGTCTTACGAGTGCGATTCCGAGAGGTTCGACTCCAGATTTTAATTTGTCACTTTGACTCAACTTAGTAATCATTGGTACAAAACCAAACTATAATCGAGACCCTTCGAAAAATCATTTCATGAACTTTTTAAACTTTAGTGGATTAATTCCGCAGTTGCATGATTCGCTTCCAAGTACGCGTAACTTGATCAACTACGCCTAGTTCGAAATAAATTATGCAAGAACGGAACGTAATTGCTATTGTTAACAGTTTTGAGTCAGTAATTCCCAATTCTACTGATTCCCGATTTTAGGTCGTCATTCGAAGAGGTTCATATCTGATGCGTTTAGGACTATGTGTCACACCCCGCTAATAGCGGAAACACCGAATGTTCCAGTTATAATATCAAGAGTCAAGATTACAACAATATAACCGATAAACAAAACATCAAATTAAATAGATCATGCCAAATGTTACAAAATACATCATAAAGTCAAAGGCGATAAGACGCCAAGTACAAATACAATTCCAAAAGAAATAAACAAACGGATCGTCATGGAAATTAAAATAAATAGTTCAAATTCAAATTTCCCAAAAGCAAGCGATCCGAAAATAAACTATGGCATGATCAACGGAAAACCTCAATTTCCTGCAAAGCGTTAAAACGACATCAACAACATGTTGGTGAATTATTCGCAATTTTAAGTAAAAAGTGACCCATCGATAAGTTTCAGTAAACAATATAAGTTAAAATCATATATCTTGTATTCATCCAAAAGTGAAAGGTACTATGCCTAAGTAGTCATACATCTCGATCCTGAACCAATCAGTTTAATCCCCTATCCTAAGGTGTGTCAAACCAAAGGCAATCAGTTTAATCATACAGTTTAAAATTTAAGGTCATAACATCCGCTCGTAGTATCAGCCTACAGAGGAATGAGGGTTAGGTACATAACCCAATATAGATCTATACATATGAACCACGGGCAAAAGCTTAACGAGTGTATTAGAGGGGAGCCACCATGGCTTAGACACTTAAAACTAAGGCAGACCAAATTCACTGGTTAAACAAGATAATCAATTACATTCCGCATTCTTGCAGACAGTTTAAAATACAAAGACAGTTTAAAATACGCTTTACAGCCCAAAAGTATTTAAGACAAGGGCTACGAATAACTCACAAAACAACTTCAGCAAATCTCGGGTAAATACAATCACGGGACCACAATTCCACCGTCTAAGTGCCCTAAAATAGTAAATAATATAGTCTCAGTATCTCTATAAGTATGGTTCGGTTTAGCCTTGTCGGTTAAGATTAGGTTAATAAGATAATCGAATAATAAATAAGTTTAAATGAGGTGACGTATTTAGAAGGCGTTGTTCCGCGTCAATCAGGACCGCTCGGAAGGATGTCGGAATTTCACGTCATAACAATAATTCGAAAAGGATAATATTCCGAGTCGAACGACTACTAGGAATATTGGTTGAAAGGAATATTGAATACCAAGGTTAAAGATGTTGACTTTGTAAAAGTCAAATGTTAAAGAAGTTGACTTAGAAAAGTCAAATGTCAACAATGTTGACTTATAAAAGTCAAATGTCAAGGATGTTGACTTATAAAAGTCAAATGTCAAAAATGTTGATTTTGCAAAGTTAAAGACAACTATTTTAGGTTGAAACATAGATAATTGAAGTTGTCGCAAAAGTCTACTTTTCTAAAATATAGTTTAAAATGACTTTTAGTTATCAATACATAGTGTAAAATGTCTTTATATAAATGTTTTTAATGAAGTTTATCGCAAAAATATTAGTCGACGGCTTTAGATTACGATTGTTATTTGTAACAAATGCTTACTTATTAAAATGTAGGTAATATGTCCGTTTTAAATAAGTATTTGACATTTTTGATTGCGTTGGCGTCTTTGAGTCCAAAGACGGTATTTTATCGAAATATGTTACTTTTATATATTTTAGTATGTTTATACAAGTGTTTAGAGTTTGTTAGAAACATAACATGAAACCGGAGGCTTTAAAACGACAATTTACGGAACAAAACGTCAAAACGGCCAAACAAGCAAAACGAGTATTTTGCTGGAAAACAGTCCCGCTGCGTCGTCCTGGCATCCAGGACGCCGCACAGGTGCTGTTTCCAGCAAACATCGTTTTGATGTTTTGCCGAAATCCGTTCGTTCAAAGACTTTTTGGTTAAAACGCTTACTGTTAATAAGTTACATTATGTTCCAAATACATTTACAAAGTGTTATATATATATATAAATATACCATTTTACATACTAATACATACAATATGTTAATTTGGTAATAATCACATTTTTACATATTTTTGTCCAAATCTTTGTCCATAACCAAAATATCCACAAATGTTGGTCTAATATATTATTCCTAACCATTTTCAAGGCTATAACCGAATATACAAAGAAAATAATGACGAAATATATAAAAAGATGAATATGGGAAAAATAACGATTTTTACCGAATAACAACCGCAAGATCTTTAGCTTGAGAATATAAACCCGAAAGTAATTTTTGTTGGTGAGATGATGGAAAAATCACAGCTCCAAAACACAAAATAAAAACCACCATTAGTCTAGATCCTTGCATGCAAAGAGAAAAATTAACGTTTTTGAAGAGATTTTGGTCAAAAGATCACTTACCAAGATCAAGGAAATTTCTTCCAAGAAAAGTTAGATAGATCTTCCCAAATGAAAAGTAATATGGAAGACAATAGCTTGGAATGCAAAAGAGAATAACATGTGTTAGAATCTCTAACAAAAGAAGAGAAAGATGGGGAAAAATGGAAGGAAAGTGAAGAAAACCTTAAGAAAATCTTACTAAAAGTTGATGGAGATCAAAGGAAACTTGTTTATTTGATGATCTTAGACTTGAATACTTCTTCAAATGTGTGATTTATGGCTCAAAGTTTCTGGAAATAATAAGAGTTTGAGAGAGAAATGGGAGAAAAACAAAAGAAAGTGTATGGAAAAATGAGAGAAAATGTGTGTGTGAGAGAGTTTGGTGTGATGACAAATGATGATCCAAGAGGTTGTATGTGGTCTCAAACCACTCCAAATGACCAGCTCTAGAACCACTCAAGGGTCTTACACGTTTGGGAGAAGTGCCCAACAAGAATACATGCAAAAATGAGTCACACAAAACAACAACACAAATCTGTCCAGGTCTGTGCGGCGCACGACGTGCCTGAACGGCGCACGGCGTGCAAAATCCAGAATTTTTCCCGTTTTTTGTTTGCGCGATCGTTAAGGAGTTTCGTTCGTCGAAAGTTCCCGATTCTTTTTGCGTTGAACTTAGGAAAGTTCATACTTTGATTTACTTTATATTAGGTTCATTTAATAATATATTTTCACTTTCGATTTCGAGATTCGCACGATTTCGGTAAAGGAGTAACCAAGAGCAAAAGCACGATATCTCGAGGATAAAGAATACGATAACCGAAAAATTTGGCATAAACCTTCTAACTTATAATTATGAGAATACTAACTAATTGGAACATAGATAAAATAATATTATTACGTCTCAGGGGACGAATCAGCAAATACAGAAAACCCGATACTCAATAACAGTGAATCGTGAGCAAAACAAAGCGAAATACAAGGGTCGAAATCAATTGCGAATAAAATATAAATAATGACGGTAACTCAAGTACCTCAAATTGACGGGACGTCACACTATGATTCTTCGTACGTCTATACCTTTAGCGTCTTCCTTCGAGATATAGTTAGCCGTTGGTGAGTTTTTCCTGCTACCAAAGTACTTTCTGCCTATTGTGTTAGTTCCGATGACCATTCTTTTCCTATCGACTTGATCCCGATCACTCTAGGCAACTTCGACGTTATTATCGGCATGGATTGGTTGTCGACACACCGTGCAGAGGTTATATGTTTCGAGAAGATTATCCGCATACCGTTATCGGGAGAAGAACCGTTGTTAGATCAGGGGGATAAGGCGGGGAAGCGCCTTAAGATCGACTCATGCTTGACAGTTTGGGAGTACATCAAACGGGATTGTTCACTATTTCTTGCACGTCTAGTGAAGAAAGACTTTGCGGAGAAGCTCGTGGTTTGTGACATTCCCGATGTGTTCTCAGAGAACATACCTGGATTACCCCCTAGTCGAGAGGTGGATTTTAAGATTGACTTAGTTCCGAGAGCAGCGCCAGTGGCGAAGGCTCCTTATCGGGTTGGCACCTTCGGAGATGTAAGAGCTATCGAAGTAGATACAGGAGTTGGTGGACAAAGGCTTCGTTAGACCGAGTTTCTCTCCTTGAGGCACGCCGGTACTTTTAGTGAAAAGGAAAGATGTTGAATACATGACAACGTCGATGGGTTGAGTTGCTTAACGATTATGATTGTGAGATTCGCTACCATCCGGGTAAGGCGAATGTAGCAGCCGATGCGTTGAGTCGCACGGATTCGGTTATGTGACGTCCCGTCTATTTGAGGTACTTGAGTTACCGTTATTATTTTAAAATTATTCGCAATTGATTTCGACCCTTGTATTACGCTTTGTTTTACTCACGATTTACTATTATTGATTATCGGGTTTTCGTATTTACTGATTTGTCTCTCGAGACGTAATAATATTAACTTACCTAGGTGCCAATTGATTAGTATTCTCATAAATGTAAGTTAGAAGGTTTATGCCAAATTTGTCGGTTATCAGATCCTTTATCCTCGAGATATCGTGCTTTTGCTCTTGTGTGCTCTTTTACCGAAATCGTGCGAATCTCGAAATCGAAAGTGAAAATAAAATATTAAGTGAACCTAATATAAATTAAATCAAAGTATGAACAATTCTAAGTTCAACGCAAAAAGAATCGGGAGTTTTCGATGAACGAAACTCCCAAACGGTCAAAAACAAGTCTGCAGAGCCTGCCGACCAGCCAGCAGCTGGCAGGGATTCAGCCGGCGGCTGAATCCAGCCAGCCGACGGCTGGAATGGTCTGGACAGGTCTTGGTGACTCATTTTTGCATGTAAATTGATTCGGGACACGTGGCTAAGTCCCATTCGACCCCCCTTTTCTGCCAGAACTCTGTTCCATGTGATATTATCTTTTCCTTTACACTTTTTTCTTCATTTCTCACAATCAAACACACACACAAAAGTGTGTTTTCTCTCAAGCTCTCCATCTTTTCTTCATTTTTCCTTCATCTTGGCAGAAATTCCCAGCCTTTAATCACCAATAAATCACCATAAAACATCACTATAATATCTTCTAATCATCAAGGGAAGCAAGGGGAGGTGATTCATCCGGGTTGTTGCTTTGGTTCCTATCATTTTCGGGTCTAACCTTCATCAAATCAAGCTTGATCATCTTACTTACATTTTCTTGAGGTATAACAAATTTTACTCACTGTTTTTATTTACTCTTTAACCTATTTCTACATGCATGCATCATCAAAGATCAAATAAAGGTTTTATAAAAGTTTCTATGATGATTTATATAAGAGCATAATTTTTATAAACTTTTTGCTAAAATCTTGATATAAAAAGTTGTTATTTAAAGAAATCTATGGATATCATTAAGGGGTTATGACTTGCATGTCGAGATCTACTGAGAATATACTTGAAAACGCTTAAAAACGATAAAATAACAAAAATCCGGAGCTGTCTGTCAGCCTCCAGCCGACGGCTGGATTATCTCAGCCGGCGGCTGGATTATCTCAGCCGGCGGCTGGATTATCTCAGCCGGCGGCTGGATCAGTCTGTCCGTTCAAATCTTTCGTTTTGCTAATTTTCGGTGGTTGTCTTGTGTTTTGGAGGCGGATATACTCATCACTACACCACTGAAGTTGTTGATTCCAGATTCTTGTCAAATCAAGCGAGTGTTATCGGTATAACTTGTTACTCTTGTGAATCTTGTGATTTTGTTATATTCGTTAAGTCGGTTTTAGCCTTGAAAACGGTTAGGGATAATTATTAGACCAACACTCGTCGTATTTTATTGGATTGGACTGAAGTTGGACAAAAATGTTAAAATATAATCTAACTAAAGTATTGTATTAAACTTATTATTGTAGTATGTATTATGAATAATGGTGTAAAATGCAATTGTTGTTAAGCGGGAAAGTGTTTGAAAATTTGGACGAATATTTTATGTCGCGGAAGCGCTGCCGAAATTTCATCTCACGACTTTTTGCGACGTTAAAACACTTATACGAATAAAGTATATACAAAAGTAACATATTTTACAACAACATTGTCTTTGGACTCAAAGACGCCAACGCAATCAAAAATGTCATAATATTACTTAAAATGGATATTTTCAACCTTTTTGCGATATATTTAACTTCGCCACAAATGTGACCATCGTTTTAAATTCATCGATATATGTTTTACGACAAACTTTATAAATGGTTTTGAAAGACATTTTACTCTAAATATTGTGGTATGAAAACACTTCAAATATTTCAAAGTGTCAAATTGGACTTTTAAATTGATTTTGACTTTAATAAGTCAACATAATTGACATTTGACTTTCCTAAGTCAACATAATTGACCTTTGACTTTTATAAGTCAACATCTTAATCTTGGTCATTATAATGAACATTGGTATTAATATTCCTTTCGACTTGGAGTTATCGCTCGTTTCCAACGGTCGTTGTTGACGTGAAAGATCGATATCTTGCCGATCGGCCCTTTTCTGGCGCGGAACATCGTCTTCTTAATCCGTCATCCTTATTCGACTATTTTAAACGTTGGAATGTTATATTAAACTTAATCTTAACCGACAAGGCTAAACCGGACCTAGACTTATAGAGATACTGAGACTATGTTGTTTATTGTTTAAGGCACTTAGGCCGTGGAGTTGTAGCTCTGTGTTTGGTGTACCCGATATTTGTTTGCTGAAGCTTTATCTGTGAGTTATTCGTAGCCCTTGTCTTAAATATTTTTGGGCTGTAAAGCGTATTTTAAAATGTCTGCTTGTATGCGGAATGTTGTTGATTATCTTGTTTGCCTAGTGGATTAGGTCTGCCTTAGATTAAGCCATTAGCCCTTGTTGGGGCCCCCTGATACACTTGTTAAGCTTTGAGCCCAACGGTTTTACATATATATAGATCTATATGGGTTATAGACCTAACCCTCTCTGCTCGGTAGAATGTTTCTAGGAGTGGAAGTTATGGCCGGTTAATTAATTTGTTACCTTTGGTTGGCGACCTCAGGATTTGGGGTTGTACGGTCAGGTTCAGTGTATGAATAGTCTATGCAAAGTACCTATCACTATTGGTTGTTGAAAACAAGATATATCATTTGAAATTAACGTTGTCTTTGATGAAAATTGTCGATGGGTCAACTTTACTTTAAATTTGCGAATAATTCACCAACATGTTGTTGATGTCGTTTTAACGCTTTGCAGGAAATTGAGGATTTCCGTGATCATGCCATAGTTTATTTTTGGATCGCTTGCTTTTGGGAAATTTGAATTTGAATTGTTTATTGTAATTTCCATGACGATCCTTTTGTTGATTTCTTTTGGAAATGTATTTGTACTAGGCGTCTTGCCGCCCTTGACTTATCGATGTATTTGGTAACATTTGGCATGATCAATTTTATTTGATGATTTGTTTATCGGTTATATTGTTGTAATCTTGACTTTGA
>CAJVGC010000432.1:20941775-21009649 GCA_910822075.1 Senecio squalidus | reverse complement strand
TTCGAGTCATTAAGATTTAAATTAAAAAGTACAATTCAAAGATACAACCAAGATTCAACATAAGACCATAGTACATAACAAAATGTTTCTAAATAAAATTCCCAAAATAAGGTCTTCTTCCCAAGGTACACTTCACATAAAAGAACTTGACCCGCCTGAGCAATGCACTTCATAACTTACGCTTAGTTCCTGAAACATGAGATAAGAGTGTCAACTACGAAAACGTAGTGAGTGAGTTACAGTTTATGAATTGAAAAGAGTTTCAACTTAAAAGTTCATAAGTGTCCGAGACGAGTTCAAGATTCACAAAAGTTCAAGAGTTGTTCAAAGTCACGGAATTTCAAGATAAGTACAAGTGCTTAAAATTCAAGAATAACTCAATAAAGTTTAAGTGCTTAAAATTTTAGAACAATTAAATTTCAAGATAAGCTCAAGTCCAAGTACGTTCAAAATAAGTTCCAAGACCAAGTACGTTCAAAATAAGTTCCAAGACCAAGTACGTTCAAAATAAGTTCGAAGACCAAGTACGTTCCAAATAAGTTCCAAGACCAAGTAAGTTCCAAATAAGGTCCAAGTCAAGTTCAAAAGTCAAGTAGCGTAGCGAGCGAAAAAGTCCGTAGTCATTACCTCAACGGTGGGTTAATCCACATGTGTAAGACAGTAAGTAAGTATATGCGTAAATAAAGACCTATGATCCTCAAGTTGTACCAACCACTAAGCTTAATATACGTAAGATTTAGTCTACACACTAAACCGATTCTGGTCAAGTACCTGCCCACTAGTCCAGTCTAAAGTCTGAGTTCGCGAGAACCTAGCAATATGTACCTTGGTCGCTACCCATTGGTAAGGAGTGACCGCTCCTAAGTATCGATACCTATAATCTATGCTAACGGCTTGTGTTAATAGTGTGTATAGTACAGTCCAAGAAAAGTTGTGCGTTTTCAAAAGTCTTTTTGTCTGCACTTACGTTGCTATATTCTCACCTAGGGTTTTGCACCAAATACAACCAAGCTATCAATGTCTAATCAAGTATCCAAAGAGGCAAACCTAGGGAGTCTAAAGTAAGCCAATCCGAACAATTGATGTCGTTTACGCATATTAGTCCAAATAGTCGTACCAAATAGTTCCAAAGTAGTTCAAATAGTTCGTACCAAAAATAGTTCCAAGTAGTTCAAACAGTTCTCAAAGTTCCAAAATAGCTCGTTTAGTTCAAAGGTTTCCAAAAATAGAACGTCATTCAAATAGTTCAAAAGGTTTCCAAAGGTTCGCAAAAGTTTAACAAGTTCGTAAAAGTTTTAAATAATAAGTAGCCAATAAGGCAATAAAGCATTTTTACGCATAAGAGTCTCTAAGAATTTGTCCAAAATAGTTCATAGATCCAAGAGTCAAAATAGTTCAAATAGACCAAAGTCAAAATAGTTCAAGTGGACCGAAGTCAAAATAGTCGTACAAGTTCAAGAGTCAAATTAGATCATAAGTTCAATAAGTCAAAATAGTTCAAATGGACCAAAGTCAAAATAGTTCAATAAGTCAAAATAGTTCAAATGGACCAAAGTAAAAATAGTTCAATAAGTACCAAAAGTCAAATTAGTCGTACAAGTTCACAAAAGGTTTGATCTCATGTTTCCCCCAAAAAGAGTACTTAAAATGTAAGAGTAAAGAGGGGTGTAACTCACGGTTTGCGAAGAAAGTGAACTCGGAATCGGTCGGATAAAGGAGCCGGGAATCACGGAATGCCTAAGAATACCAAGATTGTCCAAAAGTTAATGTCTTATTAGGTTCTTTATATAAGATTAGGTAACTTTTGTTTATGATTATGTGTTGAAGTCAAATTGTCCCAAAATTGGTACGAAGCGGTTAACGTTTATTTTGTCCGAAAAGTTCAAAGTTAAAGTTATTATTATGATAGACATGTTTGGTTACTGAAATGGTTTAGGTGGGCAGCGCTTTCGCGCCCAAATTTCATGTCCAAAACCTACAACCATTTCCGCTCACAAAACATGTATATACATATAATAACTTCATAACAAGTCAAATAAGTCCAAAGAGTCCAATATAAGCCATTATTATTATTAGTTTTACTCATCTCAGTCTTATAATAATATTAGAAAAAGTCCAGAATGTGTGTACAAGTTTAAAACGATCAAAACGACGATTTTCGGGAAGAACAGCAGCCCGGTGCGCGGCACTGTCAGGGGGTGCTGCGCACCTTCTTGCTGTTCTTCACCGTTTTGTGATTTCTTTGCTAAAAACGTTTTGTCACCCATAGATTTCGACATGCAACCAGTAGATATCTTATAAAACATCATTTTTATAGTTTCTAAACAACTTTTATCCACAAAAACATAGATCTAAGTATCATCTAGATAAAAATCGTTTTTGTAGAGAAAGTGATATAAATCTTTATAAAAATTCATTTTTGTTGTTTAGATCGTACATGCACTTAGTAAAAACAGTAAATAAAGATAAGGAAATGTTTTCTACCGAAGGAAAATGAATGGATGATGCTTTGGTCGGATTTTTGCTTCAAAAACCTTTACAAGACTAGTCCTTTTTCGAAATAAATGGCACCCCCTTGCTTCTCTAGATGATTTGAACGATTTGTATGGATAAATAATGGGTTTCTATGGTGGAAAGTCTCTGGTTTCAATGGTGTTTTAGAGGGAGTTTAGAGAGAACTTGAACTAGGTGTAAATGTGTATGTGTTTTTGTTTTAAGAAAATGAGAATGAAAATGAATAAAAGGAAAAGGTGGTGTATGGCATTGGTACTGGCTAAAACCAGTAATTATGGCCTGCCAATCGAGATTGATTGGTTGAAAGTTGTAAAAATCGAGACAAGGACTAAAAATGTAATTTTTTTGAATTCTGGCACTAGGTGCTGCGCACCTAAGCAGCAGGTGCTGCGCACCTAGCCCAGAATCAGCATTTTTCTGATTTTTCATTTTTACGTTTTTGCTTCGTTGGACCTTTTTGTTAAATGGAAGTTCTTAATTATGATTCATTATGAACTTAGGAAAGTTCAATATGTGTTTTCTTGGTATTAGGACTTATAAAATTGATTCCGGAAGTTATTCCGACACTAGTTCCGACAAAAGTACAGACTCAACAATTACGAACTAGAACAAAGCGAACGCGATAAAAGAGTAGCTAATGTTTCGAACCGATATAGTAGCTGAACAAGTACTTGAAAATTTGACGGTTGTCACATTCTCCCCGGGTTGAAAGGAATTTCATCCCGAAATTTAGTTCGTCTCATGGGGAAAAATTTTGCCGTCGGATCGTGGTGGATTCTCCTGACGAATTTCGGTCCATGCGTCTTCACGCAGTAGTGGGACTACGTCGGAGGTTCCACTGAACTCAGAGATGGGTACAAGGTTCGGTCAATGTCGTTTGACCTTGGAGACGACAACGTGAGCCGTTCAACAAGGGAGTCGGCTTGGTAGCAGTTTTGACCTTGATGACGAGGGTCTCATCCGATGAACACTCTTCAAGTGTGAAAAGGGACACATAAGAATGTTAGGAGACGGTTGGGAAGGTTAAATGCAATGAGAAGTCGGGTCGGTATATCCCAAGACTTAGATTGGACCGGTGTGCTTCAGGCTTAGTTTGTCGCGTTTCCTGAAGCAGACTATCCTCCTTCCGTGGCGATATCCTAGGGGATACCCTATTGCCATCTAAGGGATTGAGGCTTTTCTTCTAGATGGTCACGCAGCTCCTTGGCCGGGTACGGGAGCGTTTCCAGTCCTTCGCGAGTAGAGGTAGACGTAGGATCTTGCAAGTCGTCGACCGTCAGATTCCAGCCGATAGGGCGGTGTTCAACACTTGCGTCCAGGTATAGACTAATGGGTGTGCACTTAGTGCTGGCACGGGGTCCGTGACATAAGTGTACTCGATTAAAGGAAGGTAAATAGTGAGAGGTGATGAGGTCTAGTCGCGTTCCTAGCGGTTCCCGGGAGGGAACAGATCGGCTAATAGAGAGATGGGTTTCGGTGTCCTTCCTTGACCTCGAAGTAAGTGAGGCACTCGGCTGGATACCAGGCAATGTCCTTATTTATGTCTAGCCAGAACAGTATTCTCGGGGACTCCTGGTACAGCAAGCTGGATCTCGGATAGATGGAATAGCAATTCGATGGTCCTTGTCGGGAATGGGTTCACGAATACCTTCGGAGTTCAGAACTTATGCTTGGGGCTTGGCGCAACGAGTTGAGTTTGGCCTGGGTCCGAGTTCCTTCAAGGTTGACTATAGAATCGGGAAATGTTCCGCTCGGGGTCAGAGTTAGAACTTTAGGAAATTGGCGTACGGCTCCTGACCTTGGAAGGGTTCTAGGGTGAGCTCGGGATGCTCACGGGATCTTCCTTGAGTAGGTGTGAGTGTTGGCGAGGGGTAAGGTTATCAATCATCCAAGTACGGCCTACACACTTTGTTCATTAAGTCCATGAATATCGGCGGTGTGTAGTTTAGGTCTACTGACAGAGGGGAGGCTTGGGTTGCTTGCATCGAGTTTGGGGAAATGCGGTCCTCGGTAGTGTTGGTCAAAATGTCGCGAACCGGGTGATAACTCGGGCGGGGTCGACTTTTGAGAGGGATGTTGCATCCTGCAACTACTCGGACAGGTTGTCGATCCTCGGGGATGGTTATCGGTTCTTGACGGTAGGCTTGTTATATTTACGACGATCAGTGTATGGACGAAAAGGTTAGTTTGTCTCTTGTTAGGAAAATTAGGGCCTCTCGTGTAATTGAATTCGAGTGGGAAGACCAGGGTTGGGAAGTTCCTACAGCAGCTTTGGCTGCCCTGGCATCTCGGTGGTGCTAGGTGGTAGGGAGCCTCAGCTATGGGTGCCGTGTCAGGAACGAGATTCATCTGAAATTTTACTTATCGATTCAGTGGTAGTCCGGAAGTTCCTCAGGAAGGCTTTGGGTGGTCCTCGACTACGGAAGTGTCTTGGACTCGGCTTTCCTTAGATTCAGGTGCGTCGTAGTCCTTCTCAAGATACTGGTGCATCATCGAGGGATACACGCTGCAAGGTTATCATTCAGGTTGTACTCCTGAACGATGGGAGTTTCCTTTTATGGAGAGGGATACATGGGAGCTTGTCGGGGCGGACGATCTTGGCTCAATACTAAGGTGACCTGTCCATCCCAACGATAGCGTCAAAGCTCAATGGCTCGGTAGGAACTGGGGTGATGGAAAAGGTTTCAGACAAGCTAAGTATTGGAATCCCGTAGTTCGCACACGCGGCTTCGACTATTGGTCATTAGCATATTCGATGAAAAGGATGTCCACAAAACTTTAGTTCCTAAGCTGATAAGGGTCCAATTTCTAAGGGGGGGTAAGGTTTCCTTTAGTTCTTGAATCAAATAGCATGGAAGGGGAGGGTTATTTGACAGGGAACGTACCAGTAGCTGCATTGAGGTCCTGAGGGGTTTCCTCGGCTGTGATTGCGAGAGCACTGAGGGTTTCTGTGGTGCCACCACGGAGATGCTGGTTGCTCCCACATTCGAGACATAGCAGCTTTCTGTTTGCATTTTCTGGACAGCACCAGGGGTAATGCCCTACTGCGTTGCAAAGTCTGCATACCGGGCACTCCCGGGCATGGTGGAAGTGGCACTTGCTGCACTGGGGGCGAGGTCTGGAGTAGGTTCGGGATAAGGTAGCGGATTCCTGGTTGGTGCTAGTCCATGAGGTTTGGTGGTGAATTTTCCTTCTCTTATTCTCACTTCGTTGGAAGAGAGCTGGAGGGGAAAGTAGGAGGTTGGTTCCAAAATCCTCGTCCTCGTCCTCCGTAATTGGTACAAGAGGGAGAAGAGGTTCGCGGGTTCCGAAGACCTCTTGGTCGATTCCAGCGACGATCTGGGCGATCACGCTTGGGAGCAGTGCTTGGAACTGCACAACGATCCGCTTGGCTATACGATTTCCGCGTCTTCTCCTGGGAGGCATGGTTCTACAAGGGAAAGAGGGACTAGTTTAGAACGTGCCATTTGGAATTTACTACTAGAATTCAGCTCAGAGTTAACAGTTATCAAGTACACGAGAGTAATGAGGGTGAACAATTTACACAAGTACGATCTCGATAGTAGCAAAAGAGTGTACAGGCTAGATAACAATATACGCACAACGAAGATTCAAGAATCTGTGACAATGTTCGACAAATAGAGAAAGGTTCACGTGACAAGACAAATAACGTTAAATAGAGATGGAAGTTTTCATTAATAATAGAAGATTCAGTACATAGAACAAAATCACTGAAGGAGTACAAGTACAATACATAGAAAGGAAATAAATAATGGCTTAAGTCGTGTACAATGGAAAATTACGACTAAGCCGGTACAGTACAAAATAAGGGAAAATATGCCTAATAACGCTCTTCCAAGAACATCATGGCGGCGAGAGCTACGACAAGTGCTCCCATGACTACGCAGGCTCTGACGAGGCACTGCACGGTCCGGGCGGTGGTCTGAGCCGTTAGGATGATCCGCCGGGACTGCTGTGCTAACTCGTTCGCAGCATCGGAGACTTCAAAGAGAAGGAGGCCCTGCTCCTGGGCTTCCTCGGCGAGTCCACGAACTTGACGGTGTAGGTTGAGGAATGCGTCTGGTGGAAGGGGCTGATGAGTAGGTGGCATCATGGGTCGGGAGGGTCCGGACTCCTGCGCACGTCGTCTTTCCTCGATGAACTGACGATCCCATGCGTAACGCTCCGATATCGGAGTGCAAAAGGTGGGATCGTAGGGGTCCAAGAAAGACTGTGGAGGCGCGGGTCGGAACGGGCCCGACTGCCGATGCACAGGCACTCCAGCGTTGGGTCCTCGGGGCTGTGGTGCTGCAACGGGCACCAGTCTAGGAGGTGGAAGTACCGTCCTTGGGCTGGACCCGTTACTTCTACTGATGGTCTGGGAAGTGTCTTCCGTTGGGTCAGTCGTCTGGTGAGGCTGACTCTCGGATGCGGTGTGGCCCTCAGAAGGTTCGTGAGAGGGGGAGGCGGCTCGTGGAAGTGATCGAGTCTGGGATTGGGAGCGTGACGACTGAGACATAGCGTATCTGCGAATAGAGAGTTACATAAGTACGGGGAAACTAAGAATAGGAAAAACGTAAGTAAGATGCATGCACGGGTCAATCATGTGAGTGTCGGGAATTGACAAGACCGGGAATTTATGGACTCAAAATCATTTAACGATAGCCTTTCACTTTCCGTTCTTGCATAATTCATTTTGAACTACGGGTGGTTGATCAAGTCACGCATAGTTGAAAAAGTTAATCATGCAATTGCGGAAAATAACATACTAAAGTTTGAACCCGAAAATGACGTTTTCTGAAAAGCCTTGGTTATACTTTTGGTTTCGAAAACTTTTTGAAAGATTTTTAAAACCGTTTTCACTATAACCCGTGCTCTGATACCAAGTCTGTCACACCCCGCTAAAGCGGAAACACGGAATGTGAAGAGCGAAGAATCATTTCACGGGTTACACTAAAATTAACGGTTCGAGTCATTAAGATTTAAATTAAAAAGTACAATTCAAAGATACAACCAAGATTCAACATAAGACCATAGTACATAACAAAATGTTTTTAAATAAAATTCCCAAAATAAGGTCTTCTTCCCAAGGTACACTTCACATAAAAGACTTGACCCGCCTGAGCAATGCACTTCATAACTTACGCTTAGTTCCTGAAACATGAGATAAAGTGTCAACTACGAAAACGTAGTGAGTGAGTTACAGTTTATGAATTGAAAAGAGTTTCAACTTAAAAGTTCATAAGTGTCCGAGACGAGTTCAAGATTCACAAAAGTTCAAGAGTTGTTCAAAGTCAAGGAATTTCAAGATAAGTACAAGTGCTTAAAATTCAAGAATAACTCAATAAAGTTTAAGTGCTTAAAATTTTAGAACAATTAAATTTCAAGATAAGTTCAAGTCCAAGTACGATCCAAGACCAAGTACGTTCAAAATAAGTTCCAAGACCAAGTACGTTCAAAATAAGTTCCAAGACCAAGTACGTTCAAAATAAGTTCCAAGACCAAGTACGTTCCAAATAAGTTCCAAGACCAAGTACGTTCCAAATAAGGTCCAAGTCAAGTTCAAAAGTCAAGTAGCGTAGCGAGCGAAAAAGTCCGTAGTCATTACCTCAGCGGTGGGTTAATCCACATGTGTAAGACAGTAAGTAAGTATATGCATAAATAAAGACCTATGATCCTCAAGTTGTACCAACCACTAGGCTTAATATACGTAAGATTTAGTCTACACACTAAACCGATTCTGGTCAAGTACCTGCCCACTAGTCCAGTCTAAAGTCTGAGTTCGCGAGAACCTAGCAATATGTACCTTGGTCGCTACCCATTGGTAAGGAGTGACCGCTCCTAAGTATCGATACCCATAATCTATACTAACGGCTTGTGTTAATAGTGTGTATAGTACAGTCCAAGAAAAGTTGTAGGGCATTTAGTCGTCCGTTTTCAAAAGTCTTTTTGTCTGCACTTACGTTGCTATATTCTCACCTAGGGTTTTGCACCAAATACAACCAAGCTAACAATGTCTAATCAAGTATCCAAAGAGGCAAACCTAGGGAGTCTAAAGTAAGCCAATCCGAACAATTGATGTCGTTTATGCATATTAGTCCAAATAGTCGTACCAAATAGTTCCAAAGTAGTTCAAATAGTTCGTACCAAAAATAGTTCCAAGTAGTTCAAACAGTTCTCAAAGTTCCAAAATAGCTCGTTTAGTTCAAAGGTTTCCAAAAATAGAACGTCCTTCAAATAGTTCAAAAGGTTTCCAAAGGTTCGCAAAAGTTTAACAAGTTCGTAAAAGTTTTAAATAATAAGTAGCCAATAAGGCAATAAAGCATTTTTACGCATAAGAGTCTCTAAGAATTTGACCAAAATAGTTCATAGATCCAAGAGTCAAAATAGTTCAAATAGACCAAAGTCAAAATAGTTCAAGTGGACCGAAGTCAAAATAGTCGTACAAGTTCAAGAGTCAAATTAGATCATAAGTTCAATAAGTCAAAATAGTTCAAATGGACCAAAGAATAGTTCAATAAGTCAAAATAGTTCAAATGGACCAAAGTCAAAATAGTTCAATAAGTACAAAAAGTCAAATTAGTCGTACAAGTTCACAAAAGGTTTGATCTCATGTTTCCCCCAAAAAGAGTACTTAAAATGTAAGAGTAAGAGGGGTGTAACTCACGGTTTGCGAAGAAAGTGAACTCGGAATCGGTCGGATAAAGGAGCCGGGAATCACGGAATGCCTAAGAATACCAAGATTGTCCAAAAGTTGATGTCTTATTAGGTTCTTTATATAAGATTAGGTAACTTTTGTTTATGATTATGTGTTGAAGTCAAATTGTCCCAAAATTGGTCCGAAGCGGTTAACGTTTATTTTTGTCCGAAAAGTTCAAAGTTAAAGTTATTATTATGATAGACATGTTTAGGTTACTGAAATGGTTTAGGTTTTCTAACGAAATTTGGGGAGCGCTTCCGCGCCCAAATTTCATGTCCAAAACCTACAACCATTTCCGCTCACAAAACATGTATATACATATAATAACTTCATAACAAGTCAAATAAGTCCAAAGAGTCCAATATAAGCCATTATTATTATTAGTTTTACTCATCTCAGTCTTATAATTATAATAGCAAAAGTCCAGAATGTGTGTACAAGTTTAAAACGATCAAAACGACGATTTTCGGGAAGAACAGCAGCCCGGTGTGCGGCACCTGTCAGGGGGTGCTGCGCACCTCCTTGCTGTTCTTCACCGTTTTGTGATTTCTTTGCTAAAAACGTTTTGTCACCCATAGATTTCAACATGCAACCAGTAGATATCTTATAAAACATCATTTTTATAGTTTCTAAACAACTATTATCTACAAAAACATAGATCTAAGTATCATCTAGATAAAAATCGTTTTTGTAGAGAAAGTGATATAAATCTTTATAAAAATTCATTTTTGTTGTTTAGATCGTACATGCAATTAGTAAAAACAGTAAATAAAGATAAGGAAGTGTTTTCTACAGAAGGAAAATGAATGGATGATGCTTTGGTCGGATTTTTGCTTCAAAAACCTTTACAAGACTAGTCCTTTTTCGAAATAAATGGCACCCCCTTGCTTCTATAGATGATTTGAACGATTTGTATGGATAAATAATGGGTTTCTATGGTGGAAAGTCTCTGGTTTCAATGGTGTTTTAGAGAGAGTTTAGAGAGAACTTGAACTAGGTGTAAATGTGTATGTGTTTTTGTTTTAAGAAAATGAGAATGAAAATGAATAAAAGGAAAAGGTGGTGTATGGCATTGGTACTGGCTAAAACCAGTAATTATGGCCTGCCAATCGAGATTAATTGGTTGAAAGTTGTAAAAATCGAGACAAGGACTAAAAATGTAATTTTTTTGAATTCTGGCACTAGGTGCTGCGCACCTAAGCAGCAGGTGCTGCGCACCTAGCCCAGAATCAGCATTTTTCTGATTTTTCGTTTTTACGTTTTTGCTTCGTTGGACCTTTTTGTTAAATGGAAGTTCTTAATTATGATTCATTATGAACTTAGGAAAGTTCAATATGTGTTTTCTTGGTATTAGGACTTATAAAATTGATTCCGGAAGTTATTCCGACACTAGTTCCGACAAAGTACAGACTCAACAATTACGAACTAGAACAAAGCGAATGCGATAAAAGAGTAGCTAATGTTTCGAACCGATATAGTAGTTGAACAAGTACTTGAAAATTTGACGGTTGTCACACTCCATGCGGTAACGGAATACGGATTATCTTCTCGAAACATACGATCTCCGCACGATGCGTCTCTAGCCAATCCATGCCGATAATTACGTCGAAACTACCTAACCTAATCGGAATTAAGTCTATAGGAAAAGAGTGATCGTCGAAACTAACACTACAGTCGGAAAGTAACTCAGACGCATGCAAGAACTCACCATCAGCCAATTCTATCTCAAAGGGAGGTACTAAAGGTACAGACTTACAGGGAATCATAGTCTTAAACTCATCTGATATAAAGCTTCTATCCGCACCAGAATCAAATAAGATAAACGCAGGTCGACCACAAATAAGAAAAGTACCCGTAACAACGTGTGGGTCCTGCTGAGCCTCCTTGGCTCCCATAACAAACGCCCTGCCTCGAGGAGCATTACCAGTTGCAGCTAACTTAGGACATCTGTCCTTATGATGATCCGGAGAACCACATTCAAAACACTTGCCCTTTCCGGCTTTACAGAACTTGTCCGTGTGACCCAACTTCTTGCAGATACTGCATTCCCAGCAAGCTACTTCCTTGGTGTGATACCTACTACACCGGTCACACTTCGGGTACTTACTCTGGGTACCCGATGCGACAGCATCATACGATTTTGCAACTTGAGGAGCTTCATTCCTCCTGAACCTCTTTCTTGAATCCTCGTTGCGGTTTCCACCACTCCGTTTCCCTCCGGAGTTTTGCTTAACAATCATCGGGGGTAACTCACCATCCCGAACCGCATTTTGAGTCAACGTGATCGCGATTTCCACCGTGCTCTGAAAGGTGCTCGGTTTGCTGGATAGGACACTCTTACGGATTGCTGGGGGTAATCCGTGAGTGTAGCGACCTATATGCTTCAGTTCAGGTCGGACCAAGTGCGGTACTAGTTGGGACAAAGCGTGAAAACGCGAAGTGTATCCCTGAATGTCTGACCCAACGATGGTCAAGTTCCACAATTCATCCTCCAACTTCTGAATCTCAGATTCAGGAACATACTCAATAATCATCAACTCCTTTAGTTGATCCCAAGTCATCTTGCTGATCTCAGCTCGGCCTCGCACATTTACGATTGAATTCCACCACGTCAGAGCCGTACCTTGAAATACAAAAGCAGCAAAACGGACTCGATCCTCGTCCGCACATCCCACAGCATCAAAGATGGATTCTAGCTTCTCCATCCATTGGAGCGTTCCAGTCGCTCCCTCATTGCCCTTATACTCCGGGGCCTTGCAGCTCATAAAAGTCTTTAGTGTGCAACCAGCGCGTCGAGCTGAGCCCTCTGCTCTACCTGATCCAGTGATCATGACTTCGGGACCCTCATTATTAACAACCGGCTCAGGACCCTCATTATTAACAACCGGCTCAGGATTTCCGGAACCAGAAACATTACCTTGGGCGGTGCCTTCTCGAAGTTGAGCTACAAGCTCGGGCATCATCGCTGCTAGTTGCTGAGCAATCATCTGAGCCATGTCAGGATTCGTATCATTTTCCACGTTGTTCCTTCTCGCATTCGACGTATTCGCTCTCGCATTCTGATTCGCGGTATTAGCCCTCGCGTTCACAGTAGCACGTCTAGCAGAACTTCGTGTCGCAACTCTCCTCTTAGGCGCCATCGTCCTAAAATAAAAAGGAAAGAAAACTCGATCAGCAAATGTGTGCAAAAACAAGGCCAAACGCCGGAAAAAAAACAACGCGAAATAAACACGTATGAAAAATAGAGCACACATTGCAATCAGAGAAAATCGATTCAAAAAGCCTATGGTCATAGTCCAAGTGATCTACTCAGTTAAAATCACTCGGTTCGCTATAACCTTTGGCTCTGATACCAACTTCTGTCACACCCCGCTAAAAGCGGAAACACGGGATGTTCCAGTTATAATATCAAGAGTCAAATGTTACAACAATATAACCAATAAACCAACATCAAAATAACATTAATCATGCCAAGTGTTTACAAAATACAATACAAATTCAAGAGCGATAAATCGCCGAGTACGAATGTATTACAAAACATAACAAAGTGGAACATCAAGGACATTACAACAAGTATCACAAGTTCCAATATACACAAGACAAATATCCCAAAAGCACAAATGGCATGATCAACAGGAATCCTCAATTTCCTGGAAAGCGTTAAAACGACATCAACAACATGTTGGTGAATTATTCGCAATTTTAAAGTAAAAGTGACCCATCGACAATTTTCATCAAAGACAACGTTAATTTCAAATGATATATCTTGTTTTCAAATGATATATTACTTTTATGCATAAGTTTACTCATATAAGTGTTTTATAGTCGTAAAAGACGTGAAATGAATTTCGGCAGCGCTTCCGCAACGTATATTATTAGTCCAAATTCAGTACACTTTCCCGCTTGTCAAAATTTTTATTCTCAAGAGCAATTAAGTCTTTGTCGTAATATATAATATGATATAAATTAAATACGTTACTTATGTAAAAATTCACATTTTAACGTATTTTAGTCCAAAGTTGTCCAAATCCGATAATACCAAGCGTTGGTCTAATATTTATTCCTAACCATTTTTCAAGGCTAAAACCGAACGTATGAAAAATGAGAAATTTGGAAGAAAGTCGATTCTTACCGATAACAACCGCAATTTAGCAAGCTAAGAACCCTAGACAAAATCCTTTGATGGTGTGGTGATGAGATTTCTAACTCCAAAACACAATACACCATTCGTTAATACAGGTTCTTAAGATAACGAGCTTACGGTTACGAATAACAGCGAAACGAAACGAAAACGGGCAAACTGCCCTCTAAATGCGTCGCATAGGGACCATGGGCGGCGCATTCAGTGCAGTCTCTGCACCGAAATCGTTTCTAAGTTTAGTAAATCGTCTTTTGATGGTAGATTCTGGACATGCAAGTTATAATATGTTCAAAAACACTTTCAAATAACACTTTGGTAAAGCTTCTACAACCATTTAATCAAGATCCATACACATTTTTACAAAAACTCGATTTTTATGCATATTTTACCATCAAACTTTGTTAAAACTCATTTTCTTTAGTTAGATCACACATGCATTGAATAAAACTTAGAAAATACAGAAAGTTTAAGTTATTATACCCCAAAGAAAGTGAAGATGTGAAGATCAAGCTAGATGTGACGAAGATCCTTGATGTGAGACGGTGATTTCGACCCGAAAACGAAATAACCCAAGTGAATCTTCAAATGGATGAGCAAGCCTTACTCCTCTTGATGAAAACAACACTTTTATGGTGGTGAAATATGCGGTTTAAACTCTGGATTTACAGTCACAAGAAAGAAGATGAGAGGAGTGTTTGTGTGTTTGTGGGTGTTTAGCTTCAAAGAGTGAGAGAGTGTGATGAGTTGTGTGTGTGTGAAAGTGAGAATGAAATGGGACTCAATGGGGGGGGTGTTAGTGTGTCTTTACTGGACCCAAAAGCCTCTTGGGCAAGTACAAACCCGGAATTTTTGATTTAGGCCCGTTAGTGAAAAGTTACAAAAGTTGGAAAAACACAAGTTGCTGATCTGCACCTGAATGCGCCGCATTCAGGCCCCAAACAGCAAATTTTGATTTTTCGGTATAAGTTATGGTTACGCACGTTCGTTCGTTTAGAGTTCCCGATTGTTTTACATATGAACTTAGGCAAGTTCATTATAGGTATTCTTGGTATTGTAATTCATTATATGATTCGTTTTAAATTCCAAAATGGAAATACATACTTCTCGGTAAAAACATAAACACGAGCAAAGCACGATTTCTTAAGGATAGGGATACGTTAACCGACAAATTTGGCATAAACCTCCTAACTTATTTCCATGAGCATACTAACTATATGGCACTAAGATAAAAATCAACTTACGTCTCAAGGGACGAATCAAAATAATCACATAAAACCCGATTCTCATCAATAAACCGTGAGTAAAACAAAGCGAAATACAAGGGTCAAAACAATTGCGAATAATATTAAAACAACAACGGTAACTCAAGTACCTCAAATAGACGGGACGTCACACAACAAGGGGGAAGTGAAGCTGTGCCACCTATTTCATCACCCAATGTTACTACTCAACCCCAGTCTGAGGTTGCCTTGACTGTCCCAGTGCTGTTACAAGCAATTAAGGACATGTCTGCTCAGTTTGACGACAAACTGAGTGCAATGCAGACTGGGGTTCATGCTCTTAAATGCCAAAATACAGAGGAGAAGAAGGAATTAAAGGAGATGGTGTTAAAACTGACTTCTGAGGTCAGTTTGATGAGAAAGGGGAAGCAGGTTGCTGATGTCTCTCACGAGGATGCTCAGACTCAGGGGGAGAAAATAGTTGCACCAACTGATGAGTCTGTGATCCCCAAGCAAGAGTTAAAGAGAAAGAGGGATGAAGGGGAGAAGAAGTACTACAAGACCACCAGATTCAATCTGAAAACTGGTCAGTCTGAGTTATTTTATGAAACTGATTACAGTGACATTTCAGGCTGTGAGTATGAGAAAGAAGATACGAAGGGAAAAGGGAAGGTTGGAGCAGATAGTGATACTGATAAACAAACTGATGAAGAAGTTGAGATGGAACAGCCCCCAAATGCTCAGTCTGAAATAGAAATTGAAATACAGAGAAGAAGAGATGAAGCTGAGAGACTGGCTAAGCTTCAGAGGTATGCTCACAACTCTGGAATGACTGTTGAACAATACAAAGAGTATGTCAAAGGGTTGTATATGGAGAAATTTGATGAAAACCCACAAGATCAATCAATGAAAGCAGCTGAAGATCTTGAAGCTGAGATGAAGGGAGAAGAAGATTTGGCTGTTGAAGAAGAACAGATGAGGGTAGAAGCTGACAAACTAATGGCCAAACATGTGTTTAGAGAAGAAGCCAGACTTGACTTTATTGAGACAAGTTTCACACTGAGGAAGTATAAGAATAAAATTCAAAACTTGGAGTGTGTAGATACTGGAGGATCTGACCTAATGCTAGTTTGTTATCATAAAGTGGGATCATTTAGGGTTGGAGTACACAGACTGCAAACATTGGGGTTAGAGGAATGGAAAGAGATTGCCAGTCTGAGCTCAGGAATAACTAATGTTGCTCGCAGAATGGATGTAAAAAGAGAAGCAGTAGCAAATGTCAATGTAGCTTATGTGTTGAAGCTGATATCTGATGAAGATTATAGGGAATTTTGCACCATCCATAGAGTAAGAGCTGGAGCTAAATCTCTTGGTCTTGAAACAAGCTACATGCATCCTGTTCCTAAAGATGTAACATTTCAAGACAACACGTATGTTAAGACTGACAAGCATTAGGGCTTGTGTTATGTAGATTGTGGGGGAGAGGAATGCTTTCAAGCCAAAGACAGACTGAATAGAGCTTCCATCTACCATTGCATTGCTCTGCTTAACGAATGTGAGTCTGATCAATGTTTACCCTTCCGTATGAAGCTGATTAGTTGGTTATTTAATAACCTTCGAAGAATTGAAGAGATGGGGACTCTGATGGACAAGGTGGATCTAGTCAAGAAGGAGTATCAAATGCTATTCCATAAATCTGAAGCTGAAATGGAAAAAATGCTTGCTTGGAAAACAAAGCGGCTAAAATGGGCAAAAGAAGTGAACAAGCCTACTCCATGGGAGATGCCGTTGAAGAAGAAAAGAACTGTCAAGAAGAGGAAGTAATATGTATTATGGGTCTTTTTGTTCACAAACAATTTTTTGTAAACAGATTTCGTTTGTGTTTATTTTTGGTGCATAATTTGTAAAAGACTTTAATCTAAACAGATAGGGGGAGATTGTTGGGAAAATCAACGATTTAACCCAAGTTAATAAATCTGTTTATTAAAGTCTTAGTCGTTGAGTCTGAGTGACCTTGAGTCTGAGTGACTAGAATAAACTAAGGCATTGTGGAGCTGACTAGTCAGCTCCATAATGAAAAACGTAAGGCGTAACTTTAGGTAATTCTGTTAGATAAAATCTTCTATCTTTGTAGAATATTTTCTAAGATTTATCCTTATCAAGCTCACTATTATTGTGTATAAATAGTGAGATTGACCATTGTAAACCTTGCACCTTTCTACGAAATATAATTGTATACTATAATCAATCTTTGTTATTATAAATTCCGCTATAATAATCTAAGGAACTGAGTAATCAATCGATTAATAATAATTAACGTCTAAATACTTATTTGTGATTGATTAGATAGTGTTTGAGATCTTATTAAGACTTAACACTATCCTTAAGAACTTTAGATCCTAAATTAATGAGGGGTCTAAATTCTAAGGATACAAAGCTTCTCTCAGCCCCTGAATCGAACAAAACTGCTGCATAGTGGTTATTAATAGGAAACGTAGAGTTCACCGCGTTTGGGTCCTGTCGGGCTTCCTCAACTGTGAGTGAAAATGCACGTCCTCGACCTCGCCCGCCTTGGTTTGGTTGGGCGTTCTGGAGTCTTGGACAGGCGTTCCGGAAGTGCTGATCACTCCCGCACTCGAAGCACACCGGCTTCTGACCTGGAATGATTACCCTCTCCGTGTAATATCTAGCAAAGTGCCCTACCTTTTGGCACTTCAAGTACACCGGGCAGTTCGTGGTGGTGGAAGTTGCACTTATTGCACTTGGAGTTCGTCCCCGTGTACCGGGCTCCAGTTGGTGGTGGTGGCGGTGGTGGTGCTACAGCTGCTACGGAGAAGTTTCGGGTGGTCTTCTTCTTCTTGTTTCTATCACTTCGCCTGGGGGTTTGGTCAGATTTCCTTTTCTCACCCGACTCCTTCTTGGAGGATGCAGGAGCGGCGAGTAGATTGCTTGTGAGGCGGTGAGCTAGAATGATGGCACTCTGGAGGGTTTGAGGTTCAGTTGCGATGACCATTCCTCTGATCTCGGGAACAAGACCGGAGACATAGCGGTCGATTTTGTTTTCTTCCGGAGTTACCAACCTCGGGACCAGTCGAGCCAACTCATGGAATCGGGTAGTATACCCTTCGATGTCGTTTCCGATCATCGTGTGATCCCAGAGCTCTGCCTCGAGCTTCTTAATTTCCCCTTTGGGGCAGTACTCCTCTATCTGAAGATTCTTGAATTGGTCCCATGTGAGAGCATAGGCGGTCTCGCGTCCTCTATTGTGGACCACGTTTTTCAACCAAGTCAGGGCTTTTCCGTGTAGTACGCATGAGGCGTACTGCACTTTGTCAGCCTCGGCACACCTGCTGATGTGCAGCACCGACTCGATGCTCTCAAACCAGGACACGAGTCCTATGGCACCAGTTGTGCCATGGAACTCCTTGGGCTTGCAGGCCATAAAGCTCTTGTAGGTGCAAGCAGGGGGATTTGGGTTTTGTTGCTGGTTCTGGTTGTTGTTTTGCTGTTGATGTTGTTGCTGCTGTTGCTGCTGCTGGTGGTTGTTGACGTTAGCGTTGATCCCAGCAGTGATCTGGGCGATCATAATAGGCATCGCCGCATTCAACTGAGCAGCGACTTGTTCAGCAATGATGCTAGCGTTTGAGCGAGGTGCCATGATTCTACAACAGACAACAGTTTCAGTTTAGAACTCACGATTGAAGTATGATAAGAATATAATCCAATGAAGAAAGATAATGATCACGCAAGAGAATTAAAAGAACAATTAGTACACGCACGACAATGATTCAAGAGATTCACACGACAAAGATTCATACGTAAGAGAATAATTCAACCATAGAACAATATTCATACGACAATAGCAAAAATAGATAATAAAGGTAGAAATTTCATTCTTTAATAATAATAATGTCGAGTACAAGGTTCAAATGTAAATGAAGTACAATACAATACAAAAGGAAATAAATAGAAATGGCTCGGAGTTGTGTACACTGGAAAATTACAACTCGGCCTACAATACAATAAATAAAAGGAGAAAACTAGCGGTCGAGAAACATCTTGGCGATAATAACCGCCAACAGGGTCCCCATAACCAAGCATACTCAGCCAAACGTTGCACATCCAGGTCGTGGCCTGAGCCGAAGCGAGATGTCGCAACGACTGTTCCGACAACCGATGTGCGGTATCGGAGACCTCACAGAGGAGAAGCCCTTGTTGCTGGGCCTCCTCAGAAAGTCCCCTTACCTCGCGATGGAGGTGAAAGAAAGCGGAAGGAGGGGGAGGCTGTAGGGTAGGCGGCATCATAGGTCGGGAGGGTCCGGCCTCCTGAGCACGTCGCCGTTCCTCAAGGAACTGACTTTCCCACGCATAGCGTTCCATTACTGGAGTGCGCATGGCAGGATCGTAAGGGTCCACAAAGGACTGAGGAGGTGCGGGTCGTGATGGACCGGGCTGCTGGCCGGCCATCCGATCCGGCAGACGTCTAGGGAGGATGACCTGCTTACGCGCGGTCAACCTCGTGCGGGGCCCTTGGCGATGAGGTGGCGCTGCAACGGGTTCCGGCGGAGGTGGTGGTAGCACCGTCCTCGGGCTGCACCCGATGCTGCTCGACACAGCCATGGAGGTGTCCTCCGTGGGGTTGGTGGTCTGGTAGCGTAGGCTCTCCGAGGCGGTGTGGCCCTCGGAAGCCTCGCGGGATGACGCGACTCTCGGTTGCGAACGTGACTGGGATCGCGATGGTGATCGTGAGCGACACGATTGAGACATGACGGATCCGCGAGCAAGGATTTTCGTAAGTACGGGGAACAAAGTAATATTAAAGGAAAATGTGTAATGAAATGCATGTACGGATCAGTCACGTGAGATCGGGAATGATAAGACCGGGAATTTTCGACTCAAAAACCGTTTAACATTAGTCATTACGTTCCGTCCTTGCATAATTCATTTTGAACTAGGCATGGGTGATCAGGCCATGCATAGTTGAAAACAATCATGCAATCGCGAAATTAATTCCCTAAGTTTGAACCCATAAATGATTTTCCGAAAAACCTTGGTTATAGTTTGGTTCCGAAAATTTTTGAAAAATTTTTAAAACCATTTTCACTATAACCTGTGCTCTGATACCAAGTCTGTCACACCCCGCTATAGCGGAAACACGAGATGTGAGAGCTGGAATATCATTACACGGGTTATAAAAAAATAAACGGTTCAAGTCATTGATTAAAATAAAATTTGTTCACAATTCCAAAACAACCAAGCAATTTAAAGTTTAATTCAATACATAATCACGAAGTTTCAAATTCATAATTCCCAAAATAAAAAGGTCTTTCCCAAGTTGCGTCTCACGTGACCATACCGACCCTACCATGCCATGCACTTCGACTCTTACACTTAATTTCCTGAAACATAAGATTAAGTGTCAACTACAATAAAGTAGTGAGTGAGTTACAGTTTGAGTTTCTCGACAAAAGTTTCCAAAAGTTTAAAATATATATGCATAGAGTATCATAAATGAAAAGAAAGCGGAACGGCGCTAAAACATATATATTTATTATAAAAGTTTCGACACACGCAAGTAGAGCAAAACTTGTATCATAAAAGTTATAGCGGAAGCAATCGCTAAAAATAGTGTATATGCGTAAATAGTATGTGAGCAACTAAATTAGTATCTTGTATCAATCTCTTGGCTTAATATAACGTAAGTCTACACTAAAACGATTGTCTGGTCAGAACACGCCCTAAAGTTTCACAATAAATGGAGTTTCGTCTGATTCTTAGTAATATGTACTTAGGTCGCTGATGCGAAAAATCTAGTTTTCCGAAAATTAAACCTTTACTAGATTACGACACGGGCAGTGTACCCTTGTCAGTTGTAAAATAGTATTAGCAAATATCGGGTTCGAACACAGGGACTATTTATAGTTGAAAATATTAGTTTATAAAAACGCGTAACAAGTAACAAGTTGGTTTTAGCCTTAGTGAAGACTTGCTTATAATAACAGTAAAAATATTTAAGATTTCTAATATGGATAAAAGAGACGCTTGCTTGGACCGTTAATGAATATGTGTTATTTCTTAGGTGTGAAAATATCGATAAACTTCTAATGTAAAATCCTAAGTTCCTTTCGAATACCGGATTTCTCCAATTACCTAACCATGCAACGATTCCTTTCGAATACCGTTAACACCTCAAGTAATTGTGCATAAAGTTTCAAGCCGATATGTGAGAATTAATTTATAAGCTTCCTTTCGAATAGCTTACTAACTCCTAAACCGATTTCTCTTAATTTAGTAGCTAGCGTTTGTGTTAATTTCTACTCGTAAAAATTGTTGTTAATGATTCCTTTCGAATATCATTCACTTATAATCAACTAAAGACCGGCCGATTAATTCGTTCCTATTTTAGTAAAAATTACGGATTCCTTTCGAATACCCGTTTTTAGATTACCAAACAAGAGTATAAACAATTTTAGCAAGATAATTAAGTTATTAACCCAAACGGATCCCCAATTAACCTCTACACATCAATCGATTTTTCAAACCCAAACCTAACACATAAACATCACATAATCCAAGCAAACGTACTAAGAAATTAGCTACTCATAATAGTAACACACACAATTAAACATGTAAAAGACATACTTCAAATTGCAATTAAAATGATAAAAGATTCAATACCAAAAGCTGGAAATTAGGTTCCAAGTATCCCCAAATTAACAAAACGGAAATTGAAATAACGATTGTTCAATGGAAATAACGATTATCAAAAGTGTTCTTGATTCTCCTTGCTACTTGATGCTCTCCAAACGTTAAGATATGAGTGATAATGATATTTTCTGTCTTTCCAACGTTTATAAAATAAATCCCCACTAACTCTTTGGGTTCCCCCTTAATTAGGATTAAAGAAACAATTTTGTAACTGCCAGATACACGTCTTGCGCCGCAAGCCGCAAGTCATTAACTTGACTAAATTGATTTGCCAGATACGTGAGACTCTTGCGCCGCAAGTCCTAGGTTTTGCGCCGCAACTCGGCTTCAGCGAGCTTCACTATGTTTATGTCAACCAGTTGCGCCGCAAGTGTATGTCTTGCGCCGCAACTAGACCAATTGATTCTCGACTTGTTTTGCTTAGCCACTTTTAGTCCAAATTCGCCTCCTTTAACTCCAAACATACTAAGAACCTATAAAACACACTTTACACAAAACATAAGCAATACGGGGTCTATCCATTACGTTTGGGACACAAAACATAACAAATATCGCTATGAAATACTCGTATAAATGAGCGATATCAAACCCCCCATACTTAAGCATTTGCTTGTCCCTAAGCAAATCCGACTCAAACCTACTAACCATTTTACAAAACATACAACTTAAGAAAAATTAGGGAATCACGGGCTTAAACATTTAATTAAATTCCGGTGTTAGAAATAAAGATTTGCGTGAAATTGCTAGATCGTAAAACCGACTACAAACATCTAAAGCTACTAAATTACTTAAGTAAACAAGAACCGCAATTTACCAATTGAAACTCCTAATTCTTCCCCTAGTTTAGATATGTCAAGATAATCACCCCTTTTCCCTCACTCTCTAACCGAAGTTAGAGCGATCAGCCATTACAGCCGACCCCTATACCGCCTTACTTTCGGGGGAACCCTTAAAATATTACTAAGCATTTTCTTCATTTGAGTACTTTTTTCTTTTGAGAATTTTTGGTTAGTCTACATCTTTTAGCTTGCCTCTCACTTTCGTTCACTTCAAATACTATAGATTTATTATTATATATTTTCTTTGAAGTGAACAAATATAACGGGATTTGAGTCTTCGTTATAGTGAGGATGAGTTCAAATTTGTTGACGGGAAAGGCCTATGGCCTTTTTCTTCGCCTCTAATTCTCCAAGGGCTTAAGTAATACTAGGATTCCCCAACTACCCCCGAAAGGGTGCAGGGACTCGGTACTAAGGATATCTAGTGATTATCTATCTTTTTTATTTTTCAGGGAAACTTAAGGAACTAAAATTAGAAAACCTAAACTCTTATTTACAAGTATTTTATTAACTAAAGATGTTCCTAAGCAATTTCACGTTAATGTACCGGAATAAAGTTAAATATACAAGCCCCTATCATTTTCCCTAACTACGTTTAAGCGTTTTTTTTTTTTTTTTTTTTTTTTTTTAGACTCTAAATGACTCAAATGGGACTAAAATAACGTAATGGATATAGGGGACAAAACTAACTAATTTCCCGACCCCCCCATACGTAAACAACACATTGTCCCGAATGTGTTCCATCAAAATAAAAACTAACTAACCTAAGGGAAATTAAAATAAACTAAAAAGACAAAAATAAAATAAAGAAAGAAAGATAAAACCGTGCGAGTTCCGTAGGATGTTGCTTGAGAGCTGAATCGACTCCGCACGTGCTGAACTTAATGCCAGTCTTGGTAAGGTACAACAAACACGTTAATTAGCATAAAAATAAATCCTAAGAAACGAAAAATAAAGTAAATTATTCCAAACACGACCCGACACAACTGAAAAGTAAATAGTGCAACATGCCAAAATACAATAACAATCAAATAAGCCCCTCAAGCGGCTTCATCACGTCCTTCACTCGTCATCATTGGGTGGGGGTTGGTGCCACATGGGAGGTGGGTTGTATTCAGTCCACCCACTCGCTGCCTCGGGATGATGCACATGGTACTGGGAAGTGGTCATATATTCCCACATGGGCTGGTATCGCTCCATGTGATACTGTGTGTACTCCCCGTACTGGTGCAAATCCGACCGGGTCCTATCGACCTCCGTCCTGATCTGATGAACCTCCGACCTAAGGTGAAGAACATCATCATGAGTCTCGTCCACTCGGCGCCCAATCCTATACATTTCATGCATCATAGGATTAAAGTCAAACGGGCCAAGTGGGGGTGATGTGTGACCCCCCGAAGTCGGTCCCCTCATCCTCCTCGTCATCTGCCTCCTCATCTTCACTCTCTTCATCATCCATATTACCAACAAACGTACCCTGTGGTGTCACAATCTCATACCGAAGCAAATCGTTCCTTGTTACCAATTTCCAACCCACCGGAACACTACACTGTTTAACCCCTGCTTGTGTCATCACGCCCAAATTTTTCGCAATTCTCGTGATAAAATGCCCGCAAACCATAGGCCCCGCTGATTGTCTTCCGGACCCCTTTTCTTTCATATATTGTACCAAAGCCCAAGGTGCGTTCACATATTGTTCCGGGTTCTGTTTTGCGAAAAAGTGCAACAACCAAAGGTCCTCGACATAGACTTTATCTTGATGCTGATAGCGTTGAAAGAATGAATTGGAAATAGCTTTTTGAATTAGTTTCAGATACGGGTTTGTGATGTGTTTCGCTTTATTGGTAGTAGAATGTGGTCTTAACCCAGATAACGCGAACCAAATATCATCCTTGGCTTCCCTGACATCGCTCCACCTCCAACAACCCTTTACCACATAACCGCCCATATGATAGCGGTCCATAGACTCCTCCTCAGCAAATAATCCAACTAAAAACCCAAATTGAGGTATGCTGACCTCATGATATTTCCCCCCTAATCGGAACTTGATGATTTTCGCCGAATAAACTGAAGGACCACCGTCGGGGACTTTGTCGACTATCAAGCTTGAATAGAACTCCAAGCACATTTCCCGATAACTCTTTTCTCGGACGCTAAATCCCCTTTTCCATGACTCAATCTTGAAGGGCGGAGCTCCATAATCTTCTACACACTGGGTCATGAGGTAGGAATTTAATTCCTCAGTAATCCCCAAGTCCCTAATCACGCCCCAATCTAAAAACTTGGCGGGCCACGGTACTTTGTCTTGCAGTGCCGCCAAATTGTTGTTTAATCTGATTTTCTCATTGGGGTTGCATCCTGGCCATTTGAGCCAAGGGTGGCTCTCGGGTCGCATCACCATAGAGGCATCTGATGGAGTGTGGGATCGTTCCACCCGATGAGTCGAGGATGATTCCTCGACTTCCGGGTCCTCCACTGCTAAGCGTTTTCCCTACAAAAGAATACAACAACACAAACAAAACAAAACAACACAAACTGTTAGACTAAAATGAAACGAAACAAAACAAAACAAAAAAAAAAATTTTTTTTTTTTTTTATGAAAATGTCAGGTCTGAGGCTGGCTTGCGCCGCAAACATACCCTCTTGCGGCGCAAGACAGGTATTTTCGTGTGATTTCTGCAGCGACAACATATTCACCCCAACACAACAAAATTGAGATATAAACTAAGCGAAATCATGGTATTTCCTATTTAATTAACTAATTAAACTCTAAAGAACCCTAATCTCCAATTTCCCCCAAATCAATTTGAAGTTATAAACCCTAATTAAACTAAAATAAAATAAACATCACCAAAACTAAATGAAATGAGGGTAGTTCCTTTCTAGTTAACAAATTTAAACCTAAAGAAATTAAACCTAACATTTACCCCAAATCAATTTCAATTCAAGAACCCTAATTTAAGCTAAAATTAAGAAATTAAACTTAATAAACAACACATACCGATCTTCCCATGAAGGAAATAAGGTGGATTTGAGAAAAAGAGAGCAGAAATCGAAATACAATTTGAAGGTGTGTGTGTGGTTTCTTTCACTTGCGCCGCTAGAGTTGTAAGTGAGAGAATGAAATTTGTCGGTTATAAGGGTTTTAATAAAATTGTTTTCTTTTTTTTTTTTTTTTTTTTTTTTTTAACTGCTGAACCACTTGCGGCGCACATGATACCTCTTGCGGCGCAAGACAATTAACAACATTTTTCTTTCCGCTACTGAAGTTAACTTGCGGCGCAAGACACATGTCTTGCGGCGCAAGTCGAGTGTTACAGCAATTTTTTTTTTCCGTTTTGACTCCTAAATCACTTAAACACTTAACTAATCTTAAACTAATATACTCCTAAGTTACTTAAAACAAATAAAACAGTAAGAAAAATCGAAATAAAAGAAAAATAAAAATAAAAGTGATACAACAAACCGGGTTTTAATCCGTAGGTGCTCGTTTTTTCCTCGAGTCACTAGCTTGACTCCTCGTTGTGCCGAGAACTAGAACGGGTAAAACCCATCCTCCAATGTCATATTGTTCTCCTCATCTTCCTCCCGATAAAGTTTGACTCTTTGACCATTAACGATAAATGATCCGCCATCATCCGTTTCTAGCTCCACATATCCACCCGAAAAGACCCGTCTCACCAAATACGGACCCGTCCACTTTGATCTCAACTTAGGCGCCTTAAACTTGTATTTTGATTGGAACAAAAGTACCTTGTCCCCTTCCTTAAATTCTTTCCGCCTAATTTTCAAATCATGGACCATCTTAGTCCTCGCTTTATAAAGAGCGGAATTCTCGTACGCGTTCCATCTTAACTCATCTAACTCATGGAGTTGTAGAAATCTGGTTTCGCCACTAGCTATTAAATCCATGCTACACTCTTTAAGCCTTATGCTCTATCTCCATGGGTAAATGACACGTTTTCCCATATAGCATCTTGAACGGGGTGGTTCCAATCGGTGTCTTGTAAGCGGTCCGAAACGCCCATAATGCTTCATCGAGTTTCTTTGACCACAAAGACGGGTTGTTGTTGACCGTCCTCTCCAAAATCCGTTTAATTGCCCGATTCGTGTTTTCGACTTGCCCACTTGTTTGAGGGTGGTAGGAAGTCGAAAACCGGTGTTGTACCCCATATTTCTTCAAAACTTTCTCCATTTGGGCGTTTGCAAAATGGGTTCCCCGATCACTTATCAAAGCTTTTGGCATGCCAAACCTACAAAATAAACTTCGTAAAAAGTCAATAACAACGTTAGCATTATTAGTAGGTAGTGCCTTTGCCTCGACCCATTTGGATACATAATCCACCGCCACCAAAATATAGACATTTCTGTTCGACGGTTTAAACGGCCCCATGAAATCAATTCCCCAAATATCAAAAACCTCGCCTTGTATACTTTGTTGCGGCATCTCGTCTCGTTTTGTAACCGTACCCTGCCTTTGACACGAATCACATGTCCTCACTAAGGTATGTGCTTCCTTAAAAATAGTGGGCCAATAGAAACCCGCATCAAAGACCTTTTTACCCGTCACAGATGGACCATAATGCCCTCCCGTTGGACCATGGTGACATTCATCGAGAATTCGCCTCGTATCGGCTCCATAAACACACCTTCTCACCATTCCATCGGCACACATCCTAAACAGAAATGGCTCCTCCCAAAAATAGTACTTGGCATCCGAGTATAGCTTTTTCCGTTGTTGATAAGTAAGCAATCTACTAACAACTCCACCCGCTAAATAATTGGCTATGTCGGCATACCAAGGGCCCCGTTCACCAAACGCTTTTCCAACAAAAGCCAACCTTTCATCCGGAAAGGTGTCTCGAATATCCTCCTCATTCAAAGCTCCAAGACTCGGATTCTCCAAGCGGCTCAAATGATCCGCCGCCACATTTTCTCTACCCCTCTTGTCTTGAATCTCCACATCAAATTCTTGAAGTAATAATATCCACCTAATCAACCTCGGCTTCGCATCTAACTTTGAAAACAGAAACTTCAAGGCCGAGTGATCCGTGAACACTACCGTCTTGCTCAATACCAAGTATGATCTGAATTTATCGAAGGCAAACACCACTGCTAATAATTCTTTCTCGGTAGTAGTGTAATTTTGCTGAGCTTCATTTAGAGTCTTGCTAGCAAAATAAATGGGTCGAAAGTGTTTGTCAATTCGTTGACCCAATACCGCCCCCACCGCAAAGTTGCTAGCGTCACACATTAATTCAAACGGCAATTCCCAATTTGGTGACACTAAGATCGGTGTGTTGGTCAACCGTTCCTTCAATAATTCAAAAGCCTTCATACAATCCTCCGTAAATTCGAACTTTGTATCCTTTTCTAACAAACGGGTCATCGGCCTAGTTATCTTTGAAAAGTCCTTAATAAACCGCCTATAAAACCCCGCGTGTCCTAGAAAACTTCTAACTGATTTCTCGTTCGTTGGAGGTGGTAACTTTGCTATGACTTCAATTTTTGCTCTATCAACCTCAATACCCGCCTTTGAAATCTTGTGCCCCAATACTATTCCTTCCTTCACCATAAAATGGCATTTCTCCCAATTCAAAACTAAATTAGTTTCTTCACACCGTGCTAACATCTTATCCAAACTTTCCAAGCATCCATCAAACGAACTCCCATAGACTGAAAAATCGTCCATAAAAACTTCCATGGAGTTTTCGACCATATTCTGAAAAATTGCCATCATACACCTTTGAAAAGTTCCCGGTGCATTACACAACCCAAATGGCATCCGTCTATAAGCAAAGGTACCGAAAGGACAAGTAAATGTTGTTTTCTCTTGGTCCTCGGGGTCAATTGGAATTTGAAAATATCCCGAGAAACCATCGAGAAAACAATAAAACTCGTTTTCCGCTAACCTTTCTATCATTTGATCCAATGGAAAATGATCTTTTCGGGTCGCCTCATTTAAACGTCTATAGTCAATACACACTCTCCATCCCGTTACCGTTCTCGTGGGTACCAACTCATTCTTCTCATTCAACACCACGGTCATTCCTCCTTTCTTGGGCACACAATGAACCGGACTAACCCAAGGGCTATCCGCTATCGGGTAAATAATTCCTGCGTCCAAGAGTTTAACAATTTCCTTTTTGACCACATCTTGCATATTCGGGTTAAGTCTCCGTTGTCGTTGGACAACGGGTTTTACATCATCTAAAAAGTTGATTTTATGTTTACAAAAATCAGAACTTATACCCGGAATATCAGAAATGCGCCAAGCGAAAGCCTTTTTATGGCTTTTAAGGACCGTTAGTAATTTAACTTTCTCGTCTTCCAAAAGTGAAGACGAGATAATAACAGGGAGACTAGAATTACCCTCTAGAAATGCATACTCTAGATGTTCCGGTAACTGTTTGAGCTCCAAATCCTTCGGGGGATCTTCAATGGATGTCTTGATCCTCGCCTCTTCGTTAACTACCAACTCCTTCACCTCATTCGAGCTTTCCTCTTCATTCGCTTCTTCTTTGACAATGGAATTTAGCATTTCCATTTCCGCTTCTTCTTCCAAAATTCCTTCCCAATCGAGGTCATAATCTGCTTCATCTATAACATCAATTCTAAAACAAGATTCATCAGTAGAATATGAATGTTTCATTGCTTGATTTAGAGAAAATGTTGCCCTTTCATCACCCAACCCCAAAGAAATTTCGGTATCCCGAACCCGGATGATAGCATCCGCGGTGTTCAAAAATGGTCTACCCAAAATGAGAGGAACTTTTTCATCCTCCTCCATTTCGAGAATTACAAAATCCACGGGATATAAAAATTCTCCAACCCGTATAAGCATATTTTCGGCAATACCCAATGGATATTGATAAGATCGATCGGCCAATCTTATGCTCATACGTGTTGGGGTTAAAGCATTTGAAGACAATTTAGTGTAAATAGAGTTGGGCATTAAGTTAATGCTTGCCCCTAAATCCGCTAATGCACTAAAAGTAATTGTATCGTTAAAAGTGCAAGTTAATAGAAAACTTCCTGGGTCTTCAAGCTTCGGTGGAATAGACCTCTTCACAATCGCCGAACATTCGGCATTTAGAAACGCGGTGATTTTCTCCATGTAATCACCTTTCCCGCTCACTAGCTCCTTCATGAACTTTGCATAATTCGGCATCCCTGCAATAAGATCAACTAAAGGAACATTAATCTTAACAGTTTTCATTAATTCGATAAATTTACCGTATTGTTCCTTTTTCTTTTCTTTGCGAAGTCTATGCGGATATGGGATATGTGGCTTGTATGGCCCTTTTGGTTCGATTTCCAGCTCTTTTTCTTTATTATCACCCTTTGGTTCCTTCCCAGGTCTCGACTCCATTTCTATCTCTTCCTCGTCGTCCGAATCACTATCGATGGGTTCACGGTTCTGTATCTGATGGTCTTGCGGCGCAACTAAAGTGTCTTGCGGCGCAAGAGGTTGTTCGTCAACAATTGGATCAGCTACTGAAGTTGAGTTGCGGCGCAAGTGAAGTGTGTTGCGGCGCAAGCTGTCAGTTTCAGCTGAATTTTCCGTTTTGTCCTTGTTCAGCACCAATTCTCGGTTTCCCCCATACTTAGCCCCAGACCTAGTCTCCACAACGTTCACATGCTCATCCCGGTTGTTAGGAGGTACATATTTCGATCCTTGACTTGATGATCCTCCGTTATTGTTTTGATTTTGCCTCGGGTTTGGTTGGGTTGAACTTGGCATTTGACCCATTGGTCGTTTTGAGAATTGTTCACTTAGCCTTTCAAATTTTCGTTCCAAATCCTGCATGTTGGCTTGCGTGTTCCTTTGGCTTTGCTCCCATTTAGCGGTGAATCCCTTCAGTGAGTTAGCCATCAAGTCGTTATTTGCCTTTTGAGAGAAAACGAACTCCGTCATCATTTCCTCAAAATTCGATTTATTCTCTTCCTTCTGTTTGGGTTGAAATCTTTCCTCGTTTCTATTGCCCCGGTTTTGGTTTCCATATCCACTATTTCCTCGGTTTTGATACCCATAGTTAGCATAATTGGCTTCTTCGGTTTTCGGCTCACAATCATCCGTATAATGTGGTCCCCCACATTTCCCGCAACCGTTTTTCACCAAGTGGACATCCTTTTCCAAACGACCCATCCGGTTTTTCATTTCATCACCCAAGGCTTTAATCTCGTTCACTACTTCTTTGTTGCTACCACTACTTCCCCCTTCTTCTACTTGGTTCACCGTCCCTCTAACTCTCCTATTCCTAGTAACCCGATCCCTAGCAATTCGGGCTTGGACTTGGTCTTCCATCATTCGGTGCGCCTCGTTTGGTGACTTGTATAAGAAACTGCCACCACCCGCTAAATCCAAGTCGTGTTGAGAACGACTATCCAAACTATAGTAGAATATATCAATAACCTCATCCCGATTCAAGTCATGCCCATGGCAATTCCTCAACAACTCCTTAAGCCTAATCCAAGCATCCGTGATCGTCTCGTTATCCCATTGTTGAAACGAGCGGATTTGGTTCAATAGCTTCCTACGCAGAATGGGTGGAAAAAATCTTGTCACAAAAATCTCCCTCATATCTTCCCAAGTCTCGATTGTTCCCGGCTCCAATTCATTAAACCACGTCTTCGCCTCTCCCGTGAGAGACGATGGGAACAAACTTAGCATAACGCTCTCTTCTTGACCCGCTCCATATCGGAACATTTTGCATACCTCCATATAATGCGCCACATGCTTGTGCGGGTCGGACTTAAAATGTCCGTCAAAAGTGCTATCTTGAATCATTTTTAAATGATGCCCTTTAACGGAAAAATCGACCCCCAACTCCGGTGCTACAATGGCCGACCCATTTGTTTGTGGTACTACCCTATTCCTATTGATCATCGGTATGTCAAAAGGATGGGGTGGGTCAATAATTCGCCCACCATTGGCTCCGCCATCTTCCCCATTTCCAGCCATCTCTTCTTCAAAAACAACTTCTACTTCCTCCTCGGAAGATTCGCTTTCACTATAAACAACCGACGCGACTGCGCCTATACCCCGTTTCCTCAAAAGTTTTTCCGGATCCGAAAGAGGACTTTGCACTTGTTTCCCTTGGGATCTCGTGTACATCCACAATCAATAATCCTGAAAATCACAACACAAACAAAACAACTACCCGTGAAAAATATTCAAACAAGTAATCAAACAATAAACTAAAAGCTTCAACTAAATCAAGTCCCCGGCAGCGGCGCCAAAAACTTGATGCGAAAAATCTAGTTTTCCGAAAATTAAACCTTTACTAGATTACGACACGGGCAGTGTACCCTTGTCAGTTGTAAAATAGTATTAGCAAATATCGGGTTCGAACACAGGGACTATTTATAGTTGAAAATATTAGTTTATAAAAACGCGTAACAAGTAACAAGTTGGTTTTAGCCTTAGTGAAGACTTGCTTATAATAACAGTAAAAATATTTAAGATTTCAAATATGGATAAAAGAGACGCTTGCTTGGACCGTTAATGAATATGTGTTATTTCTTAGGTGTGAAAATATCGATAAACTTCTAATGTAAAATCCTAAGTTCCTTTCGAATACCGGATTTCTCCAATTACCTAACCATGCAACGATTCCTTTCGAATACCGTTAACACCTCAAGTAATTGTGCATAAAGTTTCAAGCCGATATGTGAGAATTAATTTATAAGCTTCCTTTCGAATAGCTTACTAACTCCTAAACCGATTTCTCTTAATTTAGTAGCTAGCGTTTGTGTTAATTTCTACTCGTAAAAATTGTTGTTAATGATTCCTTTCGAATATCATTCACTTATAATCAACTAAAGACCGGCCGATTAATTCGTTCCTATTTTAGTAAAAATTACGGATTCCTTTCGAATACCCGTTTTTAGATTACCAAACAAGAGTATAAACAATTTTAGCAAGATAATTAAGTTATTAACCCAAACGGATCCCCAATTAACCTCTACACATCAATCGATTTTTCAAACCCAAACCTAACACATAAACATCACATAATCCAAGCAAACGTACTAAGAAATTAGCTACTCATAATAGTAACACACACAATTAAACATGTAAAAGACATACTTCAAATTGCAATTAAAATGATAAAAGATTCAATACCAAAAGCTGGGAATTAGGTTCCAAGTATCCCCAAATTAACAAAACGGAAATTGAAATAACGATTCTTCAATGGAAATAACGATTATCAAAAAGTATTCTTGATTCTCCTTGCTACTTGATGCTCTCCAAACGTTAAGATATGAGTGATGATGATATTTTCTGTCTTTTCAACGTTTATAATATATTTTCCACTAACTCTTTGGGTTCCCACTTAATTAGGACTTAAAGAAACAATTTTGTAACTGCCAGATACACGTCTTGCGCCGCAACACTTCTTCTTGCGCCGCAACTCAGTAACTTGACTAAATTGATTTGCCAGATACGTGAGACTCTTGCGCCGCAAGTCCTAGGTTTTGCGCCGCAACTCGGCTTCAGCGAGCTTCACTATGTTTATGTCAACCAGTTGCGCCGCAAGTGTATGTCTTGCGCCGCAACTAGACCAATTGATTCTCGACTTGTTTTGCTTAGCCACTTTTAGTCCAAATTCGCCTCCTTTAACTCCAAACATACTAAGAACCTATAAAACACACTTTACACAAAACATAAGCAATACGGGGTCTATCCATTACGTTTGGGACACAAAACATAACAAATATCGCTATGAAATACTCGTATAAATGAGCGATATCAGTCGCGAACCACAAGTAAGGAGTGACCTCTCCTAAGTATCGATACCCATAATACTAACGGCTATTGCTAATAGTGTATAATGTTTCTGAACTCTAAAAACGGGGCACTTTGAACTCTTTGTCTAAAAACTAGTAGTAAGCACTTACGGAGTTTATATTCTCATCAAGGATTGGTTGCGCATACAAGTAACCTTAATTTAGTTTAGCCGAGTAACGGGGGCAAGCCAGTAATCCAATAAGGCAATAAAAATATTTTACGCATATAAGTTTCACAAAGTTTCTCAAAGTTTCACAAGTTTCTCAAAGTTTCACAAGTTTCTCAAAGTTTCACAAGTTTCACAAAGTTTCACATGTTTCACAAAGTTTCATACGAGTTGCAAAAAGTTTTATAAAAGTTACATAGACAAACAATCTTATGTTTCCCCCAAAATAATATTAAAAAGAATAAAATATAGTGGGGTTGTAACTCACGGGTTGCGGAGATAAGTCTCGAGTAAGAGAGAAAGGAGCGGAACGCGTCGGGAATCAAAGACGACCTAAAACACCGAAATATTGTGTAAGTATAAATTGTATGATTTAAGTTATGTTAAAGTTCCATTTTAACACTTTTAGTATTATATCTTTTATACTTTAAATTCTATACAAAAGTTTCGATACGGAAAGTTCGGTTACGCTTTAGTGTCCGATTAGTCCAATAATGTCCAAAGGAGTCGATGTCCAAGGTCAAAGTGTATAAGTTACAAAAATATTAAGTTACTGAGTTTCGGTCATAATTTATGGTAAAATTTGGGCAGCGCTTCCGCGCTATAAAAATTTAATCCATTTTCAAAACACTTTCCCGCTTTAAACAATCGTTTTAAACCATAACTTTAAACAATGCAATAGTTTTTAATCCTCAAACTCATCCAAACAATATTATTTATAAAATCAGTAAGTCCTAAAAACATAGATTCTGTAATAAGTTCATTTGGTCACTAACGTTAATGTTTAAGCTGCAAAAATGACAAATTTGGTGTACAGCGAGATCCAGACAGCGGCTGGAGATATTCAGCCGCCGGCTGGACCTCAGCCGCTTGCTGGATATCTTCAGCCGCAGGCTGGAGGCCTTCGGCCAGTTTCATGTTTTCGTTATTTTTTGATTTTTAGGCCATTTTAGTGATAGATTCTTACATGCAATCTGTTTTTAGTCAAATATATTCATTTTAGAGTAAAAATCACAGTTTCTTTTAGATCTATTTCATCAAAATGTGGATCTGTGTTAAACCCGATTTTAAGCAAGAAAACGCTTTAAACCCTTATAAAAACAATTTTTCAGTCTTTGGATCGTCCATGCAAGTAAAGATTTATGAAATAAAAGTAAAATAGAAGAGTTTTACCGAAGGAAAAAGTTATGTGAAGGTTGGGATAAGAAATAGCTTCAAGATGGTGGAAAAACTTCTTCAAAATCCGATTTTAATGCTTCCTCTTGATACCCCTTAACCTTAGGACGATTTGTGTAAGTTTGATGGACTATTTTGGTGGATTTAAAGGCTGTTTTTGATGGTAAAATCACTGCTTTGTTTGGTGTTCTTGAGAGGAATTGGTAGAGAGATTTTAGAGAGAGAGAGAGTGTGTAAGTGTGTGTTTATGATTTTGAAAGTGATAATGAAAGTGAATAGGGGGAGTGTGAGGGTGGTAATGACTGACCTAGGGACTCCCCAAAGTCAGTCTCTTGGTCCAATCCTGGAGTTATTTTGTTTAGCCAATCAAGATTCATGCAAAAGTGAGTCATCAAGTCACAGTCAGCGGGTTTCAGCCGCCGGCTGGCCATATCCAGCCGTCGGTTGGTCTTCAGCCGTCGGCTGGATGGCATTTTCCAGATTTGTGAAATTTTAAGTTTTCCGTTATTGTTAGTTGTGGACTAGAATTTTATTAGTTTCTGTTATGAACTTAGTCAAGTTCTTTGTATAGTTTCTTGGTGTTAGGATTTATAAGTTGATTCCGACTTTGGTTCCGACACAAAATAGACACAATAAGTACGAACTAGAACAATACGATCACGATAAGATGCAACTAAAGATTTGAACCGATATAGTAAATGAGAATCACCTGTTTTAGACGGTTGTCACAAAAGTCACCTGAATTTTTGACGATCGTCACCTTCTCCCCGGGTTGAAAAGAATTTTGTCCCGAAATTGATTCGCCTTATCGGGAGGGAGAGTCTTTGAACAGATGTGGATACTTCTGACGGATCTGGTATCCGCTCTCCCACGTGAATTCATGACCACGTCGGGAATTCCACCGAACTTTTACGATAGGAACACGACTCTGCCTGAGTTGTTTGACCTCTCGGTCTACAACCTAAAGCGGTTCTTCAATGAAGTTGAGCTTATTATCGATCTGGACCTCGTTGAGCGGAATGAAAATGGTCCCGTCAGACAAACACTTTTTCAAATGCGATACATGAAAAACGTTATGGATGTTGGAAAAAGCCTGCGGAAGTTGGAGTGATACGCCACCGGGCCGATTCGCTCTATCACCTCGAACGGTCCGGTGTACCTCGGGCTTAGCTTGTCGCGCTTCCCAAACCGAATTACCCCCTTCCGTGGCGATATTTTGAGGAGTACTCTATCGCCGACTTGGAACTCAAGGGGTTTCCTCCGGTTGTCGGCGTAGCTCTTCTGCCGAGTACGGGATGTCTTCAGCCTTTCCCGAATGGTAGTAATTTTGTCAATGGTTTCCTGGACGATATCAAGCCTTGTAAGTTGTCGATCGCCGGCTTCTAACCAACAAAGCGGTGACCGACACTTGCGTCCGTATAAGGCCTCGAATGGTGCATACTTGATGCTAGCGTGGTAGATGTTGTTATAGGAGAACTCGACCAAGGGTAGGTGAGCGTCCCAACTTCCTCCGAAGTCAACTACGCATGCTCCCAGTATATCTTCAAGAGTTTGAATCGTCCTTTCACTCTGACCATCGGTCTGAGGGTGGTAAGTGGTGCTAAGGTCTAGTCGAGTCCCGAGAGATTTCTAAAGTGCATTCCAAAATCGGGACGTGAATCGACTATCCCTGTCGGAGATAATGGAGAGAGGCGTTCCGTGACGAGAGACGATCTCGTTGATGTATATCGGGGCGAACTTTTCCATAGAGTAGTTCTCTCGTACCGGTAGGAAGTGTGCATATTTCGTCAATCGATCCACAATAACCCAAATCATGTCATTTCCCCTTGCCGTACGGGGTAGTGTGGTGATGAAGTCCATGGATATCTGTTCCCACTTCCACATGGGAATCTCTGGATGTTGCAGCAGACATGAGGGTTTCTGATATTCCTCCTTTACCTTCGAGCAAGTAAGACACTTAGCTACGTACAAGACGATATCCTTCTTCATGCCCGGCCACCAGTAGTATTCCCGTACATCCTTGTACAACTTTTCGGATCCCGGATGAATAGAGTATCGGGATCGGTGGCCCTCATTCAAAATGAGCTTACGAAGGCTTTCGGCTCTCGGAATCCACGCTCGATTCTTGAAGTAGTGGATTCCGTATGGTTTGAGTTCAAATTCCTTCTTCTGGTTGTGTAGAGTTTCGTCCTTAATGTTCTCGGGTTTCAACGCTTCTCACTGAGCTCTGGCGATTTGCGTTTGAAGGCTTTTCTGAACCTTTATTCCCAATGCTCTAACTCGAGATGGTTTTACCCTTTCCTTCCCACTCAGGGCATCCGCCACTACGTTTGCTTTACCCGGGTGGTATTTAATCTCGCAGTCGTAGTCGCTTAATAGTTCTACCCATGTCCATTGCCTCATGTTGAGCATTTTCTGATAGAGGATGTGTTTGAATCTTTTGTGGTCCGTGAAAACCGTGCACTTAGTGTCGTACAAGTAATGTCTCTAGATTTTCAATGCGAACACAACGACTCCCAGCTCTAAGTCGTGTGTTGTATAGTTCTGCTCTTGCACCTTCAGTTGCCTCAAAGCGTATGCGGTGACTTTGTCCTTTTGCATAAGGACACACCCAAGACCTTGGTGAGATGCATCGCAAAACACTACAAAATTATTTGTACCCTCCGGTAGGGACAGGATCGGTGCGTGGTGTCACACCCCGCTAAAGCGGAAACACGAGATGTGAAGAGAAAAGAATCATTTCACGATTTATACTAAAAATTAACGGTTCAAGTCATTTAAATTAACTTTCGAAAAAGTACCAATGTTCAAAAGTTACAACCAATATTCATAAGTTTAAGACAACAAGTACATAATAAAATGTTTTAATAAAAATTCCCAAATGACAAAGGTCTTTTTCCCGAATTACACTTCACATAACCAGCTTGACCCGCCTGAGCAATGCACTTCATGACTTACGCTTTGTTTCCTGAAACATGAGATAAAGTGTCAACTACAAAACGTAGTGAGTGAGTTACAGTTTATAAGTTTTTGACCAAAGGATTCCGACAAAAGTTCCGACAAGTATATATAAGTATAAAGTTTTCTTAAAAGAAAGTTTGCGGATAAAATCGCTTAAAATATATATATATATACTTTCGTAGTAGTTCAAAGTCAAAAAGTTCAACATTCGTAAAAGTTCAAGTTGTATAACAAGGCGATAAATGTACGTTGTCATTACCTCAGCGGTGGATTAATCCACATGTGTAAGACGATAAGTAGATATATGCGTAAATAATAATGACATATGATTTTTGAATTGTATCAACCACTTGGCTCAATATAACGTAAGATTTTACACTAAACCGATTAACTGGTCAGAACACGCCCCACAGTTTCAATATAGATGGAGTTCGTATGAACTTAGTAATATGTACTTAGGTCGCGAACCACGAGTAAGGAGTGACCTCTCCTAAGTATCGATACCCATATTTACTAACGGCTATTGCTAATAGTGTGTAATGAATTGAAATAAAAACGGGGCACTTTGTGCTTTTTGTCTAAAAACTGGTAGTAGGTACTTACGGCGTCTATATTCTCATCAAGGGTTTGCACAAAATACAATCAAACAATCATAGTCTAATAAAATGTCAAAAGGGGGCAAGCCAAAATAGTTTAAAGTAAGCCAATCGGGGCAAATGAAATCGTTTACGCATATAAGTTTCACAAAATATTCCAAAATAGACCAATAGTTCCAAAAGTTCATACAGTTGCAAAAGTTCATAAAAGTTTCCAAAGACAAATAGATCATAAAGTCATTGTACGTAAATTTCAAAGTTCATGAAGCACTTACACATAAAAGATATAGTTCATAAACAGTTTTGATCTCATGTTTCCCCCAAATAGAGTACTTAAAATACAAAAGTAGAGAGGGGTGTAACTCACGGGTTGCGAAGAATAAGAACTCGGAAAATAGTCAAGATAGTTCAAGTGTTATTATCTTATTATGTTATTTTATATAATATAATAAATAAATTTTTGTTAAACTTTAAGTGTCAAGGTCCAAATTTTTAAAAATAGTCTGAAACGGTTAACGTTATATTTTAGTCCGAAAATCCAATTTAACGTTTATTATCCTCATGTCACAAGTAACTTTGGTCGCTGAAATGGTGTGAATTTTTTTCTAACGAAATTTGGGCAGCCCTTCCGCGCCCAAATTTCATTTCCAAAAATTCAAATTCACCTCCGCTCACAAAATACATATAACACGATATCATATTTAAACGAGTTCATTTTAGCATAAAAAGTCCAATACAAGTCGCCAATAATATTAGTTTTACCAAACTTAGTCCCAAACATTTAGTTTCGAAAAATTCAGCGGTGTACACGAGCTTAAAACGTCCAAACGCCAAGTTTTTGGAAAACTGCCAGGCCTGTGCGCCGTCCTGGACCATAGGAACGACGCACAGAGCCATTTTAGCCCCGCTGCGTCGTCCTGGTCCTTAAGGACGGCGCACAGGTGTGGGTTTTTGGTGTTTTTCTTGCAAAACGTTTATTTTCACCATAGATTCTGACATGCAATAAGTCCAAACTTGATAAAACTTCATTTTCACAGTTTCTAAAGCATTTTTATCCATAAAACTATAGATCTAAATGTTATTTCGGTTAAAAATCGTTTTTGTCCATAATATGATACAAATCTTTATAAAAACTCATTTTTATGCATTAGATCTTACATGCAAGTTGTTATTCAGGTAAAAACAGTAAAATAATGATAAAGGAGTGATTTCTACCGGATGAAAATGGATGGATGGTGTTTTAGACGAATTTGAGCTCCAAAATCGGTTGAAAAGCTTGAAAACCGAAAGGACTTTGATCCTCCTTGTTTGCCTTGATGTTTAACCGTTTTTTATGGTGGATTTTGTGGACAAAAGGGGCTGGAAATCACTGGATTTAGGGGGGGTTTCTTGAGAGATTTTTAGTGTGTGTTTTGTTTTTGTGTTTTGTAAAATGGTAAAATGAAAAGAAATTAAGAAAAGTAATGAAAGGGGTCTTGGGACAGGCTAAATGGCAGTAAATGAGTGTCTATTCTCGAGTTTGATTGGGGGTTGGTGTTATAAAAACGAGACAAGTCTAAAAATTCAAAAAAAATCGGTTTTGGTCCATCCAGGACGCCGCACAAGGTGTATGTGCGTCGTCCTGGACCTGTTTTGTAAAGATTTTTGTGATTTTTCCGTTTTTGCGTTATTGTTTCGTAGGACCTTTTCGTTACCTAAAAGTTCTTTATTATGGTACGTTATGAACTTAGGAAAGTTCATTAGGTGTTTTCTTGGTATTAGGACTTATATAAATCGATTCCGGGTGTGATTCCGACACTGACCCTTTTCCGGTAATTGAAAAGTTAAAGACAACGGCAGGCAATATGAGAGACATAGAGTATAGAATGCACCAGAAATTGGACGGTTGTCACACGTGGCACAGTTCGTGTTTGAGTTTCTGGAAGGATTCGTCATGTTCTTTACCCCAATTAAAATCTTTATCCTTCTGAGTAGGTTCGGTCAGGGTTTTAACGATCTTTGAGAAATTCTCAATGAACCTTCGATAATAGCCGGCCAACCCTAGGAATTGTCGGATTTCCGTAGGAGTCGTTGGGGCTTGCCATTTCTCGATCGCTTCGATCTTTCCTGGATCGACATGAATTCCTTCTTGGTCGATCACATGACCAAGGAAGCGTACTTCTCGGAGCCAAAATTCGCACTTCGAGATTTTTACGTACAGTTTCTAATCTCTAAGGAGTTCTAGAATGAGTTTCAAATGTTTCGCGTGATCCTCCTTGTTCCTTAAGTAGATGAGGATGTCATCTATGAATACGATCACAAATTTTACCAGATATGGTTTACACACCCTGTTCATCAGATCCATGCACACCGCTGGTGCGTTGGTCAGACCGAAAGGCATAACGAGGAATTCGTAGTGCCCATATCGACTTCGAAAAGCGGTTTTTGGAATGTCCGTCTCACTGACTCGAACCTGATGATGACCAGAACGGAGATCGATCTTAGAAAAATAAGTTGCTCCTTACAACTGGTCTAACAGATCATCGATTCTAGGGAGTGGGTATCGGTTCTTGACGGTCAGTTTGTTCAGTTCGCGGCAATCGATAGACATTCGGAAGGATCCGTCTTTCTCTTTCACGAAGAGGATTGGGGCTCCCCTAGGGGACGAGCTTGGAAGAATCAGACCATGATCTAAAAGTTCCTGCAACTGTTTTGACAGTTGGTGGTGCCAGACGATACAGGTTCTTGGCAACCGGTGTTGCGCCAGGAACGAGGTCTATTCGGAATTTCACTTGTCGATGCGGCGGTAGCCCGGGTAGATCCTCTGGAAAGATCTCTAGATGATCCTTGACTACAGGGATGTCTTGTACTCAGTTCTCTTCGGGTTTACGTTCAACGACATGCGCTATCGCAGTCCTTTTTGAGGTATTTGAGCATTTTTACAATAGAGACGATACGAAGTTGTTGTCCAGGTTTATCTCCCTGTACAACGAGGGTCTCACCGTCTAAGAGCGGGATACGAATGAGTTTGTCGAAACAGACGATCTCGGCTCGGAAACGTTATAACCACTCCATTCCGACGATAATGTCAAAGTTTTTCAGCTCTACCGGGATCAAGTCAATGGGGAAACTTTTGTCGGCTAGGCACATTGAACATCCTAGGATTATATCCTTAGCTTCGAACTCTTGAACATTAGCATATTCGTTAGTAAAGCTATCATTAAGAACTTTAGATCCTAGGTTAATAAGGGGTCTAAATTCTAAGGACAAAGCTTCTCTCAGCTCCTGAGTCGAACAGTATAGATCATAATGGTTATTTATAGAAAACACACCTGTTACTCCGTGCGGGTCCTGGCGGGCTTCCTCAGTTGTGACCACAAAGGCACGACCGCGGCCTCGCCCGCCGTGGTTTGTTTGGGCATTCTGGAGCTTGGGGCAGGTGTTCCTGAGGTGTTTGTCACTTCCACACTCAAAGCACACTGTCTTCTGGCCCTGGTTGCCTGTACCCTATGTGCAGTATCTTGCAAAGTGGCCCACCTTCTGGAACTTGTGACACGCCGGGCAGTTCCCGATGTGATGGTAATGGCAATTGTTACACTTGGGGTGCGGCCCAGTGTAGGTTCGGGGTCCAGTTGGTGGTGTGGGTGCGGGTGCAGCAATCACCGTATAGTTGCGGGTGGTCTTGGCTTTCTTGTTCTTGTCGCTTCTTCTCGGTGTTTGTTCAGTTTTCCTTTTCTCACCCACCTCTTTCTTGGAGGATGATGGGGTGGAGAGAAGGTTGCTTGTCAGTCGGTGCGCCAGGATGATTGCACTCTAGAGTGTTTGTGGTTCAGCGGAGATGACCATTCCCCGGATTTCGGGAACAAGACCGGAGATGTATCGGTCAATCTTGTTCTCCTCGGGAGTTACCAGCCTTGGAACTAGTCGGGCCAGCTCATGGAATCGGGTAGTGTACCCCTCGATGTCGTTTCCGACCATCGTATGATCCCACAGCTCTGCCTCGAGCTTTTTCACTTCTCCCTTATTATTCTTCAACCAGGAGTTTCTTGAACTCATCCCATGTAAGGGAGTAGGCAGCCTCGCGTCCTCGGGTTCGAACAACACTGTTCCACTAGGACAGGGCCCTTTCGTGGAGCACGCAGGAGGCGTACTCCACTTTGTCAGCTTCGGCACATCGGTTGATGTGCAGGGCCAATTCGATGCTTTCGAACCATGATACTAGTCCTACAACACCAGTGGTGTCGTGAAACTCCTTAGGCTTACATGACATGAAACCCTTGTAGTTGCAGATGGGAGGGTTTTGGTTCTGGTTGCCTCCCTGATGTTGTTGTTGCTGTTGTTGCTGTTGCTGCTGTTGTTGTTGCTGCTATTTCTGTTGTTGTTGCTCTTGTTGTTGCTGCTGCTGCTGGTTGTTGTTGTTGTTGTTGTTGTTGTTGTTGCTGTTGTTGTTGTTGTTGTTGCTCATGTTGTTGTTGCTGCTGCTGATTGTTGTTATTGATATTGTTGCTTATCCCTGCCGTGATCTGAGCGATCATATTGGGCATGGCAACGTTTAGCTAAGCAGCGACCTGCTCGGATATGAGGCAAGCGTTACTTCGCTTAGGAGCCATGATTCTACAACAGAAAAGGAGATCCAGTTTAGAATGCACGAATAGGATGCGATAAGAATTTTAAATAATAAGCAACAACAATGATAACACTACAGTAATATGGAAGGATAAACGGCACACGCACGATAACGATCAGAGACATAATAATATGATTCAACAATATAGACAAGTACGGAAAATAAGTAGAAATTTCATTCAATAATACGATAATTTGATACAAGATCCACAATGTGAAAAGGTTCAATACAAGTACAGTACAATACAAAATAGAATGCGAACTAGCTTTAAGTCGTGTACATATGGAAAAATACGACTTAAGATCACGATACAGTACATAAATGAAATGACTAGTGACGCCTATCTAGGAACATCTTCGCAAAGATGACCGCAATCGGGGTCCCCATAATCATGCATGCGCTGAAGAGACGCTGCATTGTCCTCGCCATGGCTTGAGCCGACGAGATGACTCGCATCGACTGCCCTGACAGCTAATGTGCTGCATCAGAGACTTCACATAGGAGAAGACCCTGCTGTTGGGCCTCTTCCGTGAGTCCCTGTAGGTCTCAACGGAGTTGTAGGAACGTTGTTGGGGGCGACCCCAGAGTAGGCGGCATCAACGTCCTGGATGGTCCTGCGCCGTCGGGGCGCTGCATCTGCTGATCTCGGAACTGTTGTTCCTGAAACTGTCGCTCCCAATGGTAACGATCCATAGTCGGCGTACGTGAAGCCCCTGCGTACGGATCTCCGAAAGGCATCATGGGAGGAGCGGGTCTGGATGGGTCGGGAGTCTGTCCAACCATCCTGTCTGGCAGACGGCCGGGTAGGACAACCTGCTTACGAGCAGTCATCCTCACGCGGGGTCCGTGCTGCTGGGGCGGTGCTGCAACGGGCTTCGGGGGTGCAGCTGGTAGCACGGTCCTCGGACTGGAGGTGACGAGGCTGCTCGAGAAGGCCATCGAGCTCTCCTCTATGGGGTCGGTGGTCTCATGGCGATGGGCCTCTGAAGCGGTGAGGTCGTTCGAGAACTCCTGCGAGTAGACGGCCCACGAAAGTGAGTAAGACTACGACCTCGAGCGAGACGGTGAGCGGGAGTAAGATGATCGAGACATGTCGAATCTGTGAATAACGAGTCACGTGAGAACAGTGGAAAACTAAAGAAAAGTGTAACTGAAGTGCATGCACGGGTCAGTCACGTGAGAATCGGGAATCGATAAGACCAGGAAATTTTCAACTCAAAAACCGTTAACAATAGCAATCACTTTCTGTTCTCGCATAATTTATTTTAAATTAGGCGTAGTTGATCAAGTTACGCGTAGTTAAAAACAATTCATGCAATTGCGGAATTAATCTACTAAAGTTTGAACCCGTGAAATGATTTTTCTAGAAAAGCCTTGGTTATAGTTTGGTTTCGAAAATTTTTGAAAAATTTGAAAACCGTTTTCACTATAACCTGTGCTTTGATACCAAGTCTGTCAGACCCCGCTAAAGCGGAAACAGGAGGTGCGAAGAGAAAGAATATCATTACACGAGTCATAATAAAATGCAACGGTTTGAAGTCATTTAAATAGAATTAAAAAGTTTACAAGTTCGAAAAATAACCAACTATACTTCAATTCCTAGCAAACAAATACATCATTAAACATTTTCATAAAAATTTCCAAAATTAGACAATGAACATGGTCTTCTCCCGATTCATATCTCACGCAACTTTCCTGACCCGCCCACGCTTTGCACTTCAATTCTTACACTTGATTTCCTGAAACATGAGATAAAGTGTCAACTACATAAAGTAGTGAGTGAGTTACAGCTTTCTAGTTCTCGACTAAAAAGGTTCCGACAAGTATATATGTATGAAAGATTTCTCAAAAGAAATGAAGCGGGGCTACGCTTAAAATATATACTTATAAAATATTCACATGGCAACAAGGTATAGCAATACCTTAATATTCGAATAGCTCTAATTCTAGCTACTAGAGCAAACAGCTCGTCATAGTCAACTCCTACTTCATGTGTGTAGCCCTGTACAACCAACCGTGCTTTGTTCTTGATTACTATTCCCCGCTCATCTATTTTGTTCTTGAAGATCCACTTGGTACCAATCACTTTTTTTCCCACTCGGAAGCACAACTAGTGTCCAAACAGCTTGTAACTTGAATCGTAGTAACTCCACCTGCATTGCTTCGACCCAGCTAGGATCCCTGATAGCTTGCTCGATTTTCTTTGGAGTTAATTGAGAAAGGAAACACACAAAAAGGCATTCATTGAAACTTTGGTGAAGTTGTTTTCTTGTTTTGACTGTGGAGTGTACATCATGATTTGGTCCAATGGATGATTCTTGTTAATTATTTGTGTTTGAAACGGATCTTCTGAAATCTCCCCATCCAAGTTCGAATCATTTTGCTCAGGAAGATCATGGGAAATAGAATGTGGAGAGGGAATAGGCTCTTCTTCTTGAGAGCGAACAGTATCTTCTGGAGTAGGACTGATAAATTGATCATCGTCGTTTGAACTTGGAACCTCATCCTCCTTTGTACTGCTCGATGCACCATCATCAGCATGGGAATCTAAATTGCTCGCAGGGTCAGTGTTGTTGGGTTGATATATTCCAGGTGGATCAATGCTAATGTATGGAAAGAATATGAATTGATCATGTTGAGGAGATGGACCAGTAGACTGTGATTGACCAGTTTTAACATTGGGGCCAGTAGAAACGGGGTCACCAATATTAACTTGAGAACCAGTAGTAACATTTGAATGTCCAGTATTAACTGTATGACTAGTTTTAATAGTGGTACCAGTATTATCTGTTTGAAAAGTTTAAACTGATTGGCCAGTATTAATTGGTGCCCAGTAGTAACTGGTTCTCAAGTATTAACATATTTACCCATAGGAACGCCACTTCCAGATTCATTATTCTTTTGTCCTATAAAATAAGCATTCAAAGACTTAGTTACTTCATCAATATTAAATAACCAATCCGGTCTTTCTCCTGCAGCATTAAGAGTCTTCTCGTTGAAGGAAACATTTGTGCTTTCATCCATAAGTGTTGTCTATATGTTGTAAACTTTGTATGCTTTGCTCTGAGTTGAGTATCTGACGAAGAAACCTTCGGTGACTTTGCTATCAAACTTCCCCATATATTCTTTAGTATTTAAGATTGTACACGGACACCCAAATGGTTTAAAGAAGCTTATGAATGGCTTTCTCTCATGAAAGAGCTCATATGGGGTCTTTGTTTGTGAGTTGATAATCAATACTTTGTTCTGCACATAGAAGGCAGTGTTAACTGCTTCTGCCCATAAAGTAATAGGAAGTTTGGAGTCAGCAAGCATGGATCGTGTTGCCTCTATAAGAGTTTTGTTTCTTCATTCTGCCACTCCGTTTTGTTGAGAAGTACTTGGAGCACTATATTGTCGTTCAATTCCTTTTGCAGAGCAAAACTCATCCATCTCGTGATTTTTGAACTCAGTTATATTGTCACTACGGAAGATCTTCACCTTCTTTTCTGTCTTGTTTTCAATTCGTGATATGAAAGATCGTAGATGATCACCTGTTTCATCTTTAATCCCAAGAAAGAAAACCCAAGTATATCTTGTAAAGTCATCAGTAATAACTAAACAGTAATACTTCTTTCCTAGACTCATAACATGTGACGTCCCGTCATTTTTAGATATTTTTATTTTCGTATTATTTTATTTTTATTCGCAATTATTTCGACCCTTGTATTTCGCTTTTGTATTTACTCACGGTTTATTATTGAGAATCGGGTTTTATGTGTTTTAACTGATTCGTCCCTTGAGACGTAATCTTTATATTTACCTAAGTGCCAAATAGTTAGTATTCCCGTGGTAATAAGTTAGGGTGTTTACGCCAAATTTGTCGGTTAACGTATTCTTTATCTTGGATAAATCGTGCTTTGCTCGTGTTTGTGCTTATATCGAAAAGTACGTATCTCGAAATCGGAATTGAAATCGAATCATTTAATGAACCCTAATACCAAGAAAACGCATAATGAACTTGCCTAATTTCATTTCATAACTAATCGTAAACTTCCAACTAACGAAAATGCTTAACGATAACGAAAAACGAAAAATTCCCAAAAATACAGATAGTTACGCTAGCGTAACTAGCTTGCAGGTTTGCTTGGGTGCAGTTACGCTGCGATAGTTACGCTGCGTAACTAGCGTGCAGCAACTTGTGTTTTGTGTGTGAGTCATCAATACGTGTCTAACCTTGTGCCACCTTCCCTACAGGTGTCAAGACACCATCTAATACAGGTTCTATCCCTGTAAATGCATCGTTCAAGTGTTTCGTCCCATTTTTGCAATCACACACGCACACATAATACACTTTTGATCAAAAACTTCTATTCTCCCCTTTTTCCAATTCTCTTTGTGGCTGTAAATTCCAGCAAGATACAAGTTAAATTCATCCATAAACATCACAACAAATTGTTGTTGTCAGCAAAGGGAGCTAGAGGTAGTCACCCATTTGGTAGTTTGCATTAATTTATATCATTTACAGGTCGAAATCACCGTCAAACAACAAGAACTCTCCATCAAATCATGTTTGATCATCACACATTCACTTTCTTTGGGGTAAAATATCTAATCCTAACTGTTTTTACTAAGATTATCTATTGCATGTAAGATCAAACATATAAAAATATGATTTCTAAAGTTTTATAACCCATTTACATATAAAACGGGTTTTTTTTATAAATCATTACTTAAATCTTAGCTTTTGCGCTTAAAAAGTTGTTATAAATTGTCATGTATAATGTATTTAGATGTTTTTATCATTATATATCGAAATCTACCACCAAAAGATGAAATTCCAACACGAAAACGATTTTTGTCGAAATGGAGGAGTTGATCTAACTTACTCTGGCGTACCTACAGTTACGCCTAGCGTAACTACTATTATGTTGGCGTAACTACTGTTACGTTGGCGTCACTACAGTTACACCACGTAACTAAAATCAGGTCCCGAAACCTTATTTAATCCGCTGTAATACGCAACCTTAAGCTCGATATTTCATGTATCTTTTAAGAAATAACTATAATGACTTTAACTTATATTAAAGTGGCATATTGAACATATAAACACCTTTTTGTGTTGGTAAATTGGATTAAATATCGTTATAAATTGTAAGCGGGTAAGTGTTTGTAAAAAAAATTGGATTTAAAAACCATAACTTGGAAGCGCTGCCAGAATTTGCAATTTATGATTTTAAACAATTCCGAAACGCTCGTATAAGTAAACTTATATATAAAAGTAACATATTATGCAAGAAAATCGTCTTTTGACTCAAAGACGCTAATCTATTCATAAATGTCATAATATGTATTTAAAACGAACGTTTTTAACTACTTTTCAATAAATAAATCTTCTTACAATTTGCGATCCTCGTCTAAATTCATCAAAAATGTTTTCTTTGACAAATCTTTATAAAAGCATTTTTAAAGTCATGTAAAATATTTTGAAAACTAAAGACTTTAAACTTTTTAAATGTCAAAGTTTGACTTTCACGTTGACTTTGACTTTTATAAAGTCAACATCTTTGATTTTGACCAAGTCAACATTTATGACGTTGACCTTGGTCGGTCTTAATAAAACTTGGTTCAATATTCGATTTCAACCGGTATTCCTGTTAGTTCTTTTTCGACTCGGAATACCATTTCATTTTAATTGTCGTTTATGACGTGAAATGTCGATATCTTACCGATCGGCCCTTTTTGGCGTGGAACATCGTCTTCTTAATCCGTCATCATGAATCAACTTAATAAACGTTGGAATATTCTAATAAAATTAAATTTAACTGACAAGGCTAAACCGGACTAGACTTATAGAGATACTGAAACTATGTTATTTATTGTTTAAGGCACTTAGACGGTGGAGTTGTAGCTCCGTGATTGTGTAACCGAGATTTCTGTTGAAGCTTTCACTGTGAGTTATTCGTAGCCCTTGTCTTTAATATTTTTGGGCTGGAAAGCGTATTTTAAAATGTTTGCATGTATGCGGAATGTTATTGATTATCTTGTTTACCAGTGAATTAGGTTTGCCTTAGATTAGGTATCATTAGGCTCAATTGGCCCCCCTTATAAACTTGATTAAGGTTTTGCACGCCGTTTCATATATATAAACAGATCTGTTTGGGTTTGACCGAACCCTCATCGCTCGTTAGGCTGTCCCTAGGAGAGGATGTTATGGCCGTATTTCATAAATGGTTGCTTTTGGATTGATACCCCTTAGGATAGGGGATAAACTAATTGGTCAGGTTCAGTGTATGATAATCTAGGTATAGTACCTCTCACTATTGGTTGTTGAAAACAAGATATATCATTTGAACTTAACATGTTTGTTAAAATTGTCGTTGGGTCACTTTTTACTTAAAATTGCGAATAATTTACCAACATGTTGTTGATGTCCTTTTTAACGCTTTTCAGGAGTTTGAGGATGTTCTTAATCATGCCATGCTTCTTTTGGGATCATTTATTTTTCTTATTTGGAAATTACTTTGTTTGATGTAATTCCTATAGGATCCGTTTCTATGACATTTGAAGTTGTAATTGTACTTGGCGTTGTGACGCTTTTGTCTTTCTAATGTACTCTGTAAACTTTTTGTATGATTAATGTTATTTCGATGTTTTGTTTATTGGTTGTAATGTTGTAATCCTTGACTCTTGATATCGTAACTGGAACACCTCGTGTTTTCGCTTCAAGCGGGGTGTGACATAGCATGTGTTGGATCAAAGAGATCCATGTGCAATAAGTGTAAACTTGACAGATTTGAGTTGGTGTCCTTGATTTTATGAGATGATTTATGTTGTTTACCCTTAAGACATGCAATACAATGATCGCTGCACATGAATTATGTTTGTGGTAAACCCCTGACCAACCCATTTTTCACCAGTTTATTCATGTGTCTAAAATTCATATGACACATTCTTCTGTGCCATAGAGATGATTCATCCAGTGACTCTTTTGAAATGAAACAGTTTTCTTTAAATTCCGAATTATTTTGACCCATGTCTAAACAGTAAACATTCTCTTTCCTAGGTGTTCTTAGTAGAATCATACTTTCGTCAACTACCTCAAACTTAGGATGAAGAATGATACATTCGGTTTTAGTAAAGAGCACTTTGTTATCTTTATCACAAAATTGAGAGACACTAACCAAATTATAGTTTAATTCTTGAACAAAGAAAACATTTTCAAATGTAACTATACCATTATTGATGGTACCCTTTCCAGTAATTCTTCCACCTATTGGATTTCCTCCAAAAGCAACATAGCCTCCGTCGTATTCAAAATAATCTTTGAGCTTCAACTCGTTGCCTGTCATGTGCCTAGAGCAGCCACTCTCCACATGCCACGTATCACCTTTCTTGACACCTGGCTTGCTCTGCACATGTAAAGAGGGTTAGTTTCTTTTAGGAACTCAAACCAAAGTAGTCTTGGGTTTTCCTTTTTCATTGATGTAGTCAAAACGTTTGAAATGGTATGCATGTTGCTTTAATTGTGCATTTGATGAGTTACTACTGTCAGAATTACTACTGGTGACTTTCATGTAGATTCTACTGGTAGAGTTTCTATGGGTAGAGTTTCTACTGGTAGTTCTCCAGTAGTTTCTACTGGCAGTAGTATTTTTATGAAAATTTGGATTTTTTTTCTTTTTATGCACATTCGTTGAGCTCACAAATTTTTTAGTTATCCTACCAAATCTAGGTGTTGTGTTAGACTTGTTTCTATTATATCCAATACCATGACGATGATTTTTATTATAGAAACAGTCCACAGTCATATGATTGTGTTTTCCACAAATTTCACAACTTCTAAAAACGTTTTTCCCTCTCTGTTGAGTGATCTTTTGATTCCAGTGTAGGTAATTGTGATGATGAAGACATAATTATTAATTTAGATATTACTGACTGATCGTTTAAGATTTGTAAATATTAAAATTTAAATCTTATTTGCTCATACCAGTTGTTAGGTCTGAGTAAGATCCCAATTACTTGATATACATATAATTAATTAATCTTGTATGATTGAATCAATTGCAAATGAGTATTCAAACGTTAATTATCATTCTTGATAAACACACAGTACTTGTTAACACATTATAGCGGAATTATAACTTTTAACAAATTGAATAACACTCAGTTTCGATTCAATAAAAACGAAAACCGAAATACATGATTCAAGCTCCCTCTTTATACACAATAAATGGAGCTTTGATAATGACGAATCTTAGAAAATCTTCTAAAAAGATAGAAGATTTTATCTAACTAAATTCCTAAACTTTCGGTTCAAGACATTATGGAACTGACTAACTCAGACCCATAATGTTAGTCACTCATACTCAAAATAGTCACTCAAAATCAAAATGACTCAGACTCAAAGTCACTCAGACTCAGACTGAGACTTTAATAAAACAGACTTATACTTTGGGTTTAATTGCTGATTTTCCCAGCAACCTTCAGAAGAGTGGCTTATGTGGAAGGTCTTCAACACAACTTACTGAGTGTAAGTCAAATCATTGACGATGATAATGAAGCTAGATTCAGGAAACAAGCTGGGAAATTTATTACTTAAAAAGAAAACCTCTGCTATTGGCAAGAAGAGAAAGAGATGTGTTCTCTTTATATATGAGTACTGCCAATGATGAAGTGAGACATGCTTGTTTACTGAGACAAAGGAAGAGTTGAATTGGTTATGTCACAAAAGACTTTATCATTTGAATTTCAAAAATATCAACATTCTCTCAAAGAACAAACTGGTTAGAGGTCTCTCTGAGCTCTGACCTGGTCAAAAGACAAGGTCTGCTTAGCCTGTGTTCTTGGAAAACAAACTAAGGTTCAATTTCCATTCAAAATGTTGCACTCAATTGATGAATCTATGTATATGCTGCATATGGATCTCTTTGGTCGCATAGCAATTGAAAGTGAAGGAGACAAGAAATACACCTTGGTTATAGTTGATGAGATCACTAGATATACTTGGGTGATATTCTTAAGGACTAAAGGTGATGCTGCAGAAGAAAACATCATTCCGATCAAGAGGAAAAAAAAACAGAAGAACACATTGGTCAAACAAATGAGAAGTGTCATGGAACTAAGTTCAGAAATGCCACATTAATAAACTTCTATAATAAAAGAGGAATTGTTTAGAACTTTGCAGCTGCTAGAACTCCACAACAAAATGGAGTTGATGAAAAATGAAATAGAACTCTGACTGAAGCTGCAAGAACCATGCTTTTCTATGGGAAAATGAAGATCAGTTTCTGGGATGAGGCTGTAAACACTACTTGCTTTCCTTAAAACATATCAATCTTTGTGAAGAAGCATGAAAAAACTGCCTATGAAAAGTACCACAACAAAAGTTTTAGCTATTCACTATTTTCACATCTTTGGGAGTAGATGCTATATCTTGAATCAAAGAGATCAACTTTGAAAAAAGTCTCCCAAAGTTGATGAAGGCTTATTTGTTGGGTACTCTATCTCTAAGGCATTTAGAGTTTACAATGAAAAAAGAAAGGTGGTAGAAGAAACGATCAATGTTACTTTCGATGATACAACTCAATCTGACAAAGATGAACTGACTACTCAGACTGACTATGAATTAATAAATGATATGTGTGATGAGTTATTAACTACATCCTTTGAGTCTGATCCTATTCAACATGATGATATGAATAATCAAAGTCAGAATCCTGACTCTGAAAGTGAAAAGATGAGTTGCCAAGCAAGACTGTTGAAGACATTCAGACTGATCAAGATGAAGAATTAACTCAGGTTGAAGAATCTACTCAGACTGAAGGAACTCATATTGAAGAAACTCTTGAATCTCCCAGATCTCCAAAAGTCACTCAGTCTGACAATGATACTTGTGACATTCCGTCCAATGTCATCTAGTTCTAATCCATGTGAAATCGTGCTTTGACGATACAACTTTGTATGGCTAGAACTTGGACAAGATCAACAAAAACAAAAACCTCACCAAGGATTGACCCCGGCGGGTCATTTCCCAAGGCTAAAGTGGCCCGAACGGGTCAAGCCTCAAGGCAAAACGGGCTTGGGCGGGTCAGAACGGAGAAAAAAAACAAAATTGGAATTTTTGTCAAATTCTCATTGGGAAATATGGGTGGTTGATTCCTGCACCATGGTCACGTGGGAAGACCAGGGTTTCTGCCCAAGGCTCACTCAAACACCTCACTCACCTCACTTCTCCAATTTCACACATACATATACTCCCATATCTCTCTCTCACTCTCATTTCCATTCAAAATAAAACACACACACACCAACATACTCTCTCTTACTTCCAACTCAAGAAAACACACCCAACTCTAGTGAATTCCAAAGCTAAAAACCAAGAACATCACCATATTCAATCATCCCCATCTATTTCCATCACCTCCTCCACTTTTTTCTACCAAAATCACCATCATCTTCATCACCCAAGAACTCTTTTCTCCATCTCAGCGTGTAAGTATCCTTCCTAACCTCTAATTATTGTGTTTTCTTGTTTGCATGTTCGTTTTATATGAATATGAGCAATATCCTTGAATTTTGAACACAAAAACGAGCACAGCTAGAGACACGGGCGGGTCCCTTTTCAAAGAGAACTTATCCCGTACGGGCCTTTGACAGATGGTGGTTTTTGCTACCTTTTGTCCCATTTTTGTTGTTATCAAACTTAAATCTCTTATATTTCCTTGTTGTATGTGTGTTCCAGTATCTTGAGGACTTTAGAATCACTTCTCACTCGCCTCTATCGTTGGACCAAGTGTTTATTCGGTTAAAATCATGGTACGTAGTCTCTAAATCCTTAGCCATAACGATCTAACCCTTGCATGTGGTTTTTCAGTCATGAAACTGAGTTTTGGTTACTTAGTCTTGTTTCCGAAAGCTGTGGTCTTTGGTTGGAATTATTTGAAAGAAAAAGGTATATTTTACACCATCTCTGCATGGACCAGACGGGTTGGTTTCATGCATGAAAACCACCCGGCTAAAGTGTCACACCCCGCTTGGAAGCGGAAACGCAGGGCGTTCCAGTTATAATATCATGAGTCAAATGTTACAACAACACAACCAATAAACCAACATTAAAATAACATTAATCATGCCAAGTGTTTACAAAATACAATACAAATTCATAAGCGATAAATCGCCTAGTACGAATGTATTACAAAACATAACAAAACGGAACAACAAAGACATTACAACAAGTATCACATGTTCCGAAATACACAAGACAAATATCCCAAAAGCACAAATGGCATGATCAACAGGAATCCTTAGTTTCCTGCAAAGCGTTAAAACGACATCAACAACATGTTGGTGAATTATTCGCAAATTTAAAGTAAAAGTTGACCCATCGACAATTTTCATCAAAACAAAGTTAATTTCAAATGATATATCTTGCTTTCAACAACCAATAGTGAGAGGTACCTTGCCTAGACTATTCATACACTGAACCTGACCGTACAACCCCAAATCCTGAGGTCGCCAACCAAAGGTAACAAATCAATTAACCGGCCATAACTTCCACTCCTAGAAACATTCTACCGAGCAGAGAGGGTTAGGTCTATAACCCATATAGATCTATATATATGTAAAACCGTTGGGCTCAAAGCTTAACAAGTGTATCAGGGGGCCCCAACAAGGGCTAATGGCTTAATCTAAGGCAGACCTAATCCACTAGGCAAACAAGATAATCAACAACATTCCGCATACAAGCAGACATTTTAAAATACGCTTTACAGCCCAAAATATTTAAAACAAGGGCTACGAATAACTCACTGATATAACTTCAGCAAACAAGTATCGGGTACACCAAACACGGAGTTACAACTCCACCGCCTAAGTGCCTTAAACAATAAACAACATAGTCTCAGTATCTCTATAAGTCTAGGTCCGGATTAGCCTTGTCGGTTAAGATTAAGTTAAATAAGATAATCCAAATATTAATAGGTTTAAATGAGGTGACGTATTTAGAAGGCGACGTTCCGCGTCAAACAGGACCGCTCGGAGAGATATCGGCATTCCACGTCATAATCGTCAACAGGAGATGAATGATAATCCGAATCGAAGTGATTACAAGGAGTATCGGTTAATAAGATATCGTTATCAAGTTTCAATAGATCGACCAAGGTCAACGGAAACAATGTTGACTTGGTCAAAGTCAAACGTAAGGAATGTTGACTTTATAAAAGTCAAAGTCACAGATGTTGACTTATGAAAGTCAAGGTATATTATGTTGACTTATGAAAGTCAAATCAATTTAAAAGTCCAAATTGACACTTTGAATAATTTGAAGTGTTTTCATACCAAAATATTTAGAGTAAAATCCTTTTCAAACCATTTACAAAGTTTGCCGCAAAACATATTTTGATGACTTAAAACGATGATCAAGTTGAGGCGAAGATTTAATACATCGCAAAGAGGTTGAAAACATCCGTTTTAAGTAATATTATGATATTTTTGATTGCGTTGGCGTCTTTGAGTCCAAAGACAATATTATCGCATAATATGTTATTTTTAGGTACTTAAGTGTTTTAATGTCGTAACAAGATGTGAAATGAATTTCGGCAGAGCTTCCGCGACGTATATTATTAATCCAAATTTTATACACTTTCCCGCTTATCAACAATTGTAATTTAAATCTCAATCATAATACATAATACAATAATAGGTTGATTACGATACTTTCGGTTAGATTACATTTTAATATACTTCGTCCATACGCAATCCAAATCCGATAATACGTTATGTGTTGGTCTAATATTTACTCCTAACCGTTTTCAAGGCTAAAACCGAATAACAATGGATAATGGAAATGAAACGAAAGATTCTCAAAGATAACAATTATACCGTTAGCACCCGCAAGATTTGACAAGGATGGAATCCGGAACCGAGGACTTCGGTGACGTGGTACTGAGGTCAATTCCTCCTCCAAAACACAAGACACACACCGTTAATAAGGGTTCACAATATAACAAGTTTAGGGCGCAAACTTAACGGATTTACAGAATCCAGAATCTGGTCTACGACCGCGCCGCGGTGGCATGACCGCGCCGCGGTCGTCATCAGACGACCAAATTTTACAAAAATCGTTGTATGTTGGAAAATCATCTTTTTATGTAATAGATCCAAACATGCAAGTTCTGGAAACATCAAAATACTTTTAAACAACCATTTTGTCAAGCTTTTCACCATTTAATTCAAAGATCCCTTTTACATTTTATAAAAATCTTGATTTCAAAGATTATCACCCATCCAAACTTTACAAAAATCATTTCTAAGTAGTTAGATGATACATGCATTAAGTAATTCAAAGGAAAAACAGTAGAGATTAATTATTATACCCCAAAGAAAATGAAGATGGGATGATCTAACACGATTTGAAGAAGATCCTTGATGTTTGATGGTGATTTTCGACCCGAAAATGCTATAACCCAAGTAAACTTCCAAATGGATGACCAACCCTAGCTTCCCATGATGATGCAAACGATTTTATGGAGGTAAAAGTGGTGATTATTTGAGGTTTACTTGCTGGAAATCTCAGTCACAAGATGAAGAAATGAAAGAAAATGGGTGTTTGGGTGTGTTAGCTTCAAGTAGAGAGAGAGAGATGTAAATCTTGTGTGTGTGTTGGAATGAAATGAAAATGAACATGTTAGACAGCTAAATGAGACATAAACCTGCTCCACATGAAGTGTTGACACGTTTGGGGGCAGGTGTCAAGATTTGGTAACATGCAACTATGACTCACAACTCAACAAAATATTGTCTGTCCAGGGGATGACCGCGGCGCGGCCAGATCACCGCGGCGCGCCCAGTCTGTCTCCTGGATTGGCTCCGTTTTGTTCGTGTTGTCGATACGTACATGTATTCGTTTAGGATTCCCGATTGTTTAACAAATGAACTTAGTCAAGTTCATCTTAAGTATTATTGGTATTATGATTCATTTTAAATGATAACATTTAAGTTTTGATTCAAGAAACGCACGATTTCGGTAAAAGATAACCAAGTGTAAAAGCACGGTTTCTCGAAGAAAAAAAATACGTTAACCGACAATTTGGCATAACCTCCTAACTTATATTCATGAGCATACTAACTATTTGGCACTTAGATATAAAATCAACTTACGTCTCAAGGGACGAATCAAAATAACCACATAAAACCCGATTCTCAACAATAAACCGTGAGTAAAACAAAGCGAAATACAAGGGTCAAAACAATTGCGAATAATATTAAAATAACAACGGTAACTTAAGTACCTCAAATAGACGGGACGTCACATAAAGCAACCCGGGCGGGTCTTCTGGGCAGATTGCCATTTTCGTCGTTTTTCTATCTTGTTGGTACTCTTAACGTTATGTAACACTTGTTATTGTTTTGCTTAGTATATCTCAGTAGGAAGGAGCCTCTGTGATCGTGATCCTCGCTATCAAATCACCCTCTCGATTAAGGTACGATCATAGTAACATTCTTATCGCTTTACTCGATATTGTGAACCGTTGTGTCCAAACGAACGTACCCATCCCCGATACTTTGCCAATATGAAATTGTGTAAATGCTAAACTGAATATGTCGAGATAGTATTCTCGGTGTATATTGGCGATGTTAATAAGATATTAGCCATTAGAAACCATCCTGTGAATTGCATACAATTTGGTTAAAGTCGGTACGTTACGTAATGGACATGCACCTTTTTATGAGGACACCCTTTTCGGACATTTGAATTGACGCTATTTCGGTTGATTATTGTTAGGGTATCACTCGTCTTAGGAAAAGCACTTCGTCTTTACGCCCGCTTAGCCAATCTCTTAAACGTGAGTTACTGAACCCCTCTTTTTACATTTTTGTACTTATTTCGGGGTGGAAAGCATGATCTAAACTCTTTTATCAACTTTATGTTTTTCGTCATAAAATTGACATCATTTTCTAAACCTTTATGTGATTGTATGTGTAACAAACTCGTCATTTAATTGACATCTTTTATCAAAACTTGGTAGGAATATAAGCCTCTCGCATGTGTCAATCTATCAAAACAGTGCCCACTTACTCACACTATTAACTTTTGCTAAAGACGTGAATAATATGAATATCGCTATATAGGAAATGATTGTTCCTCACCTTGAATGGCAACTAGGGTGCATATTATTACTTGTTTCTCCTCGTAGATATTGCGGGGAAAGGGGCCTCACAGTTGGTTAAATTGGTTTAGTTGTGATCGCTTGTACTTATATTATGCCAGTGATTTTAGTTACCATCTAGATGCAATCACATCACTTATACGCTACATGTTTACGAATCAATAATCGTATTTGTTGGGTTATGATATGATAATACTGGTGAAGTTAGTTAGTCTGGTAGGTAAGTTTGTTAATACTGGTGAGTGATAATACTGGTGGCTATAGTTTCTACTGATGGTCAAGTATTGGAGATTACTACTGGTGATATTACCACTGCTGACTTAATACTGGTTACATTGTTACTACTGGCTGCATGGATCTGCATGAAGAGTTTCTACTAGCGCGCATGTTTATACTGCTTATTAGATAAATTTAGTTCGCGCGTTGTAAGGAGAAAATTATGTAAAAAAAATATTGATAATTATCTTCGTAGATTTCATTAGAGTTTTAACCTAATTGTATTAGGGTTTTTACAAGGTCTATATATATAGATCCCCGTGTCGTTGTAAGCACATGTCTGTTAACGAAACAATTATTCTTAATAGATTGAGGCTGTTGGTGAAATACTTGTGTTCTTGATTGTTAACGTTTATTCATTCTTATACTTATAATCTGTTAATCAATTAAACCTTGTTAATATCAAAGTGTTGATCCGCTGCAACTTCTTTGATAGATCTAGATCTACACGTTTGGTTTATTTAAACCTAGTTCGACAGATCCTAACAAGTGGTATCAGAGCACAAGGTTGCTCTAGATTTACGATCAACAAGGCGTATAAACAAGTTTTTCTTAAACCAATTCAAGATGTCTAATCTTACTGAAGGCGTTCAAGCTAATAGGGTTCATGTACTCACATCATCAAACTATGATATGTGGAAGAGTCGCATATATCAATACATACTACAAACCAACTACTCTATGTAGCAAGTTGTAAAAATGGTGCAAAAATCGTTCCACTACCTGGACCAGATCACAAGAACAAGGCAACAACAGAAGGTTCAGCCTAACCAGTAACTGAGCAAGAAAAAAGAGATACTCACAACGAATGTCAAGCATTGAGTACTCTACTTATTGCTATTCCTAATGAGTACCAACATCAATTCAGAAACTTTACTGATGCTAAACTGTTATGGGAGGCCTTGGAGAAAAGATTTGGTAGAACTGCACGCATAAGGAGGAATCAAAAAGATCTGTTGAAACAACAGTTTGAGAACTTCACAGATGTGAAGGGTGATACTCTATCTCAAACTTTTGACAGATTCAACAAACTAATTGGTGAATTGTCTAGCATAGGATTTAATAATGCTCAATATGAAATCAATAGAAAGTTCCTTAGAGCATTGGGAGAAGAATGGACGATGTACACGGTCAGTTATAGACAAGTAAACACTCTTGACACGATGGAGATCGACGAACTATATAATAATCTATGTGTGTTTGTTAGAAAAGGTGACATGACTGGATTTGATAAAAGTAAAGTGAGGTGTTTTGACTGCAAGAAGCTTGGACACTTTTCCAGGGAATGTCCAGAAAGCCAAGATGATCAACAGAAGCAGTCAACTCAACACAACTCTACTGGGTCAAACAAAAATCATCAAGCAAGAACATCCAATTCAACTACACTAGTTACTAAGGATGGTTTTAGTTTTTATTGGAGCTTTCAAGCCAATGAAGAAATCACAAATAAAGCACTCATGGCAGACACTGTCAAAGAAGACATTCCAACTGAGGTACTTACTGAACTCTTTACTCCTGCATGCATTAAACATGTTAGGGAATATAGATAACATAATAAGCTTGTATGTGGGTCGTTACACAAGTTAGAAGAAAGGAGAAGAGAGTTGTCAAACGGGCAAAATGGGTTCAGACTCCAAAATCTCAATGGACTGAGTTAGATAGGCAACTATTTAATCTAGATCCAAGGTTAGAAGCATCTTAGGAAATGTTGTGTTTGAACAGATATTCTCCAAAATTGTTGGATGTAGATCAGCAAAAGAATATGGGATACACTCATTGTATACTATAAAGATGTGCAAGTGGTGAAAGAACAGAGGCTGAACAGTTTGATAAGAAACTATGAAATTTTTTATGTGAAAGAAAAGGAATCACTTGTTGATGTACACACCAGATTTCAAATCTTGCTAAATGATTTGACAGCTCTTGGTATGACGAAAGAAAATGATGAAGTATGCAAGAAGTTTTTTGAAATTCTTCCAAACAGGTATGAATCTTTCATTACATCTCTTGTTGTGAGTGAAAAATTATCCACTTACAAATTGCCTGGTTTGTTTGGGATTTTACTGAATTTTGAAGAAACACAAGAGAGGAAGAAGTTGAACCAAAGGAGGATTTCTAGAGATCATGAAGCTGCATTAGTTGCAACAAGCAGAAGGAATAAAGAAATATACTCAAAAGCTGAAACTGACTCAGATGAGTCTGAGTCAAAATCAGACTCAGATTATGATGATGAATCTGAGGTAAAGAAGTTAAAAGATCAACTAGCCTCGCTCACTATGAAAATGGAACAAAAGACGGGTTACAGGGGTAAGAAACCATTTGATTTGAAAAAGGTCAAATGTTTTAAATGTGGATAACATGGTCACATGGTTGCAAACTGCAAAGTGAAAAATGCTCAGACTGACCATATGGATGGAGTTGCTGAGAGAGATCAAAGATACAGGAAAAAGTATCTTAAATACAAGAATGGAAACACTTTAAAAAATCAAAAGCCTCAAGCTGAGCAGAAAGCATTCTTTGCTGAAGAATGGATGGATGAAGATTTATCTTCAAATGATGATGAAATGGTGGATAAGTGTTTGATGGCTTTAATCGATGAAACTGAGTCAACTACCTCTCATTTTGACAAAGATCTAAAGGAAGTTGAGAGACTGAGTTGCAAGTCAGACTGGGACAAATCCAAATTTTATAAGGTACACAATTTGAATCTATACACTGAAGATCAAAAACTTCAAATGTTTGAGTTTCTCTTTGTAGATTTTAAAACATCATTAGAAGATATTTCTTCTCTCAAAATATAAATAAAAGATTTAGAAAAAATTTTACAAAGCAAAAATAAAGAGATTTCAGAGATAGAAAACTGCAGAGCCACACTAACTACTCAGACTGAAGCTTATAATGATCTTGCAAAAGAAAATCATAAATTTAGGGAAGAAACTCAACATTATAAAAGTATTTGTCAGTCTTGGTGTATCTCATCTTTAAAAAATGAAGATTATTTAAGTAGACAAGTCCCTAGACAAGTTCAGGTTGTGTTGGGAGAAGATTTCAGTCTCAAGAAACATATGATTAAAGAAGAAGAAGAGGCTGAGAGGGAGAAACTGAGTGTCTGTTAGCTTTAATCGGTGAAACTGAGTCAACTACCTCTCAGTTTGACAAAGATCTAAAGGAAGCTGAGAGACTGAGTTGCAAGTCAAACTGGGACAAATCCAAATTTTATAAGGTACACAATTTCAATCTATACACTGAAGATCAAAAACTTCAAATGTTTGAGTTTCTCTTTCTAGATTTTAAAACATCATTAGAAGATATTTCTTCTCTCAAAATATAAATAAAAGATTTAGAAAACATTTTACAAAGGAAAAATAAAGAGATTTCAGAGATAGAAAACTGCAGAGCCACACTGACTACTCAGACTGAAGCTTATAATGATCTTGCAAAAGAAAATCATAAATTTAGGGAAGAAACTCAACATTATAAAAGTATTTGTCAGTCTTGGTGTATCTCATCTTTAAAAAATGAAGATTATTTGAGTAGACAAGTCCCTAGACAAGTTCAGGTTGTGTTGGGAGAAGATTTCAGTCTCAAGAAACATATGATTAAAGAAGAAGAAGAGGCTGAGAGGGAGAAACTGAGTGTCTGTTAGATTTAATCAGTGAAACTGAGTCAACTACCTCTCTGTTTGACAAAGATCTAAAGGAAGCTGAGAGACTAAGTTGCAAGTCAAACTGGGACAAATCCAAATCTTATAAGGTACACAATTTCAATCTATACACTGAAGATCAAAAACTTCAAATGTTTGAGTTTCTCTTTCTAGATTTTAAAACAGCATTAGAAGATATTTCTGCTCTCAAAGTCAAATTAAAAGATTTAGAAAACATTTTACAAAGCAAAAATAAAGAGATTTCAGAGATAAAAAATTGCAGAGTCACATTGACTGCTCAGACTGGAGCTTATAATGATCTTTCAAAAGAAAATCATAAATTTAGGGAAGAAACTCAACATTATAAAAGTATTTGTTAGTCTTGGTGTATCTCATCTTTAAAAAATGAAGATTGTTTGAGTAGACAAGTCCCTAGACAAGTTCAGGCTGTGTTGGGAGAAGATTTCAGTCTCAAGAAACATATGACTGAAGAAGAAGAAGAAGAAGAAGAAGAAGAGGCTGAGAGGGAGAAAATTATTTTTAAACCTGACATTTTACCAGACACATTTAAATATATAAAAGGAAATCAAACAAAAATGTCAAATGTATTTGTCAAACCTGTTATGTCTCAAGAGTCAAACAAGTGTGAATCTTCAACAACAAGTCAGTCTGATGCTCATTTAAAACTTGAAAGAGTGCGTCAAAACATCAAACTATCTTTGCCTAAAAATGTTGTTAAATCCAAGGTTTTGAGTAAACCACAAGTCAGTCTCAAGCAAGTCAAGTCAAACAGTGTTGAAAAGGAGTCAGTTCAAAAGGTCACTCCTATAGACCAATTAGGAAATCAACTTTTGCAATTAACCAATATTGTACAAACAATGGTTTGAAATAAATCACCAATTTCAAAAGAACCAAGGACTCCTCCTAAAATAACTTGTTACAATTGTGGTGAAAAGGGACATTAAGATGTGTTTTGTAAACAATTGAATCAGACTAGACCTAGATACAATGGACCAAAAGTATCTAAATCTTCAAAACCAAAGTCAGTCTTACCTCAAAAACAAAGGTCAGTTCAATCTTCAAGGAAACAGTCTCTTTCACCTCAAAAACAGAGGTCAGCTCAACCTTCTAAACAAAAGTTTGTTCCATTTCAAAAACAAGAGTCCGTTAGAAGGGCTGACAGCAACTCAGATTCACAAAAGATTAATCTAAAAAATCTACCATGCAAATATTATGGAGTCATAGGGCATTATTCCATAAACTATATGAAAGAAATAAATAAATGGAATTATGACATGTGACGTCCCGTCTATTTGAGGTACTTGAGTTAACGTTATTATTTTAATATTATTCGCAATTGTTTTGACCCTTGTATTTCGCTTTGTTTTACTCACGGTTTATTATTGAGAATCGGGTTTTATGTGATTATTTTGATTAGTCCCTTGGGACGTAAGTTGATTTTATCTAAGTGCCAAATAGTTAGTATGCTCATGGAAATAAGTTAGAAGGTTTATGCCAAATTTGTCGGTTAACGTATCCCTATTCTTAAGAAATCGTGCTTTGCTCGTGTTTATGTTATTACCGAGAAGTATGTATTTCCATTTTGGAATTTAAATTGAATCATATAATGAATTACAATACCAATAACACCTATAATGAACTTGTCTAAGTTCATATGTAAAACAATCGGGAACTCTAAACAACGAACGAGCGTAACCATAACTTATAACGAAAAATGAAATTTTGCTGTTTGGAGACCTAGTTGCGCCGCAACTGATTCTCTTGCGCCGCAAGAGGGTGCAGATCAGCAACTTGTGTTTTTCAAACTTTTGCAATTTCTCCTAAACGGGCCTACATCTTTTGTGACGGGTTTGTACATGTCTTAAGGCCTTTTTGGGTCCAGTAACATGACACTAACACCCCCAATTGTTCCCCCATCTCATTTCATAATTCACACACATAGCTTACACTTCTCTCTCTCTCTTTTCTTTGAAGAACACACACACAAACACAAACACACACACATTTCTCCCCTTTTCTTCTTGTAGTTGTGATTTCCAGAGTTTAACCACATATTTTACCACCATAAATTGTTGTCTTCATCAAGAGGAGTAAGGTTTGATCATCCATTTGGAGGTTTACTTGGGTTATTTCGTTTTCGGGTCGAAATCACCGTCTCACATCAAGGATCTTCATCACATCTAGCTTGATCTTCACATATTCACTTTCTTTGGGGTATATTAACTTAAACTTTCTGTATTTTATAAGTATTATTCATTGCATGTATCATCTAACTAAAGAAAATGAGTTTTATAAGAGTTTGATGGTAAAATATGTATGAAAATCAAGTTTTTTGTAAAAATGTGTATGGATCTTGATTAAATGATGGTAAAAGCTTTACAAAATGGTTATTTGAAAGTGTTTTTGAACATATTATGACTTGCATGTCCAAATCTACCATCAAAAGACGATTTACTAAACACGAAAAACGTTTTCGGTGGGAATCTGCCCAGGAGTTGCGCCGCAACTCTCCCTGTTGCGCCGCAACCTGGGGACAGATTGCCTGTTTTCGTTTTGTTTCGCTGTTAAACGTAACCGTAAGCTTGTATTCGTAAGAACCGGTATTAACGAATGGTGTATTGTGTTTTGGAGTTAGAAATCTCAGCACCACACCATCAAAGGATTTTGTCTCGGGTTCTTAACTTGCTAAATTGCGGTTGCTATCGGTAAGAATTGACTTTCTTCCAAATTTCTCGTTTATCATATGTTCGGTTTTAGCCTTGAAAAATGGTTAGGAATAAATATTAGACCAACACATGTTATATTATCGGATTTGGACAACTTTGGACTAAAAGACGTTAAAATGTGAATTTAACCATAAGTAACATATTTAACTTATATCATATTATATATTATGACAAAGATTTAATTACTCTTGAAAATACAAATTTTGACAAGCGGGAAAGTGTACTGAATTTGGACTAATAATATACGTTGCGGAAGCGCTGCCGAAATTCATTTCACGTCTTTTACGACTATAAAACACTAATATGAGTAAACTTGTGCATAAAAGTAATATATTACATTATAACATCGTCTTTGGACTCAAAGACGCTAACATATATATAAAAGCCATAATATTACTTAAAACGGATGTTTTAACCTCTTTCAACAAATAAACCTTCGTTTCATAAGCGTTCGTAATCTAAAATTATCAAATGGCGTTTTTACGACAAACTCTTGGTGAAATGGTTTTGAAGATTATATTACTCTTATATTTTGAAAAGTAACACTTCAAATTATCCAAAGTGTCAAATTGGACTTTTAAATTGATTTTGACTTTAATAAGTCAACATAATTAACATTTGACTCTTATAAGTCAACATGATGGACATTGACTTTCATAAGTCAACATTATTGACCTTTGACTTTTACAAGTCAACATCTTAATTTTGGTCGACAAAATGAACATTTGTATTAATAATCCTTTCGATTCGGAATTATCATTTGCTTCCAACGGTCGCTGTTGGCGTGAAAGATCGATATCTTGCCGATCGGCCCTTTTCTGGCGCGGAACATCGTCTTCTTAATTCGTCATCCTTATTCGGCTTATTAATCGTTGGAATATTATATTTAACTCAATCTTAACCGACAAGGCTAAACCGGACCATACTTATAGAGATACTGAGACTATATTATTTACTGTTTTAGGGCACTTAGACGGTGGAATTGTGGCCCCGTGATTGTAATTACCCGAGATTGCTGAAGTTGTTTTGTGAGTTATTCGTAGCCCTTGTCTTAAATACTTTTGGGCTGTAAAGCGTATTTTAAACTGTCTGTGTATTTTTAAACTGTCTGCATAAATGCGGAAATATTACTGATTATCTTGTTTACCCAGTGAATTTGGTATGCCTTAGTTTAAGCGTTTAAGCCATGGTGGCTCCCCTCTAATACACTCGTTAAGCTTTTGCCCGTGGTTCATATGTATAGATCTGTATTGGGTTATGTACCTAACCCGCATTCCTCTGTAGGCTGTTACTACGAGCGGATGTTATGACCTTAATTTTAAACTGTATGATTAAACTGTTTGCCTTTGGTTTAACGCACCTTAGGATAGGGGATTAAACTGATTGGTTCAGGATCGAGATGTATGACTACTTAGGCATAGTACCTTTCACTTTTGAATGAATACAAGATATATGATTTTTGAACTTACTCTGTTTACTGAAATTTATCGATGGGTCACTTTTACTTAAAATTTGCGAATAATTCACCAACATGTTGTTGATGTCGTTTTAACGCTTTGCAGGAAATTGAGGATTCCTGTTGATCATGCCATTTGTGCTTTTTGGGATGTTTGTGTTGTGTATTTTGGAACTTGTGATACTTGTTGTAATGTCCTTAATGTTCCGTTTTGTAACGTTTGTATTACTTTCGTACTCGGCGATTTATCGCTTTTGAATTTGTAATGTATTTTGTAAACATTTGGCATGATCTATTTAATCTGTTGTTTTGTTTATCGGTTATATTGTTGTAATCTTGACTTTGATATTATAACTGGAACATTCCGTGTTTCCGCTATAAGCGGGGTGTGACAGAAGTTGGTATCAGAGCCAAAGGTTATAGCGAACCGAGTGATTTTAACTGAGTAAATTACTTGGACTATGACCACAGGCTTTTTGAATTGATTTTCTTTGATTGCAATGTGTGCACTATTTTTCATACGTGTTTATTTCGCGTTGTTATTGTGGCGTTTGGCCTTGTTTTTGCACACATTTGCTGATCGATTTTTCGTTCCTTTTTATTTTAGGACGATGGCGACTAAGAGGAGAGTTGCGACACGAAGTTCTGCTAGACGTGCTACTGCGAATGCGAGAGCGAATACGTCTAATGCGAGAAGGAACAATGTGGAGAACAATGCGAATCCTGACATGGCTCAGATGATTGCTCAACAGTTAGCGGCGATGATGCCCGAGCTTGTAGCTCAACTTCGAGAGGGCACCGCCCAAGGTAATGGTTCGGGTTCTGGAAATCCTGAGCCGGTTGTGAATAATGAGGGTCCTGAGCCGATTGTTAATAAAGAGGGTCCCGAAGTCGTGATTATTGGATCAGGTAGAGCAGAGGGCTCAGCTCGACGCGCTGGTTGCATGCTGAAGACTTTCATGAGCTGTAAGGCCCCAGAGTATCGAGGCAATGAGGGAGCGACTGGAACGCTCCAGTGGATGGAAAAGATGGAATCTATCTTCGTTGCTATTGACTGTGCGGACAAAGATCGAGTCCGATTTGCTGCGTTTGTGTTTCAGGGAACAGCTCTGACATGGTGGAACTCGGTCGTGAATGTGCGAGGCCGAGCGGAGATTAACACCATGACGTGGGAACAACTGAAGGAGCTGATGATCATTGAGTATGTACCTGAATCCGAGATTCAGAAGTTGGAAGATGAATTGTGGAACTTGACCATGGTTGGGTCAGACATCCAGGGGTACACAACGCGTTTTCACGCTTTGTCCCAACTAGTTCCCCACTTGGTTCGACCGGAGCTCAAGCGTATCGGTCGCTACACTCACGGATTACCCCCAGCAATATCCAGCAAACCGAGCACATTTCAGAGCGCGGTGGAGATTGCGATTACCTTGACTCAGAATGCGGTCCGGGATGGTGAGTTACCCCCGATGATTGTGAAGCAAAACTCAGGAGCGAAACGGAGTGGTGGAAACCGCAATGAGGAGTCGAGAAAGAGGTTTAGGAGGAATGATGCTCCTCAAGTTGTGAAATCTTATGCTGCTGTGGGATCGGGTACCCAGAGTAAGTACCCGAAGTGTGATAAGTGTGGAAGGCACCACACCAAAGAAGTTGCTTGTTGGGTATGTGGTAGGTGCAAGAAGTTAGGGCACACCGAAAATTTATGTAAGACCCCGAAGGGCAATTGTTATGAATGTGGATCCCCCGAGCATCGTAGGGACAAGTGTCCTAAGTTAGCTGCAGCTGGTAACGCTCCTCGTGGTAGAGCGTTTGTTATGGGAGCCAAGGAGGCTCAGCAGGACCCACACGTTGTTACAGGTACGTTTCTTGTATGTGGTCGACCTCTTATTTGATTCTGGTGCGGATAGAAGTTTATATCTGATGAGTTTTAGGACCATGATTCCCTGTAAGTCCATACCTTAGTACCTTCCTTTGAGATAGAATTGGTTGATGGTGAGTTTCTGCATGCGACTGAGTTACTTTCCGACTGTAGTGTTAGTTTCGAACGCACCACTTCTTTTCCTATCGACATTAATTCCGATTAGGTTAGTAGTTTTCGACGTGATTATCGGCATGGACTGGTTAGAGACGCATCGTGCGGAGATCGTATGTTTGAGAAGAGTGATCCGTATTCCGTTACCG
>CAJVGC010000432.1:20890212-20941675 GCA_910822075.1 Senecio squalidus | reverse complement strand
GCCGAATATCAAAAGCCATCTGGATTACTACAGCAACACGAAATTCCCGAGTGGAAATGGGAACAAATCACAATGGATTTCGTCACAAAGTTACCTCGAACATCAAAGGGTAACGACATGATCTGGGTTATAGTAGATCGACTAACGAAGTCAGCACACTTCATTCCCATTAAGGAAAGTTTTAACGTAGAAAAACTTGTCCAAATATACATCAACGAGGTAGTGACTCGTCACGGAATACCCACGTCAATCATCTCGGACAAAGATACTCGCTTCACTTCCAGAGTTTGGAAGGCATTCCAAGAATCTTCTGGCACACGATTATATTTAAACACGGCTTACTATCCACGGACCGATGGTCAAAGCGAACTTACAATACAAATCGTAGATGATATGCTAAAAGCATGTGTTATTGACTTCGGAGGAAGTCAGGATAATCATATACCACTAACAGGATTCTCCTATAGCAATAGTTATCGCGCTAGTATCAAATGTGTGCCATTTGAAGCCCTTTATGGAAGTAAATGCCGATTTCCACAGTGTTGACTGGAATCGGGGGATCGATAACTAATCAGTATGGATGTAGTACAAGAAACGATTGGTAGAACACAACGATAAAGGAACGACTAAGACTACTAGAAGTCGTCAATCGATTTACGCTGATGTGCGTAGAAAAGACTTAGAAATTCAAAACGATGACAAAGAAATTCTTAAGGTGTCACCTTGGGAAGGTGAAATACGCCGCGGAAAACACTAGAATACTTAACCCCAAATTCGTAGGACCATTTGAGGTACTCGAAAGAGTAGGTCCAGTGGCGTGTCGTTGGGAACTACCACAAGAGCACGATAACATACATAACACTTTTCATGTGTCGATACTGAAAAAGTGCTCATCGAGCGAAATACTTAGAAGAAGTACAACTAGAAGAAAAACTTCAACTCGACGAAGAACCAATTGAAATCATAGATTGCGAAACTAAGAAACTAAGGCTCAGCCAAATCCCTATAGTAAGGGTACGTTGGAACGCAAAACGAGGCCCCGAATATACCTGGGAACGAGAGGATCAAATGATGCTTAAGTATCCTCATCTCTTCACTTCTCCCACAACGAATACCACAAGTTGAAATTTCGGGACGAAATTCTTTCAACGTGGGGAGAATGTGACAACCGTCTAAACTCAGGTCGAGAATGCTAACTTATGACCTCGATACGTATGTTTGATACTTGCTATAACTAACTTTATGTGTTACGTGGTTACGTAGACATAACTCTTTAAGCTAAGCTCGTTGTAACTCACACAAAACTTTTAACATAGGTTTACGTTACTTAAACTTTTAACGCGTGTGTCTCGGAACCGGAATCGGAATCGGAATCAAACCAACAATTGAACTCTAAAATACTAAGAATACATACAAAGAACTTTCCTAAGTTCATTTGAATTCAATCGGGAACCTTAACGAACAAAAATGCCCAACGAGAATGAAAAATCGGAAATTTTGCTGAACCGGCCATTCAGCCAACGGCTGGATGGATTCAGCCAACGGCTGGGTTCCAGCCGGCGGCTGAGATCCTCCAGCCGGCGGCTGAAAGGTTCTGGTCAGCTTTTGGTGTTTCTGCATGTAACACAAACATCACACTTGTCCCAACCCGAGAGGACCCCCATTTTGGCAGTGTTTCAACCCCCAAGACACTTACACCCCCTAAACCACTCCATTTCTTCACTTTAACAAAACACAAACACACACTCAAAACACACACACAACAAACACTCTCAAAAACTCTTTTCCCCCTTTTCATTTACAGCAATAAACCATAGGAAATCATCATAACAACACCATAAAATCATTCTAAAAATCAAAAGGAAGAAAGAGGGTTCATCTAGTTGGGTTACATAAACGGTTTTCTACATTTTGAAGCTTAAATCTCCATCAAAACATCATCAAAGCTTTTCCATCCGGTAAAAACTCTTCTAATAGTTACTACTACTCTCTAAACTCATTGCATGTACGATCCATCACTTAAAAACAAGTTTTTATGAAGTTTTATAACGATTTTTATCTAAAAACGGGTTTTCATAATCTCTTACATAAATCTATATATTTGTGGCTGAAACTGATATTTGAACATATATATAAGTACTCTTGATGAATATTCAGTTGCATGTCGAAATCTAACTAAAAAATGCTTAAAATCGCGAAAATGGCAAAACAAGAAAATCTGTCTCGGCAATTCAGCCGCCGGCTGAAATATTTCAGCCGCCGGCTGAATAAGTCTGTGCACAAAATCAGATTTTTAACTTTTTAACGGAGAAATCGAGACACGTATACTTTTCACAGTTTATAAACATAATATAACAGATTACATATTTGTACTTTGAATGATAAAATGAGTTATTTAAATAACTAATTCATCATAACGATATTTAATGATATTTTATGAATCATATTAAGCGGGAAAGTGGATAGAAAATTTTGGACATAAATTTTATAGCGCGGAAGCGCTGCCCAAATTTCATTGGACATAATTATACACTTAAACAACAAACTATTCGTTGTCTAACGAGTTTAAAAGCTAACAAGTTATATACTTACACGAAAACTTGGTTTATGGTGATTCCGAGCACCTTCGAGCAATTCCGAGCACGCTAGAAATCTTCGCAAACAGTGAGTTACAAACCCCTACTTTTTAAACGCTTTTATTACATTTTGGGGTGAAATGCGAGTCTTAGGCTTAGACACTACATTTAAGCTGAAGCAAACTTTGAAACGCTTTGTTACTCGAAAACTATTGTGAAACGCTTTGTTACTCGAAAACTATTGTGAAACGCTTTGATACTCGAAAACTATTATGAAACGCTTGATACTTGAATACTTTTATGAAAACGATTTGATACTCAATGCTATTACGAAAACACTTATGTATTTTGAATACTACTACCAAATGCTTGATATTTTGAATACTAAAACGAATAACTATTTTGCCGGCATTGTTGAGGGTTTTGCCAACAATGTCGAGGACACGAAAGCTATATTTGCCAATGACTAAAACAATCGATCGTCATGTTGCGGACTTTGTACAACATGGACGTGAGAAACCATTGAAAATTCCCGACAACTACCAAGGACATTAGTTGCTATTAATCCCTTTGGAAAGGACCGTTAGTAGATATGGATAGCGCTATTAGGGTAGATTGACCCTCACCACAACGACCTATAACGATGGTGCATAAAACTAAATGGGTAGGCTTTAGGCTTACCAACGATCATTGGGCAATACATAGGATTGTCACATAGTCGCGCTATGTGGTCAATGCCTACGAAAACGAATACTAAACTTTACGCATGGTTATGCGACTACTTTTTGAATACTATACTTTTCGCATGCTTATGCGACAACTACATGAATGCTATATTTTTTTACGCATTGTTATGCGTCAAAACTTGATTACTTATACTTTACGCATTGCTATGCGTCAACGCTTTGAATACTTAAACTTTGTAGCTCACTAACTACGTCTCTCGTAGTTAACACTTGACTCGTATTTTCAGGAAATGAGTAAGCTTTGGAGACGATACTTATGCTTTGGGCTGATGACTTCAAGAATGGGAAAGGGTTCGGGTGGCTTGGCTATGAACACTTACCTTGTATTTTGGATATGTAAACGATGTTTTAAACACTTGTAAACCTTTGAGGTTATGTTTCTTTTAATACAACTTGGTGTGGAATTATAAATTGTGTATCGAATGCTATTGCTCTTCACATTCCGTGTTTCCGCTTTAGCGGAGTGTGACAAGGGAGAGTTTTTGAACAGATGTGGATACTTCTGACGGATCTGGTATTCACTCTCCCACGTGAATTCATGACCACGTCGGGAATTCCACCGAACTTTGACGATAGGAACACGACTCTGCCTGAGTTGTTTGACCTCTCGGTCTACAACCTAAAGCGGTTCTTCAATGATGTTGAGCTTATTATCGATCTGGACCTCGTCGAGCGGAATGACAATGGTCCCGTCAGACAAACACTTTTTCAAGTGCGATACATGAAAAACGTTGTGGATGTTGGAAGGAGCCTGCGGAAGTTGGAGTCAATACGCCACCGGGCCGATTCGCTCTATCACCTCGAACGGTCCGGTGTACCTCGGGCTTAGCTTGTCGCGCTTCCCAAAGCGAATTACCCCCTTCCATGGTGATATTTTGAGGAGTACTCTATCGCCGACTTGGAACTCAAGGGGTTTCCTCCGGTTGTCGGCGTAGATCTTCTGCCGGGTAAGGGATGTCTTCAGCCTTTCCCGAATGGTAGTAATTTTGTCAATGGTTTCCTGGATGATATCAAGCCTTGTAAGTTGTCGATTGTCGGTTTCTAACCAACAAAGCGGTGACCGACACTTGCGTCCGTATAAGGCCTCGAATGGTGCACACTTGATGCTAGCGTGGTAGATGTTGTTATAGGAGAACTCGACCAAGGGTAGGTGAGCGTCCCAACTTCCTCCGAAGTCAACTACGCATGCTCCCAGTATATCTTCAAGCGTTTGAATCGTCCTTTCACTCTGACCATCGGTCTGAGGGTGGTAAGCGGTGCTAAGGTCTAGTCGAGTCCCGAGAGATTTCTGAAGTGCATTCCAAAATCGGGACGTGAATCGACTATCCCTGTCGGAGATAATGGAGAGAGGCGTTCCGTGACGAGAGACGATCTCGTTGATGTATACCTGAGCGAACTTTTCCATTGAGTAGTTCTCTCGTACCGGTAGGAAGTGTGCAGATTTCGTCAATCGATCCACAATAACCCAAATCATGTCATTTCCCCTTGCCGTACGGGGTAGTGTGGTGATGAAGTCCATGGATACCTGTTCCCACTTCCACATGGGAATCTCCGGATGTTTCCGCAGACCTGAGGGTTTCTGATAATCCGCCTTGACCTTCGAGCAAGTGAGACACTTAGCTACGTACAAGGCGATATCCTTCTTCATGCCCGACCACCAGTAGTATTCCCGTAGATCCTTGTACAACGTTTCGGATCCCGGATGAATAGATTATCGGGATCGGTGGCCCTCATCAAAAATGAGCTTACGAAGGCTTTCGGCTCTCGGAATCCACGCTCGATTCTTGAAGTAGTGGATTCCGTTCGGTTTGAGTTCAAATTCCTTCTTGTGGTTGTGTAGAGTTTCGTCCTTAATGTTCTCGGGTTTCAACGCTTCTCACTGAGCTCTGGCGATTTGCGTTTGAAGGCTTTTCTGAACCTTTATTCCCATTGCTCTAACTCGAGATGGTTTTACCCTTTCCTTCCGACTCAGGGCATCCACCACTACGTTTGCTTTACCCGGGTGGTATTTGATCTCGCAGTCGTAGTCGCTTAATAGTTCTACCCATGTCCATTGCCTCATGTTGAGCATTTTCTGATAGAGGATGTGTTTGAGACTTTTGTGGTCCGTGAAAACCGTGCACATAGTGTCGTACAAGTAATGTCTCTAGATTTTCAATGCGAACACAACGGCTCCCAGCTCTAAGTCGTGTGTTGTATAGTTCTGCTCTTGCACCTTCAGTTGCCTCAAAGCGTATGCGATGACTTTGACCTTTTGCATAAGGAAACACCCAAGACCTTGGTAAGATGCATCGCAAAACACTACAAAATTATTTGTACCCTCCGGTAGGGACAGGATCGGTGCGTGGTGTCACACCCCGCTAAAGCGGAAACACGAGATGTGAAGAGCAAAGAATCATTTCACGAGTTATACTAAAAATTAACGGTTCAAGTCATTTAAATTAACGTTCGAAAAGGTACCAATGTTCAAAAGTTACAACCAAGATTCATAAGTTTAAGACAACAAGTACATAATAAAATGTTTTAATAAAAATTCCCAAATGACAAAGGTCTTCTTCCCGAATTACACTTCACATAACCAGCTTGACCAGCCTGAGCAATGCACTTCATGACTTACGCTTTGTTTCCTGAAACATGAGATAAAGTGTCAACTACAAAACGTAGTGAGTGAGTTACAGTTTACAAGTTTTTGACCAAAGGATTCCGACAAAAGTTCCGACAAGTATATATAAGTATAAAGTTTTCTTAAAAGAAAGTTGGCGGATAAAATTGCTTAAAATATATATATATATATACTTTCGTAGTAGTTCAAAGTCAAAAAGTTCAACATTCGTAAAAGTTCAAGTTGTATAACAAGGCGATAAATGTACGTTGTCATTACCTCAGCGGTGGATTAATCCACATGTGTAAGACGATAAGTAGGTATATGCGTAAATAATAATGACATATGATTTTTGAATTGTATCAACCACTTGGCTCAATATAACATAAGATTTTACACTAAACCGATTAACTGGTCAGAACACGCCCCACAGTTTCAATATAGATGGAGTTCGTCTGAACTTAGTAATATGTAGTTAGGTCGCGAACCACGAGTAAGGAGTGACCTCTCCTAAGTATCGATACCCATATTTACTAACGGCTATTGCTAATAGTGTGTAATGAATTGAACTAAAAACGGGGCACTTTGTACTTTTTGTCTAAAAACTGGTAGTAGGTAGTTACGGCGTCTATATTCTCATCAAGGGTTTGCACAAAATACAATCAAACAATCATAGTCTAATCAAATGTCAAAAGGGGGCAAGCCAAAATAGTTTAAAGTAAGCCAATCGGGGCAAATGAAATCGTTTACGCATATAAGTTTCACAAAATATTCCAAAATAGACCAATAGTTTGCAATAGTTCCAAAACTTCATACAGTTGCAAAAGTTCATACAAGTTTCCAAATACAAATAGATCATAAATTCATTGTACGTAAATTTCAAATTTCATAAAGCAGTTGCACATAAAAGATATCGTTCATAAACAGTTTTGATCTCATGTTTCCCCCAAAAAAAGTACTTAAAATACAAAAGTAGTGAGGGGTGTAACTCACGGGTTGCGAAGAATAAGAACTCGGAAAATAGTCGGAAACGAGAGCCGGGAATCACGAAACGCCTAATAATACCAAGATAGTTCAAGTGTTATTATCTTATTATGTTATTTTATATAATATAATAAATAAATTTTTGTTAAACTTTAAGTGTCAAGGTCTAAATTGTTCAAAATAGTCCGAAACGGTTAACGTTATATTTTAGTCCGAAAATCCAATTTAACGTTTATTATCGTCATGTCACAAGTAACTTTGGTCGCTGAAATGGTTTGAATTTTTTTCTAAAGAAATTTGTGCAGCGCTTCCGCGCCCAAATTTCATTTCCAAAAATTCAAATTCACTTCCGCTCACAAAATACATATAACACGATATCATATTAAAACGAGTTCATTTTAGCATAAAAAGTCCAATACAAGTCGCCAATAATATTAGTTTTACCAAACTCGGTCCCAAACATTTAGTTTCGAAAAATTCAGCAGTGTACACGAGCTTAAAACGTCCAAACGACAAGTTTTTGGAAAACTGCCAGGCCTGTGCGCCGTCTTGGACCATAGGAACGACGCACAGAGCCATTTTACCCCCGCTGCGTCGTCCTGGTCCTTAAGGACGGCGCACAGGTGTGGGTTTTTGGTGTTTTTCTTGCAAAACGTTTATTTCCACCATAGATTCCGACATGCAATAAGTCCAAACTTAATAAAACTTCATGTTCACAGTTTCTAAAGCATTTTTATCCATAAAACTATAGATCTAAATGTTATTTCGGTTAAAAATCGTTTTTGTCCATAAAATGTTACAAATCTTTATAAAAACTCATTTTTATGCTTTAGATCTTACATGCAAGTTGTTATTTAGGTAAAAACAGTAAAATAATGATAAAGGAGTGATTTCTACCGAATGAAAATGGATGGATGGTGTTTTAGAGGAATTTGAGCTCCAAAATCGGTTGAAAAGCTTGAAACCGAAAGGACTTTGATCCTCCTTGTTTGCCTTGATGTTTTAAACGATTTTGATGGTGGATATTGTGGACAAAAGGGGTTGGAAATCACTGGATTTAGGGGGGGTTTCTTGAGAGAGTTTTAGTGTGTGTTTTGTTTTTGTGTTTTGTAAAATGGTAAAATGAAAAGAAATTAAGAAAAGTAATGAAAGGGGTCTTGGGACAGGCTAAATGGCAGTAAATGAATGTCTATTCTCGAGTTTGATTGGGGGTTGGTGTTATAAAAACGAGACAAGTCTAAAAATTCAAAAAAAATCGGTTTTGGTCCATCTAGGACGCCGCACAAGGTGTGTGTGCGTCGTCCTGGACCTGTTTTGTAAAGATTTTTGTGATTTTTCCGTTTTTGCGTTATTGTTTCGTTGGACCTTTTCGTTAACTAAAAGTTCCTTATTATGGTACGTTATGAACTTAGGAAAGTTCATTAGGTGTTTTCTTGGTATTAGGACTTATATAAATCGATTCCGGGTGTGATTCCGACACTGACGCGTTTCCGGTAATTGAACAGTTAAAGACAACGGCAGGCAATATGAGAGACATAGAGTATAGAATGCACCAAAAATTGGACGGTTGTCACATTCTCCCCGGGTTGAAAGAAATTTCGTCCCGAAATTTAGTTCGTCCCATCATGAAGAGGTGTTCTTAGACAGTTGTGGATACCTCTGACGAATTTGGTCCTCGCGCTCCCACGTAATTTCGTGTCCACGTCCGGAGTTCCATCGAAACTTTGCATTATGGACACAATTTTTCCTGAGTTGTTTGACCTTTCGGTCGATGACCTCAAACGGTTCATCTATGAAATTGAGTTTGTTATCGATTTTGACCTTGTCAAAAGGGGTGACGATGGTCTCATCAGATAGACACTTTTTTGAGTGTGAGACATGGAAGACATTATGAACGTTCGAGAGAATCTGGGGGAGTTGAAGACGATAAGAAATTGGACCGATACGCTCTAAAACTTCGAATGGACCGGTGTACCTTGGGCTTAGTTTTCCGCGCTCCCCGAAGCGGACTACCCCCTTCCATGGCGATATCTTGAGAAGCACTCTATCGCCAACTTGGAACTCGATGGATTTTCTTCGGTTGTCTGCGTAGCTCTTCTGCCGGGAACGGGATGTTTTCAGTCTTTCACGGATAGTGGTGATCTTGTCAATGGTCTCCTGGATGATTTCGAGCCTCGTAAGTTGTCGATCGCCAGCTTCTAGCCAACCGAGTGGTGACCGACACTTGTGTCCATATAGGGCCTCGAATGGTGCGCACTTGATGTTGGCATGGTAGCTGTTGTTATAGGAGAACTCGACCAAAGGGAGGTGAGCGTCCCAACTTCCTCTGAAGTCAACTACACACGCTCTCAGCATATCTTCAAGCGTTTGGATCGTCCTTTCACTCTGACCATCGGTCTGAGGGTGGTATGCAGTGCTGAGGTCTAGTCGCGTCCCTAGTGATTCCTGAAGGGAATTCCAAAAACGGGACGTGAATCGACTATCCCTATCGGAGATGATGGAGAGAGGTGTTCCGTGACGAGAGACGATCTCGTTGATGTATATTTGAGCGAATTTCTCCATCGAGTGATTTTCTCGTACCGGTAGGAAATGAGCGGATTTTCTCAAACGGTCCACGATGGCCCAAATCGTGTCGTTACCTCTAGCCGTACGGGGCAACTTGGTGATGAACTCCATCGGGATTTGTTCCCACTTCCACATGGTAATCTCCGGTTGCTGAAGTAGACTTGGGGGCTTTTGATATACCGCCTTGAACTTGGAGCAAGTAAGGCACTTGGTTACATACAAGGCGATATCCTTCTTCATGCCCGACCACCAACAATATTCTCGGAGATCCTTGTACAACATGTCGGATCCCGGATGGATGGAATATCGAGATCGGTGGCCCTATTCTAAAATGGGTTTACGAAGATCTTCGGATTTCGGAATTCGTGCTCGGCCCTTGACGTAGTGGATTCCGTCTGATATGAGTTCGAATTCCTTCTTGGTTGGCCACGTGACCAGGGAAATGTACTTCCCGGAGCCCAAATTCACACTTCTAGAATTTGGCGTACGATTTCCGACCTCTAAGGAGTTCTAGAATGAGCTTAAGGTGTTTCACATGATCTTCCTTGAGTAGATGAGAATTTCGACCATGAATACGATTACGAATTGTCTAAGTATGGCCTACACACTCTGTTCATTAGGTCCATGAATACTGCTGGTGCGTTGGTTAGACCAAATTGCTGACGGGGAATTCGTGATGTCCGTATCGAGTTTGGAATGCGGTTTTAGGAATGTCGGTCTCACTGACACGAACCTGGTGATAACCCGAACGGAGGTCGATTTTTGAGAAGCAAGTTGCACCCTGCAACTGGTCGAATAGGTCGTCGATCCTCGGGGGTGGTTATCGGTTCTTGACGGTCAGCTTGTTAAGTTCGCGATAATCGGTGCTCATGCGGAAGGATCCGTCTTTCTTTTTGATAGAGAGGATTGGGGCTCCCCGGGGGGACGAACTCGGACGAATAAGACCATGGTCTAAAAGTTCCTGCAGCTGTTTTGACAGTTCCTGTATTCCGGGTGGTGCTAGACGACATGGTGTCTTGGCAACCGGTGTTTTCCCAGGAACGAGGTCTATTCGGATTTCTACTTGTCGACGCGGTGGCAGCCCGGCAAATCTTTAGGAAAGACTCTGGATGATCCTTGACTACGGAAATGTCTTGGACTCGGCCGTCCTTAAGTTTACGTTCGACGACATGAGCAAGGAATGCGTTATAGTCCTTCTCGAGGTACTTGCGCACTTTTATGGAAGGCACAATGCGAATTTGTCGTCCAGGCTTGTCTCCCTGAACAACGAGAGTTTCACCTTCTGAAAGGGGGATACGAATTTGTTTGTCCAAACAGACGATCTCGGCTCGAAAAAGAGATAGCCAGTCCATTCCGACGATAACGTCAAAGCTTGACAGCTCGATAGGAATTAGATTTATGGGGAAGATTTTTGTCAGATGAGTATATTGAACATCCTAAGATCATATCCTTAGCTTCGAACTCTTGACCGTTAGCATATTCGATAGTAAGCTATCCTTAAGAGTTTTAGATCCTAGGTTAATGAGGGGTCTAAATTCTAAGGAGACAAGGCTTCTTTTAGCTCCTGAATCGAATAGCACGGAAGAAGAGTGGTCATTGATAGAAAACGTACCCGTAACTGCATTGGGGTCCTGACGTGCCTCCTCGGCTGTGATTGAGAGAGTACTAAAAGTTTTTGTGGTATGCGCTATGGGGCAAGTCCCACGAAGGTGTTGGTCGCTCCCGCACTCGAAGCACGCCGGCTTCCGACCCTGGTCGTTCGTCTTGTCTTGGCAGTACTTGGCAAAATGGCCCACCTTCTGGCATTTGAGACATGTTGGGCAGTTACCGGGGTGGTGAAAGTTGCACTTGTCACATCTTGGGTGCTGTCCAGAGTAAATTTGGGTTACGGTTGTGGGTTTCTTGTTGCGGCTGCTCCTCATTGGTTGATGACTGGCCTTCCTTTTCGTGCTGGACGCGGGCTGGAGGGAAAGGGAGGTGGTTGGCTCCAAAGTTCTCGTCCTCTTCCTGTTTGATTGGTACAGGAGGGAGAAGAGGTTTATTGTTCCCGACGCGTTCACCTTCCTCTTGTTTGATGGTGTCTGGGGAGAGGTGGAGGTTATGGTCATAGTTGTTCTCTGGGTGGTTGTCGTTGGGGTTATCCTCCCCGAAAATCCCGTTGTTGACCCCAGCGATGATCTGGGCGATCATGCTTGGGAGTGCCGCTTTGAACTGCGTAGTGATCTGCTCGTCTATAAGGTCAGTGCGGCTTCTCTTGGGAGGCATGGTTCTACAATGGAAAGAAGGAACTAGTTTAGAACGCACGAATAGGAATTAGCGATAAGAATTTAACTCAAGGGTTAATAGCATCGAGTACACAGAAGTAATATGGGCGGACAATTAGCACATGCACGATAGCGATAACGGTAAAAGAGTAAACAAGAAAGGTAACAGCACACGCACGATGATGATTCAAGAGATAATAATAGTGATTGACAATAATAAAAGATTCACACGACAAGACAAGTACGAATAATAAAAGATAGAGATTTCCATTAATAATATAAAGTTTGGTACATAGAACAAAATACTGAATAGAAATACAAGTACAATACATAGGAAAATAATAGATAGTAGCTTAAGTCGTGTACAATGGAAAATTACGACTACAGTACAAATACAAAGGAAATATGCCTAGCGGCGCCTCTCGAAGAACATCTTGGCGGCAATAGCCACTATCAACGTCCCCATGACCAAGCACGCGCTAACAAGGCGCTGCACGGTCCTTGCCGTGGTCTGAGCCGATGTGATGATTCGCATTGACTGTTCCGCCAGCTTATGCGCGGCGTCGGAGACTTCGAATGGAAGAAGACCCTGCTGTTGGCCTTCCTCAGCGAGTCCCCGGACCTCACGGTGCAGGTGGATAAATGCGGCTGGTGGGGGAGGCTGGAGAGTGGGTGGCATCATAGGTCGGGAGGTTCAGGCCTCCTGGGCGTGTCGCATCTCCTCGAGGAACTGACGCTCCCACGCATAGCGTTCCATGACTGGAGTGCGCAAGGCGTGATCGTATGGGTCCACGAAGGACTGAGGAGGTGCGGGTAGAAACGGACCTAGGTGCTGGCGCGCGGTCATCCTAGCGCGGGGCCCTTGGGGCTGCGGTGGTGCTGCAACGGGTGCCGGTTTAGGAGGTGGTAACACGGTCCTCGGGCTAGACCCGTTACTGCTGCTGATGGTCATTGACGTATCCTCCGTCGGATCAGTCGTCTGATGACGCTGACTCTCGGAGGCCGTATGGCCCTCGGAAGGTTCGTGCGATGGGGAGGCAGCTCGTGAGAGGGATCGTGACTGGGATCGGGAGTACGATGACTGAGACATGACGTATCTGCGAATAGAGAGTTACATAAGTACGGGGGGAAACTAAAATAGGAAAAACGTAAGTAAAATGCATGCACGGGTCAGTTATGTGAGTATCGGGAATCGACAAGACCGGGAATTTTTCGACTCAAAAACCGTTAACGATAGCAACTTCTTTCCGTTCTTACATAATTCATTTTGAACTAGGCAAGGTTGATCAAGTCATGCGTATTTGAAAAAGATAACCATGCAATTGCGGAAATAATATACTAAAGTTTGAACCCGAAAATGATTTTTCTGAAAAGCCTTGGTTCTAGTTTTGGTTTCGAAAACTTTTTGAAAAAAATTTTAAAACCGTTTTCACTATAACCCGTGCTCTGATACCATGTCTGTCACACCCCGCTAAAGCGGAAACACGAGATGTGAAGAGCAAAGAATCATTTCACGAGTTATACTAAAAATTAACGGTTCAAGTCATTTAAATTAACGTTCGAAAAAGTACCAATGTTCAAAAGTTACAACCAAGATTCATAAGTTTAAGACAACAAGTACATAATAAAATGTTTTAATAAAAATTCCCAAATGACAAAGGTCTTCTTCCCGAATTACACTTCACATAACCAGCTTGACCAGCCTGAGCAATGCACTTCATGACTTACGCTTTGTTTCCTGAAACATGAGATAAAGTGTCAACTACAAAACGTAGTGAGTGAGTTACAGTTTATAAGTTTTTGACCAAAGGATTCCGACAAAAGTTCCGACAAGTATATATAAGTATAAAGTTTTCTTAAAAGAAAGTTGGCGGATAAAATCGCTTAAAAAATATATATATACTTTCGTAGTAGTTCAAAGTCAAAAAGTTCAACATTCGTAAAAGTTCAAGTTGTATAACAAGGCGATAAATGTACGTTGTCATTACCTCAGCGGTGGATTAATCCACATGTGTAAGACGATAAGTAGGTATATGCGTAAATAATAATGACATATGATTTTTGAATTGTATCAACCACTTGGCTCAATATAACATAAGATTTTACACTAAACCGATTAACTGGTCAGAAAACGCCCCACAGTTTCAATATAGATGGAGTTCGTCTGAACTTAGTAATATGTAGTTAGGTCGCGAACCACGAGTAAGGAGTGACCTCTCCTAAGTATCGATACCCATATTTACTAACGGCTATTGCTAATAGTGTGTAATGAATTGAACTAAAAACGGGGCACTTCGTACTTTTTGTCTCAAAACTGGTAGTAGATACTTACGGCGTCTATATTCTCATCAAGGGTTTGCACAAAATACAATCAAACAATCATAGTCTAATCAAATGTCAAAAGGGGGCAAGCCAAAATAGTTTAAAGTAAGCCAATCGGGGCAAATGAAATCGTTTACGCATATAAGTTTCACAAAATATTCCAAAATAGACCAATAGTTCGCAATAGTTCCAAAAGTTCATACAGTTGCAAAAGTTCATAAAAGTTTCCAAAGACAAATAGATCATAAAGTCATTGTACGTAAAATTCAAAGTTCATAAAGCAGTTGCACATAAAAGATATCGTTCATAAAGAGTTTTGATCTCATGTTTCCCCCAAAAAGAGTACTTAAAATACAAAAGTAGAGAGGGGTGTAACTCACGGTTGCGAAGAATAAGAACTCGGAAAATAGTCGGAAACGAGAACGGGAATCACGAAACGCCTAATAATACCAAGATAGTTCAAGTGTTATTATCTTACTATGTTATTTTATATAATATAATAAATAAATTTTTGTTCAACTTTAAGTGTCAAGGTCCAAATTGTTCAAAATAGTCTGAAACGGTTAACGTTATATTTTAGTCCGAAAATCCAATTTAACGTTTATTATTGTCATGTCACAAGTAACTTTGGTCGCTGAAATGGTTTGAATTTTTTTCTAACGAAATTTGGGCAGCGCTTCCGCGCCCAAATTTCATTTCCAAAAATTCAAATTCACTTCCGCTCACAAAATACATATAACACGATATCGTATTTAAACGAGTTCATTTTAGCATAAAAAGTCCAATACAAGTCGCCAATAATATTAGTTTTACCAAACTCAGTCCCAAACATTTAGTTTCGAACAATTCAGCGGTGTACACGAGCTTAAAACGTACAAACGACACGTTTTTGGAAAACTGTCAGGCCTGTGCGCCGTCTTGGACCATAGGAACGACGCACAGAGCCATTTTACCCCCGTTGCGTCGTCCTGGTCCTTAAGGACGGCGCACAGGTGTGGGTTTTTGGTGTTTTTTTGCAAAACGTTTATTTCCACCATAGATTCCGACATGCAATAAGTCCAAACTTAATAAAACTTCTTTTTCACAGTTTCTAAATCATTTTTATCCATAATACTATAGATCTAAATGTTATTTCGGTTAAAAATCGTTTTTGTCCATAAAATGTTACAAATCTTTATAAAAACTCATTTTTATGCTTTAGATCTTACATGCAAGTTGTTATTTAGGTAAAAACAGTAAAATAATGATAAAGGAGTGATACTACCGGATGAAAATGGATGGATGGTGTTTTAGACGAATTTGAGCTCCAAAATCGGTTGAAAAGTTTGAAAACCGAAAGGACTTTGATCCTCCTTGTTTGCCTTGATGTTTAAACGTTTTTGATGGTGGATTTTGTGGACAAAAGGGGCTGGAAATCACTGGATTTAGGGGGGGGGGGGTTTCTTGAGAGAGTTTTAGTGTGTGTTTTGTTTTTGTGTTTTGTAAAATGGTAAAATGAAAAGAAATTAAGAAAAGTAATGAAAGGGGTCTTGGGACAGGCTAAATGGCAGTAAATGAGTGTCTATTCTAGAGTTTGATTGGGGGTTGGTGTTATAAAAACGAGACAAGTCTAAAAATTCAAAAAAAATCGGTTTTGGTCCATCTAGGACGCCGCACAAGGTGTGTGTGCGTCGTCCTGGACCTGTTTTGAAAAGATTTTTATGATTTTTCCGTTTTTGCGTTATTGTTTCGTTGGACCTTTTCGTTAACTAAAAGTTCTTTATTATGGTACGTTATGAACTTAGGAAAGTTCATTAGGTGTTTTCTTGGTATTAGGACTTATATAAATCGATTCCGGGTGTGATTCCGACACTGACGCGTTTCCGGTAATTGAACAGTTAAAGACAACGGCAGGCAATATGAGAGACATAGAGTATAGAATGCACTAGAAATTGGACGGTTGTCACACGTGGCACAGTTCGTGTTTGAGTTTCTGGAAGGATTCGTCATGTTCTTTACCCCAATTAAAATCTTTATCCTTCTGAGTAAGTTCGGTCAGGGTTTTAACGATCTTTGAGAAATTCTCAATGAACCTTCGATAATAGCCGGCCAACCCTAGGAATTGTCGGATTTCCGTAGGGGTCGTTGGGGCTTGCCATTTCTCGATCGCTTCGATCTTTCCTGGATCGACATGAATTCCTTCTTGGTCGATCACATGACCAAGGAAGCGTACTTCTCGGAGCCAAAATTCGCACTTCGAGAATTTTGTGTACAGTTTCTAATCTCTAAGGAGTTCTAGCTGAGTTTCAAATGTTTCGCGTGATCCTCCTTGTTCCTTGAGTAGATGAGGATGTCATCTATGAATACGATCACATATTTTTCCAGATATGGTTCACACACCCTGTTCATCAGATCCATAAACACCGCTGGTGCGTTGGTCAGACCGAAAGGCATAACGAGGAATTCGTAGTGCCCATATCGAGTTCAAAAAGCGGTTTTTGGAATGTCGGTCTCACTGACTCGAACCTGATGATGACCAGAACGGAGATCGATCTTAGAAAAATAAGTTGCTCCTTGCAACTGGTCGAACTGATCATCGATTCTAGGGAGTGGGTATCGGTTCTTGACGGTCAGTTTGTTCAGTGCGCGGTAATCGATACACATTCGGAAGGATCCGTCTTTCTATTTCACGAAGAGGATTGGGGCTCCCCTGGGGGACGAGCTTGGACGAATCAGACCATGATCTAAAAGTTCCTGCAGCTGTTTTGACAGTTCTTGCATTTCGGGTGCCAGACGATACGGGGTCTTGGCAACCGGTGTTACGCCAAGAACGAGGTCTATTCGGAATTCCACTTGTCGATGCGGCGGTAGCCCGGGTAGATCCTCTAGAAAGATCTCTGGATGATCCTTTACAGGGATGTCTTGTACTCAATTCTCTTTGGGTTTACGTTCAACGACATGCGCTAGGAATGCATCGCAGTCCTTTTTGAGGTATTTGAGCATTTTGACAAAAGAGACGATACGAAGTTGTTGTCCAGTTTATCTCCCTATACAATGAGGGTCTCACCGTCTAAGAGCGGGATACGGATGAGTTTGTCGAAACAGACGATCTCGGCTCGGAAACGATATAACCAGTCCATTACGACGATAATGTCAAAGTTTTTCATCTCTATCGGGATCAAGTCAATGGGGAAAATTTTGTCGGCTAGGCACATTGAACATCCTAGGATTATATCCTTAGCTTCGAACTCTTGAACATTAGCATATTCGATAGTAAAGCTATCGTTAAGAACTTTAGATCCTAGGTTAATAAGGGGTCTAAATTCTAAGGACACAAATCTTCTCTCAGCTCCTGAGTCGAACAGTATAGAGGCATAATGGTTATTTATAGAAAACATACCCGTTACTGCGTGCGGGTCCTGGCGGGCTTCCTCAGCTGTGACCACAAAGGCACGACCGCGGCCTCGCCCGCCCTGGTTTGGTTGGGCATTCTGGAGCTTGGGGCAAGTGTTCCTGAGGTGTTTGTCACTTCCACACTCAAAGCACACTGGCTTCTGGCCCTGGTTGCCTGTACCCTATGTGTAGTATCTTGCAAAGTGGCCCACCTTCTGGAACTTGTGACACGCCGGGCAGTTCCCGATGTGATGGTAATGGCACTTGTTACACTTGGGGTGCGGCCCAGTGTAGGTCCGGGGTCCAGTTGGTGGTGCGGGTGCGGGTGCAGCAGTCACCGTATAGTTGCGGGTGGTCTTGGCTTTCTTGTTCTTGTCGCTTCTTCTCGGTGTTTGTTCAGTTTTCCTTTTCTCACCCACCTCTTTCTTGGAGGATGCTGGGGTGGAGAGAAGGTTACTTGTCAGTCGGTGCGCCAGGATGATTGCACTCTGGAGTGTTTGTGGTTCAGGGGAGATGACCATTCCCCGGATTTCAGGAACAAGACCGGAGATGTATCGGTCAATCTTGTTCTCCTCGGGAGTTACCAGCCTTGGAACTAGTCGGGCCAGCCCATGGAATCGGGCAGTGTACCCCTCGATGTTATTGCCGACCATCGTATGATCCCACAGCTCTGCCTCGAGCTTTTTCACTTCTCCCTTAGAACAGTATTCTTCAACCAGGAGTTTCTTGAACTCATCCCATGTAAGGGCGTAGGCAGCCTCGCGTCCTCGGGTTCGAACAACACTGTTCCACCAGGACAGGGCCCTTCGTGGAGCACGCAGGAGGCGTACTCCACTTTGTCAGCTTCGGCACATCGGCTGATGTGTAGGACCAATTCGATGCTTTCGAACCATGATAGTAGTCCTACTGCACCAGTGGTGCCGTGAAACTCCTTAGGCTTACATGACATGAAACCCTTGTAGTTGCAGATGGGAGGGCTTTGGTTTTGGTTGCCTCCCTGATGTTGTTGTTGCTGTTGTTGCTGTTGTTGCTGTTGTTGTTGCTGCTGTTTCTGTTGTTGTTGCTCATGTTGTTGTTGTTGATGTTGCTGCTGTTGTTGTTGTTGTTTCTCCTGTGGTTGTTGCTGCTGCTGGTTGTTGTTATTGATATTTTTGCTTATCCCTACCGTGATCTGAGCGATCATATTGGGCATGGTAGCGTTTAGCTAAGCAGCGACCTGCTCTGCTATGAGGCTAGCGTTACTTCGCTTAGGAGCCATGATTCTACAACAGAAAAGGAGATCCAGTTTAGAAGGCACGAATAGGATGCGATAAGAATTTTAAATAATGAGCAACAACAATGATAATACTAGAGTAATATGAAAGGATAAACGGCACACGCACGATAACGATCAGAGACATAATAATATGATTCAACAATATAGGCAAGTACGGAAAATAAGGAAATTTCATTCAATAATACGATAATTTGATACAACATCCACAATGTGAAAAGGTTCAATACAAGTACAGTACAATACAAAATAGAATGCGAACTAGCTTTAAGTCGTGTACATATGGAAAAATACGACTTAAGCTCACGATACAGTACATAAATGAAATGACTAGTGATGCCTATCTAGGAACATCTTCGCAAAGATGACCGCAATCGGGGTCCCCATAATCATGCATGCGCTGACGAGACGCTGCATTGTCCTCGCCATGGCTTGAGGAGACGAGATGACTCGCATCGACTGCCCTGACAGGTGATGTGCTGCATCAGATACTTCACATAGGAGAAGACCCTGCTGTTGGGCCTCTTCCGTGAGTCCCTATAGGTCTCGACGGAGTTGTACGAACGATGATGGGGGCGACCGCAGAGTAGGCGGCATCATCATCGTCCTGGATGGTCCTGCGCCGTAGGGGCGCTGCATCTGCTGATCAGGGAACTGCTGTTCCTGAAATTGTCGCTCCCAATGGTAACGATCCATAGTCGGCGTATGCGAAGCCCCTGCGTACGGATCTCCGAAAGGCATCAGGGGAGGAGCGGGTCTGGATGGGTCGGGATTCTGTCCAACCATCCTGTCTGGTAGACGGCCAGGTAGGACAACCTGCTTACGAGCAGTCATCCTCACGCGGGGTCCGCGCTGCTGGGGCGGTGCTACGACGGGCTCCGGGGGTGCAGCTGGTAGCACGGTCCTCGGACTGGAGGTGACGAGGCTGCTCGGGAAGGCCATCGAGCTCTCCTCTATGGGGTCAGTGGTCTCATGGCGATGGGCCTCTGAAGCGGTGAGGTCGTTCGAGACCTCCTGCGAGTAGACGGCCCACGAAAGTGAGTAAGACTGCGACCTCGAGCGAGACGGTGAGCGAGAGTGAGATGATCGAGACATGTCGAATCTGTGAATAACGAGTCACGTGAGAACATGGGAAAACTAAAGAAAATTGTAATTGAAGTGCATGCACGGGTCAGTCACGTGAGAATCGGGAATCGATAAGACCGAGAAATTTTCAACTCAAAAACCGTTAACAATAGCAATCACTTTCTGTTCTCGCATAATTTATTTTAAACTAGGCGTAGTTGATCAAGTTACGCGTAGTTAAAAACAATTCATGCAATTGCAGAATTAATCTACTAAAGTTTGAACCCGTGAAATGATTTTTCTAGAAAAGCCTTGGTTATAGTTTGGTTTCGAAAATTTTTGAAAATTTTGAAAACCGTTTTCACTATAACCTGTGCTTTGATACCAAGTCTGTCAGACCCCGCTAAAGCGGAAACACGAGGTGCGAAGAGCAAGAATATCATTACACGAGTCATAATAAAATGCAACGGTTTCAAGTCATTTAAATAGAATTAAAAAGTTTACAAGTTCGAAAAATAACCAACTGTACTTCAATTCATAGCAAACAAATACATCATTAAACATTTTCATAAAAATTCCCAAAATTAGACAATGAACATGGTCTTCTCCCGATTCATATCTCACGCAACTTGCCTGACCCGCCCACGCTTTGCACTTCAATGCTTACACTTGATTTCCTGAAATATGAGATAAAGTGTCAACTACATAAAGTAGTGAGTGAGTTACAGTTTTCTAGTTCTCGACTAAAAAGGGTCCGACAAGTATATATGTATAAAAGATTTCTCAAAAGAAATGAAGCGGGGCTACGCTTAAAATATATACTTATAAAATGTTCACATGGCAACAAGGTATAGCAATACCTTAATATTCGAATAGCTTCAATTCTAGCTACTAGAGCAAACAGCTCGTCATAATCAACTCCTTCTTCATGTGTGTAGCCCTGTACAACCAACCGTGCTTTGTTCTTGATTACTATTCCCCGCTCATCTGTTTTGTTCTTGAAGATCCACTTGGTACCAATCACTCTTTTCCCACTCGGAAGCACAACTGGTGTCCAAACAGCTTGTAACTTGAATCGTAGTAACTCCACCTGCATTGCTTCGACCCAGCTAGGATCCCTGATAGCTTGCTAGATTTTCTTTGGAGTTAATTGAGAAAGGAAACACACAAACAGGCATTCATTGAAATTTTGGTGAAGTTGTTTTCTTGTTTTGACTGTGGAGTGTACATCATGATTTGGTCCAATGGATGATTCTTGTTAATTCTTTGTGTTTGAAACGGATCTTCTGAAATCTCCTCATCCAATTTGGAATCATTTTGCTCAGGAAGATCATGGGTAATAGAATTTGGTGATGGAACATGTTCTTCTTCTTGAGAGTGAACAGTATCTTCTGGAGTAGGACTGATAAATTGATCATCGTCGTTTGAACTTGGAACCTCATCTTCCTTTGTACTGCTCGATGCACCATCATCAGCATGGGAATCTAAATTGCTCGCAGGGTCAGTGTTGTTGGGTTGATATATTCCAGGAGGATCAATGCTAATGTATGCAAAGAATATGAATTGATCATGTTGAGGAGATGGACCAGTAGACTGTGATTGACCAGTTTTAACATTGGGGCCAGTAGAAACTGGGTCACCAATATTAACTTGAGAACCAGTAGGAACATTTGAATGTCCAGTATTAACTGTATGACCAGTTTTAACTGTGGTACCAGTATTAACTGTTTGACCAGTTTTAACTGATTGGCCAGTATTAATTGGTACCCCAGTAGTAACTGGTTCTCAAGTATTAACAGATTTACCCATAGGAACGCCACTTCCAGATTCATTGTTCTTTTGTCCTATAAAATAAGCATTCAAAGACTTAGTTAGTTCATCAATATTAAATAACCAATCCGGTCCTTCTCCTGTAGCATTCAGAGTCTTCTCGTTAAAGGACACATTTGTGCTTTCATCCACAAGTTTTGTCTTGATGTTGTAAACTTTGTATGCTTTGCTCTGAGTTGAGTATCCGACGAAGAAACCTTCAGTGACTTCGGATATTCTTTAGTATTTAAGATTGTACACGGAGAACCAAATGGTTTAAAGAAGCTTATGAATGGCTTTCTCTCATGAAAGAGCTCATATGGGGTTTTTGTTTGTGAATTGATAATCAATACTTTGTTCGGCACATAGAAGGCAGTGTTAACTGCTTCTGCCCATAAAGTAATAGGAAGTTTGGAGTCTGCAAGCATGGATCGTGCTGCCTCTATAAGAGTTTTGTTTCTTCGTTCTCCCACTCCGTTTTGTTGAGGAGTACTTGGAGCACTATACTGTCGTTCAATTCCTTTTGCAGAGCAAAACTCATCCATCTCGTGATTTTTGAACTCAGTTCTATTGTCACTGCGGAAGATCTTCACCTTCTTTTCTGTCTTGTTTTCAATTCGTGATATGAAAGATCGTAGATGATCACCTGTTTCATCTTTAATACCAAGAAAGAAAACCCAAGTATATCTTGTAAAGTCATCAGTAATAACTAAACAGTAATACTTCTTTCCTAGACTCATAACATGTGACGTCCCGTCATTTTTAGATATATTTATTTTCGTATTATTTTATTTTTATTCGCAATTATTTCGACCCTTGTATTTCGCTTTGTATTTACTCACGGTTTATTATTGAGAATCGGGTTTTATGTGTTTTAACTGATTCGTCCCTTGAGACGTAATCTTTATATTTACCTAAGTGCCAAATAGTTAGTATTCTCGTGGTAATAAGTTAGGGTGTTTACGCCAAATTTTTCGGTTAACGTATTCTTTATCTTCGATAAATCGTGCTTTGCTCGTGTTTGTGCTTATATCGAAAAGTACGTATCTCGAAATCGGAATTGAAATCGAATCATTTAATGAACCCTAATACCAAGAAAACGCATAATGAACTTGCCTAATTTCATTTCATAACTAATCGTAAACTTCCAACTAACGAAAATGCTTAACGATAACGAAAAACGAAAAATTCCCAAAAATACAGACAGTTACGCTGGGATAGTTACGCTAGCGTAACTAGCTTGCAGGTTTGCTTGGGTGCAGTTACGTTGCGATAGTTACACTGCGTAACTAGCGTGCATCAACTTGTGTTTTGTGTGTGAGTCATCAATACGTGTCTAACCTTATGCCACCTTCCCTACAGGTGTCAAGACACCATCTAATACAGGTTTTATCCCTGTAAATGCATCGTTCAAGTGTTTCATCCCATTTTTGCAATCATACACACACATAATACACTTTTGATCAAAAACTTATATTCTCCCCTTTTTCCAATTCTCTTTGTGGCTGTAAATTCCAGCAAGATGCAAGTTAAATTCATCCATAAACATCACAACAAATTGTTATTGTTAGCAAAGGGAGCTAGAGGTAGTCACCCATTTGGTAGTTTGCATTAATTTATATCATTTACAGGTCGAAATCAACGTCAAACAACAAGAACTCTATTTCAAATCGTGTTTGATCATCACACATTCACTTTCTTTGGGGTAAAATATCTAATCCCAACTGTTTTTACTAAGATTATCTATTACATGTAAGATCAAACATATAAAAATATGATTTCTAAAGTTTTATAACCCATTTACATATAAAGCGGGTTTTTTTTATAAATCATTACTTAAATCTTAGCTTTTGCGGTTAAAAAGTTGTTATAAATTGTATATCGAAATCTACCACCAAAAGATGAAATTCCAACACGAAAACGATTTTTGTCGAAATGGAGGAGCTGATCACAGTTACTCTGGCGTACCTACAGTTACGCCTAGCGTAACTACTATTACGTTGGCGTAACTACTGTTACGTTGGCGTCACTACAGTTACGCCACGTAACTAAAATCAGGTCCTGAAACCTTATTTAATCCGCTGTAATACGCAACCTTAAGCTCGATACTTCATGTATCTGTTCAGAAATAACTATAATGACTTTAACCTATATTAAAGTGACATATTGAACATATAAACACCTTTTTGTGTTGGTAAATTGGATTAAATATCGTTATAAATTGTAAGCGGGTAAGTGTTTGTAAAAAAGATTGGATTTAAAAACTATAACGCGGAAGCGCTGCCCGAATTTGCAATTTATGATTTTAAACAATTCCGAAACGCTCGTATAAGTAAACTTATATATAAAAGTAACATATTATGCAAGAACATCGTCTTTGGACTCAAAGACGTCAATCTATTCATAAATGTCATAATATGTATTTAAAATGAACGTTTTTAACTACTTTTCAATAAATAAATCTTGTTACAATTTGCGATCGTCGTCTAAATTCATCAAAAATGTTTTCTTTGACAAATCTTTATAAAAGCATTTTTAAAGTCATGTTATTCTAATATTTTGAAAAATGAAGACTTTAAACTTTTTAAATGTCAAAGTTTGACTTTCACGTTGACTTTGACTTTTATAAAGTCAACATCTTTGATTTTGACCAAGTCAACATTTATGACGTTGACCTTGGTCGGTCTTAATAAAACTTGGTAACAATATTCGATTTCAACCGGTATTCTCGTTAGTTCTTTTTCGACTCGGAATACCATTCCATTTTAATTGTCGTTTATGACGTGAAATGTCGATATCTTTCATGAAAAACGATTGGTGCCACTTGTTTTAACTTGATTGGACCTACATTCTGCCAGAAAACACTGCCCCAAGGTGATATTATCACTTTCTTTTCCATTTTTCTTTCATTTTATTATCACAAACACACACACATCTTAGTGTTTTCTCTCAAACACTCCCCTTTGTTCTTCATTTTCTTTCACCCTTGCTGTGATTTCCAGCCAACTTCCACCATTTAAAACACCTAAACATCACATTAATCAATTATGTTCATCAAAGGGAGCAAGAGGTGGTGATTTTCCGGGTTGTTCTTGAAGTTTCTCATCATTTTTGGGTCTAATCTCCATCAAACTCTTCATCAAACAAGCTAGATCATCATACTTTCATTTTTCCTTGAGGTATAACAAACTTTCCCACTGATTTATACACATTTTTATACATGCATGTTGAATCTAACATCAAATAAAGGTTTTTATAAAAGTTTTATGGTGACTTATCTAAGAACATAATTTTTATAAACATTTTACTAAGATCTTGGTATAAAAAGATGTTATTTGAAGAAATCTATGGATGTTATTAAGGTTTTTAAGTTGCATGTCGAAATCTACCGAAAATACTCTGAAAACGCTTAAAAATCACTAAAATCAACGAAATCCGGAGCTGACTGTGGAGCTCCAGCCGACGGCTGGATCAGTCTGTGAACATAAAATCTTCGTTTTGCTAATTATCGGTGGTTGTCTTGTGTGTTGGAGGCGGATATTCTCATCACTACACCACTGAAGTTGTTGATTCCAGATTCTTGTCAGGTATAACTTGTTACTCTTGTGAATCTTGTGATTTCATTATATTCATTATTCGGTTTTAGCCTTGAAATCGGTTAGGATTAATTATTAGACCAACACTCGTTGTATTTCATTGGATTGGACTGAAGTTTGGACAAATAAATTTAAATTATAAATTAACCAAAGTATTGTAATAAACTTGATATGGTAATATGTATTATGATTAATGGTTTAAAATGCAATTGTTGATAAGCGGGAAAGTGATTGAAATTTGGACTAATATTTTATGACGCGGAAGCGCTGCCGAAATTCCAACTCACGACTTTTTACGACATTAAAACACTTATACGAATAAAGTATATACAAAAGTAGCATATTACACAATAACATCGTCTTTGGACTCAAAGACGCCAACGCAATCAAAAATGTCATAATATTACTTAAAACGGATATTTTAAACCTCTTTGTGATACTTTAAACTTCGCCTCAATTTGATCATCGTTTTAAGTCATCAAAATATGTTTTGAGGCAAACTTTATAAAATGGTTTTGAAAAGGTATTTTACTCTAAACATTTTGGTATGAAAACACTTCAAATTATTCAAAGTGTCAAAATGGACTTTGACTTTAATAAGTCAACATAATTGACATTTGACTTTTATAAGTCAACATAATTGACATTTAACTTTATAAGTCAACATAATTGACATTTGACTTTTATAAGTCAACGTCTTTAATCTTGGTCAATATAATGAACATTTCTATTATTATTCTTTTCGACTCGGAGTTATCACTTGTTTCCAACGGTCGCTGTTGACGTGAAAGATCGATATCTTGCCGATCGGCCCTTTTCTGGCGCGGAACATCGTCCTCTTAATCCGTCACCCTTATTCGACTTATTAACTCGTTGGAATGTTGTATTAAATTAATCTAAACCGACAAGGCTAAACCGGACTAGACTTATAGAGATACTGAGACTATGTTGTTTATTGTTTAAGGCACTTAGACGGTGGGATTGTGATCCTGTGATTTTACCCGAGATTTGCTGGAGTTGTACTGTGAGTTATTCGTAGCCCTTGTCTTTACTATTTTTGGGCTGTAAAGCGTATTTTAAATTGTCTGCTTGTATGCGGAATGTTGTTGATTATCTTGTTTTCCTAGTGGATTAGGTCTGCCTTAGATTGGATGCCATTAGCCCTTGTTGGGGCCCCCTGATACACTTGTTAAGCTTTGAGCCCAACGGTTTTACATATATATAGATCTATATGGGTTATAGACCTAACCCTCTCTGCTCGGTAGAATGTTTCTAGGAGTGGAAGTTATGGCCGGTTAATAAATTGTTACCTTTGGTTGGCAACCTTAGGATTTGGGGTTGTACGGTCAGGTTCAGTGTATGATTAGTCTAGGCATAGTACCTATCACTATTGGTTGTTGAAAACAAGATATATCATTTGAAATTAACGTTGTCTTTGATGAAAAATTGTCGATGGGTCAACCTTTACTTTAAAATTGCGAATAATTCACCAACATGTTGTTGATGTCGTTTTAACGCTTTGCAGGAAATTGAGGATTTCCATTGATCATGCCATAGTTTATTTTCGGATCGCTTGCTTTTGAGGAAAATTTGAACTTGAATTGTTTATTGTAATTTCCATGACGATCCGTTTGTTTATTTCTTTTGGAATTGTATTTGTACTTGGCGTCTTACCGCCTTTGACTTATGGTGCATTTTGTAACATGATCTATTTAATTTGATGTTTTGTTTATCGGTTATATTGTTGTAATCTTGACTCTTGATATTATAACTGGAACATCCCGTGTTTCCGCTATTAGCGGGGTGTGACAGAAGTTGGTATCAGAGCCAAAGGTTATAGCGAACCGAGTGATTTTAACTGAGTAAATCACTTGGACTATGACCATAGGCTTTTTGAATCGATTTTCTATGATTGCAATGTGTGCACTATTTTTCATACGTGTTTATTTCGCGTTTCTTTTGTGGCGTTTGGCCTTGTTTTTGCACACATTTGCTGATCGAATTTCTTTCCTTTTATTTTAGGACGATGGCGCCTAAGAGGAGAGTTGCGACACGAAGTTCCGCGAGACGTGCTACTGCGAACGAGAGGGCTAACACTTCGAACGCGAGAGCTAATACGTCCAATACGAGAAGGAACAATGTGGAGAACGATGCGAATCCTGACATGGCTCAGATGATTGCTCAGCAGTTAGCGGCGATGATGCCGGAGCTTGTAGCTCAACTTCGAGAGGGCACCGCCCAAGGTAATGGTTCGGGTTCTGGAAATCCCGAGCCGATTGTTAATAATGAGGGTCCTGAGCCGATTGTTAATAATGAGGGTCCTGAGCCGATTGTTAATAATGAGGGTCCCGAAGTCGTGATCACTGGATCAGGTAGAGCAGAGGGCTCAGCTCGACGCGCTGGTTTCACTTTGAAGACGTTTATGAGCTGCAAGGCCCCAGAATATAAGGGCAATGAGGGAGCAACTTGAACGCTCCAATGGATGGAGAAGCTAGAGTCTATCTTTGATGTTGTGGGATGTGCGGACGAGGATCGAGTCCGATTTGCTGCGTTTGTATTTCGGGGTACGGCTCTGACGTGGTGGAATTCAATCGTGAATGTGCGAGGCCGAGCTGAGATCAACACAATGACTTGGGAGCAGCTAAAGGAGTTGTTGATCATTGAGTATGTTCCTGAATCTGAGATTCAGAAGTTGGAGGATGAGTTGTGGAACTTGACCATGGTTGGGTCAGACATCCAGGGGTACACTTAAAGTTTTCACGCTCTGTCCCAGCTAGTTCCGCACTTGGTCCGACCGGAGCTTAAACGTATAGGTTGCTACACTCACGGATTACCCCCAGCAATCCGTAAGAGTGTCCTATCCAACAAACCGAGCACCTTTCAGAGCGCGGTGGAAATTGCGATTACTTTGACTCAGAATGCTGTTCGGAATGGTGAGTTACCCCCGATGATTGTTAAGCAAAACTCCGGAGGGAAACGGAGTGGTGGAAACCGCATTGAGGATTCAAGAAAGAGGTTTAGGAGGAATGATGCTCCTCAAGTTGTGAAATCTTATGCTGCTGTGGCACCGGGTACCCAGGGTAAGTACCCGAAATGTGATCGGTGTGGTAGGTACCATACCAAAGAAGTGGCTTGTTGGGAATGCAGTATTTGCAAGAAGCTAGGACACACTGACAAGTTCTGTAAGGCCTTTAAGGGAAAGTGTTTTGGATGTGGTTCCCCGGATCATCATAAGGACAGATTTCCTAAGTTAGCTGCAGCTGGTAATGCTCCTTGAGGCAGGGCGTTTGTTGTGGGAGCCAAGGAGGCTCAGCAGGATCCACACGTCGTTACGGGTACTTTTCTTATCTGTGGTCGACCTGCGTTTATTTTATTTGATTCTGGTGCGGATAGAAGTTTTATATCTGATGAGTTTAGGACTATGATTCCCTGTAAGTCTATACCCTTATTACCTTCTTTTGAGATAGAGTTGGCTGATGGCGAGTTTTTGCGTGCGACTGAGTTACTTTCCGACTGTAGTGTTAGTTTCGACGACCACTCTTTTCCTATCGACTTAATTCCGATTAGGTTAGGTAGTTTCGACGTGATTATCGGCATGGATTGGTTGGAGTCGCATCGTGCGGAGATCGTATGTTTCGAGAAGATGATCCGTATTCAGTTACCGCATGGAGAACCGCTATTAGTTCAAGGGAATAAGGCAGGGAAGCGCCTTAAGATCGTCTCGTGTATGAAGGTCCGGGAGTACATCAAGCGGGATTGTTCACTCTTTCTTGCACATCTTGTGAAGAAGGATAACACTGAGAAGCTGGAAGAGAAACCAGTAGTGTGTGATTTCCCCGACGTATTCACAGAGGACTTACCTGGTTTACCGCCTAGACGTGAGGTAGAGTTTAGGATCGACTTAATTCCCGGAGCCGCGCCGGTGGCAAAGGCTCCTTATCGGTTAGCACCTTCGGAGATGTTGGAACTTTCTAAGCAGATCCAGGAGTTAGTGGATAAAGGCTTCATTAGACCGAGTTTCTCTCCGTGGGGCGCGCCGGTACTCTTCGTGAAGAAGAAGGATGGTTCAATGAGATTGTGTATAGATTATCGAGAACTGAATAAGCTGACAGTAAAGAACCGCTATCCTTTACCCCGTATAGATGACTTGTTTGATCAACTTCAAGGTTCATGTTTCTTTTCTAAGATTGATCTACGGTCCGGTTACCATCAGTTGAGAGTGCTAGAGGAGGACGTTCCGAAGACTGCTTTTCGGACGCGATACGGTCATTATGAGTTTTTAGTTATGCCATTCGGTCTCACGAATGCGCCTGCAGCGTTTATGGAAATGATGAACCTTATATTCCGTCCTTACCTCGATAAGTTTGTGATCGTGTTCATCGATGATATTCTAGTTTATTCTCGTAGCCGTGCGGAGCACGAGGAGCACTTGAGAATAGTGTTGGAGTTGCTCAGGAAGGAGCAGCTTTACGCTAAGTTCTCGAAGTGTGAGTTTTGGTTATCTGAGGTTCAATTTCTTGGCCATGTGGTTAGCAAGGAAGGCATCCACGTTGATCCTGCCAAGATTAAGGCCGTCAGAGATTGGGTTGCTCCTAAGACGCCCACCGATATCCATTCATTTCTGGGTCTAGCAGATTATTACCGTCGCTTTATCGAGAATTTTTCGAAGATAGCCTCGCCTATGATGAAGTTGACCCAGAAGAACGAGGAGTTTATTTGGGGTGCCGAGCAGGAGGAAGTTTTTCAGTTATTGAAGAAGCGGTTGTGTGATGCTCCTATCTTGAGTCTCCCCGAGGGTACTGAAAATTTTGTTGTTTATTGCGATGCTTCGCATAAGGGACTCGGGTGCGTACTGATGTAGAACGGAAAGGTCATTGCCTATGCCTCTCGTCAGTTAAAGATTCATGAGAAGAACTACACAACCCATGATTTGGAATTAGGCGCGGTGGTTTTTGCTTTAAAGATTTGGCACCACTATCTTTACGGTACTAAGTGTACTGTGTTCACTGATCATAAGTCGTTACAGCACATCTTTGACCAAAAGATGTTGAATATGAGGCAACGCCGATGGGTGGAATTGTTGAACGATTATGACTGTGAAATTCGATATCATCCGGGAAAAGCTAATGTAGTAGCCGATGCGTTAAGTCGCAAAGAGTCGGTTAAGCCGGTGAGAGTTCGTGCTATGATGGTTTCTATTCAGTCGAGTTTGAAGACTCGTATTATTAAGGCTCAGAATCAGAAGCCTTCTGGCCTTCTTCAGCAGCCGGAAATCCCGCAGTGGAAGTGGGAAAATATTACGATGGATTTTGTGACGAAGCTTCCTAGGCCTTCGGGAGGTTATGACACTATTTGGGTCATTGTTGATCGATTGACTAAGTCAGCGCATTTTCTGCCTATTCGAGAAGATTACCGAATAGAGAAGTTGTCTAGGTTATATATTGATGAGATCGTGGCCAGGCATGGAATTCCTGTATCTGTCATTTCTGATCGCGACGCTCGTTTTACTTCGAGGTTCTGGCAGACGCTACATCGAGCTTTAGGCACGAGATTAGATATGAGTACGACTTATCACCCTCAGACCGATGGACAGAGTGAGCGCACGATTCAGACGTTGGAAGATATGCTACGCGCGTGTGTTTTAGATTTTGGCGGGAGTTGGGATAGACATTTACCGTTGGTCGAGTTTTCGTACATCAATATTTACCACTCTAGTATTAATTGCGCGCCTTTTGAAGCTCTTTACGGTCGTAAGTGTAGGTCTCCACTCTGTTGGGCTGAGATTGGTGATAGTCATATTACGGGTCCCGAGTTGATCCAGGAGACGACTGATAAGATCTTTAGGATCAAGGATCGTCTAGTGGCCGCGAGAGATCGCCAGAAGAAGTACGCGGATTTACGTCGTAAGCCTTTGGAATTCGAGGTCGGCGATATGGTATTGTTGAAGGTTTCTCCTTGGAAGGGTGTGTTTCGTTTTGAGAGGTGCAGCAAGTTAAGTCCACGTTTTACGGGTCCGTTTAAGATTTTGTCTCGTGTTGGACCAGTGGCTTACCGTCTTGAGTTGCCACCTGAGTTGAGCGGTGTGCACAACGTATTTCATGTATCGCATCTCAAGAAGTGTCTTGCTGACGAGTGGTTGATTGTCCCTTTAGAGAAACTAAGTTTGGATGATTCGCTTCACGTAATAGAGGAGCCGGTGGAAATCGTTGACCGAGAGGTCAAGCGTTTACAGCGGAGTTGGATTCCTATTGTAAAGGTCCGATGGAACTCTAAGATTGGAGCTGAGTTTACGTGGGAACGGGAGGATGAAATGCAGCGGAAATTTCCCCATCTATTTTCTTCTAGCGATGCTCATTAGTAATTTCGAGGACGAAATTCTTCTAACTGGGGGAGGCTGTGACGTCCCGTCAATTTGAGGTACTTGAGTTACCGTCATTATTTATATTTTATTCGCAATTGATTTCGACCCTTGTATTACGCTTTGTTTTGCTCACGATTTACTGTTATTGAGTATCGGGTTTTCTGTATTGTTGATTCGTCCCTGAGACGTAATAATATTATCTTATCTAAGTGCCAATTAGTTAGTATCCTCATAATTATAAGTTGGAAGGTTTATGCCAAATTTGTCGGTTATCGGATCCTTTATCCTCGAGATATCGTGCTTTTGCTCTTGTGTACTCCTTTACCGAAATCGTGCGAATCTTGAAATCGAAAGTGAAAATATAATATTAAATGAACCTAATATAAAGTAAATCAAAGTATGAACTTTCCTAAGTTCAACGCAAAAAGAATCGGGAACTTTCGGCGAACGAAACTCCTTAACGATCGAAAACAAGTCTGCCGAACCAGCCGACCAGCCAGCACCTGGCAGGGCTTCAGCCGGCGGCTGAGCCCATCCAGCCGGCGGCTGGATCTGCCTGGTCAGCTATGGTGACTCATTTTTGCATGAAAAACGATTGGTGCCACTTGTTTTAACTTGATTGGACCTACATTCTGCCAGAAAACACTGCCCCAAGGTGATATTATCACTTTCTTTTCCATTTTTCTTTCATTTTATTATCACAAACATACACACATCTTAGTGTTTTCTCTCAAACACTCCCCTTTGTTCTTCATTTTCTTTCACCCTTGCTGTGATTTCCAGCCAACTTCCACCATTTAAAACACCTAAACATCACATTAATCAATTATGTTCATCAAAGGGAGCAAGAGGTGGTGATTTTCCGGGTTGTTCTTGAAGTTTCTCATCATTTTTGGGTCTAATCTCCATCAAAATCTTCATCAAACAAGCTAGATCATCATACTTTCATTTTTCCTTGAGGTATAACAAACTTTCCCACTGATTTATACACATTTTTATACATGCATGTTGAATCTAACATCAAATAAAGGTTTTTATAAAAGTTCTATGGTGACTTATCTAAGAACATAATTTTTATAAACATTTTACTAAGATCTTGGTATAAAAAGATGTTATTTGAAGAAATCTATGGATGTTATTAAAGGTTTTTAAGTTGCATGTCGAAATCTACCGAAAATACTCTTGAAAACGCTTAAAAATCACTAAAATCAACGAAATCCGGAGCTGACTGTGGAGCTCCAGCCGACGGCTGGATCAGTCTGTGAACATAAAATCTTCGTTTTGCTAATTATCGGTGGTTGTCTTGTGTGTTGGAGGCGGATATTCTCATCACTACACCACTGAAGTTGTTGATTCCAGATTCTTGTCAAATCAAGCGGAGTTAGCGGTATAACTTGTTACTCTTGTGAATCTTGTGATTTCATTATATTCATTATTCGGTTTTAGCCTTGAAATCGGTTAGGATTAATTATTAGACCAACACTCGTTGTATTTCATTGGATTGGACTGAAGTTTGGACAAATAAATTTAAATTATAAATTAACCAAAGTATTGTAATAAACTTGATATGGTAATATGTATTATGATTAATGGTTTAAAATGCAATTGTTGATAAGCGGGAAAGTGATTGAAATTTGGACTAATATTTTATGACGCGGAAGCGCTGCCAAAATTCCAACTCACGACTTTTTATGACATTAAAACACTTATACGAATAAAGTATATACAAAAGTAACATATTATACAATAACATCGTCTTTGGACTCAAAGACGCCAACGCAATCAAAAATGTCATAATATTACTTAAAACGGACATTTTAAACCTCTTTGTGATACTTTAAACTTCGCCTCAATTTGATCATCGTTTTAAGTCATCAAAATATGTTTTGCGGCAAACTTTATAAAATGGTTTTGAAAAGGTATTTTACTCTAAACATTTTGGTATGAAAACACTTCAAATTATTCAAAGTGTCAAAATGGACTTTGACTTTAATAAGTCAACATAATTGACATTTGACTTTTATAAGTCAACATAATTGACATTTAACTTTTATAAGTCAACATAATTGACATTTGACTTTTATAAGTCAACGTCTTTAATCTTGGTCAATATAATGAACATTTCTATTATTATTCTTTTCGACTCGGAGTTATCACTTGTTTCCTACGGTCGCTGTTGACGTGAAAGATCGATATCTTGCCGATCGGCCCTTTTCTGGCGCGGAACATCGTCCTCTTAATCCGTCACCCTTATTCGACTTATTAAATCGTTGGAATGTTGTATTAAATTAATCTAAACCGACAAGGCTAAACCGGACTAGACTTATAGAGATACTGAGACTATGTTGTTTATTGTTTAAGGCACTTAGACGGTGGGATTGTGATCCTGTGATTGTATTTACCCGAGATTTGCTGGAGTTGTACTGTGAGTTATTCGTAGCCCTTGTCTTTACTATTTTTGGGCTGTAAAGCGTATTTTAAATTGTCTGCTTGTATGCGGAATGTTGTTAATTATCTTGTTTGCCTAGTGGATTAGGTCTGCCTTAGATTGGATGCCATTAGCCCTTGTTGGGGCCCCCTGATACACTTGTTAAGCTTTGAGCCCAACGGTTTTACATATATATAGATCTATATGGGTTATAGACCTAACCCTCTCTGCTCGGTAGAATGTTTCTAGGAGTGGAAGTGATGGCCGGTTAATAAATTGTTACCTTTGGTTGGCAACCTTAGGATTTGGGGTTGTACGGTCAGGTTCAGTGTATGATTAGTCTAGGCATAGTACCTATCACTATTGGTTGTTGAAAACAAGATATATCATTTGAAATTAACGTTGTCTTTGATGAAAAATTGTCGATGGGTCAACCTTTACTTTAAAATTGCGAATAATTCACCAACATGTTGTTGATGTCGTTTTAACGCTTTGCAGGAAATTGAGGATTTCCATTGATCATGCCATAGTTTATTTTCGGATCGCTTGCTTTTGAGGAAAACTTGAATTTGAATTGTTTATTGTAATTTCCATGACGATCCGTTTGTTTATTTCTTTTGGAATTGTATTTGTACTTGGCGTCTTACCGCCTTTGACTTATGGTGCATTTTGTAACATTTGGCATGATCTATTTAATTTGATGTTTTGTTTATCGGTTATATTGTTGTAATCTTGACTCTTGATATTATAACTGGAACATCCCGTGTTTCCGCTATTAGCGGGGTGTGACATTGCCCGCGGTTTCATATATATACAGATCTGTTTGGTTTTGACCGAACCCTCATCGCTCGTTAGGCTGTCCCTAGGAGTGGATGTTATGGCCGTATTTCATAAATGGTTGCTTTTGGATTGATACCCCTTAGGATAGGGGATAAACTAATTGGTCAGGTTCAGTGTATGATAATCTAGGCATTGTACCTCTCACTATTGGTTGTTGAAAACAAGATATATCATTTGAACTTAACATGTTTGTTAAAATTGTCGTTGGGTCACTTTTTACTTAAAATTGCAAATAATTCACCAACATGTTGTTGATGTCGTTTTGAACGCTTTTCAGGAGTTTGAGGATGTTCTTAATCATGCCATGCTTCTTTTGGGATCATTTATTTTTCTTATTTGGAATTTACCTTGTTTGATGTAATTCCTATAGGATCCGTTTCTATGACATTTGAAGTTGTAATTGTACTTGGCGTTGTGACGCTTTTGTCTTTGTAATGTACTCTGTAAACTTTTTGCATGATTAATGTTATTTCGATGTTTTGTTTATTGGTTGTAATGTTGTAATCCTTGACTCTTGATATCGTAACTGGAACACCTCGTGTTTCCTCTTCAAGTGGGGTGTGACATAGCATGTGTTGGATCAAAGAGATCCATGTGCAATAAGTGTAAACTTGACAGATTTGAGTTGGTGTCCTTGATTTTATGAGATGATTTATGTTGTTTACCCTTAAGACATGCAATACAGTGATAACTGCACATGAATTATGTTTGTGGTAAACCCCTGAACAACCCTTTTTTCACCAGTTTGTTCATGTATCTGAAATTCATATGACACATTCTTCTGTGCCATAGATATGATTCATCCAGTGACGCTTTTGAAATGAAACAGTTTTCTTTAATTTCCGAATTATTTTGACCCATGTCTAAACAGTATACATTCTCTTTCCTAGGTGTTCTTAGTAGAATCATACTTTCGTCAGCTACCTCAAACTTAGGATGAAGAATGATACATTCGGTTTTAGTAAAGAGCACTTTGTTATCTTTATCACAAAATTGAGAGACACTAACCAAATTATAGTTTAATTCTTGAACAAAGAAAACATTTTCAAATGTAACTGTACCATTATTGATGGTACCCTTTCCAGTAATTCTTCCACCTATTGGATTTCCTCCAAAAGCAACATAGCCTCCGTCGTATTCAAAATAATCTTTGAGCTTCAACTTGTTGCCTGTCATGTGCCTAGAGCAGCCACTCTCCACATGCCACGTATCACCTTGGCTTTCTCTGCACATGAAAAGAGGGTTAGTTTCTTTTAGGAACCCAAGCCAAAGTAGTCTTGGGTTTTCCTTTTTCATTGATGTAATCAAAACGTTTGAAATGGTATGCATGTTGCTTTAATTGTGCATTTGATGAGTTACTACTGTCAGAATTACTACTAGTGACTTTCATGTAGATTCTACTGGTAGAGTTTCTACGGGTAGAGTTTCTACTGGTAGTTCTCCAGTAGTTTCTACTGGCAGTAGTATTTTTATGAAAATTTGGATTTTGTTTCTTTTTATGCACATTCGTTGAGCTCACAAATTTTTGAGTTGTCCTACCAAATCTAGGTGTTGTGTTAGACTTGTTTCTATTATATCCAATACCATGACGATGATTTTTATTATACAAAAAGTCCACAGTCATATGATTGTGTTTTCCACAAATTTCACAACTTCTAAAAACGTTTTTCCCTCTCTGTTGAGTGATCTTTTGATTCCAGTTTCTCACATTACCCCTCACAGGTGATGAACTTGCCTTTTGACAAATACATTTTCAAGTTTTCACCTGTTTCATTTGACCAACATAATGCCAGTTTCTTTCCCTGTAAATTTCTGGTCTGTTTTTGATGTTTTTATGAAAATTGGGACTTTGATTCTTTTTAACAGTGGAGCAATTATCTTTTTGAAAAGTGAGACTTTCACTAGACTCGGAATCACTAGATTTCTCCTGTTAGACAGGTGATTCATTGATTTGTTCATTGCTAATAGGTTTGGTTAAAAGAACTTCACTTTTCACGGGGTCTACATTAGCGTGTGTATTGACTTCAATTTCTTCCTCACTAAGTTCTTCAGTAGACTCTACCTTAGGAGGAATATAATTGTTTTTATATGGTGGTGATTATCAATTAGGTTAAAACTCTAATGAAATCTACGAAGATAATTATCAATATTTTTTTTACATAATTTTCTCCTTACAACGCGCTAACTAAATCTATCTAATAAGTAGTATTAACATGCGCGCTAGTAGAAACTCTTCATGCAGATCCATGCAGCCAGTAGTAACAATGTAACCAGTATTAAGTCAGCAGTAGTAATATCACCAGTAGTAATCTCCAATACTTGACCATCAGTAGAAACTATAGCCACCAGTATTAACAAACTTACCTACCAGTACTAACTAACTTCACCAGTATTATCATATCATAACCCAACAAATACGATTATTGATTCGTAAACATGTAGCGTATAAGTGATGTGATTGCATCTAGATGGTAACTAAAATCATTGGCATAATATAAGTACATGCGATGAGGCCCCTTTCCCCGCAATATCTACGAGGAGAAACAAGTAATAATATGCACCCTAGTTGCCATTCAAGGTGAGGAACAATCATTTCCTATATAGCGATATTCATATTATTCACGTCTTTAGCAAAAGTTAATAGTGTGAGTAAGTGGGCACTGTTTTGATAGATTGACGCATGCGAGAGGCTTATATTCCTACCAAGTTTTGATAAAAGATGTCAATTAAATGACGAGTTTGTTACACATACAATCACATAAAGGTTTAGAAAATGATGTCAATTTTATGACGAAATACATAAAGGTGATAAAAGAGTTTAGATCATGCTTTCCACCCCAAAATAAGTACAAAAATGTAAAAAGAGGGGTTCAGTAACTCACGTTTAAGAGATTGGCTAAGCGGGCGTAAAGACGAAGTGATTTTCCTAAGACGAGTGATACCCTAACAATAATCAACCGAAATAGGGTCAATTCAAATGTCCGAAAAGGGTGTCCTCATAAAAAGGTGCATGTCCATTACGTAACGTACCGACTTTAACCAAATTATATGCAATTCACAGGATGGTTTCTAATGGCTAATATCTTATTAACATCGCCAATATACACCGAGAATACTATCTCGACATATTCAGTTTAGCATTTACACAATTTCATATTGGCAAAGTATCGGGGATGGGTACGTTTGTTTGGACACAACGGTTCACAATATCGAGTAAAGCGATAAGAATGTTACTATGATCGTACCTTAATCGAGAGGGTGATTTGATAGCGAGTATCACGATCACAGAGGCTCTTTCCTACTGAGATATACTAAGCAAAACAATAACAAGTGTTACATAGCGTTACGAGTACGAACAAGATAGAAAAACGACGAAAATGGCAATCTGCCCAGAAGACCCGCCCGGGTTGCTTTAGCCGGGTGCTTTTCATGCATGAAACCAACCCGTCTGGGCCATGCAGAGATGGTGTAAAATATACCTTTTTCTTTCAAACGATTCCAACCAAAGACCACAGTTTTCTGAAACAACACTAAGTAACCAAAACTCAGTTTCATGACTGAAAAACCACATGCAATGGTTAGATCGTTATGGCTAAGGATTTAGAGACTACGTACCATGATTTTAACCGAATAAACACTTGGTCCAACGATAGAGGCGAGTGAGAAGTGATTCTAAAGTCCTCAAGCTACTGGAACACACATACAACAAGGAAATATAAGAGATTTAAGTTTGATAACAACAAAAATGGGACAAAAGGTAGCAAAAACCACCATCTGTAAAAGGCCCGTCCGGGATAGGTTCCCTTTGAAAAGGGACCCGCCCGTGTCTCTAGTTGTGCTCGTTTTTGTGTTCAAAACTTCAAGGATCTTGCTCATATTCATATAAAACGAACATGCAAACAAGAAAACACAATAATTAGAGGTTAAGAAGGATACTTACACGCTGAGATGGAGAAAAGAGTCCTTGGGTGATGAAGATGATGGTGATTTTGGTAGAAAAAGGTGGAGGAGGTGATGGAAATAGATGGGGATGATTGAATATGGTGATGTTCTTGGTTTTTAGCTTTGGAATTCACTAGAGTTGGGTGTGTTTTCTTGAGTTGGAAGTAAGAGAGAGTATGTTGGTGTGTGTGTGTTTTAGTTTGAATGGAAATGAGAGTGAGAGAGAGATATGGGAGTATATGTATGTGTGAAACTGGAGAAGTGAGGTGAGTGAGGTGTTTGAGTGAGCCTTGGGCAGAAACCCTGGCCTTCCCACGTGACCATGGTGCAGGAATCAACCACCCATATTTCCCAATGAGAATTTGACAAAATTTTCAATTTTGTTTTTTTTTCTCCGTTCTGACCCGCCCAGGCCCGTTTTGCCTTGAGGCTTGACCCATTCGGGCCACTTTAGCCTTGGGAAATGACCCGCCGGGGTCAAGCCTTGGTGAGGTTTTTGTTTTTGTTGATCTTGTGCAAGTTCTAGCCGTACAAAGTTGTATCGTCAAAGCACGATTTCACATGGATTAGACTAGATGACATTGGACGGAATGTCACAAGTATCATTGTCAGACTGAGTGACTTTTGGAGATCTGGGAGATTCAAGAGTTTCTTCAGTCTGAGTTCCTTCAGTCTGAGTAGATTCTTCAACCTGAGTTAATTCTTCATCTTGATCAGTCTGAATGTCTTCAACAGTCTTGCTTGGCAACTCATCTTTTCACTTTCAGAGTCTGGATTCTGACATTGATTATTCATATCATCATGTTGAGTAGGATCAGACTCAAAGGATGTAGTTAATAACTCATCACACATATGATTTATTAATTCATAGTCAGTCTGAGTAGTCAGTTCATCTTTGTCAGATTGAGTTGTATCATCAAAAGTAACATTGATCGTTTCTTCTACCACCTTTCTTTTTACATTGTAAACTCTAAATGCCTTAGAAATAGAGTACCCAACAAATAAGCCTTCATCAACTTTGGGAGACATTTTTCAAAGTTGATCTCTTTGATTCAAGATATAGCATCTACTCCCAAAGATGTGAAAATAGTGAACAGCTAAAACTTTTGTTGTGGTACTTTTCATAGGCAGTTTTTTCATGCTTCTTCACAAAGATTGATCTGTTTTAAGGAAAGCAAGCAGTGTTTACAGCCTCATCTCAGAAACTGATCTTCATTTTCCCATAGCAAAGCATGGTTCTTGCAGCTTCAGTCAGAGTTTTATTTCATTTTTCATTAACTCCATTTTGTTGTGGAGTTCTAGCAGCTGCAAAGTTCTGAACAATTCCTCTTTTATTACAGAAGTTTATTAATGTGGCATTTCTGAACTTAGTTCCATGACACTTCTCATTTGTTTGACCAATGTGTTCTTCTGTTTTTTTTCTCTCTTGATCGGAATGATGTTTTCTTCTGCAGCATCACCTTTAGTCCTTAAGAATATCACCCAGGTATATCTAGTGAGCTCATCAACTATAACCAAGGTGTATTTCTTGTCTCCTTGACTTTCAATTGCTATGCGACCAAAGAGACCCATATGCAGCATATACATAGGTTCATCAATTGAGTGTAACATTTTGAATGGAAATTGAACCTTAGTTTGTTTTCCAAGAACACAGGCTAAGCAGACCTTGTCTTTTGACCAGGTCAGAGCTCAGAGAGACCTCTAACCAGTTTGTTCTTTGAGAGAATGTTGATATTTTTGAAATTCAAATGATAAAGTCTTTTGCGACATAACCAATTCAACTCTTCCTTTGTCTCAGCAACAAGCATGTCTCACTTCATCATTGGCAGTACTCATATATAAAGAGAACACATCTCTTTCTCTTCTTGCCAATAGCAGAGGTTTTCTTTTTAAGTAATAAATTTCCCAGCTTGTTTCCTGAATCTAGCTTCATTATCATCGTCAATGATTTGACTTACACTCAGTAAGTTGTGTTGAAGACCTTCCACATAAGCCACTCTTCTGAAGGTTTGCTGGGAAAATCAGCAATTAAACCCAAAGTATAAGTCTGTTTTATTAAAGTCTCAGTCTGAGTCTGAGTGACTTTGAGTCTGAGTCATTTTGATTCTGAGTGACTATTTTGAGTATGAGTGACTAACATTATAAGTCTGAGTTAGTCAGTTCCATAATGTCTTGAACCAAAAGTTTAGGAATTTAGTTAGATAAAGTCTTCTATCTTTTTAGAAGATTTTCTAAGATTCGTCCTTATCAAAGCTCCATTTATTGTGTATAAAGAGGGAGCTTGAATCATGTATTTCGGTTTTCGTTTTTATTGAATCGAAACTGAGTGTTATTCAATTTGTTAAAAGTTATAATTCCGCTATACTGTGTTAACAAGTACTGTGTGTTTATCAAGAGTGATAATTAACGTTTGAATACTCATTTGAAATTGATTCGATCATTCAAGATTAATTAATTATATGTATATCAAGTAATTGGGATCTTACTCAGACCTAACAACTGGTATCAGAGCAAATAAGATTTAAATTTTAATATTTACAAATCTTTAACGATCAGTCAGCAATATCCCAATTAATAATTATGTCTTTATCATCACAATTACCTACACTGGCTGGAAAAGGAATTCCAATTTTCAATGGACATAACTTTGCCCATTGGAAACTCAAAGCTGAGTGGCACCTTTTTGGAATTCATGATGAAATGATGACTACTATCACTGAAGGACCAATCATTCCTGGAAAGGAAATTGTAGAAGTGAAGGAGGGAGAAAAGGTCATCCAACGGGCAAGATGGGTTCAGACTCCAAAATCTCAATGGACTGAGTTAGATAGGCAACTATTTAATCTAGATCCAAAGGCTAGAAGCATCTTAGGAAATGTTGTGTCTGAACAGATATTCTCCAAAATTGTTGGATGTAGATCAGCAAAAGAATATGGGATACACTCATTGTATACTATAAAAATGTGCAAGTGGTGAAAGAACAGAGGCTGAACAGTTTGATAAGAAACTATGAAAATTTTTATGTGAAAGAAAAGGAATCACTTGCTGATGTACACACCAAATTTCAAATCTTGCTAAATGATTTGTCAGCTCTTGGTATGAAGAAAGAAAATGATGAAGTATGCAAGAAGTTTTTTGACATTCTTCCAAACAGGTATGAATCTGTCATTACATCTCTTGTTGTGAGTGAAAAATTATCCACTTACAAATTGCCTGGTTTGTTTGGGATTTTACTGAATTTTGAAGAAACACAAGAGAGGAAGAAGTTGAACCAAAGGAGGGTTTCTAGAGATCATGAAGCTGCATTAGTTGCACCAAGCAGAAGGAATAAAGAAATATACTCAAAAGCTGAAACTGACTCAGATGAGTCTGAGTCAAAATCAGACTCAGATTATGATGATGAATCTGAGGTAAAGAAGTTAAAAGATCAACTAGCCTCGCTGACTATGAAGCTGGAACAAAAGACGGGTTACAGGGGTAAGAAACCATTTGATTTGAAAAAGGTCAAATGTCTTAAATGTGGATAACATGGTCACATGGCTGCAAACTGCAAAGTGAAAAATGCTCAGACTGACCATATGGATGAGTTGCTGAGAGAGATCAAAGATACAGGAAAAAGTATCTTAAATACAAGAATGGAAACACTTCAAGAAATCAAAAGCCTCAAGCTGAGCAGAAAGCATTCTTTGCTGAAGAATGGATGGATGAAGATTTATCTTCAAATGATGATGAAGTGGTGGATAAGTGTCTGATGGCTTTAATCGGTGAAACTGAGTCAACTACCTCTCATTTTGACAAAGATCTAAAGGAAGCTGAGAGACTGAGTTGCAAGTCAGACTGGGACAAATCCAAATTTTATAAGGTACACAATTTGAATTTATACACAGAAGATCAAAAACTTCAAATGTTTGAGTTTCTCTTTCTAGATTTTAACACATCATTAGAAGATATTTCTTCTCTCAAAATATAAATAAAAGATTTAGAAAATATTTTACAAAGCAAAAATAAAGAGATTTCAGAGATAGAAAACTGCAGAGCCACACTGACTACTCAGACTGAAGCTTATAATGATCTTGCAAAAGAAAATCATAAATTTAGGGAAGAAACTCAACATTATAAAAGTATTTGTCAGTCTTGGTGTATCTCATCTTTAAAAAATGAAGATTATTTGAGTAGACAAGTCCCTAGAAAAGTTCAGGTTGTGTTGGGAGAAGATTTCAGTCTCAAGAAACATAGGACTAAAGAAGAAGAAGAGGCTGAGAGGGAGAAACTGAGTGTCTGTTAGCTTTAATCGGTGAAACTGAGTCAACTACCTCTCAGTTTGACAAAGATCTAAAGGAAGCTGAGAGACTGAGTTGCAAGTCAAACTGAGACAAATCCAAATTTTATAAGGTACACAATTTCAATCTATACACTGAAGATCAAAAACTTCAAATGTTTGAGTTTCTCTTTCAAGATTTTAAAACATCATTAGAAGATATTTATGCTCTCAAAGTCAAATTAAAAGATTTAGAAAACATTTTACAAAGCAAAAATAAAGAGATTTCAGAGATAAAAAACTGCAGAGTCACACTGACTGCTCAGACTGGAGCTTATAATGATCTTTCAAAAGAAAATCATAAATTTAGGGAAGAAACTCAACATTATAAAAGTATTTGTCAGTCTTGGTGTATCTCATCTTTAAAAAATGAAGATTGTTTGAGTAGACAAGTCCCTAGACAAGTTCAGGCTGTGTTAGGAGAAGATTTCAGTCTCAAGAAACATATGACTGAAGAAGAAGAAGAAGAAGAGGCTGAGAGGGAGAAAATCATTTTTAAACCTGACATTTTACCAGACACATTTAAATATATAAAAGGAAATCAAACAAAAATGTCAAATGTATTTGTCAAACCTGTCATGTCTCAAGAGTCAAACAAGTGTGAATCTTCAACAACAAGTCAGTCTGATGCTCATTTAAAACTTGAAAAAGTGAGTCAAAACATCAAACTATCTTTGACTAAAAATGTTGTTAAATCCAAGGTTTTGAGTAAACCACAAGTCAGTCTCAAGCAAGTCAAGTCAAACAGTGTTGAAAAGGAGTCAGTTCAAAAGGTCACTCCTATAGACCAATTAGGAAATCAACTTTTGCAATTAACCAATATTGTACAAACAATGGTTAGAAATAAATCACCAATTTCAAAAGAACCAAGGACTCCTCCTAAAAGAACTTGTTACAATTGTGGTGAAAAGGGACATTAAGCTGTGTTTTGTAAACAATTGAATCAGACTAGACCTAGATACAATGGGCCAAAAGTATCTAAATCTTCAAAACCAAAGTCAGTCTCACCTCAAAAACAAAGGTCAGTTCAATCTTCAAGGAAACAGTCTCTTTCACCTCAAAAACAGAGGTCAGCTTAACCTTCTAAACAAAAGTTTGTTCCATTTCAAAAACAAGAGTCAGTTAGAAGGGCTGACAGCAACTCAGATTCACAAAAGATTAATCTAAAAAATCTACCATGCAAATAATATGGAGTCATAGGGCATTATTCCATAAACTGTATGAAAGAAATAAATAAATGGAATTATGACAACCCTGAATCTGAGTGGAAAAAAATCTCACTTGTTGAACAAGGAAAGAAACAAAAACTTGTGAATGAACCCACTCAAAAGTGGGTTCCCAAAAAGAACTAATCTTGTTTGTGTTTCTATGTGCAGGATTCCATAAAATGGTTTTTAGACAGTGGAGCCTCAAGGCACATGACAGGGATGAAATCCTTTCTATCTGAGTACGAGGAAGATGGACCACAAGTGAGATATGGTGATAATGGTGTCTCTATGACAAGAGGATATGGAAAAATTCATGTTGGATCTGTCACCTTCAAAAGGGTAGGATATGTGGAAGGTCTACAACATAATTTACTCAGTGTGAGTCAGATTACAAATGAAGATCATGAAGTCAGATTCAGGAAACAAGGAGGGATAATATACAATGCCAAAGGAAAACCTTTGCTGTTAGCCAAGAGAGAGAGATGTGTTCTGTCTGGATCTGAGTTTAGCAAATGATGAAGTTGAGACTTGTCTTTTCACTGAGACAAAAGAAGAACTCAATTAGTTGTGGCATAGAAGATTATCTCATTTGAACTTCAAAAACATCAACATTCTATCCAAGAACAAGTTGGTTAGAGGTCTTCCTAAACTGACTTATTCAAAGGAAAAGGTTTGCTCAGCATGTGTTCTTGGGAAGCAAAGAAAGGTGCAGTTTCCTTCTATGCTTCACTTAATTGTAGAGCCTCTATATATGCTTCATATGGATCTATTTGGACCCATAAGTATAGAAAGTCAAGGAGGAAAGAAGTATACACTGGTAATTGTAGGTGAGTTTACAAGATACACATGGGTGGTTATTCTACAAGCCAAAAGTGATGCAGCTGAAGAAATCATCAGTCTGATCAAGAGGAAGCAGAGGAAAAAGAACACTTTGGTCAGACACATGAGAAGTGATCAAGAACTCTGTGCTGATAAACTTTTGTGACAAAAGAGGAATTGTTCAAAACGTTGCATCTGTTAGAACTCCTCAACAAAATGGAGTGGTTGAGAGAAGGAACATGACTCTTATTGAAGCTTCAAGAACTATGTTATGTTATGGTAACATGAAGATCAAGTTCTGGGCTGAAGCTGTCAACACTGCATGTTTTACTCAAAACAGATTCATCATAGTGAAGAATCATGGAAAGACAACTTATGAAATGTACAATATAGTTCCATCTATTCATTATTTGCATATTTTTGGAAGTAGATGTAATATTCTTAATCAAAGAGATCAACTGTGTAAAATATCTCCTAAAGCTGATGAAGGTTTATTTGTTGGACACTCAAGTGTGTCCAAAGAATTTAGAGTATACAATTAAAGAAGAAAGGTAGTTGAAGAGAGCATAAATGTAACATTTGATGATACAACTCAGTCTGACAAGGATGAACTGACTACTAAGTCTGACCTTGTATCTATTAATCATCTGTGTGATGAACTGATGGTTACATCCATTGAATTTGGTCCAACCCAGACTGAAGATCAAGCAGTTACACCAGGTCAGGCTCAAGGATCTCAGAGTGAAGATGATGGAGTTCAGTTGAATTTATTCAAAGACAATAACAGGGATGAGTCTGGCCCTGTTCAAAATGACATACCTCTGTCTGATGAAGCTCAGATTGATGAAGATCATATCCACATTGAAGAGGATCACCACTCAGATCCAGGAAATGTCAAAACTGTCAAGGATCATCCACTGACCAATATCATTGTAAATCTCCAAGAAGGTGTCAAAACAAGACACAAGTCAACTACAACTAATTTTCGTTTCTATACAAATTTTCTCAGTCTGATGGAACCAAAGAAAGTGGAAGAAGCTCTTGTGGATGAAGACTGGGTTGATGGAATGCAGGAGGAACTGAGTGAGTTTGTTAGGAATGATGTATGGGAATTGGTTCCTTGCCCATTAGAAAAGGTCATAATTAGACTCAAATGGATCTTCATAAACAAGTTTGATAAAGAAGGTGTGGTGATTAGAAACAAAGTCAGACTGGTTGCATAGGGTTATAAACAGGAGGAAGGAATTGATTATGATGAAACTTTTGCACCTGTGGCAAGAATTGAAGCTATTAGACTGTTTCTAGCTTATGCAGCATTCAAAGACTTTTTGGTATATCAAATTGATGTGAAGAGTGCTTTCCTAAATGGTGATCTGAAAGAGGAGGTCTATGTCAAGCAGCCACCAGGTTTTGTCAATCCAAACTTTCCTAATCATGTTTATAAACTTAAGAAAGCTTCAATGGTCTCAAACAAGCTCCTAGAGCTTGTTATGATACTTTGTCTGACTTTTTCTTCAAAATCAGTTTCAAAGAGGGTCAATTGACAAAACACTTTTTATAAAGAAAGAAAACGGTCATGTTATTCTGGTTTAAATTTATGTTGATGACATTATATTTGGTTCCAAAAATACAAAGTTGTATACTTGGTTTTCAAATTTAATGTTTAATAAATATAGAATGAGTATGATGGGGCAACTGACATTCTTTCTGGGTCTGAAAGTGGAACAAAAGAAAGATGGGATTTTCATAAATCAAAGCAAATATGTTCATGATCTTTTAAAGAAATTTTCTTTTGATTCATGTTTAGAAATGAGAACTCCCATGAGTACCTCTGATAAGTTTCATAAAGACAAAACCGGCAAGTTAGTCTGTCAAGCAACCCATAGAGGCATCATTGGCTCTTTATTATATCTTACTGCTAGTAGACCAGACATAATGTTTTCAACATTTCTATGTGCAAGATATCAGGATGGCCCAAAAGAATCTCATTTGAAAGTTGTTAAAAGGATATTCATATACCTTAAGGGTACCCCAAATCTTGGTCTTTGGTATCCTAAGGATTTTGGATTTGATCTAATTGGTTACTAAGATGCAGATTATGCAGGTTGCAAATTGGATAGAAAGAGCACATTAGGAGGATGACAGCTCCTGGGAGGAAAACTAGTCAGTTGGTCTAGTAAAAAGCAAAATTCAGTTGCTTCTTCCACTGCTGAAGCCGAGTGTGTTGCTGCAGGAAGCTGTTGTGCCCAATTGTTATGGATGCAACATCAGCTAGTTGATCTAGACATCAAGATCAACAACACTCCCATCATGTGTGAAAACAAAAGTGCACGTAAATTACTGAGAATCAAGTCTTCCATTCAAGGAAAAAACACATAGAAATCAGACATCATTTCATAAGGGACTGTGTTGGTAAGGTCAGATTGGAGTTTATGGTCACAGATGATCAGCTTGCAGACATTTTCACAAAACCTCTAAATGAGGAAAGGTTCTTGTTGGGAAAATCAACGATTTAACCCCAAGTTAATAAATCTGTTTATTAAAGTCTTAGTCTTAGTGATTTGAGTCTGAGTGACTCTGAGTCTGAGTGACTAAAAGCAACTAAGGCATTATGGAGCTGACTACTCAGCTTCATAATGAAACGTAATGCTTTATTTTAGGTATGTTTGTTAGATTAAATCTTCTATCTTTTTAGAAGATTTATTAGGATTCGTACTTATCAAGCTCACTATTATTGTGTATAAATAGTGAGCTTGAGCTTTGTAATCGGGGCACCTTTCTAAGAAATTTAACTGTGTGTTATTTTTATTGTTTCGTTATTATATTTCCGCTATAATAAACTAAGAAACTGATAACTTGATCAATTCGTAACAATTAAAGTCTAAATACTTATTTGTAATTGATTAGCTAGTGTTTAAGATCTTATTAAGACCTAAAAATTGGTATCAAGAGCATGTCAGATCTATTCAAGATTTGTAAAGATCCATTCAAGATAAAAGATATTGTATTCAAAGAAGATTGTTGAAAATTCGTGTTTAAGTTCGTCATATTCTGGGTAGCGGTGATAAAAAGGGCATATCTCATTCGTTAGCCGTCGGATTTTCATGAAATTTTTACTGAAGATGATTTACACATAGGCGCACATTTTGGCAGAAGCAATTTTCAATCGGAGCTTCTGATCAAGAGATATTTATTTTTGAAGTCTCCTGCAGAAAGTTTATTGTTATTGTGTATAACTATATTAAAACGATCACCATTTATTCGTTACACATTAGATCTTGGTGATTTTTTGATATAATCTTCAAGGCTTACAGATATAAGTTTTGTCAAAGTTTAAGTCTCATCAGATGTTTCGAAAAATAGATATATAATTTCAAAGATGAATGCTGAATGTTTGCTGATTTTTATGCGAAGCTGTGGTAAAACGACTACTGAGTGTTCGTTAACCGTTGGATTTTCTTGATTTTTGGATATGTATTTAAAGAGACATTGATCTACCTTGTGTTGAAATTTGAGCTTGATCAGACATGTCATCTAGGAGATATTCAATGTTGAATATGCTGCAAGTTTTCAGTCTGACCAAGTCAGTCTCAGAGTAAGACGTGAGTTAGTCTCACCAAAGGTCAGTCTGAGCGGGTCAGCCGTAAAACTCAGACTGACTAGGTCAGCCCCAGAGGTCAGATTGAGCAACTCAGCCCCACGCAAATCAGCCCCACGCAAATCTGTTTTACATGAACTCAGTCTCACACGAATCCAGAATTCAAAATAAAGGCTAGCTCAAGGGTAATTAACATCTACGAAGCCGATTATTGAAGAAGGATGATAACAAAACGGGGGAGAAAAGTTTAAAAGATTAACAAGAAAAAGAGTTGCGATGTTAAGGGGGAGATTCAAGCTACAAAGTAAACAACTCAAACAATACATTTCTTGTAATCAGTTTATTTGTTTTGTCATCATCAAATAGGAGGAGCTAAAAGAAAGATTGTGTTAGGTCTCACTAAGATCCCAAACAATGGCAAATCAATAACAAATAAGTATTTAGACGTTAATTGTTATATATCGATTAAGTATTCAGTTTCAGTATATATTATAGCGGAATTATAATATTGAAACAATGAAAATAACACACAGTTATATTTCAATCAAAGGTATATAGATTACAAACTTCAAACTCACTATTTATACACAAGTATAGTGAGTTTGATAAGGATCAATCTAAGTAAATCTTTTAAACAGATAAAAGATACTAACTAACTAGACATCCTTAAATCACGCCTGATTTCTCTCCGTGAGTCTGAGTTAGTCAGACTGAGTCACTCAGACTCTTGTCACTCAGACTGAGTCACTCAGACTCATGTCACTCAGACTCAAACTAAAGTCACTTAGACTAAGACTTTGATTAACAGATTTATTAATCTTGGGATAGATCATTGTTTTTCCCAACAATCTCCCCCTATCTGTTTCAACCAAAGTCTTTTACAAAAGGTGCATTAAAATAAACACAAACACAAAAAGATCTTTTAAACTAAAATTGTTTGTGAACAAAATAGACACCATCCCAACTATTTCTGCTTCTTCCCAGTCCTCTTCTTTCTTTTCAGTGAAGTCTCAAACGGTACAGGCTGATCCTTTTCCTTCATCCATTTCAACCTGTCTATCTTCCAGTCCATTAGAGTCTTCATTTCAGCATCGGATTTATGGAAGTGCAACTGATATTCTTTCTTCACTAACTCCACCATGTCAGACTGATTTCCAATTTCTTCAATTCTTGTCAAGTTATTGAACAACCAACTGATCAGCCTCATTCTGAATGGAAGGCATTGAGGAGACTCACATTCTTTAAGCAATGCTATGCAATGATGAATAGAGGTTGTGGTGATGCTATCATGGGTTGAAAGCATTCTTCTCCCCCACAGTCAGTGTAGCATAGCCCTGTGTGCTTTTCAGTCTCAATGTAAGTTCTGTCTTGAAACACAATACCTACAGGAACAGGATGAGCACTACATGATTCCAGACCCAATGATTTAGCTTTGACTTTTACATCGTGCTTGAGGCAAAAGGCTCTGTAGTCTTCATCTGCTACTAAGTTCAGCATATGGGCTGCGTTCATGTTGAATATGGCCTCTCTTCTTACAGCTAAGCCTTGAGATTTGTCAGTCAGATTATAGCTTAAATTTGTCACTTCTTTCCATTCTTCCATGCCCATAGTGTGTAATCTTGATAGGCCAATTCTGAATGATCCACCTTTATGTGAGCAGATAAGAAACAGGTCAGCTCCATTATGGCTTTTACAGTCCAAGTGGGTGATCTTGTGTTTGAGTATTCTCATGGTGAAATTATTTTCAATGTAGTTCACTCTAGCTTCTTCTCTGAGAACCAGTTTGGCCATTCTGGCATCAGCTTCAACCCTCATTTGCTCTTCTTCAATCGCCTGTTCTTCCTCAGCCTGCATCTCATCTTCAAATTCTGCAGCTGCTCTTTCAGACTGATCATAAGGGTTGAAATCAAATCTTTCTTTGTACAGCCCCTTCACATATTCTCTATATTCCTCCACTGTCATACCAGCACTTTTGGCATATCTTTGAAGTTTAGCCAACTTGTCAGCTTCAGTCTGCTTTTTGTTTTCTTTCTCTGCTTCAGATTCTTTCTTTTGAGCAACAGCCTCAGACTCAGTTTGAGTCTCCCTTTGGTTTTCTTTTCCTTCTGCTGTCTCTTCTTGATCACTTACATACACAGCCTTACCCTTTCCTTTGAATACAATCTCCTCAGATTCATCATCTGACAGGTCACTCCAATCAGTCTCATAGAATACTTCAGACTGCCCCGTTTTGGTGTTGAGTCTGGTTGTTTGAAGTATCTTTTCTCCCCCTCTTTTCTTTTCCTTTTCAACTGTTGCTTGGGGATCTCAGATTCATCTGCTGTTGTAGACTTTTTCTCCCCCTGAATCTGGGACTCCACTGCCACAGCCTTGCCTTTTGTCATCATGCTGACTTCAGCGGTCAGTGTCATCACCATGTCTTTCAAGGTTTTCAGTTCCACTGCATTTTGGTTCCTTAAAGCATGAACCTCAGTCTGCATTGCCTTCAGTCTGTCATCAAACTGAGTGGACACATCCATTAGTGCTTGTAGAAGCACAGGAACAGTCAAGGCAACCTCAGGCTGGGTTGAATAGCAGGTTGTGATGTAACTGGTTGCACAGCTTCACTCCCTCCCTGTGATTTAGGAGAATGATCATAAGCCATAGAAATTGAAGTCTGTACCTTCACCCTGTTTGGGGAGTAAAGCATTGGCGACTAGTGATCGAGCGTTGTAAGAGATTGGGGTGGTACCTTTTATCGTGGGACCAGCACAGAGCTGGTGATGAAAAATGGCC
>CAJVGC010000432.1:20786758-20890112 GCA_910822075.1 Senecio squalidus | reverse complement strand
CATTTCATAATTCACACACATAGCTTACACTTCTCTCTCTCTTTTCTTTGAAGAACACACACACAAACACAAACACACACACATTTCTCCCTTTTCTTCTTGTAGCTGTGATTTCCAGAGTTTAACAACATATTTTACCACCATAACTTGTTGTCTTCATCAAGAGGAGTAAAGGTTTGATCATCATTTGGAGGTTCTTGGGTTATTTCGTTTTCGGGTCGAAATCACCGTCTCACATCAAGGATCTTCATCACATCTAGCTTGATCTTCACATCTTCACTTTCTTTGGGGTATATTAACTTAAACTTTCTGTATTTTATAAGTATTATTCATTGCATGTATCATCTAACTAAAGAAAATGAGTTTTATAAGAGTTTGATGGTAAAATATGTATGAAAATCAAGTTTTTGTAAAAAATGTGTATGGATCTTGATTAAATGATGGTAAAAGCTTTACAAAATGTTATTTGAGAAGTGTTTTTGAACATATTATGACTTGCATGTCCAAATCTACCATCAAAAGACGATTTACTAAACACGAAAAACGTTTTCGGTGGGAATCTGCCCAGGAGTTGCGCCGCAACTCTCCCTGTTGCGCCGCAACCTGGGGACAGATTGCCCGTTTTCGTTTTGTTTCGCTGTTAAACGTAACCGTAAGCTTGTATTCGTAAGAACCGGTATTAACGAATGGTGTATTGTGTTTTGGAGTTAGAAATCTCAGCACCACACCATCAGAGGATTTTGTCTCGGGTTCTTAACTTGCTAAATTGCGGTTGTATCGGTAAGAATTGACTTTCTTCCAAATTTCTCGTTTATCATATGTTCGGTTTTAGCCTTGAAAAATGGTTAGGAATAAATATTAGACCAACACATGTTATATTATCGGATTTGGACAACTTTAGACTAAAAGACGTTAAAATGTGAATTTAACCATAAGTAACATATTTAACTTATATCATATTATATATTATGACAAAGATTTAATTACTCTTGAAAATACAAATTTTGACAAGCGGGAAAGTGTACTGAATTTGGACTAATAGTATACGTTGCGGAAGCGCTGCCGAAATTCATTTCACGTCTTTTACGACTACAAAACACTAATATGAGTAAACTTGTGCATAAAAGTAATATATTACATTATAACATCGTCTTTGGACTCAAAGACGCTAACATATTTATAAAAGCCATAATATTACTTAAAACGGATGTTTTAACCTCTTTCAACAAATAAACCTTCGTTTCATAAGCGTTCGTAATCTAAAATTATCAAATGGCGTTTTTACAACAAACTCTTGGTGAAATGGTTTTGAAGATTATATTACTCTTATATTTTGAAAAGTAACACTTCAAATTATCCAAAGTGTCAAATTGGACTTTTAAATTGATTTTGACTTTAATAAGTCAACATAATTAACATTTGACTCTTATAAGTCAACATGATGGACATTGACTTTCATAAGTCAACATTATTGACCTTTGACTTTTACAAGTCAACATCTTAATTTTGGTCGACAAAATGAACATTTGTATTAATAATCCTTTCGATTCGGAATTATCATTTGCTTCCAACGGTCGCTGTTGACGTGAAAGATCGATATCTTGCCGATCGGCCCTTTTCTGGCGCGGAACATCGTCTTCTTAATTCGGCATCCTTATTCGGCTTATTAATCGTTGGAATATTATATTTAACTCAATCTTAACCGACAAGGCTAAACCGGACCATACTTATAGAGATACTGAGACTATATTATTTACTGTTTTAGGGCACTTAGACGGTGGAATTGTGGCCCCGTGATTGTAATTACCCGAGATTGCTGAAGTTGTTTTGTGAGTTATTCGTAGCCCTTGTCTTAAATACTTTTGGGCTGTAAAGCGTATTTTAAACTGTCTGTGTATTTTTAAACTGTCTGCATAAATGCGGAAATATTACTGATTATCTTGTTTACCCAGTGAATTTGGTCTGCCTTAGTTTAAGCGTTTAAGCCATGGTGGCTCCCCTCTAATACACTCGTTAAGCTTTTGCCCGTGGTTCATATGTATAGATCTGTATTGGGTTATGTACCTAACCCGCATTCCTCTGTAGGCTGTTACTACGAGCGGATGTTATGACCTTAATTTTAAACTGTATGATTAAACTGTTTGCCTTTGGTTTAACGCACCTTAGGATAGGGGATTAAACTGATTGGTTCAGGATCGAGATGTATGACTACTTAGGCATAGTACCTTTCACTTTTGGATGAATACAAGATATATGATTTTGAAATTACTTTGTTTACTGAAATTTATCGATGGGTCACTTTTACTTAAAATTTGCGAATAATTCACCAACATGTTGTTGATGTCGTTTTAACGCTTTGCAGGAAATCGAGGATTCCTGTTGATCATGCCATTTGTGCTTTTTGGGATGTTTGTGTTGTGTATTTTGGAACTTGTGATACTTGTTGTAATGTCCTTAATGTTCCGTTTTGTAACGTTTGTATTACTTTCGTACTCGGCGATTTATCGCTTTTGAATTTGTAATGTATTTTGTAAACATTTGGCATGATCTATTTAATCTGTTGTTTTGTTTATCGGTTATATTGTTGTAATCTTGACTTTGATATTATAACTGGAACATTCCGTGTTTCCGCTATAAGCGGGGTGTGACATGACAACCCTGAATCTGAGTGGAAAATAATCTCACTTGCTGAACTAGGAAAGAAACAAAAACTTGTGAATGAACCACTCAAAAGTGGGTTCCCAAAAAGAACTAATCTTGTTTGTATTTCTATGTGCAGGATTCCACAAAATGGTTTTTAGACAGTGGAGCCTCAAGGCACATGACAGGGATGAAATCCTTTCTATCTGAGTATGAGGAAGATGGACCACAAGTGAGATATGGTGATAATGGTGTCTCTATGACAAGAGGATATGGAAAAATTCATGTTGGATCTGTCACCTTCAAAAGGGTAGGATATGTGGAAGGTCTACAACATAATTTACTCAGTGTGAGTCAGATTACACATGAAGATCATGAAGTCAGATTCAGGAAACAAGGAGGGATAATATACAATGCCAAAGGAATACCTTTGCTGTTAGCCAAGAGAGAGAGATGTGTTCTGTTTGGATCTGAGTTCAGCAAATGATGAAGTTGAGACTTGTCTTTTCACTGAGAAAAAAGAAGAACTCAATTAGTTGTGGCATAGAAGATTATCTCATTTGAACTTCAAAAACATCAACATTCTATCCAAGAACAAGTTGGTTATAGGTCTTCCTAAACTGACTTATTCAAAGGACAAGGTTTGCTCAGCCTGTGTTCTTGGGAAGCAAAGAAAGGTGAAGTTTCCTTCTAAAATGCTTCACTTAATTGTAGAGCCTCTATATATGCTTCATATGGATCTATTTGGACCCATAAGTATAGAAAGTCAAGGAGGAAAGAAGTATACACTGGTAATTGTAGGTGAATTTACAAGATACACCTGGGTGGTTTTTCTACAAGCCAAAGTTATGCAGCTGAAGAAATCATCAGTCTGATCAAGAGGGAGCAGAGGAAAAAGAACACTTTGGTCAGACACATGAGAAGTGATCATGGAACTGAGTTCAAGAACTCTGTGCTGATAAACTTTTGTGACAAAAGAGGAATTGTTCAAGATTTTGCCTCTGTTAGAACTCCTCAACAAAATGGAGTGGCTGAGAGAAGGAACATGACTCTTATTGAAGCTTCAAGAACTATGTTATGCTATGTAACATGAAGATCAAGTTCTGGGCTGAAGCTGTCAACACTGCATGTTTTACTCAAAACAGATCCATCATAGTGAAGAATCATGGAAAGACAACTTATGAAATGCACAATATAGTTCCATCTATTCATTATTTGCATATTTTGGGAAGTAGATGTTATATTCTTAATCAAAGAGATCAACTGTGTAATATATCTCCTAAAGCTGATGAAGGTTTATATGTTGGATACTCTAGTGTGTCCAAAGAATTTAGAGTACACAATTAAAGAAGAAAGGTAGTTGAAGAGAGCATAAATGTAACATTTGATGATACAACTCAGTCTGACAAGGATGAACTGACTACTCAGTCTGACCTTGTATCTATTAATCATATGTGTGATGAACTGATGGTTACATCCATTGAATCTGGTCCAACCCAGACTGAAGATCAAGCAGTTACACCAGGTCAGGCTTAAGGATCTCAGAGTGAAGATGATGAAGTTCAATTGAATTTATTCAAAGACAATAACAGGGATGAGTCTGGCCCTGTTCAAAATGACATACCTTTGTCTGATGAAGCTCAGATTGATGAAGATCATATCCACATTGAAGAGGATCACCACTCAGATCCAGGAAATGTCAAAACTGTCAAGGATCATCCACTGACCAATATCATTGGAAATCTCCAAGAAGGTATCAAAAAAAGACACAAGTCAGCTACAACTAATTTTTGTTTCTATACAAATTTTCTCAGTCTGATGGAACCAAAGAAAGTGGAAGAAGCTCTTGTGGATGAAGACTGGGTTAATGGAATGTAGGAGGAACTGAGTGAGTTTGTCAGGAATGATGTATGGGAATTGGTTCCTTGCCTATTAAAAAAGGTCATAATTAGACTCAAATGGATCTTCAGAAACAAGTTTGATAAAGAAGGTGTGGTGATTAGAAACAAAGCCAGACTGGTTGCATAGGGTTATAAACAGGAGGAAGGAATTAATTATGATGAAACTTTTGCACATGTGGCAAGAATTGAAGCTATTAGACTGTTTCTAGCTTATGCAGCATTCAAAGACTTTCTGGTATATCAAATTGATGTGAATAGTGCTTTCCTAAATGGTGATCTGAAAGAGGAGGTCTATGTCAAGCAGCCACCAGGTTTTGTCAATCCAAACTTTCCTAATCATGTTTATAAACTTAAGAAAGCTTCAATGGTCTAAAACAAGCTCCTAGAGCTTGTTATGATACTCTGTCTGACTTTTTCTTCAAAATCAGTTTCAAAGAGGGTCAATTGACAAAACACTTTTTATAAAGAAAGAAAACGGTCATGTTATTCTGGTTTAAATTTATGTTGATGACATTATATTTGGTTCCACAAATGAAAAGTTGTGTACTTGGTTTTCAAATTTAATGTTTAATAAATATAGAATGAGTATGATGGGGCAACTGACATTCTTTCTGGGTCTGCAAGTGGAACAAAAGAAAGATGCGAATTTCATAAATCAAAGCAAATATGTTCATGATCTTTTAAAGAAATTTTCTTTTGATTCATGTTTAGAAATGAGAACTCCCATGAGTACCTCTGATAAGTGTCATAAAGACAAAACCGGCAAGTTAGTCTGTCAAGCAACCTATAGAGGCATCATTGGCTCTTTATTATATCTTACTGCTAGTAGACCAGACATAATGTTTTCAACATTTCTATGTGCAAGATATCAGGATGACCCAAAAGAATCTCATTTGAAAGTTGTTGAAAGGATATTCATATACCTTAAGGGTACCCCAAATCTTGGTCTTTGGTATCCTAAGGATTCTGGATTTGATCTAATTGGTTACTCAGATGCAGATTATGCAGGTTGCAAATTGGATAGAAAGAGCACATTAGGAGGATGTCAGCTCCTGGGAAGAAAACTAGTCAGTTGGTCTAGTAAAAAGCAAAATTCAGTTGCTACTTCCACTGCTGAAGCCGAGTGTGTTGCTGCAGGAAGCTTTTGTGCCCAATTGTTATGGATGCAACATCAGCTAGTTGATCTAGACATCAAGATCAACAACACTCTCATCATGTGTGAAAACAAAAGTGTCATCCAAATTACTGAGAATCAAGTCTTCCATTCAAGGACAAAACACATAGAAATCAGACATCATTTTATAAGGAGGTGTTGGTAAGGTCTGATTGGAGTTTATGGTCACAGATAATCAGCTTGCAGACATTTTCACAAAATCTCTAAGTGAGGAAAGGTTCTTCTATCTGTTGGGAGAACTGGGGATGTTAAATCCTTAAGGATTAACAAGTTTCAAATTCTCAGTCTGACTGGATACTCAGACTGAGAAAAGTTCAGTCTGACTGGGTGCCCAGGCTGAGAACTGTTCAATCTGAGTGTGTGCTCAGATTGGATGGTTGTACATTTTTTAGATTTTTTTTATTTTTTAATATAAATTTCTTTTTTTCAACTTTCTAATTTTTTTTATTCTTATTAAAATTTCTTTTATTATTTTATTTTTTTGTTGTTAATTTTTTTTAACCAAGTCTATGGGGCCAGTTGCACATATTTGTCAAACCGAGGGATCTTTGTGTAAATATCTTAACTAAGTTTCTAAATTTTCGCTCCTTTTAGTTTAAATTCAACTAGTCTGTATTATTGACCTAAATTTCTAACAATTTTCTTCTCTTATTGTTCTTAATCTTCTTCACGGCGATTATACCCTAAATCAAATTCAATGGCCAACATGATGTTGCATATCTGACCTAGGATGGTCGCTGGAGCTGAGTTGGATGGACGAGTGAAGGTCAAGGATAATAATAGGGTGGTAAACGTGATCATACCCGAAAATCGTCAAAATCAAGGGCTTGAATAAATGTGTCATTTTATGGGGTCTCATCCTCTCTATGGAGCATTTCTTCAAGAGACTGTCATGTATCCACCTGTTATGTGTGAATGGTGGTACACCTGTTACGTCAAGGACACTCAAGATGCTATATCAGGAACTTATAACAATAGAAGGAATACTATCACCATTACAGAAGAAACCATCTGGGAAGCTTTACTTCTTTCCTACTGTTCAGGAAGCTGGTGAAGGTGGCTTTCAACCTAGACTGGCCAAGCAAGAGGCCAAGTCTGAGGCATTTCCATTGGAAGGTCAGCATGTAGTCAAGGGGGTTATTGACTACAAGATGTTTACTTGTAAATGGAAATTTCTATTTTCATGTATTACCAGAAGCTTGGGGGGTAAACCACGGTCATTAAACGGAATAAATTTGAAACTCACCTGTTCCATTCAATGGTAACAGGAAGGAGAATTTCTTATTTTAAATTATATTTTGATGAAATTCTTTCCCTTGCTTTCAAACCAAAAAGAACAAAGGATGTCCCTTTTATAAGAGTGTTCTCACTCTGTTTTGAAACTGTTTTGGGAAAGACAAGTTATAATCAGCTTGAAGAAGCATTTTTTTGTCTGTCCTCCTCCTAGACTGACATCCAGGATATTTACTTACATAAAAATCAATGAGGACGAGGTGAGATTAATTTATGTCATGCTTCAGTGGATTGCAAATCCTTTTATTGATCCTATAAAACTGAGTCTGATAACTCAGTTTCAGCTAGTAAGACAATATTGTACCTACAAAGGATGGAATTAACGGCAGCAATGATCAGCTTGAGCTGAATGCTTAGGTTGGGGGTGACATAGTTGGGCCAAGTGATGCAACTCTAGAGATCAGTTCTCCACATGGAGCCTTAGGTATGAATATTTCACTCTCTCTACCTCAGTCTGAGAGAATCCCCTCTCAGTCTGAGGCAGTCCCTATCTCTCAGCTTGAGAAACTTGCAACTCAAGCGGCCAACCTACTGAACTCACCAGGTTCAGTAGATAATGTTCACATAATCAGCCCTCACCTCATATCAAGCATAAATGGACTTATCACACCATGAGGCTGACAGTCATGAACTGCCCTCCAGTGCTGTAGCTCACACCATCGTCCCTCTGCTAGAGCCGGAGGTGGTTGTGACTACTCAGACTACCCAAAGCCAATCTAGTGTAGTCAGCTTGGAGACACCTGCTATTGTTGCCACACTGACACATGTGGCAAGCATTGAAGATGATATCCCACTCCTGGATATCCTTGTACCTAGTATGGGAACACTCCCCTCAGTTTCACAGCCTATTCCACAGGCTCTATTCACCAGTTCTGTACTGACTTCTGAACCACTAAATCTCTCACATAATGCACTAGTCGCCAATGCCTTGCTCCCGAACCCGAGTGAGGTAAAGACTTCAACTTTTGTAGTCAAAGACCTCTCTCCCAAACAACAAGAGAGATGTGAGGCTATACCTACCTTACCCACTTCTTTTGTTACTAATATCTCTCAGTCTGAGGGTGATTTGACTTTGTATGTCTTACTCAAGGCTATTCAGGACATGTCAACTCAGTTTGATGAGAAGTTGAGTGCACTGCAGACTGAGATCAGGGCTCTAAAAGAAAATAATACATAGGAGGTGGCTGGTTTAAAGGATTTGGTGGTAAATCTGACTTCTGAGGTCAAGGCTTTGAGGGCTGGAAAGCAAATTATTGGGGACTCTTATATGGGTGCTCAGACTCAGGGGGAGGAAATTGCTAAAGCCATTAGTGAGTCTGAACCCAAGAAGGATCTGAAGAGAAAAAGAATTGAGTCTTCTACCTAGGGGGGGGGGGGGGGGAAGGAAAAGAAGTATAGGAAGAGATATAGGAGGAATCCTGACTAACAATCCCAAAACTGATAGGACTGAAGAAGCATTTGAAACTGACTACAGTGACTTCTCATTAGATTCACAAGTTGAAAGTGAGGAGGAGATTGAAGTGGAGACCGTGGGAGGTAAAGGGGTTGAAACTGAGATTCAATCTAAGGAGATTAAAAAGCTTGAACTGACTGAAGAAGAAAGACAATCCAAGCTAGAAAGGTCAGCTCAAAATGCAGGTATGACAGTAGATGCATATAAATAATATGTCAAAGACCTGTACTTTCAAAGATTTGGTGATCAGACCAAGGAACAATCCAATGTTGAGAAAGATTCTTGTGATCAAGCTGCTGAAGAACTTGAAACTGAGTTGAAAAGAGAAGATGAACTGGCTTTTGATGCATAACAAGAAAGTATTGAAGCTGACAAAGAAATGGCCAAGAGAGTTGAAAGAGAACATGAAAGGTTGGACTACATAGAAAAACACTTCATACAGAAAAAGCTTGATGGGAAAATAAATCACCTGGAGGTTACTGAAACTGGTGGAGGTTTGGTATTGAATTGTTTATTCAAAAATAGAACTTATAAGATTGATGTGAACATAATGCACACTTTGGGGCTGGAGGAATGGAAGAGGATTGCTCAGTTAAGTTCAAATATTAGAAACATTGTACATAAGACCGAGATTAAGAGGGAAGCAATCTACAATGTAAATGCAGCTCATTTCCTGGAGCTGATTCCTGAAGAAGATTACAGAAAATTCTGTACAATCAACAGAGTTCATGCTGGAGCTAAATCTCTTGGATTGGAATCAAGGAATAATTATCTGGTTCCCTCAAATATAGTCTTTCAAGAAAACTATAATGTCAAAACTGAGAATCTTGAAGGACTGTGCTATATTTACTATGCTGGAGAAGATTGCCTTCAAGCAATGGAGGATTTAAACAAGACATCTCTTTATCACTGCATTGCTTTATTTAATGAGTGCACAGTTGAACAATGTTATCCATTCAGACACAGGTGATAAGTTGGTTGTTTAACAACTTAAGGAGGATTGAAGAGCTGGAGACTCAGTTTGATAAGGTGAAACTGATTAAGAAAGAATATCAAATTCAGAATTTCAAGATTGATGAAGAAATGGAGAGTCTGTTGAAATGGAATATTGAAAGAAGTCAATGGGCTAAAGATGCCTTGAAGCCAACAGTATGGGATTCAATGTTGAAATCTAAATCAAGACGAAGGAAGTAAATTTTCACAAACTTTTTAGTTAATTTGTTTTAGTTTGTGTTTGTTTTTTTAATTCAGTGTGTGTCATTGTAAAAAGAATTTAATGTAAACAGACATGGGGAGATTGTTGGGAAAATCAGCAATTAAACCAAAAGTATAAGTCTGTTTTATTAAAGTCTCACTCTGAGCCTGAGTGACTTTGAGTCTGAGTCATTTTGAGTCTAAGTAACTATTTTGAGTCTGAGTGACTAACATTATGGGTCTGAGTTAGATAGTTCAATAATGTCTTGAACCGAAAGTTTAGGAATTTAGTTAGATAAAATCTTCTATCTTTTTAGAAGATTTTCTAAGATTCGTCCTTATCAAAGCTCCATTTATTGTGTATAAAGAGGGAGCTTGAATCATGTATTTCGGTTTTCGTTTTTATTGAATCGAAACTGAGTTTTATTCAATTTGTTAAAAGTTATAATTCCGCTATAATGTGTTAACAAGTAATGTGTGTTTATCAAGAGTGATAATTAACGTTTGAATACTCATTTGCAATTGATTCAATCATACAAGATTAATTCTATGACAGGTCCTGATTTCTTTCTATACACTCAGCGAATCGAATTGAAACAACAGCAGGTCATGATGCGGAATCTCATGACCTGTGTCTTGGAATCATAATTGAAGGAAATGTTGAAGTTTGAATTTGTGAAATTGATTAGAATATTTGTTTGAGCATAACTGTTTTCATAGATTTCATTGATAGTGGTGACAGGTTTTGGAACCGAGCTTGTTACAACGACATTCAAGCTCACGTAACCTCTTTGAGAGAGTTCCGGGTTCAAAGACAACAAACTCGAACTACTTATCACACTATTTATAGACAAAATCTAAGAACAGACACACTACGAATTAAATATTACAACATTGTCAACATTTCTAATTTCACTTCGGGGAGTTCACTTCAGTTCTGAACTAAAGTCTTCATCTTTCGAATTGATTTCTTCAATGCTGACTTCTGTTGACTTAACTTACACCTTGGTTTGTTTTCAATTCGGAGAACTTCATTTAGTTCAAAGTATCTGAACTAACTTGTTCTCCGAATTGAAAACTTCCCTTCGGATTATTCTTGATGATTTTAGTTCGGAAACACCACGAACTAAAATCATCTTTATTCCAACTCACTGAAGACTCCATAGCTTCATCCACTCCATTTCTTGGCCCAACAATCGCCTCCTTGGATGATGCTATGAGTCTTCCTCTTCTTCTCCATACCTTAACTTCTCCGTGGTCAGCTTCCTCCAATTCACTCTTTTCTGAATTCTTTCACAAATTCAGGAGGAATAGCTGCAGAATCACCAGAAGATTATCTTGATCTTCGACCAGATTCCCCATGGAGAATCAGTAGCTTATATCACCTTGCTTCCCGCCTGAGGTCAACCTTGACCTTTTCCTAGCAAGAAAGTGAATAACTACTGTAACTTATTTTCAAACGAGCTTTACCTTGCTTACAGAATCTTCAATCAGGTTCTTTTAGATCGTGAGTAGATCATCCCGATTTTAGGTCTGAAGCGTCATGTCACACCTCTCTCTCAAATTGATGACATGAGGCTGAGCTCCGTTCTACTTCCATCACTCCCCTCTCTCAAATTGAATATCGTGTTTTCGCTCCACATACACCAACCGTCTTTGAATAATTAACTTGTAACATCAGCTCCACCATGTACACCATGAAATCTAAACAGGATCTTCAATTTAGCTCTTCACTTTCACTTCGGACTTCTTCTATTTCACTTCGGACTCCTTCAATTCACTAATAGGTTGACCTAATCTTCGAATAAAGTCAAATTGATGAACCAGACTCAATCGAATTCAATCAATTGATTAGTCTCGCTCTGATACCAATTGACACGTCCTGATTTCTCTCTATACACTCAGCGAATCGAATTGAAACAACAACAGGTCATGATGCGGAATCTCATGACCTATGTCTTGGAATCATAATTGAAGGAAATGTTGAAGTTTGAATTTGTGAAATTGATTAGAACATTTGTTTGAGCATAACTGTTTTCATAGATTTCATTGATAGTGGTGACAGGTTTTGGAACCGAGCTTGTTACAATGACATTCAAGCTCACGGAACCTCTTTGAGAGAGTTCCGGGTTCAAAGACAACTAACTCGAACTACCTATCACAATATTTATAGACAAAATCTAAGAACAGACACACTACGAATTAAATATTTTCACTTCGGGGAGTTCACTTCAGTTCTGAACTAAAGTCTTCATCTTTCGAATTGATTTCTTCAATGCTGACTTCTGTTGACTTAACTTACACCTTAGTTTGTTTTCAATTCGGTGAACTTCATTTATTTCAGAGTATCTGAACTAACTTGTTCTCCGAATTGAAAACTTCACTTCGGATTATTCTTGATGATTTTAGTTCGGAAAATCCACGAACTAAAATCATCTTTATTCCAACTCACTGAAGACTCCATAGCTTCATCCACTCCATTTCTTGGCCCAACAATCTGTATATCAAGTAATTGGAATCTTACTCAGACCTAACAAGATTACTTATCCAACTTTAATTTTTTTATATTCTTTAGTCATATATACTCCATTGTCACCATATCTTACTTGAGGTCCTGTTTCTTCCTTGTATTCTGATAAGTAAGACTTACATCCAGTCATGTGCCTTGGTGCTCCACTATCCAAATACCATTTAGTGGAATCCTGCACAAATAAGCACATTTAATCAATTCAAGAACCCACTTTAAAGTGGGTTCTTTTTGTGATTCTATTTGTTTATTTATTTCATACAGTTCATGGAATAATGTCCTATGACTCCACAATATCTACAAGGTTCATCTTTTAAGTGGGATTTAAAATTTACCTTTAGATCAGTCTAAGGTGTTTTACCTTGTTTACTGCGATATTTATTTTTAGGAGACGCACTTTGTGATTTGACCTGTCTAATCTTAGTATGTTCTTTACTGGAAAACAACTTTATGTCCTCTTTCTGCACAATTGTAACATGTTCTTTGAAGGTTAGGTGAAGATTGTGGTCTTACTTTATTTGGAGATTTAATACTTACCAAAAGTTTTGACAATGTTGCTTAATTGAAGTAATTGACTACCCAATTTGTCCATAATATTGTTGTCAGTTTTTTATTTTTGAAAACTACGATTGACTTTTGGTCTGACATGACGAGTGGGTCTGACCTGATGATTGGCTCTGGCCTGATGAGTGGGTCAGACCTGATGATTGGGTCTGACCTGATGAGTGAGTCTGACCTGATTCTGAACTGAATTAGATTTTGAAGACTCATATTCTTTTGACTCAATTAGATTGGTTGGTTTTACAAAAGCATTTGTGAGTGTTGTTTTATGACCAACTATGTAACTAAAGGTCTTAGGAAGTATTTATGGTTTTAAAACAATCTTTTTCTTATCAGAATCTTCCTTATCATCCATATGTTTCTTAAGATTAAAATCTTCACCTAACACTGCTTGAACTATTTTAGGAACTTGTCTACTCAAACAATCTTCATTATTCGAAGAAGATATACACCAAGACTTACAAATGTTTTTATAATGTTGAGCTTCTTCTCTCTGTTTGTGATTTTTTTAGTTAAATCATTATATGCCTCAACTTGAGCAGTTAAAGTAACTTTACAACTTTCAATTTCAGATATCTCATCAGCTTTTTCTTTTAAAATTTTGTTGTGTTCTTTTAATTTAAAATTTAGTTGAGACATTTCTTCAAGAGTGGTTTTAAAATCAATATAAATGTACGCAAAGATTTTATGTTTTTGTTCGTAAGTGTAAATTTTAAAGTTGTGTACCTTGTAAGTCATGGATTTATCCCAGTTAGAATTGCAACTCAGTCTCTCTGCTTCTTTAAGATCTTTATAAAATTGTTAAGCTGATGACTCAACTTCACTTACATTTTCAGTAAATGTCATCAAGCAATGATCAACTATTTCCTCATCATCATTAGATGATAGTTCCTCATCTTTCCGTTCTTCAGCAAAGAATGCCTTCTGATCAGATTTATGCTTTTGATCTCTTGGCTTATTCTCATTCTTGAATTTTAGATGCTTCTTTCTGTATCTTTGAGCCCTTTCAAAAACTTCATCCATATGGTCAGTCTGAGCATTCTTGACTTTGCACTCAGTTACAATGTGTCCAAACTCACCGCACTTGAAGCATTTGCACTTTTTGGGATCAAATGGCTTTTTACCTATGCATCATGTCTTTTGTTCAATCTTCATAGTTAACAATGCAAGTTGATATTTTAGCTTTTTTATCTCAGACTGACTATATTATTGTTCTGAGTCTGAGTCAATTTCTTCATTGTCAGTTTCAGCTGTAAATAAGATTTCCTTGTTTCTTCTACTTGTTGCAACTAACGCAACTTCTTAATCCATAAAGATTCTTCTAAGATTGATCTTCCTTCTTTCTTATGTTTCTTCATGGTTGAGAAGAAGTCCAAATAGACCAGCCAACTGATAGGTAGACAAATTTTCACTTACCACCAAGGAAGTGATAACATGTTCAAATTTATTTGGAAGAATGTCAATTAATTTCTTGCATACTTCATCATTTGACTTGCGAACATTAACTGTTGTAAGGTCATTAATTGGAATTTGAAACCTGGTGTGTATATTAGCAAGGGATTCTTTGTCTTTGGCATATAAGTTCTCATAGTTTCTTATGAGATTGTTCATTCTTTGCTCCTTGACAACTTGCACCCCCTCATATTAAACAATGAGAGTGTCCCAAATATCTTTGGCACTTCTGCATCCATCAATTTTTTAGAAGATTTGTTCAGACACAACATTACCAAGAATATTTTTTGCCCTTGGATCCAGATTGAACAGTTGTCTATCTAGATCAGTCCACTGTGCTTTGGTAGTCTGCACCCGTTTTGCATGTTCGATTACCTTATCTCCTTCTTTCACTTCTGGTATCTCCTTATCTGGTATGATAGGACCTTCCCTAATTGTCCTCATCATCTCATCATGTATTCCAGCCTTAAGCTTAGAATAATTTTGATCACTAACAAGAAAAAGGTGCACCGATTACAATACCTGGTATGATATAACCTTCCTTAATTCCCTAACACTTAGTCAAACTCAAGTCACTCAGACTCAAAGTTTACTTAGAATAATTTTGATCACTCAGACTCAAAATCAACTCTAGACTTAACTAACAGATTCATAACTTGGGCTAAATAATTGTTTTCCCCAACAATAGGTCTTTTTGTATTTGTAAAAAAACTAAAGAGCATATGGTTTTCTGAATCGACATATGGATATCGACAAGTTCATCACTAAATTAACTTTCAAAAGAAGAAGAATTACAATGATCCGATTACACTATCCAATTAAAAAAAAAAAACAATCATATACTTGGGTCATTATGAATCTAAATGTCTAGCATTTTTTTTTCATGAACTAATGAAAGAATTTCTTCAATGGAAATCGAAAATTTGTGTGATTTTTAATTGGAAAAGGAATTGGATTAAAGAAGCCATGTACGCTTGTACAAAAAATTCAATAATTTTCTTTTTGACTAAAGAAACTGGAAATTGAATTGAATTGATGTTTTGAAAGAATAAACCCCACGCAAAGAGAAACGAATTGAAAAATTGTAAAAAGGAAAATGGCGTCATATAATCAATCGTACGGCTGAAATTCAATTACAAAAATCATCCAAGATGTCTTATCTTGCCAAGTGGCTTTTGAGACCACTAATTTTTATATTAGAAAGATATATGTAACAATTGTTTTCGTCTAAACCAATTAAGTGATCAATAAAAACAATATTTAGTAAATCCTGAATCTTATTCAATCTAAATTTATCATGATATTTCATATCATAATTGATAAAACATTTTATTAAATTAGTGTATTAACCATTTGTTAAATCCTATCATAACAAATAGTATTGTAATCTATCAATATTAATAACAATTGCAAATGAACTATAAAATGTATTGGAAAATAGTCTTAGGCCTCTTTTGTTTTTTCAAATAAGTTCTTAATAAGAGTATTTTCTTTTATTCGATCAGATGTAAGGACATTAATATCGTTTGAATTTATTTTTTGTTAAGCTCTTATAATATCTTGATTTCCTCTTGTTCGATAAGTGAAAATAAATGTCTTAACATCCTCTTATTAAATAACTCATAACAATATCATGTACTCAAACTCAACACACAAGTCTATACATATTTTAAAATTTATTTGTCATAATTTACTTCTTACACATGAATAAAACAAAAGAGGAAAATAATATTCTTTGAAAAAATGAAATCTCCTTGTTATTTAGATCGTTTAACAAAATTTGAGTCCATTAATATTATACATAAAATTTAATTTAAAATCTCGTTATTTTAAGCTTGAACTAACTTATGATTTTTTTTTATAAGTGTTACTTACGTTATATATATAATTATTTACATTGATTTAAAAGCGTAAAAAAAAGTCAATGGTTTGAATAGTTATTGATAGTGTTAGTAGGGAATAGGCTCGATACATATAGCCTATAAGCCCTAAAAAGCTAACACAACACAGGATAAAGGCTAAGTCCCTTCTACATCAAGGAAAGGCTCTTAGTACCTTCCACATTATGCAGGCTCTCAGTCCTTGCCCCAACTGCCGGCTCCCGGCTCTCGGCTGGCAGGCTCCCGGATCTCGGCTGGCCGGCTCCCAGCTCCAGGCTCCCAGCTGACCGGCTCCCAGCTCCTAACTGGCCGGATCCCGGCTCTCGGATGGCCAGCTCCCAGCTCCTGGCGCTTGGCCGTCCGGCTCCCGAGCATCTGCCGGCTCCCGGCTCTCAGTTGGCCGACCCTCGGCACTGATCCAGCACTTGTGTCCATTTGTGTCCTGGCATCATGCACTGGTTCCTCGTCATCCTGATATCCTGCACTTGTGCCTCGTGACATCCTACCACCTGTGGTCCTGTCACCTGAGGTCTTGCCACGTGAGGTCCTGTCACCTAAGGTCTTACCACATGGGTCCTACCATCATTGGATTCCAGGCCTTTGTGGTAGACCGTTACGCTTTATCTATTCATTATGACCTCCATAATGTCATAGACGTTGAAACCTCATGAATACCATTAAACCATCGTAATGGGCATTAATGGCCAACCGTTTCTCATGTCTGGGATTGTTGGGTATAAATACCCTACCCTATACAGTTCAAGGAGAGGCCAACACTCCATACATCTCTCACACAGATATCTTCACCACTTACATACTTACCGGAATACTTACTCACCGCAGTAACCACATTTCGATCACCTTCTTCAACCAACCACTTGACCACCTTAAGCTCGCCAAGAGCTTGATAGGTTTGCACTGCTTAGCAGGAGGTCAAGAGGTTGAACCCCAAACACCCAAGTTACTGAGCCTGTCAATCCTTGCTCGAACAGTTATGATTAATTTACATGAAAAATAACTGGATAAATTATGAAAATGAAAAATAATTGATAGAAAAGTTTTTATCATATTAGTTTACAAAGAAAAAAGTACTACATTTCCCCCTTTTATCGTACTTTGCTTGTTATAATATTTTCACAAACATTTTATTAATATTTGGTATTATTGTTGAAAGCACTTGTTTTCTAATATAGAGATATATTTTTTGTTAAATTTTACATTCAATTATTTGTTATTGTTTTTATGCAATTTAGCTAGTTTAATATCATTAAAAATGATAAGAGGAACCAAAAGAGAAAAGAAATAAAAAATAAAAAATTAAAATGTTCAGACTATTTTTTAAACAGTCTTACTGATTATGCTTTCAGACACTGCTTCTTATCATTCAGAACTAGTTTTCAGATTTCAGACTTAAATATTCAGAAAAAACAAAAGACCCGTTATTCCAATTTGAAGGACTGGTTTTGTAATTTTGAAAGACAGATAAATCCATCATGATGAGAGTTGTTGAGTCATCCGATTCCAAATCAAGAAAATAGAAAAAAAAAAACACACACACACACACACTCTCTCTCTCTCTACATAGTAACATATAGATACGTGTCGAGATATCTTGGTCGTCTTGATCCTTTAACCTAATCGATCTTGTTCAATTTGATCTGAGTCAAATTGGTTGGTGGATCAGAGTAGATCTCAATTTCGGATCTGTAACGTAGTTGGATAGGTTTTAGATGGCTTCTTCAAATCCTCCTCCGTTTATGGTGGAGGATACTGATGAAGATTTTTTTGATAAATTAGTCAATGATGATGATGACGATTTTAGCAGCTATAAGCCTTCTTCTACATTATCTATAACTAAGGAGAAGAAGAGTAGTAGTAGTATTGTTAATGATAATGATAATGATTCAGATGATGCTAAAGCTTTTGCAAATTTAAGTATTACTGATATCGGAACTGATTTGGGAAAACCAGGAGAAAAAGGAGATCTCGTAGATTCTTCTTCTGCTGCAGTTAATAGCGATTTGCCTAATTCGGATAATGGACCCTTGGATTTGCCTACAACAGGATCTGCTATTAAACAGGTCCAATGGAGTGCTTTCGGTTCTGATTCTCTTGATTTCTTTGATGAATTTGGAGTTGCTTCCGTTGGGAAACAAGAGAATCTTGATGATTACTCACACCCAGACACCGCCACAGGGGAGCTACAAACGGATCCCAGTAATTGGGAAAATCTATATCCCGGATGGAAATTTGATGCAAATACTGCTCAATGGTATCAAGTAGATGAAACTAGTAATGCGCAACAGACTTATACTGCATCTCATTGGACTGCCTCTAATGATAATTCTGAGGTTTCTTATTTGCAGCAATCTGTAGCATTCACGCCAAGTATCACAAATCTGAATCAGGTTTCACAAGATAATAAAAATAGCAATAAGGTGTATCCCTCGCATATGGTTTTTGATCCCCAATACCCTGATTGGTATTATGATACGAATATACAAGAATGGCGTTCGCTGGATGACTATAATTCACAATCAAGTGTTGTAACTCACGAGCAGGTCAACCAAAATGGGTTTGTTGCAAATTATGGAAATGATCAGAAAACATATGGGGTGCAGGAACAAGATAATAACTGGAATGGCTCTTTTAGCAATGCCGAACAACAGATTTCAACCATGTGGCAACCTACTAATGCAGAATTTGCAAACGGCCAACAAGAAGCAAATCATTTCGGCACCAGTTTTCATGTAGATCACCATGTTAAGCAACAACAGTCTTATGATTTTGAGTCTATTAATAAATCGTCCGAGGTTAATAAAGAGTTCCCTTCCATTTCTGGCTCTCAATCGTTTGTTCCTTTTAGTCAGCAATTCACCCAGCCTTCAGAGCCTAGTCAGATGACGAATATCCCCAAAGCGCATGGAAATCTGAACCAGTTCAGCTATATGAAACAACCTGTTCAAAGTGGTCATCAAATATCTTATGGTTCCACTACAGGAAGGTCATCTGCGGGCCGCCCTCCTCATGCATTGGTTACTTTTGGTTTTGGTGGGAAGCTGATTGTGATGAAAGATAGTAACCCTCTCGTAACTGCATCATATGGAGGCCAGGTTAGGCCGTAAATCGTCATTCTTTTACCAGCAGTTTCTAGTGGTTACTGTTTTGACCCATTTACCTTTGAATGGGTTGATACGGCATACATGTATGTCTTATCTCTAACGGGTTAAACTGGTAAGATAAAAATAGCTTTAAGGTCATGGATCGAAAGCATGTATTTTTAATGCATAAATCCTTAAGTCACTTTCTTTAAAAAGGATTATAGGTTTGTAAACCGCATTTGACAAACTAATTATCCCTAATGAAGTTAGATATTTCAGTTTACCTATATTTCTCAATATTCTTTGACGCGTCAGCCAACCTGCTAATTATCCTTAATTAACCCGGTCCGTACAAATGTTGCCCATATTGACTCAATACCCAACCTGCTAATTTACTGTCTCTAATATTTTTTTTATGTGGTGCTTGTCTTGTTGAAGGATTCAAATAGTGGGTCAATTTCTGTTCTTAACGTAGCAGAAGTTGTGATCAGTGGAGCAGGTGTAGATGATTATTTTCACACTCTCTGCCAGCAACCATTTCCCGGCCCACTGTCTGGTGGAAATGCTGGTCCTAAAGAATTAAACCGATTGATTGATGAGAGAATTACACACTCTGAAACCTCTGATGCTGATTATAACAAAGTCGAAGTTCTAAGATTGCTCCTTTCCTTGCTGAAAATAGCATCACAGCATTACGGCAAATTGAGATCTCCTTTTGGCTCTGACACTACATTAAAGGTAAAAGAGAACACATTTGGTCTTAAGTTTTATTGATCTCTATCAACAAGCATAATCTACATTATAGCAGATTTTGCAGTAAGCTGAATGTTATTTAGGGCTGACTGAGTTGTCACTCGTGTAAAAGTTGTAAGGTTTTATTTTCTTCGGTACTTGTTATTCTGATCTTTAAGTTCCTTAAAAAACATTCAATAATCAGTTATTATCTCATCTTCTGTAGAGTTGAGTGCATGTTTTCATGTAGCACTTTTCTACACCCTTATGTCGTTCCTAATTTTTTACTTTTTTTTAATGGGCAAGTCGGGTGGTACAAGTATACTTTGAAACGGGCTCCGTTGGGTTGGCCGAAATACTTTTTGTCCAATTTTTTGTTATTTTTTTTAGAATCAACTAGCTTTTATCCCCACATAATACGCTGTAATTGTTTTTTTTTTTTATCAAAAATGATGCAATTGTAATATATAGAAATCTAAGAACATTACGTATATAGGAAATCATTAACCATTTAAGATAACACGAGCTGTGTTGTCAAATATTATGTTGTTTTGTTTATACACTTGTGTATTCAACTTCACCTTTAAATTCGTTTTGGTATGCTAACAAAGCATGGAAAAAGTACTGCAAACTGTAACCTATAACTAAAGTCGGTCATTGATATGTTAGCAAATAATTGTTGAATGGGAAAATGAAAAATATAACGGATTTACTATAATGTAATTTTAAATTGAAATATGTACTATTTTCTTTATCAGGGCTGCATGTTTTGTTTTTGTTTTTAAGATTAAACTTTTTAGTATTGTTTTATCATAACTTTGCTAAAAAATGAAAGTAAATACTTCACTTAGCTCTAAGTAGTTCCTGTTTTAAGTTATCTAAGAGGGTGTTTGTTTAAGCTTAGTTGATGGGGCTTAAGCTAATGTTTTATCACATATGATTTGTAAGCTCATAAGCTTTTGTTAAGTGTTTGGCTTCGTTTATTAGCTTATTGCGATATGATAAGGTAAAAAAGCTAGATAAACCTAGAAGGCACATAAAAGGGCTTAAGAAAACTCCGTTAAATAAGCCCATTAGCTTATCCAAACACTATAAGAAGGGTTATTTTTCATAAAGAAGCATACGCTCATAACCCGCTAAATAAGCTAAAACAATCCCCCCTTAAAATAAGTTTTTATTAGGGTCAAAATTAAACCTAAAGTTTGGAGAAAATATCTTATATAATAGAAAGAAAACCCAAAATAATTCCTTTTTTTTGTGTGCCCAAATTTATTGTCATTGTCATTGTCATATTAAAGAGGATAAAACACCGAGTTTAATTGGAATAATTTTTATGAAGAAAAAGTTTAATATATAAGTTATTTAGAGATTAAAAAAATGGCGGTAAACTAATTTTATTTTAGTTTGCATTAAAGTTGGAGGAATAAAATTGTATTTTAAGTGGAGGTTAAAATGGAAACTAATGATGACATAAGATGACGTCATTTTGATCTGCAGGTTGAATATTAAAGTTGGAACGTATCCAAGGGTTTAGGCTTTTTCTATGTGGTATTTCAAGAATCTCTTTATATAGATATAGATTAGTGTGTCAAGTATGATCACAAATTTTTATTTTTCATTAATAATCTCATTTTTTGAATAACCCGATTTAGGATGTTTAATGCAATAAAACTACAATTTTGTCGACACATTGTTTTCTCTTCCCTAATAATCTTATTCGTATGTAAATGAGTCGAAATTACCTCTTTGGTCTACACTGATTAGATAAACGCCAGTTTGATTATGTAAATAATTAGATGACAGTGCTTTATTACATTCGTAAGTAAATGGGTTGAAATTACCACTTTTGGTTATCCTGATTAGATAAACGGTAGTTAGATCATGTAATTAGATGATAATGCTTGATTACATGCTACAAGAATGAACCAAAAGGTTATCTGCTGCCTGTGTGTATGTAAAATTGGTTTTTTGTTGCTTGGACTAGGAAAATGATGCTCCAGAAGTAGCTGTTGCTAGACTATTTTCATCCGTGAAGAGGAGTGCAGAAAACAACTACGGAGCTTTTGCCAATTGTTTGCAACATGTTCCTTCAGAAGGACAAACTCGGGTATTTATCATTCTTTATATGTTCCCCTTGACGAAAATATTTTTGTTCCCTGTGACGATTCCAATGCCTATATGTTACATGATTTAGGAGACTGCTGCTGAAGTCCAAACTCTGCTTGTTTCTGGTAGAAAGAAAGATGCTCTTTGTCGTGCACAAGAGGGACAATTGTGGGGACCGGCCCTTGTTCTTGCTGCACAACTTGGTGATCAGGTCTCTCTCGCTCTCTCTACACCTGCACACACATGAACACACTGAGTATGTACAATATAATGTTTTTTGTGTAGTCATATTCATTCGTTTTCTTTCTTTGTGGTACTTTTAATTCAGTTCTATGTGGATACGGTTAAGAAAATGGCTATTGGCCAGTTAGTACCAGGATCACCTTTGCGGACATTATGCTTGCTTATTGCTGGTCAACCTGCAGATGTGTTTGCAGCCGATGCTACAACAGATGGTGGCATCCCTGGTGCTGTAAACATGTCCCACCAGCCTACACAGGTAACATCATTGGTTCTGTTAATTATTTAGGAATGTTCATTGTTACCTCATTTTGCCATTGAACCATACCCGCAGACAGTTGATGAAGAATATGCATGTGTTTCACTTTGAATAGAGGTGACAATGCTCACCCATTTACTTATGAATGGATTGATCTTTTGTGTTTACTCACAAATAAGTCAAATGTGTAAGATCAACAAAGTAAAACGAGGAATCATTGAAAGTCTCTCAAAGTCTATTATAATGCATACAACATAAAAGACTAGAGGTGGAAACGTATGGATCATAACAGACCAGGACAAGTTGAATTGGAAATACTTTACTGCCATTTTTTTAATTTATTCGTATAAGTATATAGCTATAGTGTGTCAGTTAAAATTATAAAAAGTACTATAATATTGATAATCTAAATCTACGAATAAAACGGTTTAGGAGGTTGGTTTCACTTGACATCATATCACTTGTTTCTTTGCATTAGGCTCAACTTAGTGCAGATGGTATGCTTGATGACTGGGAGGATAATTTGGCAGTGATTACTGCCAACAGAACAAAAGGTGACGAATTAGTGCTTATTCATCTTGGAGATTGTCTATGGAAGGAAAGGAGTAATGTAAGTGTATATGATTATATCATCTGATTTTGATATCGAATTTGATTTCTAAATCTTTAAAACAATGTTCCAGATTATTGCGGCCCACATTTGCTACTTAGTTGCAGAAGCAAACTTTGAACCATATTCAGACAGTGCTAGACTGTGTCTCATTGGTGCAGATCACTGGAATCATCCCCGAACATATGCCTCCCCTGAGGCTATTCAGGTGTCGCTTCATCTCCCCTTACTAATCTGATATAAATATTTAGAAATTAGTTAAATGACTAAAATGCGCATTAATAAGGAAGAATTTCAGAACACCTTTAAATCCAAATCAAAGATGCAACACGTACTACTGATTCATAGTGACCAAAAATATAAGTTTGGGTTAAAACTTCTCAAAATACGTAATGTTAGATCTTTCAGGGTAATCCAAAAACAAATTGTAGTGGTGAATGTAGAAGGGGTTTAGGTTACGCATCTGCATATCGTAAAACTTCAACTTTTATGTAGTATAAAAAGAATTAGTTGTAGTGGTTACATATATCAGAATTATGTTTTTTTTACTTAAAAGAACAAAACATTGCTTTAACTTTCAACCACTATAGGCTCATTTGGAAGGTTTACAAAAAACCCCTAAACTATTTATTATAGTTCGCCTTCTAATATATTTAGAGATAATCTTGTTATGGGAATTTTGATAAACCATGTATTGGTTTGTTGAATTAACAATACCTCGTACTTATTCATGCAAACAGAGAACCGAGGTGTATGAATATTCAAAGATGCTTGGAAACTCTCAGTTCACGTTGCTACCGTTTCAACCATACAAGCTTATATACGCACACATGTTGGCTGAAGTTGGAAAAGTCTCAGATTCATTAAAGTAAGTATAGTCGTATATGAAATTAATATACCCTTAGTTGAAAACTGTTAAATGGGTCGAACATATTTTAATGGGTTAGAAGTCGCTAAACATGTATTCAAATATTCACGTTTTAAATCGTCTATTATAAAGAAATTATTCTTAAGTATATTTTTATAATATAGTTCCGTGTCCTATGTATTACATTAATTATTTACAATTTTTTTGTTAAATAGCACCAATTTGTTTTGGCACTTTGCCACCTATACGTGTTTCTTTCTGTGTTTCTCTTCTGAAACGGTATCTTCAAAAATTCAGGTACTGTCAAGCAGTAACAAAATCACTAAAAACTGGAAGAATCCCTGAGGTAGAAACATGGAGACAATTGGTTATATCCTTAGAGGATAGAATAAAAGCACACCAACTGGTACTACCTCTTTTCTTTTTTATCGTTCTATCCTTACAATGGCGGAATTTCATATATCCGTATAAAACTTATCAATCACATCAATATCCTTACAACTTCAAAAATTTCGTTGATATTCTTTTAAAACGTCACAATACCCATATATGTCCACAATAGTATTCTAATTTTAATTAAGTTATTTTAATCTGTAAAAATCATAAGTAAATATTAACAAATAAAGCTATATTACCTTTTTATCCTTTTTCCAAAGGGTAAAAAATTACATGAATTTTCTAATTACGAAACATGATTTTTAAACAAAAAAGGATTGCAAATTCAAATTTACTACAACATGGGAATATATTCTTTTTGAAATTAGAAAATTTTTATTTTTATTTGACCTTTTCATAAAACATTTGAAATTATTTTCCTTTTTCTGTCTAAAGTTCAAAACCATGTTTCGTTCCCTTAATTAGAAATTTTGTTTAATTATGTTGCCTATATTTGACATTTGCCCTTTTCCAAAATGCCTCATTAAATAATTCATGTTGGGTTTGATTACAACTAGTAACATGATTTCTATTTCGCAGGGTGGGTTTTCTACAAACTTGGCTCCTGGTAAAATATATGGAAAATTGCTCAACCTTTTAGATAGCACTGCACATCGTGTTGTTGGTGGCTTACCGCCACCTGCTCCAGCAGCATCTGGTGGCAGTACCACCCAAAATGACCATCATTACCAACAACCAAAAGCCGCTAGGGTATTAAGTAGTCAATCAACAATGGCAATGTCATCTTTAATGCCATCCGCATCTATGGAACCCATTAATCAGGTTGATGTAAACAGCACGATGATTCATAACCGCAGTGCTTCAGAACCTGATTTTGGTCGATCTCCTAGGCAGGTTGTGATGAGATTTTCTTTTCATCCCATGTGCTGTATTTTCTTTACTGATAAGAGGGTGTGTGGGTTTGCCGATTTGAACTGATTATTTGATTATTGCCCACTTGAGGTCATAATACTCAGCTTTTTATTGTCTTAACAAACAAATATTGCTTCCAAATCTCTGATTATCTAGTGGTCAAATTATTACTTTTTGATAATCAGTTTCATACCAGCTTCAACAAAACTGATTATCGAAGAGGAAAATAATGTTACTTAATTATCCCTTCTGTTACTATACCTAGTTCGAGACTTAAATTTCCAATTCATGATTGTCTCTACTTTCTTTTTTCCACAAAATTTGTTGTCATTTATTTTCAACACTCGAACATCTGATTACGTGATTATTACACTACAAACAACGGAAGCACATATTGTCGACTGGCTGTTTTATTGCGGCTGATTATTACTTCTAAAACCCATACATTTGTTGTAATGAAAGGAAAATATCTGATTGATTGTGGAAAACTTGATGTAGAACCAGGATGACACGTTGAAGGAAAACTCTGAAGATTCACGAAGTAAAGCGTCTGGGAAGACTTCACGTCTTGGTCGCTTTGGTTTTGGCTCTGGGCTTCTTCAGAAGACAGTGGATATGGTTCTGAAGACTCGTCAGGACAAACAGGTACCATTCATCGTACATACAGGTGGCAAAACGGGTGGGTTGGGCCTGTCGGCAAAAGGTTAAAATGAGTTCAGTCGGGTCGGGCTTACACAAACACATGTTTATCGATTTTCTAACATTTCAACTAAATAATGTGCTTAGTATGATATATTGGAGTACACCCTGGATAACTTTCAACTTGTTGACCCATTGGGCCATTTTTTTGTTAGCTAAATTGTTTAGCTCGACGCTTGGTACCTTTTAGATATACAACATAACCCAAATGACACGTTTATATGTAACATGGGTCGGAATTGATCTCTAATTGTTACATCATGCTTAAATTTTTGAGATAAACTTGGGATGTATTTTTCTTTTCTTTTAAAAATTCATATTTATGTTTGTAGGCGAAATTGGGGGACACTAACAAGTTCTATTATAATGAGAAACTGAAGAGATGGGTGGAAGAAGGCGTTGATCCACCAGCAGAGGAAGCAGCCCTTCCTCCACCACCAACAATGGCAGCCTTCCAGAATGGATCACCAGATTATAGCTTAAAGACTGCTTTAAGAAGTGAATCTGTGAGTAGTGGGAGCTCTGAATTTGTAAGCCCAACTCCTGCCAGTCATACTGCAGGTATTCCACCGATTCCAACTGCCACAAACCAATTTTCCGCCCGTGGAAGGATGGGGGTTCGAGCAAGGTAACTCGATCATTAATCTTTTTCTCATAATGTTGAATGTGATGTAAAAGTATTGACATATGCCTTTGACAGGTACGTTGATACTTTCAATCAAGGTGGCGTTAACCCGACCAACTTATTCCAATCACCATCCGTCCCTACTAAGACAAGTGCCAACCCACAATTCTTTGTTCCCACAGCTGAACCCAAACAACAACCAGTTAACGATACTCCTATTCCTGATAACTTCCAACAAAACACAACCACATCTTCAGGTAACCAAACTCCCTTATTTTCGTCTTCATCATCAATTGGCATGCAAAAATTTGCATCCATGGATGATATGTCAAAAGGGGGAACATCGTCCACATCAACATCCACATCCACATCCACGTCCACATCATCATTCGCCAATCACCCCATGTCAAGAAGAACACTCTCATGGAGTGGAAACGGTAATCAAGATTTTTCACATTCTGGTAACAATGGACAAAAACCTTTTGGCAGTATGGCTCAGTATACATTTATGCCAAACGAGACTAGTTTTACACACCCATCAAATGATGATCTCCAAGAGGTTGAACTATAGAGTTTTTCCGTCATATTTTTTCATGTTATAATCATTTGTAAACTGAAATGCAATTAAGTTTACTTGGTTGTTTGGAGAGATATAGGTTTTGTTAAATTCTAAAGGGGGGGTGGTTCTGCAAAAATAGCAAAAGAAAGGGCTCACTGTACAGTTCAATTTCTTCATGTATTGAAGAAGAAGTTATATGTACCCCCTTGAAGACTGTAATTTTATATTTCTTTTTGGTTAAGTTATATATTTGAACAGAAAAGTTTATTAATTATGTGTTCATCTGTTAAATATCTTTTAAATATTTATACATCATTTCACTCTGAATGTATTTAGCAGTTTAATTTCGTTTTAAGTCAGTATTTTTTTTATACAAGATAAACATATTTTCTATTATCAGTGTCATGGATTGTAATGTGTTTATTAGAATAAGTATAACTTGACCTATGTCTTTGTATCAACTAGATATAGTATGATACGCGTATGATGCAGCGGCGGCAAAAATTTAGCCGGAGTTTTTGTTTGAAAAAATTACAATTATGTCTAATATGGCCCATAAAAAGAATAATGTGGATTTATGGTTTGATCTTTCGGCTATCAAAGCATTTATGTAGTAACGATTGTTAGTTCGTTTCATTGAGATATAAAAAAGTTATTTATATATTACATCTAATAGTTTCTAATTTTTTTTTCTTACGGTACAAAAACCAAATATTATAACTATTCGGCCAGCCAAACATGTTTGGCTCATTCGGCACCTTAAGACCATAATAAAAAATACTTCTCGTTCAGGTTATTCGATCATTAAGCTCGTTTGGGTCATTCGGTTCATTAAACTCATTTGGCCATTTAGTCATGTTGAGGTAGTGGTTAAGCAATATATAAAAGAATCTCTTTTGTTCCATTAGGTCGTTATATTCGACTCATTAGGCTCGTTCAGGTCATTCAACCAAATTAAGCTCATTATGGCCATAAAATACATATATTTTCGATTTATGGTTCTCATAAGTTCTCTTTAAATTAGGGATACTTGAAATTAGGGATGACAATGAACGAGAAAAAACCGATGACGTGAATTTACCCATGGGTCATGATTGGGAAAACCTACAAATTTTCACCCGCGAGTTAGGTTATGAGGATAAATATGTATTCGTCGACGGGTTACGAGAAAATGCATTATCCGTCACGGGTAAACCGGCTCACAAATCCACGGAACTCGTTACTTGTACCCAAATGTATTGTCATATAATATATAAACTTAATGTTACTTGTACCCAAATGTATTGTCAGATAATATATAAACTTAAGTATATATGGTATAGGTAATAATTTAATGAGAAACCAAGAAGAATCATGAAATAATAATGAATTAATATTGAAGTCTTTACAGGTAAAATTGTATTTATTAAAGAAAAAACTTTATGGAGAAGTAACAATATAAAACCATTTGTTTCGATGTTTCTAGATTTTATATTTTAACAACAAACGTTTTTCTTAAGATTTATCATTAATTGTTTTTATTTTACTTGTAATCGATTTTATTTCTTTATGATAATTAAATTTTTCATTAGTTTGTTTTATATAAAATCCTCGAGTGTGGGCGTAAAACAAATACCCGCTAGCGGATACCTGCAAATCCGTGGATAAGCAAAAACCAACAGACATAGGTGATGGGCAGAGGAAATTCGTGTTCACGACCCGTGGATGTCATTGATACTTTAAATCGAAAAACTTCTATTAATAATCTGTTACATATATGTCTTATCCTTACATTTATTTATTAAATAACAATAAAGTTTAACAATCTAAAATAAATAACATATCATCACATTTTTATACTAATAATTATTAACATTTAATTTAATTTTTGCATTTATTGAACAAAGAGTATCTTAGTAATTTGACTTTATTTAAACTTTCAATTTCTAAGTAAAGTATGAAATGTTTTATAATATAGTAAAGATATTCATAAAATTGGTGCTCATCATTTTAAATTTTAATTAATAAAGTGACACCGTATGTGATGAATCTTCATTCTTTTATTGTTTTGAATTTAAGAATATTAAGAAGCCCGGTTAGCCAAATAAGAGCATACGCAGTGGTGCGCCATAACACCGCGTTATGGTCCTCCATGGCGCAGCCATGGCTGGCCGGCCGAGCCACGGCGTTCTCGTTGCATATGTAACACACGTTAAAGGTTTTTTTTTTCTTTCTCTTTTTCCTCTTTTACCGGACATATATATATATATAATTGTGGTAATTGTTAATGAAAGTTAAAATCTATAAAGAAGATGAAAAAAAAAGTTGCAGGTGGATGTCTCAAAGAAGAAGGGGAAAGTAAAAAGTTAAAAAAATAAATATTTTGAAAAAATTTAAAATTACTTTATTATACATTAAATTAAAAATTAAATTTGTTAAATTTTAATTCTATTTTACATTATCTTTAATATATAATAAAAGAGGGATCTTAAATGTCATATGGCGAAGTGAGAGCCCTTGGATGTGTTAACTTTTTTTTATTTCAACCGTTAGATCAAATTGATGATGTCATCAAATACTACTTTCATTTTACACCATCGTATAATACAGAATAACATTCTCTCTTTAATACCTATCTCAACTAAAATAAAAATAAAATTCTAATTTACTTATTAAATCACTCAAATTGGACTATGATTTACCTTATTGTTATTTTAAAATCTCCTAATAAAAAATATCAAAACATGTGTATAAACGTAAAGGTGTATATGTTATTATAATTATAAAAAAACATGTGTATAAACGTAAAGGTATATATGTTATTATACGTATAACATTGTCTTTCATAATTACTTAAAATCTACATAAACACAATTCATTTTTCATATATGTTAGCGCTATCACGGGACAATAATCTAGTATATATACATACAATGTTTTTATTTATTTATTTAAGTTAATTTAAGTTATTTTTCTATATAAGTTAATGTATTTGTTTATTTTGAAATTGCAATATATTTTATATAAAAATAATAATTAAAAAAGTTGGTGTTAGATATGAGAATCAACCAAAAGTCATATTATTCATCACACCCCTTACCTATGTATAGGTAAGGGGTAAAGGTTCATTACAAGATATAATCACCTAGTAGAAACCATATCAACTAATTCTAATATTTACAATTTCCCCATTTGATATCGTTTCTAGAAAAGTAATTATTGACTTTTTACAATACATTTCAAAAGATTATGCTAAGCTTCATTTCTTCTAGTCTTGAGTTGGAGTTTCTTGTTCTTGAGAAGCTTGATCTTTTTGAGCTTGAGATTGAGTTGTTGAAGATTCTTTTTTCTTTGAACTCGAGATAGAGTTTTGCGCACTCATCTCTTTCTTGTTGCATTTCATGTTGTCGTCGAGCTTTGATCGTTGCATAGATTAAGTATTTATTTTCTCGGATCTTCAAACACATCTCATAACTTTGAATAAATCTTCTGTTTGCCAAGCAATTCTCGATAGCATCTCTTCTAAACTCATATTCTCTCTTTTCTGCTCTCCACTTAGCATAACCACCAGAGTTTGCGCCGTTTTGTTCGTCACCATTTCTGATAATGGTTTCTATCTCCTTTTTGATCAACCGTAAAGTGCCTGTTCAGAAATGATGTACTTCTTTGAAAAGCATAACAACATTTTCACTCCAATGAGGGCTTGAGTAGATAATTCCTTTGTCGCCTATATTAACGATCGCCCATTTTCTTACATGTTTTAGCTCAAATTTTTGTTGTGGAGAAACCAAGTTCACTTTGCCTCTTCCACTCTCAAGAGCAATCGGGAAATCAAAGTAAGTTGCTTCCTTCACTTTTCCTTCCATGAAGCGTTTGATTCTCGATTGAGCAAATCTTTCAACTGCCCTTTTATTTGACCACCTTTTCATTGACATGAAGAGCCATTCGATATCATTTGGATTAAGGTCATTAAAATCCGCTTTAGTGGTTGTAGACTTTTCCATTGCTTCTTGCGATCTTGAATGTAGCATACTCGATTCTGTTATGAAACTTTGAGCTTATATTTCGAACATACGAGATTTCATGAAACGAGTATACTTTGTCGACTCCTTTTCGCTTCTCGTGAATAAAGTGCTTGAAATTGCTCCATAACTCTTTTTCGTTTGTCGTAAGCCATGTAGAATAGCCGGCTCTACCCTTTTAGGAGTACGAACATAGAAGTACTTAACCTGATCCTCCGTGAACGGTTTATTGATTCTTTTGTGAACCCTCTTTTGTTCTTCGATATCAATGTCATCATACTTTGGGAGACCAAAATCGTCTGAAAAAGCATACTTGTAAAGCTCCTTATGTTATTCTTGCAATCTCATGATCTCTTTTTGTACATCTTCATCGTGAAGGTCTTTCACATCTCGTTTTTTTTAACCTGTTTTCATATGCATACTTTCTCAATTTCCAATATCCCTGATCCCTTTCATCATACTTTCTCTGTTCTCGAAGACGTGCACAAACAAACTTTCTGATCAATGGGTTAAGATCTTCATCCTTTTCAAGAACCATTGCGCTGTGATATAAGTCTTCGACATCTCGATCTTTATTTCCTTGAACATTTATTTCTTCATTCTGATCCTTATCCGCCTTTTCCATTTCAATTTCTTCATCTATCTTTTCATTATCATCTCCAAGATTTACCACTTCTTCATTTGATCCCAAATCCAACTTGCTTTTCTTTAAACGTCTTTCGTTTTCCCCCTCATTCGGTTGATCATCGGGATCATCATACGAATGTCGATGTTTATCATTCTTTGCTTGAGCTCGGCAATTTGACTTCAAGGATTTGTACTTTGTAATCACATATTCAAGTTCCTATTGTTCTCGATCAAATAAATCCTCCAAATTTGTCGGTTGATAATCTCTATCTAGAGCAATTGCATCCATGATCATCACATCTCGGATTGAATGCGGTTCCTTGTAGAGAATCTGCTCAAGTAGAGTTTCTTCGATTAAGCTAAGAGGTAGAGTCTTCGGATACTCTTTAACTACCTCATAATCCGATCTTGAATCTGTTGAAGGTTGTTCGGATTGTTGTTCGGTTTGAGTTTCATGAATAGCTTCCTCGGTTTCTGGAGTTTCAATTATTGTTGCCAATTTTCGCTTTACCCTCCTATTCTTTGAATTTTTCAGTACCGAATCCGTTGTTGAGATAGGTGGTGGAAGGATTGAAATAAATCGGGCCTTGGATGGATTGATCTATCTTCACGATCATTGACCGAAATTGTTCGTTTATTAATCCTTTGCCGCATTTCAATTACATCAAGATGGTAACGGATCCATTTCACCGGGTCAAGCTCCTCCACTTCTTTTCCCTTTCCATTGGAACTCGGGTAAGGCATGGACGTTCGAGCAAGCTCGATCATTCATGGTGCAAAACCGAGATCACGTAGATTGCTCGTTTCCGTATCTAGAGATGACACAAAGGCACCTCTAGACGGACCTGCTTTGACCGCTGGCGTTACATTGATGGAGGCAGGATTTCCGGTCAATCCTCAGAAGCGTTCGGTTTGCGAACGTCCTATAACCGTTCAACTAGTGTCACGAAGACTACTAGGTTCAAGTGAAACCTTAGACAAAAGTTCTAAATGTGAGGGACTCGACACGTGCACAATAGAAGTCGAGAGTCTGGAGTTTTGATTCTCTTTTTCAATAACATCCGGCTCCGAAGGAGTGGACGTTAGTTGACTTGGGTTTTCTCCCGTGCATTTTGAAACATCACCCAGTGGGGATGATGAGTGTTGAGGAGGGGTATCTGCCGTTTGCGTCGGTGGGGAGTCGACGTCTTTTTCAATACTCTCTGTCGACACACGACTGAGAGTAGACGACTTGGTGCCCCGGTGTCTAAGCCAAGGCTCGGATGGGGTTATTTTTCTTTTCTTTTTATCCTTCCTCATATGTGTCCAAAGGACTCGCAAGTACAAGTACTGGCGGAGTGTGTACTGGTGTCTGTACAACCACAATTCTCCCATCTCCCCCAACATCATCATAATTACCATTATCGGTATCATCATTCCCACCACGATTACCTTCCACATCCTCTCGCACCCCTAAATATGAACCCTCACTCTGGGTAGGCACTATTACTCGTGGGGAAGGAACAATCGGTTCTGATTGTTCCGTACGAGTGATTGAATTCCTATAGGCTAATAATTGTGCATCTCCATGTGGTATACAATTGAGCAAGTGATCAGGAATCGACATTCCTCCTCCTGCGTAGCGAATTTTCGGGATCGAAATACGGAAGTAAAGTACTCCAGATAAGTATGATCGCCAATCCGTCTATTTAGATCGCCATGAACATCTCGAAGTACTATTGCAACAGTTGTTTGAAGAAATCTTTGGTAAGGGATATACGGTTTTTTAATCTCCTTTTTACTCCGTTTAAGCACGAGGCATCAAAGCTTCATCATCCTTCTTCTTCTGTTGTTCAATATATTTATCCCGTTTAGAAATGAAGTCCCGTAAATCATCAAAAATTAGACGCGCTACATCGTATTTCTTGTTGAAGATGAACGCAATCCATATTAGAATTGTAATCCGATTCGCATAATCTTTGCCTCGTTCCTTTGGTGTGAGATTGTGCACCATCAACTGAAGTAGAAATTGCCAATTTCTAGGAATTAAATCCAAATCAAGCTTCAACGATGACAACTCTCCTTGATAGCCCAGTTGTAGAATATAAGGGAATAGATCTTCGTCTTTTTTCGGAATTGGTTCAAACTCAGAGTATGACGGTAAGGATAGAACACTCCGTAACTCGTCATCCGTCAAATCTAGATGACAAACTTTGAAATCAACAATTAAAGCCTCTTCAATCGGTTTGTCAAAATTAGTATCATCTGCTGCTTGATATGTCATTTCATGCCACATATGATGCAAATAAACCCTCGGTACTCTCGGATGGTTGGCAATAAAGGTTCCCCATGGATGATGTTTGATAATCGATAGAAAAATGGGGAATGGACATTGATAGGTCTCAACATTGATTGTTGTGTTATTCGCCACCATATCTAGCCATAACCGTGTTGGAAGTACGAATTCTTCACTCGGAAAGTCCGGAGAGAACATTCGTCGAGCAGCAGACCCGGTATACCTTTTCCATTCTATGGTATGTTTGAATATCAGAATCTGTTTTCACGGTTTTCTTCGTTCTCGCCATTTGATATTTGAAAATGCAACAAACCGTTAGAGTTAATCAAAAAACTTTTTGAAAGTGTGATTTTGAGAAGATTTTAACATTTGTATCACACTTTGAACGTGAATATCTTACCAAATATTTTTATTAACACATAAAAAGTGATTTGTTCTATTCGTGATCAATTGAATATGATACTTAAACACATCTTCACAAAAGTAAAAATGTGCAAGTTCTAGTCGTAGTTCAAAACATTTGCTACTATTTCACTTTTCACGTGATTAACTCAATATTTAGAAAAATAAACCCGTGAATCACATGTTATATTTTGATTCATCATTGAAAGTCTTTGATTTATCATGAAGTAACAATGAATATTCGTTTAGGAAGACGTTGAATGAATGTACTAGTTCTAGTCGAGATCTCGAGAATCTGCTACTAAAATACATCCACTCTTGTCCACAAAACTACATTCTTGAAACTTCAAGTTTGTGAAAAAATAACGAGATCTAGACATATTAAATGAACACAAAACGAATGAACTAGTTCTAGTCGAGACTCGTGGTCCGCTACTAAAATTCACCCGTAATGAGTTCACATAAAATGTTTAGATACCGTTTCGTTTTACGCTCAAGTGCTTATGAAGACCGAGTCCCAATCCGATGTGATTGGAAGTCTAATTCAAAAAATATTTTTGAATCATCTTGAAAAAGCTATTTGAATGATGGAATTCGTATATGTTACAAATGTATCCGAACGAAATTATTCGTATATCTGATATCCCTCATTTATATGGCTATTTCATCGTGATATTAAAACGTAATGGATAGACCCGTTTATTACTTATATTTGTGTAACATATGTATTTTAGGTTTTTGGACACATTTGGAGCAAAAAGGATGGTTTTGGACTAAAAAATGCAAGGAAGGATAGAACTAAAACAAATTTTTGAAATTTGTTGCAATGAGCCGCATTGGAGAAGGAAGCCAAACGCAATGAAGTCAATGAGCCAGAATGCGTCGCATTCCGATATAGGTGCGGCGCATTCTTGCTAATGGCTGTTACAAGTTTGTGTTTTAATTGTCATTGATGAAGGAAACTTAAGGGACCTTTTGGGACTGCATATGAAGGACGATTTTGGCAGTAAATTAGCATTCTCTCATCATTATCCTTTTCTTTTAAAAATCATTGAGAGGAGGAGAAAGGGAGAAGCAATATAATTTCGAAGATTGGAGAAGTAATCGTAACACTATTTTCGGAATTTTTCATTAGTTTATCATTTTGGATACAATTTCGAGTTCTATTTTCGGATTGGTATTAAACTTGTTCTCTATTTTTCATTACAATCGAATTATGTCTTTTATTTATAATGTGTGTTTAATCAATATCATGAGTAGCTAATTTAATTAAACGTTTGCTTGGATTTGTGATCGTTTGTGTGATAAATTTTGAGTATGAAATTAGATTGATGTGTTGTGGTTAATTGGGGATCCGTTTGAGTTGAAACTTTAATTATCTTGTTAAAATTGTTTATATTTTTGTTTGGTAAACTAAAAATGGGTATTCGAAAGGAACTCGGAAATTTTACTAAAATAGGAACGAATTAATCAACCGATCTATAATTGGTAAACAGTTTGCGGTATTCGAAAGGAATCGCAAACAACAATTAGAACAAGTAAGTGTTAACACAAACGCTAGTTAATAAATTAAGAGAAATCGGTTTATTGATTAGTAAGCTATTCAAAAGGAAGCTTAAAGATTAATTCGCACACATCGGCTTGGTACTTTATGCACGGTTATTTTAGGTGTTAACTATATTCGAAAGGAATAGTTACATGGATAGGTAATTGGAGAAATTTTAGTATTCGAAAGGAACTAGGTTTTATATTAGAAGTTTATCGACATTTTCGTACTTAGGAAATATCACACATTCGTAAACGGTCCAAGCAAACGTCCTTAATCAATATTTGAAATACAAATCATTTTCAATCATTTTTACATTTAGTCTTCCTAAGACAAAACCCCACTTGTTACGTATTACTTGTTACTTTTTAGCTAAATTTTCAATTTATAATAGTCCCCGTGTTCGAACCCGGAATTTGCCTATACTTTACTACGATCGATAAGGGTACACTGCCCGGTGTCGTAATCTAGTAAAAGCTTATTTTGGAAAACTATATTTCGCACATCAAGTTTTTGGCGTCGCTGCCGGGGACTTGATTTAATTGAGATTTTAGTTTTTGTGTTTTATTTTTGTTTTGAATAGTTTTCACAGTATTGTTTTTGTTTTTGTTGTGATTTTCAGGTGATTATTAGTGGATATTCACGAGGTCCCAAGGGAAGCAAGTTGTAAGCCCACTGTCTGATCCGGAGAAAATTTTGCGAAAACAAGGTTTTAGAGCCGTTGTATTTAGCGAGAACGGATCTTCCGAGGAGGAAGAAGAGTTAATTTTTGAAGAGAAAGAATTTGAACCGAGCGAGATGGCAGAAAACGGAGGCGATAATGCCGTTATTAACAACCCACCCAACCCATTTGACTTACTAATGATTGACCGGAACCGAACCGTACCACTCACCAGAGGATCAACGATTATTCCACCAAACGTGGGGAATAATTTTTCTGTCAAGGGGCATCACCACAAAATGATTCAAGAAAATTCATTTGACGGAAATTCAAAAGCTGACCCGCATAAACACATTGCAACATTCACGGAAATTTGCAAGATGTTCCGGTATGGAGAAGGTCTAGAGGAGGGAGTCATGCTTAGTCTATTCCCATCATCGTTAAGGGGAGAGGCTAGGACATGGTTCTATGAGTTGGAGCCGGAGTCGATTGAAACATGGGGAGAGATGAGAGAGTTATTTGTGACCCGCTTCTTTCCGCCCATCTTGGGTAGGAAATTGTTGAATCAGATTAGGAGTTTCTATCAGTACGATAATGAGACCACAACGGATGCGTGGATGAGGCTTAAGGATCTTTTGAGGAATTTTCATGGGCACAATCTTGATAAAGAGCAGATTGTTGACATATTTTATCATGGATTGGACAACCGTTCTCAGCATGATTTAGACTTAGCCAGTGGTGGAAAAGTTTTGTACAAATCACCGAATAATGCCTATAGGATGATGGAGGATCAAGTGCAAGCCGAGATTGCTAGATATCGGGTTAGTAGAAATAGAAAGGTACGGGGGTCAGTGAACCAAGTGGAAGGAGGTAATAGTAGCTGAAGTGGTACAAATGAGATTGTGACCAAGATTAAATCATTGGCGGATGAGATGAAAAACCGAATGGGTAGTTTGGAGAAAGACGTGCATTTGGTGAGAAATGGGTGTAGAACTTGTGGAGGGCCACACTACTCGGAAGAATGTAATCAAAGTGGAGGGAGTTATCAAAACTGAGGCGGAAATTTCGGTTATGGAGACCAACAAAACGGAAGGGCGAGAGAAGAGGACGAGGACTCAAGTTTGAAGGATATGATGAAGGACTTCATACATAAGCAAAAAGGGAAAAATGATTTGATGGCGAATTCAATGAAAGGGATACATGAAATAATGGATCAAATCCAAAGAAATGCTCAAGCAAGTTTGCAAGATTTAGAGCGAAGGTTTGAACGGATGAACGAGCGGTTTGCAAATCGGCCAACGGGTCAAATACTGAGTTCTACACAACCAAACCCGAGACCTTCAAACAACCAAGGTGGTCAATTTAACCAAGGTTCAAGGTATCAAACACCTTATCAAATGAACGAGCAAGTGAACGCAATTTCTACACGAATGGGTTTCAGCTACGGGAACGAGGAGGAGCAAAACGAAAGCGAAAACAAAAATTAGGGAAACCTGAGCCCAATGCGCCGCACCTCTAGCCTAGTGCGACGCATTGTGATCTCAGGTTGCCCAGATTCGTTTTCCACTTTGTCCAATGCGGCGCAATCAAATCCAATGCGGGGCATTGAGACCCCAGACCCCGAAAATGACCAAAAAGTTGAATTAGAGGTGGAGGATCAAGTGGGGGATGAACCAAAGATCAAAATTGAAGATGAGGCATCTAAAACAACCACAAGTACACCAACCAAAGCATACGAGCCGAGAATCCCTTACCCTCAACGCTTGAGGAAGGAGAAAATGAAAGAACAATACGGTAAATTATTAGATTTGATTAATTATGTTAATGTTAATGTGCCTTTGGTTGATGTGATTGCAGGTATGCCCAATTATGTTAAGTTCATCAAGGAACTTGGGAGAGAGAAAGGTAAGTCAATGGAGGATCAAGCAGCTTACTTGAACGCGGAATACTCGTCGATTGTGAGGAACGACAAACTTCCACCTAAGCTAAACGATCCAGGGAGTTTTATAATCACTTGTACTTTTAGTAAAACTTATCATTGCAATGCTTTAGCGGACTTTGGGGCTAGTATAAACTTAATGCCATATTCTTTATTCTCAAAATTGGCTTTGGAGGTTTTAAAGCCAACAAAAATGAGCATTAAGCTAGCCGACCAAACTTTTAAATACCCGCTTGGCATTGTAGAAAACATGTTAGTACAAGTAGGTAGATTCTCTTTTCCCGTTGATTTCGTTGTATTGGAAATGGAAGAGGATAGTTGAGTTCCTCTAATTTTGGGTAGGCCATTTTTGAACACCGCGGATGCTATCATCCGTGTGAAAAGAAGAGAAATTTCATTGGGTGTGGGGGACGATAGGGAAACATTTACTTACCATAAGTCTAAGAAACATTCGTGCTCTACCAATGAAACTTGTTTTAAAATAGATGTTATTGATAATGACATGTGTGACCCATAATTGCAGGAATTTCTTGAGGAAGAGGAGTTGGATGAAGAAGAAGAGGAAAACAATTTGGAATTTGAATCGGAGGAACTACTTAGAACGGGTGTGGAAGATGTAGTTGATACAAGCAGCAATGGCCATGGAGACATCACTTTAGAAGAGTTTGAAAGGATGTTTGATCTTAACATGGACTCGATTCCTAGTAAGATAGAGAACGAAGATGGAGCTGAGGAACGTTTGGAGCCCGAAACTGAAATTGAGATAGCAACCATTGACACACGTGATGGTGAACCTTGTCTAAAGCTCAAAGTCGATACGGAGTCAAAGTTGAAAGGTATATCTAGAAAACCCATTGACTTAATTTGTTTTCTAACTTGTTTGGAAAAAGAAAAGGTTTTGCAAGGTACAGTTGACAAAGATGAGGAGCCCGTGAACTTTGACGATTTAACACTTGGTGAACCAATTGAGCATGGAGCTGAAAAAGACAAGTATGGGGGAGAAGGTGGCGACTTTAGACGATGGGAGGATGGTTCGATCATGCGGGAAACGAATGAATGGCATGACGCATGGGCGAAAACCCGCGATGAGCTCGATGTTTCTAACTATGAATTTCTTTATGATGATTTGGATTGTAGGAGCAATGGAGGAGGTTACGTTTTGAGGAGTTGGTACGAGGAAGGAAATCGGGGGAAATTACGATTTCAAAGTTAGTTTGTTTGTGTGCACGGAGGACGAGTCGAGCTATAGACTCACGATAAAAACAAAGCGCTTTACGGGAGGCAACCCGAGTTTGCTTTTCTTTTCTTTTCTTTTATTTTTGTATTGTTAGATTTTCTTTTTAGTTTCTAGTTTGGAACGCATTCGGGTCAATGCGTTAAATAAGTATGGGAAGAATGTCGGGAAATTTGCTAGTTTAATATTCCCTCTCGTAACCATTATGTTTTCTTTTTATTTTGTCCCATTTGAGTCTAGATAAAAAAAAAAAAAAAAAAAAAAAAAAACGTTTAAACGTAGTAGGGAAAAGTATAGGGGCTTGTATGTTTAAAAACATTCCGGTACTTTAATGTGAAATTGTGTTGGAACATCTCTAGTTAATAAAATATTTGTAAGTAAGAATTTAGGTTTCTTAGTTTTAGTGCCTTAAATTTCCCCGAAAAATCTTAAATCCGGATAACCGCTAGATATCCTTAGTACCGAGCCCTTGTAGTTTCTTGCACCCTTTCGGGGGTAGTTGGGGAATCCTAGTATCACTTAATCCCAAAAGAGAGTTATAGGCGAAGAAAAAGGCCATACGTCTTTCCCGTCAACAAAATTGAACTCATCCTCACTATAACGAAGACTCAAATCCCGTTACCAAAACCGTTCACTTCAAAGAAAATATAAAATTATAAATCTTTAGTATTTGAAGTGAACAAAAGTGAGAGGAGAGCTAAATGAGTAGACTAACCAAAAAAATCTCAAAAGAAAGAAAAACAGAAAAACGGTTTTGTGATATTTTAGGTATTCCTCCGAAAGCAAGGCGATATAGGGGTCGGCCCAAAAGGCTGATCGCTTCAACTTAGGTTGGAGAGTGAGGGAAAAGGGGTGGTTATTTGGACATATCAAAACTAGGGGATAAATTAGGAATTGACATTAGGAAATCGCGGTTTTTAGTTACTTAAGTAATTTAGTAGCTTTTGATGTTCGTAGTCGGTTTTACGATCTTTCAATTTCACGAAAATCTTTAATTTTGAACACCAGAATGTAGTTAAACGTTTGAGCCCGTGATTCCTTAATTTCTCTTAAGTTGTATATTTTGTAAATTTAACGTTAGTTTGAGTCGAATTTGCTTAGGGACAAGCAAATGCTTAGGTATAGGGGGTTTGATATCGCTCATATATATGACTATTTCATCGCGATATTGTCACACCCCGCTAAAGCGGAAACACGAGATGTGAAGAGCAAAGATATCATTACACGAGATATAATAAATACAAACGGTTTTTAAGTCATTGAAATCATAAAACGTTTACAAAGTTCAAAGATAACCCAAGTATTTAACAATACAGTACAACCACGATAACATATTTAAACTTCAAAAGACATTCCGAAAGTAAATAAATAAAGTCTTCCCGATTCATAATCACGTGACTTTCCTGACCCGTCAGAAGAGATATGCACTTAACGTCCTTACATTGCGTTTCCTGAAACATGAGAACAAATGTCAACTACAAAAGTAGTGAGTGAGTTACCGTTTTACTAGTTCTTGACTAAAAGCGGTTTCGGCAAAATATAACAATACTTTGTAAAATATGTTTTAAGAGTTTTCTCAACAGAAACAAGTGTTGAAAATATGATTGTAATAGTAAGAGCATCGACCCCTTGATATAATATGACCGTAAGCGTTCGCGAGAACATGAACCTTCGAGTAGCGGGTACTTGAGGTAACACTCAGTACCGATCGAGAAATAAGCACTTGGACTAACACCCAAGATTTATCGAGTAAGAAACACTTGGACTAACACCAAAGATCAATCGATGAATAAGCACTTGGACTAACACCCAAGATCAATCGATTAATAAGCACTTGGAATAACACCCAAGATCAATCGATGAATAAGCACTTGGACTAACACCCAAGATCAATCGATTAATAAGCACTTGGACTAACACCCAATATTTATCAAGTAAGACGTACTTAGACTAACACCCAAGTAAGAAACGATTTAGGCTAACTCCTAAATGTGTAATTAGGCCAACACCTAATGTGTACCTAGGTTAACACCTAAGTAAGGATTTGAGTAACATGTTCTTAGGCCAACACCTAAGTAAGGAACGATTGTTTCCTAAGTATTGATACCCATACTAAGCGGCTTAAACAAGATAATAGTATGTAAAGAAACCAAGCGTTGTTGACAGTAGGCACTTACGTCTGGCTATATTACTATCAAGAGTCAATAGAGATGCCGGAATTACGGCGTCTAAAAGACATACAATCAACTATTTAGTTTATAAACATTTCGAGTGTAACGATTCGAAAAAGACATACGCATATAAGTTGTATAATGGTTGGTTCTCATGTCTCCCCCAAAAGATGTACAAAATAGTATTAAAAGGTAGGGAAGTAACTCACGGTTTGCTAGAGATGATACGAGTGCGGAAAGTGGTCGAAACGGGTCGGAATCACGGAATTCCTCTAGTAATACCAAGATTGAATGAGTACGATTGTTTATAAGTTTATAATGTCGTTAGTCAACGAAAATGCTTTTAATATAAGTGTTGGGTTTAAGTCTAACGAAATTCGGGCAGCGCTTCCGCGCCCAAAATCTTTAAATCCAACACTTTCCCGCTTAACGATTTTCATAACCATAGATTATATATTTACACCAAACACAATGTTATGTAAACATGTTCAATTAGCCCCTTTATGCACAAGTTTTAGCTTATCACAGATTCTTTTCTACGGTTTTAAGTAATAAGCTCAAGATCACGTCCTATACCGAAAATGCAAATTTTTTTGCCATCTGATCTAGGAATGCGCCGCATTCAAAAATCGTTTTGATGCTAAAAATGGTATTTTGATGGTGGATTTCGACATGCAATGATAGATACATCCAAATACTTGATGTTTTACTGTTTATATTGAGTTTTTAACCACAAATTCATAGATCTAAACATCCATTTTATACAAACCCGTTTTTGTATATAAATGGTCATAAATCTTCATAAAAAATTGTTTTTAGTTGTTAGATCATACATGCAAAGAGTGTATATTGTAAAAACAGAAGATTTGAAAGATTTATACCGAATAGATGGTGATTTGAAGAAGGTGGAAGTGTCCTCTTGGTGATTTTTGACCCAAATTGCTAGAAATCGACTTTTTAACCCAAATGGATGAATGCTCCTTTCCTCCCTTTTGTTTATGAACGATTTTGGTGTGATTTTTATGGTGATTTTCACTGTGATTTGGGTGAAATAGCTCTGTAAGGAAAAGAGTTTGAGAGTGTTTTTGTTGAGAGAGTTTGAAATGAGAGAGAGAGAGAGAGAGAGAGAGAGAGAGAGAGAGAGAGAGAGAGAGAGAGAGTGAGTAATGAGAGTGTTTGTATTTGTTTGGTGTGTTTATGACTTAGTGTAATTGTAGTGGTGATCTAATGGACTTACTTGACCTCTAAAAGGCCCTCCAACAAGTTTAACCAGGAGCCAAAGAGTTGGGCTGGGGTTTGAGTCCGTTTAGTTGAGTTTTAAAGTTTAAATTTTTTTTGCTGGACTGCACCCAGAATGTGGCGCATAAGGTCCTTATGCGGCACATTTGGGTCAGTTTCAGCAATTTTCCGTTTTTCGTTTGTTCCATCGTTAAGCATTTTCGTTAGTTGAAAGTTTACGGTTAGTTTAGATAGGAACTTAGGCAAGTTCACTAAGTGTTTTCTTGGTATTAGGATTCATTTTATGATTCCTTTTTCGATTCCGACTCACACCCGTTTACGATACAAGTATAGTTAAAATCAATTCATAGATAACTCAAAGGTAGAGAATGCGGTTTCCACCTGAAATTTAGACGGTTGTCACAGATATTTGTTATGTTTTTAGTTCAAAAAGTAATGGATAGACCCGTTTATTACTTATGTTTGTGTAAAGTATGTATTATAGGTTTTTGGACATATTTGGAGCAAAAAGGATGGTTTTGGACTCAAAAATGCAAGGAAGGATAGAAGTAAAACAAATTTTGGAAATTTGTTGCAATGAGCCGCATTCGAGAAGGAAGACAAACGCAATGAAGTCACTGAGCCAGGAATGCGTCTCATTCCTATATAGGTGCGGCGCATTCCCATATTTGTGCGGCGCATTCTTGCTAAAGGTTGTTACAAGTTTGTGTTTTAATTGTGATTGATGAAGGAAACTTAAGGGACTTTTTGGGACTGCATATGAAGGACGATTTTGGCAGTAAATTAGCATTCTCTCATCATTATCATTTACTTTTAAAAATCATTGAGAGGAGCAAAATGGAGAAGCAATATAATTTCGAAGATTTGACAAGTAATCGTAACACTATTTCCGGAATTTTTCATTAGTTTATCATTTTGGATACAATTTCGAGTTCTATTTTCGAATTGGTATTAAACTTGTTCTCTATTTTCATTACAATCGAATTATGTCTTTTATTTATAATGTGTGTTTAATCAATATCATGAGTAGCTTATTTAATTAAACGTTTGCTTGGATTTGTGATCGTTTGTGTGATACATTTTGAGTATGAAATTAGATTGATGTGTTGTGGTTAATTGGGGATCCGTTTGGGTTGAAACTTTAATTATCTTGTTAAAATTGTTTATATTTTTGTTTGGTAAACTAAAAATGGGTATTCGAAAGGAACTCGGAAATTTTACTAAAATAGGAACGAAATAATCAACCGGTCTATAGTTGGTAAACAGTTTGCGGTATTCGAAAGGAATCGCAAACAACAATTAGAACAAGTAAGTGTTAACACAAACGCTAGTTAATAAATTAAGAGAAATCGGTTTATTGATTAGTAAGCTATTCGAAAGGAAGTTTAAAGATTAATTCGCACACATCGGCTTGGTACTTTATGCACGATTATTTTAGGTGTTAACTATATTCGAAAGGAATAGTTACATGGATAAGTAATGGGAGAAATTTTAGTATTCGAAAGGAACTAGGTTTTATATTAGAAGTTTATCGACATTTTCATACTTAGGAAATATCACACATTCGTAAACGGTCCAAGCAAGCGTCCTTAATCAATATTTGGAATACAAATCATTTTCAATCATTTTTACATTTAGTCTTCCTAAGACAAAACCCCACTTGTTACGTATTACTTGTTACTTTTTAGCTAAATTCTCAATTTATAATAGTCCCCGTGTTCGAACCCGGAATTTGCCTATACTTTACTACGATCGATAAGGGTACACTGCCCAGTGTCGTAATCTAGTAAAAGCTTATTTTGGAAAACTAGATTTCGCACATCAAGTTTTTGGCGCCGCTGCCGGGGACTTGATTTAATTGAGATTTTAGTTTTTGTGTTTTATTTTTGTTTTGAATAGTTTTCACGGTATTGTTTTTGTTTTTGTTGTGATTTTCAGGCGATTATTAGTGGATGTTCACGAGGTCCCAAGGGAAGCAAATTGTAAGCTCACTGTCTGATCCGGAGAAAATTTTGTGAAAACAAGGTTTTAGAGCCGTTGTATTTAGCGAGAACGGATCTTCCGAGGAGGAAGAAGAGTTAATTTTTAAAGAGAAAGAATTTGAACCGAGCGAGATGGCAGAAAACGGAGGCGATAATGCCGTTATTAACAACCCACCCAACCCATTTGACTTACCAATGATTAACCGGAACGGAACCGTACCACTCACCAGAGGATCAACGATTATTCCACCAAACGTGGGGAATAATTTTCTGTCAAGGGGCATCACCACAAAATGATTCAAGAAAATTCATTTGACGGAAATTCAAAAGCTGACCCGCATAAACACAGTGCAACATTCACGGAAATTTGCAACATGTTCCGGTATGGAGAAGGTCTAGAGGAGGGAGTCATGCTTAGTCTATTCCCATCATTGTTAAGGGGAGAGGCTAGGACATGGTTCTATGAGTTGGAGCCGGAGATTGGACAACCGTTCTCAGCATGATATAGATTTAGCGGGTGGTGGAAAATTTTTGTACAAATCACCGAATGATGCCTATAGGATGATGGAGGATCAATTGCAAGCCGGGATTGCTAGATATCGGGTTAGTAGAAATAGAAAGGTACGAGGGTCGGTGAACGAAGTGGAAGGAGGTAATAGTAGCGGAAGTGGTACAAATGAGATTGTGACCAAGATTAAATCATTGGCGGATGAGATGAAAAACCGAATGGGTAGTTGGAGAAAGACGTGCATTTGGTGAGAAATGGGTGTAGAACTTGTGGAGGGCCACACTACTCGGAAGAATGTAATCAAAGTGGAGGGAGTTATCAAAACCGAGGCGGAAATTTCGGTTATGGAGACCAACAAAACGGAAGGGCGAGAGAAGAGGACGAGGACTCAAGTTTGAAGGATATGATGAAGGACTTCATACATAAGCAAAAAGGGAAAAATGATTTGATGGCGAATTCAATGAAAGGGATACATGAAATAATTGATCAAATCCAAAGAAATTCTCAAGAAAGTTTGCAAGATTTAGAGCGAAGGTTTGAACGGATGAACGAGCGGTTTGCAAATCGGCCAACGGGTCAAATACCGAGTTCTACCCAACCAAACCCGAGACCTTCAAACAACCAAGGTGGTCAATTTAACCAAGGTTCAAGGTATCAAACACCTTATCAAATGAACGAGCAAGTGAACGCAATTTCTACACGAATGGGTTTCAGCTACGGGAACGAGGAGGAGCAAAACGAAAGCGAAAACGAAAATTAGGGAAACCTGAGCCCAATGCGCCACACCTCTAGCCCAGTGCGACACATTGTCAGCTCAGATTTCACAGTTTCGTTTTTCACTTTGTCTAATGCGGCGCAATCAAATCCAATGCGGGGCATTGAGACCCCAGACCCCGAAAATGACCAAAAAGTTGAATTAGAGGTGGAGGATCAAGTGGGGGATGAAACAAAGATCAAAAGTGAAGATGAGGCACCTAAAACAACCACAAGTACACCAACCAAAGCATACGAGCCTAGAATCCCTTACCCTCAACGCTTGAGGAAGGATAAAATGAAAGAACAATACGGTAAATTCTTAGATTTGATTAATTATGTTAATGTTAATGTGCATTTGGTTGATGTGATTGCAGGTATGCCTAATTATGTTAAGTTCATCAAGGAACTTGTGAGAGAGAAAGGGAAGTCAATGGAGGATCAAGCAGCTTACTTGAACGCGGAATGCTCGTCGATTGTGAAGAACCAAAAACTTCTACCTAAGCTAAACGATCCAGGGAGTTTTATAATCACTTGTACTTTTAGTAAAACGTATCATTGCAATGCTTTAGCGGACTTGGGGGCTAGTATAAACTTAATGCCATATTCTTTATACTCAAAATTGGCTTTCGGGGTTTTAAAGCCAACAAAAATGAGCATTAAGGTAGCCGACCAAACTTTTAAATAACCGCTTGGCATTGTAGAAAACATGTTAGTACAAGTAGGTAGATTCTCTTTTCCCGTTGATTTCGTTGTATTGGAAATGGAAGAGGATAGTAGAGTTCCTCTAATTTTGGGTAGGCCATTTTTGAACACCGCGGATGCTATCATCCGTTTGAAAAGAAGAGAAATTTCATTGGGTGTGGGGGACGATAGGGAAACATTTACTTACCATAAGTCTAAGAAACATTTGTACTCAACCAATGAAACTTTTTTTAAAATAGATGTTATTGATAATGACATGTGTGACCCAGAATTGTAGGAATTTCTTGAGGAAGAGGAGTTGGATGAAGAAGAAGAGGAAAACAATTTGGAATTTGAATTGGAGGAACTACATGGAACGGGTGCGGAAGATGTAGTTGATACAAGCAGCAATGGCCATGGAGACATCACTTTAGAAGAGTTTTAAAGGATGTTTGATCTTAACATAGACCCGATTGCTACTAAGATAGAGAACGAAGATGGAGCTGAGGAACGTTTGGAGCCCGAAACTGAAATTGAGATAGCAACCATTGACACACGTGATGGTGAACCTTGTCTAAAGCTCAAAGTCGATACGGAGTCAAAGTTGAAAGGTATATCTAGAAAACCCATTGACTTAATTTGTTTTCTAACTTGTTTGGAAAAAGAAAAGGTTTTGCAAGGTATAGTTGACAAAGATGAGGAGCCCGTGAACTTTGACGATTGAACACTTGGTGAACCAATTGAGCATGGTGCTGAAAAAGACAAGTATGGGGGAGAAGGTGGCGACTTTAGACGATGGGAGGATGGTTCGATCATGCGGGAAACGAAGGAATGGCATGACGCATGGGCGAAAACCCGCGATGAGCTCGATGTTTCTAACTATGAATTTCTTTATGATGATTTGGATTGTAGGAGCAATGGAGGAGGTTACGTTTTGAGGAGTTGGTACGAGGAAGGAAATCGGGGGAAACTTCGATTTCAAAGTTAGTTTGTTTGTGTGCACGGAGGACGAGTCGAGCTATAGACTCACGATAAAAACAAAGCGCTTTACGGGAGGCAACCCGAGTTTGCTTTTCTTTTTTTTTTGTATTGTTTGATTTTCTTTTTAGTTTCTAGTTTGGAACGCATTCGGGTCAATGCGTTAAATAAGTATGGGGGGAATTCGGGAAATTTGCTAGTTTCATATTCCCTCTCGTATCCATTATGTTTTCTTTTTATTTTGTCCCATTTGAGTCTAAAAAAAAAAAAAAAAAAAAAAAAAAAAAAAACGATTAAACGTAGTCGGGAAAATGATAGGGGTTTGTATATTTAAAAACATTCCGGTACTTTAACGTGAAATTGTGTAGGAACATCTCTAGTTAATAAAATATTTGTAAGTAAGAATTTAGGTTTCTTAGTTTTAGCGCCATAAATTTCCCCGAAAAATCTTAAATCCGGATAATCGCTAGATATCCTTAGTACCGAGCCCTTGTAGTTTCTTGCACCCTTTCGGGGGTAGTTGGGGAATCCTAGTATTACTTAATCGCAAAAGAGAGTTAGAGGCGAAGAAAAAGGCCATAGGTCTTTCCCGTCAACAAAATTGAACTCATCCTCACTATAAGACTCAAATCCCGTTACCAAAATCGTTCACTTCAAAGAGAATATAAAATTATAAATCTTTAGTATTTAAAGTGAACAAAAGTGAGAAGAAAACTAAATGAGTAGACTAACCAAAAAAATATCAAATGAAAGAAAAACAAAAAAACGGTTTTGCGATATTTTAGGTATTCCCCCGAAAGCAAGGCAATATAGGGGTTGGCCCAAAAGGCTGATCGCTTCAACTTAGGTTGGAGAGTGAGGGAAAATGGGTGGTTATTTGGACATATCAAAACTAGGGGATAAATTAGGAATTGACATCAGGAAATTGCGGTTTTTAGTTACTTAAGTAATTTAGTAGCTTTTGATGTTCGTACTCGGTTTTACGATCTTTCAATTTCACGCAAATCTTAATTTTGAACACCAGAATGTAGTTAAACGTTTGAGCTCGTGATTCCTTAATTTCTCTTAAGTTGAATATTTTGTAAATTTAACGTTAGTTTGAGTCGAATTTTCTTAGGGACAAGCAAATGCTTAAGTATGGGGGGTTTGATATCGCTCATTTTTATGACTATTTCATCGCGGTATTTGTTATGTTTTTAGTTCAAAAAGTAATGGATAGATCCATTTATTACTTATGTATGTGTAAAGTATGTATTATAGGTTTTTGGACACGTTTGGAGAAAAAAGGATGGTTTTGGACTTAAAAATGCAAGGAAGGATAGAAGTAAAACAAATTTTGGAAGCCAAACGCAATGAGCCTCATTCGAGAAGGAAGCCAAACGCAATGAAGTCACTGAGCTAGGAATGCGTCGCATTCCCATATAGGTGCAGCACATTCTTGCTAGTGGCTGTTACAAGTTTGTGTTTTAATTGTCATTGATGAAGGAAACTTAAGGGACTTTTTGGGACTGCATATGAAGGACGATTTTGGCAGTAAATTAGCATTCTCTTATCATTATCCTTTTCTTTTAAAAATCATTGAGAGGAGGAGAAACACTATTTCCGGAATTTTTCATTAGTTTATCATTTTGGATACAACTTCGAGTTCTATTTTCGGATTGGTATTAAACTTGTTCTCTATTTTCATTACAATCGAATTATGCCTTTTATTTATAATGTGTGTTTAATCAATATCATGAGTAGCTAATTTGATTAAACGTTTGCTTGGATTTGTGATCGTTTGTGTGATAAATTTTGAGTATGAAATTAGATTGATGTGTTGTGGTTAATTGGGGATCCGTTTGGGTTGAAACTTTAATTATCTTGTTAAAATTGTTTATATTTTTGTTTGGTAAACTAAAAATGGGTATTCGAAAGGAACTCGGAAATTTTACTAAAATAGGAACGAAATAATCAACCGGTCTATAGTTGGTAAACAGTTTGCGGTATTTGAAAGGAATCGCAAACAACAATTAGAACAAGTAAGTGTTAACACAAACGCTAGTTAATAAATTAAGAGAAATCGGTTTATTGATTAGTAAGCTATTCGAAAGGAAGTTTAAAGATTAATTCGCACACATCGGCTTGGTACTTTATGCACGATTATTTTAGGTGTTAACTATATTCGAAAGGAATAGTTACATGGATAAGTAATGGGAGAAATTTTAGTATTCGAAAGGAACTAGGTTTTATATTAGAAGTTTATCGACATTTTCATACTTAGGAAATATCACACATTCGTAAACGGTCCAAGCAAGCGTCCTTAATCTATATTTGGAATACAAATCATTTTCAATCATTTTTACATTTAGTCTTCCTAAGACAAAACCCCACTTGTTACGTATTACTTGTTACTTTTTAGCTAAATTCTCAATTTATAATAGTCCCCGTGTTCGAACCCGGAATTTGCCTATACTTTACTACGATCGATAAGGGTACACTGCCCAGTGTCGTAATCTAGTAAAAGCTTATTTTGGAAAACTAGATTTCGCACATCAAGTTTTTGGCGCCGCTGCCGGGGACTTGATTTAATTGAGATTTTAGTTTTTGTGTTTTATTTTTGTTTTGAATAGTTTTCACGGTATTGTTTTTGTTTTTGTTGTGATTTTCAGGCGATTATTAGTGGATGTTCACGAGGTCCCAAGGGAAGCAAATTGTAAGCTCACTGTCTGATCCGGAGAAAATTTTGTGAAAACAAGGTTTTAGAGCCGTTGTATTTAGCGAGAACGGATCTTCCGAGGAGGAAGAAGAGTTAATTTTTAAAGAGAAAGAATTTGAACCGAGCGAGATGGCAGAAAACGGAGGCGATAATGCCGTTATTAACAACCCACCCAACCCATTTGACTTACCAATGATTAACCGGAACGGAACCGTACCACTCACCAGAGGATCAACGATTATTCCACCAAACGTGGGGAATAATTTTCTGTCAAGGGGCATCACCGCAAAATGATTCAAGAAAATTCATTTGACGGAAATTCAAAAGCTGACCCGCATAAACACAGTGCAACATTCACGGAAATTTGCAACATGTTCCGGTATGGAGAAGGTCTAGAGGAGGGAGTCATGCTTAGTCTATTCCCATCATTGTTAAGGGGAGAGGCTAGGACATGGTTCTATGAGTTGGAGCCGGAGATTGGACAACCGTTCTCAGCATGATATAGATTTAGCGGGTGGTGGAAAATTTTTGTACAAATCACCGAATGATGCCTATAGGATGATGGAGGATCAATTGCAAGCCGGGATTGCTAGATATCGGGTTAGTAGAAATAGAAAGGTACGAGGGTCGGTGAACGAAGTGGAAGGAGGTAATAGTAGCGGAAGTGGTACAAATGAGATTGTGACCAAGATTAAATCATTGGCGGATGAGATGAAAAACCGAATGGGTAGTTGGAGAAAGACGTGCATTTGGTGAGAAATGGGTGTAGAACTTGTGGAGGGCCACACTACTCGGAAGAATGTAATCAAAGTGGAGGGAGTTATCAAAACCGAGGCGGAAATTTCGGTTATGGAGACCAACGAACGGAAGGGCGAGAGAAGAGGACGAGGACTCAAGTTTGAAGGATATGATGAAGGACTTCATACATAAGCAAAAAGGGAAAAATGATTTGATGGCGAATTCAATGAAAGGGATACATGAAATAATTGATCAAATCCAAAGAAATTCTCAAGAAAGTTTGCAAGATTTAGAGCGAAGGTTTGAACGGATGAACGAGCGGTTTGCAAATCGGCCAACGGGTCAAATACCGAGTTCTACCCAACCAAACCCGAGACCTTCAAACAACCAAGTTGGTCAATTTAACCAAGGTTCAAGGTATTAAACACCTAATCAAAGGAACGAGCAAGTGAACGCAATTTCCACACGATCGGGTTTCAGCTACGGGAACGAAGAGGAGCAAAACGAAAGCGAAAACGAAAATTTGGGAAATCTGAGTCCAATGCGCCACACCTCTAGCCCAGTGCGACACATTGTCAGCTCAGATTTCACAGTTTCGTTTTTCACTTTGTCTAATGCGGCGCGATCAAATCCAATGCGGGGCATTGAGACCCCAGACCCCGAAAATGACCAAAAAGTTGAGTTAGAGGTGGAGGATCAAGTGGCGGATGAACCAAAGATAAAAAGTGAAGATGAGGCACCTAAAACAACCACACGTCCACCAACCAAAGCATACGAGCCGAGATTCCCTTACGCTCAACGCTTGAGGAAGGAGAAAATGAAAGAACAATACGGTAAATTCTTAGATTTGATTAATTCTGTTAATGTTAATGTGCATTTGGTTGATGTGATTGCAGGTATGCCTAATTATGTTAAGTTCATCAAGGAACTTGTGAGAAAGAAAGGGAAGTCAATGGAGGATCAAGCAGCTTACTTGAACGCGGAATGCTCGTCGATTGTGAAGAACCAAAAACTTCTACCTAAGCTAAACGATCCAGGGAGTTTTATAATCACTTGTACTTTTAGTAAAACGTATCATTGCAATGCTTTAGCGGACTTGGGGGCTAGTATAAACTTAATGCCATATTCTTTATACTCAAAATTGGCTTTGGGGGTTTTAAAGCCAACAAAAATGAGCATTAAGGTAGCCGACCAAACTTTTAAATAACCGCTTGGCATTGTAGAAAACATGTTAGTACAAGTAGGTAGATTCTCTTTTCCCGTTGATTCGTTGTATTGGAAATGGAAGAGGATAGTAGAGTTCCTCTAATTTTGGGTAGGCCATTTTTGAACACCGCGGATGCTATCATCCGTTTGAAAAGAAGAGAAATTTCATTGGGTGTGGGGTACGATAGGGAAACATTTACTTACCATAAGTCTAAGAAACATTCGTACTCAACCAATGAAACTTTTTTTAAAATAGATGTTATTGATAATGACATGTGTGACCCAGAATTGTAGGAATTTCTTGAGGAAGAGGAGTTGGATGAAGAAGAAGAGGAAAACAATTTGGAATTTGAATTGGAGGAACTACATGGAACGGGTGCGGAAGATGTAGTTGATACAAGCAGCAATGGCCATGGAGACATCACTTTAGAAGAGTTTTAAAGGATGTTTGATCTTAACATAGACCCGATTGCTACTAAGATAGAGAACGAAGATGGAGCTGAGGAACGTTTGGAGCCCGAAACTGAAATTGAGATAGCAACCATTGACACACGTGATGGTGAACCTTGTCTAAAGCTCAAAGTCGATACGGAGTCAAAGTTGAAAGGTATATCTAGAAAACCCATTGACTTAATTTGTTTTCTAACTTGTTTGGAAAAAGAAAAGGTTTTGCAAGGTATAGTTGACAAAGATGAGGAGCCCGTGAACTTTGACGATTGAACACTTGGTGAACCAATTGAGCATGGTGCTGAAAAAGACAAGTATGGGGGAGAAGGTGGCGACTTTAGACGATGGGAGGATGGTTCGATCATGCGGGAAACGAAGGAATGGCATGACGCATGGGCGAAAACCCCGCGATGAGCTCGATGTTTCTAACTATGAATTTCTTTATGATGATTTGGATTGTAGGAGCAATGGAGGAGGTTACGTTTTGAGGAGTTGGTACGAGGAAGGAAATCGGGGGAAACTTCGATTTCAAAGTTAGTTTGTTTGTGTGCACGGAGGACGAGTCGAGCTATAGACTCACGATAAAAACAAAGCGCTTTACGGGAGGCAACCCGAGTTTGCTTTTTTTTTTTTTTGTATTGTTTGATTTTCTTTTTAGTTTCTAGTTTGGAACGCATTCGGGTCAATGCGTTAAATAAGTATGGGGGGAATTCGGAAATTTGCTAGTTTCATATTCCCTCTCGTATCCATTATGTTTTCTTTTTATTTTGTCCCATTTGAGTCTAAAAAAAAAAAAAAAAAAAAAAAAAAAAAAAAAAACAATTAAACGTAGTCGGGAAAATGATAGGGGCTTGTATATTTAAAAACATTCCGGTACTTTAACGTGAAATTGTGTAGGAACATCTCTAGTTAATAAAATATTTGTAAGTAAGAATTTAGGTTTCTTAGTTTTAGCGCCATAAATTTCCCCGAAAAATCTTAAATCCGGATAATCGCTAGATATCCTTAGTACCGAGCCCTTGTAGTTTCTTGCACCCTTTCGGGGGTAGTTGGGGAATCCTAGTATTACTTAATCGCAAAAGAGAGTTAGAGGCGAAGAAAAAGGCCATAGGTCTTTCCCGTCAACAAAATTGAACTCATCCTCACTATAAGACTCAAATCCCGTTACCAAAATCGTTCACTTCAAAGAGAATATAAAATTATAAATCTTTAGTATTTAAAGTGAACAAAAGTGAGAAGAAAACTAAATGAGTAGACTAACCAAAAAAATATCAAATGAAAGAAAAACAAAAAAACGGTTTTGCGATATTTTAGGTATTCCCCCGTAAGCAAGGCAATATAGGGGTTGGCCCAAAAGGCTGATCGCTTCAACTTAGGTTGGAGAGTGAGGGAAAATGGGTGGTTATTTGGACATATCAAAACTAGGGGATAAATTAGGAATTGACATCAGGAAATTGCGGTTTTTAGTTACTTAAGTAATTTAGTAGCTTTTGATGTTCGTACTCGGTTTTACGATCTTTCAATTTCACGCAAATCTTAATTTTGAACACCAGAATGTAGTTAAACGTTTGAGCCTCGTGATTCCTTAATTTCTCTTAAGTTGAATATTTTGTAAATTTAACGTTAGTTTGAGTCGAATTTTCTTAGGGACAAGCAAATGCTTAAGTATGGGGGGTTTGATATCGCTCATTTTTATGACTATTTCATCGCGGTATTTGTTATGTTTTTAGTTCAAAAAGTAATGGATAGACCATTTATTACTTATGTATGTGTAAAGTATGTATTATAGGTTTTTGGACACGTTTGGAGAAAAAAGGATGGTTTTGGACTTAAAAATGCAAGGAAGGATAGAAGTAAAACAAATTTTGAGAAGCCAAACGCAATGAGCCTCATTCGAGAAGGAAGCCAAACGCAATGAAGTCACTGAGCTAGGAATGCGTCGCATTCCCATATAGGTGCAGCACATTCTTGCTAGTGGCTGTTACAAGTTTGTGTTTTAATTGTCATTGATGAAGGAAACTTAAGGGACTTTTTGGGACTGCATATGAAGGACGATTTTGGCAGTAAATTAGCATTCTCTTATCATTATCCTTTTCTTTTAAAAATCATTGAGAGGAGGAGAAACACTATTTCCGGAATTTTTCATTAGTTTATCATTTGGATACAACTTCGAGTTCTATTTTCGGATTGGTATTAAACTTGTTCTCTATTTTCATTACAATCGAATTATGCCTTTTATTTATAATGTGTGTTTAATCAATATCATGAGTAGCTAATTTGATTAAACGTTTGCTTGGATTTGTGATCGTTTGTGTGATAAATTTTGAGTATGAAATTAGATTGATGTGTTGTGGTTAATTGGGGATCCGTTTGGGTTGAAACTTTAATTATCTTGTAAAATTGTTTATATTTTTGTTTGGTAAACTAAAAATGGGTATTCGAAAGGAACTCGGAAATTTTACTAAAATAGGAACGAAATAATCAACCGGTCTATAGTTGGTAAACAGTTTGCGGTATTTGAAAGGAATCGCAAACAAATTAGAACAAGTAAGTGTTAACACAAACGCTAGTTAATAAATTAAGAGAAATCGGTTTATTGATTAGTAAGCTATTCGAAAGGAAGTTTAAAGATTAATTCGCACACATCGGCTTGGTACTTTATGCACGATTATTTTAGGTGTTAACTATATTCGAAAGGAATAGTTACATGGATAAGTAATGGGAGAAATTTTAGTATTCGAAAGGAACTAGGTTTTATATTAGAAGTTTATCGACATTTTCATACTTAGGAAATATCCACACATTCGTAAACGGTCCAAGCAAGCGTCCTTAATCTATATTTGGAATACAAATCATTTTCAATCATTTTTACATTTAGTCTTCCTAAGACAAAACCCCACTTGTTACGTATTACTTGTTACTTTTTAGCTAAATTCTCAATTTATAATAGTCCCCGTGTTCGAACCCGGAATTTGCCTATACTTTACTACGATCGATAAGGGTACACTGCCCAGTGTCGTAATCTAGTAAAAGCTTAAAACTAGATTTCGCACATCAAGTTTTTGGCGCCGCTGCCGGGGACTTGATTTAATTGAGATTTTAGTTTTTGTGTTTTATTTTTGTTTTGAATAGTTTTCACGGTATTGTTTTTGTTTTTGTTGTGATTTTCAGGCGATTATTAGTGGATGTTCACGAGGTCCCAAGGGAAGCAAATTGTAAGCTCACTGTCTGATCCGGAGAAAATTTTGTGAAAACAAGGTTTTAGAGCCGTTGTATTTAGCGAGAACGGATCTTCCGAGGAGGAAGAAGAGTTAATTTTTAAAGAGAAAGAATTTGAACCGAGCGAGATGGCAGAAAAAGGAGGCGATAATGCCGTTATTAACAACCCACCCAACCCATTTGACTTACCAATGATTAACCGGAACGGAACCGTACCACTCACCAGAGGATCAACGATTATTCCACCAAACGTGGGGAATAATTTTCTGTCAAGGGGGCATCACCGCAAAATGATTCAAGAAAATTCATTTGACGGATTCAAAAGCTGACCCGCATAAACACAGTGCAACATTCACGGAAATTTGCAACATGTTCCGGTATGGAGAAGGTCTAGAGGAGGGAGTCATGCTTAGTCTATTCCCATCATTGTTAAGGGGAGAGGCTAGGACATGGTTCTATGAGTTGGAGCCGGAGATTGGACAACCGTTCTCAGCATGATATAGATTTAGCGGGTGGTGGAAAATTTTTGTACAAATCACCGAATGATGCCTATAGGATGATGGAGGATCAATTGCAAGCCGGGATTGCTAGATATCGGGTTAGTAGAAATAGAAAGGTACGAGGGTCGGTGAACGAAGTGGAAGGAGGTAATAGTAGCGGAAGTGGTACAAATGAGATTGTGACCAAGATTAAATCATTGGCGGATGAGATGAAAAACCGAATGGGTAGTTGGAGAAAGACGTGCATTTGGTGAGAAATGGGTGTAGAACTTGTGGAGGGCCACACTACTCGGAAGAATGTAATCAAAGTGGAGGGATTATCAAAACCGAGGCGGAAATTTCGGTTATGGAGACCAACAAAACGGAAGGGCGAGAGAAGAGGACGAGGACTCAAGTTTGAAGGATATGATGAAGGACTTCATACATAAGCAAAAAGGGAAAAATGATTTGATGGCGAATTCAATGAAAGGGATACATGAAATAATTGATCAAATCCAAAGAAATTCTCAAGAAAGTTTGCAAGATTTAGAGCGAAGGTTTGAACGGATGAACGAGCGGTTTGCAAATCGGCCAACGGGTCAAATACCGAGTTCTACCCAACCAAACCCGAGACCTTCAAACAACCAAGGTGGTCAATTTAACCAAGGTTCAAGGTATCAAACACCTTATCAAATGAACGAGCAAGTGAACGCAATTTCTACACGAATGGGTTTCAGCTACGGGAACGAGGAGGAGCAAAACGAAAGCGAAAACGAAAATTAGGGAAACCTGAGCCCAATGCGCCGCACCTCTAGCCCAGTGCGACGCATTGTGATCTAGGTTGCCCAGTTTCGTTTTTCACTTTGTCTAATGCGGCGCGATCAAATCCAATGCGGGGCATTGAGACCCCAGACCCCGAAAATGACCAAAAAGTTGAGTTAGAGGTGGAGGATCAAGTGGCGGATGAACCAAAGATAAAAAGTGAAGATGAGGCACCTAAAACAACCACACGTCCACCAACCAAAGCATACGAGCCTAGAATCCCTTACGCTCAACGCTTGAGGAAGGAGAAAATGAAAGAACAATACGGTAAATTCTTAGATTTGATTAATTCTGTTAATGTTAATGTGCATTTGGTTGATGTGATTGCAGGTATGCCTAATTATGTTAAGTTCATCAAGGAACTTGTGAGAGAGAAAGGGAAGTCAATGGAGGATCAAGCAGCTTACTTGAACGTGGAATGCTCGTCGATTGTGAAGAACCAAAAACTTCTACCTAAGCTAAACGATCCAGGGAGTTTTATAATCACTTGTACTTTTAGTAAAACGTATCATTGCATTAGCGGACTTGGGGGCTAGTATAAACTTAATGCCATATTCTTTATACTCAAAATTGGCTTTGGGGGTTTTAAAGCCAACAAAAATGAGCATTAAGGTAGCCGACCAAACTTTTAAATAACCGCTTGGCATTGTAGAAAACATGTTAGTACAAGTAGGTAGATTCTCTTTTCCCGTTGATTTCGTTGTATTGGAAATGGAAGAGGATAGTAGAGTTCCTCTAATTTTGGGTAGGCCATTTTTGAACACCGCGGATGCTATCATCCGTTTGAAAAGAAGAGAAATTTCATTGGGTGTGGGGTACGATAGGGAAACATTTACTTACCATAAGTCTAAGAAACATTCGTACTCAACCAATGAAACTTTTTTTAAAATAGATGTTATTGATAATGACATGTGTGACCCAGAATTGTAGGAATTTCTTGAGGAAGAGGAGTTGGATGAAGAAGAAGAGGAAAACAATTTGGAATTTGAATTGGAGGAACTACATGGAACGGGTGCGATGTAGTTGATACAAGCAGCAATGGCCATGGAGACATCACTTTAGAAGAGTTTTAAAGGATGTTTGATCTTAACATAGACCCGATTGCTACTAAGATAGAGAACGAAGATGGAGCTGAGGAACGTTTGGAGCCCGAAACTGAAATTGAGATAGCAACCATTGACACACGTGATGGTGAACCTTGTCTAAAGCTCAAAGTCGATACGGAGTCAAAGTTGAAAGGTATATCTAGAAAACCCATTGACTTAATTTGTTTTCTAACTTGTTTGGAAAAAGAAAAGGTTTTGCAAGGTATAGTTGACAAAGATGAGGAGCCCGTGAACTTTGACGATTGAACACTTGGTGAACCAATTGAGCATGGTGCTGAAAAAGACAAGTATGGGGGAGAAGGTGGCGACTTTAGACGATGGGAGGATGGTTCGATCATGCGGGAAACGAAGGAATGGCATGACGCATGGGCGAAAACCCGCGATGAGCTCGATGTTTCTAACTATGAATTTATGATGATTTGGATTGTAGGAGCAATGGAGGAGGTTACGTTTTGAGGAGTTGGTACGAGGAAGGAAATCGGGGGAAACTTCGATTTCAAAGTTAGTTTGTTTGTGTGCACGGAGGACGAGTCGAGCTATAGACTCACGATAAAAACAAAGCGCTTTACGGGAGGCAACCCGAGTTTGCTTTTTTTTTTTTTTGTATTGTTTGATTTTCTTTTTAGTTTCTAGTTTGGAACGCATTCGGGTCAATGCGTTAAATAAGTATGGGGGGAATTCGGGAAATTTGCTAGTTTCATATTCCCTCTCGTATCCATTATGTTTTCTTTTTATTTTGTCCCATTTGAGTCTAAAAAAAAAAAAAAAAAAAAAAAAAAAAAAAAAAAAACGATTAAACGTAGTCGGGAAAATGATAGGGGCTTGTATATTTAAAAACATTCCGGTACTTTAACGTGAAATTGTGTAGGAACATCTCTAGTTAATAAAATATTTGTAAGTAAGAATTTAGCTTAGTTTTAGCGCCATAAATTTCCCCGAAAAATCTTAAATCCGGATAATCGCTAGATATCCTTAGTACCGAGCCCTTGTAGTTTCTTGCACCCTTTCGGGGGTAGTTGGGGAATCCTAGTATTACTTAATCGCAAAAGAGAGTTAGAGGCGAAGAAAAAGGCCATAGGTCTTTCCCGTCAACAAAATTGAACTCATCCTCACTATAAGACTCAAATCCCGTTACCAAAATCGTTCACTTCAAAGAGAATATAAAATTATAAATCTTTAGTATTTAAAGTGAACAAAAGTGAGAAGAAAACTAAATGAGTAGACTAACCAAAAAAATATCAAATGAAAGAAAAACAAAAAAACGGTTTTGCGATATTTTAGGTATTCCCCCGTAAGCAAGGCAATATAGGGGTTGGCCCAAAAGGCTGATCGCTTCAACTTAGGTTGGAGAGTGAGGGAAAATGGGTGGTTATTTGGACATATCAAAACTAGGGGATAAATTAGGAATTGACATCAGGAAATTGCGGTTTTTAGTTACTTAAGTAATTTAGTAGCTTTTGATGTTCGTACTCGGTTTTACGATCTTTCAATTTCACGCAAATCTTAATATTGAACACCAGAATGTAGTTAAACGTTTGAGCCCGTGATTCCTTAATTTCTCTTAAGTTGAATATTTTGTAAATTTAACGTTAGTTTGAGTCGAATTTTCTTAGGGACAAGCAAATGCTTAAGTATGGGGGGTTTGATATCGCTCATTTTTATGACTATTTCATCGCGGTATTTGTTATGTTTTTAGTTCAAAAAGTAATGGATAGACCCGTTTATTACTTATGTATGTGTAAAGTATGTATTATAGGTTTTTGGACACGTTTGGAGAAAAAAGGATGGTTTTGGACTTAAAAATGCAAGGAAGGATAGAAGTAAAACAAATTTTGGAAGCCAAACGCAATGAGCCTCATTCGAGAAGGAAGCCAAACGCAATGAAGTCACTGAGCTAGGAATGCGTCGCATTCCCATATAGGTGCAGCACATTCTTGCTAGTGGCTGTTACAAGTTTGTGTTTTAATTGTCATTGATGAAGGAAACTTAAGGGACTTTTTGGGACTGCATATGAAGGACGATTTTGGCAGTAAATTAGCATTCTCTTATCATTATCCTTTTCTTTTAAAAATCATTGAGAGGAGGAGAAACACTATTTCCGGAATTTTTCATTAGTTTATCATTTTGGATACAACTTCGAGTTCTATTTTCGGATTGGTATTAAACTTGTTCTCTATTTTCATTACAATCGAATTATGCCTTTTATTTATAATGTGTGTTTAATCAATATCATGAGTAGCTAATTTGATTAAACGTTTGCTTGGATTTGTGATCGTTTGTGTGATAAATTTTGAGTATGAAATTAGATTGATGTGTTGTGGTTAATTGGGGATCCGTTTGGGTTGAAACTTTAATTATCTTGTTAAAATTGTTTATATTTTTGTTTGGTAAACTAAAAATGGGTATTCGATAGGAACTCGGAAATTTTACTAAAATAGGAACGAAATAATCAACCGGTCTATAGTTGCTAAACAGTTTGCGGTATTTGAAAGGAATCGCAAACAACAATTAGAACAAGTAAGTGTTAACACAAACGCTAGTTAATAAATTAAGAGAAATCGGTTTATTGATTAGTAAGCTATTCGAAAGGAAGTTTAAAGATTAATTCGCACACATCGGCTTGGTACTTTATGCACGATTATTTTAGGTGTTAACTATATTCGAAAGGAATAGTTACATGGATAAGTAATGGGAGAAATTTTAGTATTCGAAAGGAACTAGGTTTTATATTAGAAGTTTATCGACATTTTCATACTTAGGAAATATCACACATTCGTAAACGGTCCAAGCAAGCGTCCTTAATCAATATTTGGAATACAAATCATTTTCAATCATTTTTACATTTAGTCTTCCTAAGACAAAACCCCACTTGTTACGTATTACTTGTTACTTTTTAGCTAAATTCTCAATTTATAATAGTCCCCGTGTTCGAACCCGAAATTTGCCTATACTTTACTACGATCGATAAGGGTACACTGCCCAGTGTCGTAATCTAGTAAAAGCTTATTTTGGAAAACTAGATTTCGCACATCAAGTTTTTGGCGCCGCTGCCGGGGACTTGATTTAATTAAGATTTTAGTTTTTGTGTTTTATTTTTGTTTTGAATAGTTTTCACGGTATTGTTTTTGTTTTTGTTGTGATTTTCAGGCGATTATTAGTGGATGTTCACGAGGTCCCAAGGGAAGCAAGTTGTAAGCTCACTGTCTGATCCGGAGAAAATTTTGTGAAAACAAGGTTTTAGAGCCGTTGTATTTAGCGAGAACGGATCTTCCGAGGAGGAAGAAGAGTTAATTTTTAAAGAGAAAGAATTTGAACCGAGCGAGATGGCAGAAAACGGAGGCGATAATGCCGTTATTAACAACCCACCCAACCCATTTGACTTACCAATGATTAACCGGAACGGAACCGTACCACTCACCAGAGGATCAGCGATTATTCCACCAAACGTGGGGAATAATTTTCTGTCAAGGGGCATCACCACAAAATGATTCAAGAAAATTCATTTGACGGAAATTCAAAAGCTGACCCGCATAAACACAGTGCAACATTCACGGAAATTTGCAACATGTTCCGGTATGGAGAAGGTCTAGAGGAGGGAGTCATGCTTAGTCTATTCCCATCATTGTTAAGGGGAGAGGCTAGGACATGGTTCTATGAGTTGGAGCCGGAGATTGAAACATGGGGAGAGATGAGAGAGTTATTTGTGACCCGCTTCTTTCCGCCCATCTTGGGTAGGAAATTGTTGAATCAGATTAGGAGTTTCTATCAGTACGATAATGAGACCACAACGGATGCGTGGATGAGGCTTAAGGATCTTTTGAGAAATTTTCATGAGCCCAATTTTGATAAAGAGCAGATTGTTGACATATTTTTTTATGGATTGGACAACCGTTCTCAGCATGATATAGATTTAGCGGGTGGTGGAAAATTTTTGTACAAATCACCGAATGATGCCTATAGGATGATGGAGGATCAATTGCAAGCCGGGATTGCTAGATATCGGGTTAGTAGAAATAGAAAGGTACGAGGGTCGGTGAACGAAGTGGAAGGAGGTAATAGTAGCGGAAGTGGTACAAATGAGATTGTGACCAAGATTAAATCATTGGCGGATGAGATGAAAAACCGAATGGGTAGTTGGAGAAAGACGTGCATTTGGTGAGAAATGGGTGTAGAACTTGTGGAGGGCCACACTACTCGGAAGAATGTAATCAAAGTGGAGGGAGTTATCAAAACCGAGGCGGAAATTTCGGTTATGGAGACCAACAAAACGGAAGGGCGAGAGAAGAGGACGAGGACTCAAGTTTGAAGGATATGATGAAGGACTTCATACATAAGCAAAAAGGGAAAAATGATTTGATGGCGAATTCAATGAAAGGGATACATGAAATAATTGATCAAATCCAAAGAAATTCTCAAGAAAGTTTGCAAGATTTAGAGCGAAGGTTTGAACGGATGAACGAGCGGTTTGCAAATCGGCCAACGGGTCAAATACCGAGTTCTACCCAACCAAACCCGAGACCTTCAAACAACCAAGGTGGTCAATTTAACCAAGGTTCAAGGTATCAAACACCTTATCAAATGAACGAGCAAGTGAACGCAATTTCTACACGAATGGGTTTCAGCTACGGGAACGAGGAGGAGCAAAACGAAAGCGAAAACGAAAATTAGGGAAACCTGAGCCCAATGCGCCGCACCTCTAGCCCAGTGCGACGCATTGTGATCTCAGGTTGCCCAGATTCGTTTTCCACTTTGTCCAATGCGGCGCAATCAAATCCAATGCGGGGCATTGAGACCCCAGACCCCGAAAATGACCAAAAAGTTGAGTTAGAGGTGGAGGATCAAGTGGCGGATGAACCAAAGATAAAAAGTGAAGATGAGGCACCTAAAACAACCACACGTCCACCAACCAAAGCATACGAGCCGAGATTCCCTTACGCTCAACGCTTGAGGAAGGAGAAAATGAAAGAACAATACGGAAAATTCTTAGATTTGATTAATTCTGTTAATGTTAATGTGCATTTGGTTGATGTGATTGCAGGTATGCCTAATTATGCTAAATTCATCAAGGAACTTGTGAGAGAGAAAGGGAAGTCAATGGAGGATCAAGCAGCTTACTTGAACGTGGAATGCTCGTCGATTGTGAAGAACGACAGACTTCCACCTAAGCTAAACGATCCAGGGAGTTTTATAATCACTTGTACTTTTAGTAAAACGTATCATTGCAATGCTTTAGCGGACTTGGGGGCTAGTATAAACTTAATGCCATATTCTTTATACTCAAAATTGGCTTTGGGGGTTTTAAAGCCAACAAAAATGAGCATTAAGGTAGCCGACCAAACTTTTAAATAACCGCTTGGCATTGTAGAAAACATGTTAGTACAAGTAGGTAGATTCTCTTTTCCCGTTGATTTCGTTGTATTGGAAATGGAAGAGGATAGTAGAGTTCCTCTAATTTTGGGTAGGCCATTTTTGAACACCGCGGATGCTATCATCCGTTTGAAAAGAAGAGAAATTTCATTGGGTGTGGGGTACGATAGGGAAACATTTACTTACCATAAGTCTAAGAAACATTCGTACTCAACCAATGAAACTTTTTTTAAAATAGATGTTATTGATAATGACATGTGTGACCCAGAATTGTAGGAATTTCTTGAGGAAGAGGAGTTGGATGAAGAAGAAGAGGAAAACAATTTGGAATTTGAATTGGAGGAACTACATGGAACGGGTGCGGAAGATGTAGTTGATACAAGCAGCAATGGCCATGGAGACATCACTTTAGAAGAGTTTTAAAGGATGTTTGATCTTAACATAGACCCGATTGCTACTAAGATAGAGAACGAAGATGGAGCTGAGGAACGTTTGGAGCCCGAAACTGAAATTGAGATAGCAACCATTGACACACGTGATGGTGAACCTTGTCTAAAGCTCAAAGTCGATACGGAGTCAAAGTTGAAAGGTATATCTAGAAAACCCATTGACTTAATTTGTTTTCTAACTTGTTTGGAAAAAGAAAAGGTTTTGCAAGGTATAGTTGACAAAGATGAGGAGCCCGTGAACTTTGACGATTGAACACTTGGTGAACCAATTGAGCATGGTGCTGAAAAAGACAAGTATGGGGGAGAAGGTGGCGACTTTAGACGATGGGAGGATGGTTCGATCATGCGGGAAACGAAGGAATGGCATGACGCATGGGCGAAAACCCGCGATGAGCTCGATGTTTCTAACTATGAATTTCTTTATGATGATTTGGATTGTAGGAGCAATGGAGGAGGTTACGTTTTGAGGAGTTGGTACGAGGAAGGAAATCGGGGGAAACTTCGATTTCAAAGTTAGTTTGTTTGTGTGCACGGAGGACGAGTCGAGCTATAGACTCACGATAAAAACAAAGCGCTTTACGGGAGGCAACCCGAGTTTGCTTTTTTTTTTTTTTTGTATTGTTTGATTTTCTTTTTAGTTTCTAGTTTGGAACGCATTCGGGTCAATGCGTTAAATAAGTATGGGGGGAATTCGGGAAATTTGCTAGTTTCATATTCCCTCTCGTATCCATTATGTTTTCTTTTTATTTTGTCCCATTTGAGTCTAAAAAAAAAAAAAAAAAAAAAAAAAAAAAAAAAAAAAACGATTAAACGTAGTCGGGAAAATGATAGGGGCTTGTATATTTAAAAACATTCCGGTACTTTAACGTGAAATTGTGTAGGAACATCTCTAGTTAATAAAATATTTGTAAGTAAGAATTTAGGTTTCTTAGTTTTAGCGCCATAAATTTCCCCGAAAAATCTTAAATCCGGATAATCGCTAGATATCCTTAGTACCGAGCCCTTGTAGTTTCTTGCACCCTTTCGGGGGTAGTTGGGGAATCCTAGTATTACTTAATCGCAAAAGAGAGTTAGAGGCGAAGAAAAAGGCCATAGGTCTTTCCCGTCAACAAAATTGAACTCATCCTCACTATAAGACTCAAATCACGTTACCAAAATCGTTCACTTCAAAGAGAATATAAAATTATAAATCTTTAGTATTTAAAGTGAACAAAAGTGAGAAGAAAACTAAATGAGTAGACTAACCGAAAAAATATCAAATGAAAGAAAAGAAAAAAAAACGGTTTTGCGATATTTTAGGTATTCCCCCGTAAGCAAGGCAATATAGGGGTTGGCCCAAAAGGCTGATCGCTTCAACTTAGGTTGGAGAGTGAGGGAAAATGGGTGGTTATTTGGACATATCAAAACTAGGGGATAAATTAGGAATTGACATCAGGAAATTGCGGTTTTTAGTTACTTAAGTAATTTAGTAGCTTTTGATGTTCGTACTCGGTTTTACGATCTTTCAATTTCACGCAAATCTTAATATTGAACACCAGAATGTAGTTAAACGTTTGAGCCCGTGATTCCTTAATTTCTCTTAAGTTGAATATTTTGTAAATTTAACGTTAGTTTGAGTCGAATTTTCTTAGGGACAAGCAAATGCTTAAGTATGGGGGGTTTGATATCGCTCATTTTTATGACTATTTCATCGCGGTATTTGTTATGTTTTTAGTTCAAAAAGTAATGGATAGACCCGTTTATTACTTATGTATGTGTAAAGTATGTATTATAGGTTTTTGGACACGTTTGGAGAAAAAAGGATGGTTTTGGACTTAAAAATGCAAGGAAGGATAGAAGTAAAACAAATTTTGGAAGCCAAACGCAATGAGCCTCATTCGAGAAGGAAGCCAAACGCAATGAAGTCACTGAGCTAGGAATGCGTCGCATTCCCATATAGGTGCAGCACATTCTTGCTAGTGGCTGTTACAAGTTTGTGTTTTAATTGTCATTGATGAAGGAAACTTAAGGGACTTTTTGGGACTGCATATGAAGGACGATTTTGGCAGTAAATTAGCATTCTCTTATCATTATCCTTTTCTTTTAAAAATCATTGAGAGGAGGAGAAACACTATTTCCGGAATTTTTCATTAGTTTATCATTTTGGATACAACTTCGAGTTCTATTTTCGGATTGGTATTAAACTTGTTCTCTATTTTCATTACAATCGAATTATGCCTTTTATTTATAATGTGTGTTTAATCAATATCATGAGTAGCTAATTTGATTAAACGTTTGCTTGGATTTGTGATCGTTTGTGTGATAAATTTTGAGTATGAAATTAGATTGATGTGTTGTGGTTAATTGGGGATCCGTTTGGGTTGAAACTTTAATTATCTTGTTAAAATTGTTTATATTTTTGTTTGGTAAACTAAAAATGGGTATTCGATAGGAACTCGGAAATTTTACTAAAATAGGAACGAAATAATCAACCGGTCTATAGTTGCTAAACAGTTTGCGGTATTTGAAAGGAATCGCAAACAACAATTAGAACAAGTAAGTGTTAACACAAACGCTAGTTAATAAATTAAGAGAAATCGGTTTATTGATTAGTAAGCTATTCGAAAGGAAGTTTAAAGATTAATTCGCACACATCGGCTTGGTACTTTATGCACGATTATTTTAGGTGTTAACTATATTCGAAAGGAATAGTTACATGGATAAGTAATGGGAGAAATTTTAGTATTCGAAAGGAACTAGGTTTTATATTAGAAGTTTATCGACATTTTCATACTTAGGAAATATCACACATTCATAAACGGTCCAAGCAAGCGTCCTTAATCAATATTTGGAATACAAATCATTTTCAATCATTTTTACATTTAGTCTTCCTAAGACAAAACCCCACTTGTTACGTATTACTTGTTACTTTTTAGCTAAATTCTCAATTTATAATAGTCCCCGTGTTCGAACCCGGAATTTGCCTATACTTTACTACGATCGATAAGGTTACACTGTCCGGTGTCGTAATCTAGTAAAAGCTTATTTTGGAAAACTAGATTTTGCACATCAGTATCTTGAAAAATCGTTCGAATACATACTTGGTTTAAAATCGTCCATCTAATCGAATGAGATTATTCGTTTTCGTTGAAAAATGATTCGAAAGCACACTTGGTGACAAAGATTTTATCTTATCGAATGGGTGTATTCGTGTACATTGAAAAGTCATTTGAATACACACTTAGAGAAAAAGGTTTTATTTGTTCGAATGAGTGTATTCGTGTACGTTGAAAAATCATTCGAATACACACTTAATGAAAAATCGTTTTTCTGGTCGAATGTTTGTATTCGTATACGTGAAAAAATCATTTGAATGTACTTATTCGTGCATGTTGAAAATCCATTCGAATCATTTAAACACTTAAAGTATAATCCACCTTATTCATGTTACCACAAAAATATCATTCAAATAAACCTAGTCGTCTCCATTGAAATCTATCCCATCGAAATCCATCTTATTCGAATTAATACGTCATTCAAATTGAGTAAGCACTTAAGTTCTAATGGCAATCCTATTCATGTAAGTGAAAAATCATCTGAATCCCCTCCTATTCGAATTAACACATCATTTGAATTGAGTAAGCACTTAAGTTCTAATGGGAATCCTATTCTGTAACATCCTAGTTACGAGAAAGAATAGTTTGTAAGTTTTTATTTATTTCTAATAAGTATTTGTTAGAATGTAAGTTTAAGAAAAGGACTAACTTGGTAAGAAATATAGTTAACTTGAGTTAAAAAGGATGAAGAATGATAATTATTTCGGTTAGATATTAAGTTAGTTAATTTTGAAAGATGGAGGACTAGAAGTGTAAATCTGGAAATTTACATATGGTTAGTCTAAGTTAGAAACCATTTTTCCAGAATTTTTTAGAGAGAGAGAGAAAAAGAGAGTCGGTTAGGGGAGAAGAAGGAGAAAGGGGGAAAAACCCGAATTGAAGCTAAATACTCATAGAATTCATCGATTAGAACATAGATAAGAAGATTAAGATCCTTAGTTTTTGGTTCTAGAAGGTATGATTTTATATTCAATTTAATTTGATGAAATTGAGCGTATATTTGGTGTTATAACATCATTTAGATGTTTATTTGATAAGTAGAAGTGTTTAATTTGACTTATTTAGATAAATGATTATTTTGGGGATAATCATGAAGTTGGAAGAATTGATAGAATTAAGCTTGTTTATATGTTAATTTGATGTTAGTAATTTATAGAAAAGCTTAGAAGATTTAAAGATTTGTTATATGAATTTTGTAAAAATTCATATGTTGTAAGTTTTGGTGAAGAAGTGAAGAATTGGTTAGATGAATTAATCATTATAAGAATTATGTTAAAATGATTAGTTTGAAGTATATGAAAGGAAAGAATTGAAGAAAGTTACTTAATTTGTAGTTTGGATAAATTGGGGATAGTGTTATCCTAGTTGCCAAACGGGTCGTTTAGACCGTTGAAAATGGCGAATGGGTAGGAGATGGGTAGAAGGAAGAATTTATTACTTGCAATGTGTTACTTGTGAGTTATGTAATGTGTGTAAGATGTTTATAATGTAAGTTTGTGCATTTGATGCCAAACGGGTCAAAAGACCCAAAGAGTGGCAAGATGGGTAGAAGCTATCAAACTTGATTTGGTTAGAAGTTAAAGAGATAGAATGAAGTAAATATATATGTTTAATGTGTATAAAGGGTTCTAATGCATAATTAGACATTAGAATGGGTAATGGGTCAAAAGACCCGAAATAGTGGCAACTTGGGTAGAAGTTTCCAAACATGTCTAGAAAGAGTTAGAAAGGGTTAGAAAGAGTGATAATGAAGTTAATACATGTATTTATATGTATGTAAGATATATTTAAAGGAAAATTTGTGTTTTGGTATAAAAACGCAGATTTGGAGAATAGAAGTGCAAGGAGAAAGAGTCGTGTATGCTGTAGTTTAATTCGACATCGAGGTGAGTATACGAAGCCCATTTTTACAATGTAATATGTTTTAGTATGTATATTAACTCTTTGAAGTTCACGAGTATGTTGTTTATTCATGTCTTTAAGTTGTTAGCGGAAATGGGAATTTGAAATATCATAAACTAACGTATAAGTGCAGGAAATGTTTGAAAAACGAAAATCAGCCAGGACAAGCCCAGAATGCGCCGCCTGTGAGCTGAATGCGCCGCATTCTGAGCTCCGTGGCTGATATTGAGTTTTGTCATGTTGAATGCGTCGCCTATGGGTCCGAATGCGTCGCATTCGACCCCTAGACCAGTTTTTAGTGTATTTTAAGATAGTTTAAGTAGGGAGATGATACATTAACTTATTATTATGATAAAGAAGAATGGAGAAGACATTTACATGTCGATAAGGTATAGAATCGGCTTTTAATAGTCGGAAATGAGTAGAGTTAATTATGTACATACCGTGAGGGTATGCATACGACTTTAATAGTCGGGAAGAAATAAGAACCAACTTTATATAGTTAAAAGAAAAGAAAGATGAGACTTTAATTAGTCTTGGAATAATTTATTATCAATGATAAAATATATATATATATTGTTTGAGTATGTAATGAGAATTAACCATAGAAGCTTTGTTATGATTGTTAGTTATATTATGGTGGTTAATTAAGTTATAGTGGTTGTTTATGTTATGTTATTTATTATGTGTGTGAAGTATGTTATATATTGTTATAATGAAAAGAATGGTTAAATACGACAATTTGATTGTCGGGAAAGAAAAGAAGTTGACTTTCAGTAGTCGAGAAGAAGTAGCATTAACTTTACATACCGCGAGGGTATGTACAAGTGTTAGATACGACATTTAGTTGTCGGGAAAGAGAAGAAATGTTAGATACGACATTTAGTTGTCGGAAAAGAGAAGAAATGATAGATATGACATTTAGTTGTCTGGAAAGAGAAGAAGTAATAGATACGACATTTAGTTGTCGGGGAAGAGAACAAGTGTTAGATACGACAATATGATTGTCGTGAAGAGAAAAGAAGTAATTGTATAGAAAGAAAGAATAGATTTTTTTAAAGTAGTCATGTTAGATGAGATTAACATAATCATAAGGTATACTCACTAGCTTAACGCTAATATATTATGTTAATTGTATGTTTTGTAGGTAACCGAATTTAATGGCAAGGCAAGCTAAAGAAGAAGGGAAGGGGACCGTTGTAGAGATTAAATGTTTAAAAATGTTTTTGTAAGAGCTTCCGCTCCAAATTGTAAAACGAGATGTTAACGGACATTTGTCGTTGACTAAACAGATGAAATCAGTAACACCTTAGAATATTAATTACATGTTTTGTAAAAAAAAAAAAAAATAGAGTGTATTTGGTTCCGGGTGTTTCAAGTTGGTATCAGAGCCTTGGCTTGTGTGAGTTGAGTATCTCGGTTGATACTTAAACCCAAGCTGAGGCTTTGTAAGGGGGGAAGAAGCTTGCCTTGCAGGAACAGAAAGAGTAAGAAAGAAATTTTGTAAGAATTGGTAGAATGGCTTAGTCTGAGACGTGCATTGATAGTATTGGGTGTACAGGAGTTAATATTGTTTGAAATTAACGTCTGGCCAACGGTAATTTCGAGCAAATTATACGATAGTATATCTGATATGGTCGATGTGTGTTAAGGACGAAGGGCAAATGGGTAAGAAAGAAAGTGTAAGAAATATATAACTATAACTTATATATTATAGTATTATGTGTTACTAACAGTATGTGATTTCAATTAGTAGAAATGAAAAGAGAAGAAGTAGTCATCGGGTGGATGACGTAAAGAAAGATATGGATGTTCAGATGATAGAAGCTAAAGAGATTAGCCAAACTTTTGAAAAAGAAATACTATTTATTATTAATCGGGTTAAAGAAGAAGTGGTAGAAATTGAAGATGAGAAGATTGATAGAATATTGGTAAAGAAAGAGTTTGAGAGTTGAAAGAATAGGAAGATTCAAGGAATGAAGAGAATCATCCTGATCTGCAGGTAGAATTGATGGAAATATATAAGACAAAAAGATTTCAAGAAGCAGTTATGGAGTATTTTGTCCACCTTCTGTAGTGAACAAAATTACTCGAGAATTTTAGCAATTGAACAGAAAAGTAAGATTGTGAAAGAGATAACTAATGATTTGCTGAAAGAGCAGGGTTTTGTTCAGAATATGTGGTAAGAGGGAAGATGAAGATGGATCGTTATATGTCGTGCTTAAATCAAGACATTTGCGAGCATGTTTCTACTTTTAATCCTCTTATTTTTGAGAATATGGTTGAGGCGGCAAGAAGAAAAAAAGTTAGAAATTTTGAATTGTTCTAAAGAGGAGAAAAAGAAACGAAAGGTAGAGTATATGCTAGAATCATCGAAGAAAGGTAAGAGTATGAGAAGAAACTTTGATAGAAAGATTAAGAATTTTGGAAGAAAGTTAGAGAAGAAAGGGTCATCGGTCTTTTGTAGAAAGTGTGGCACAGAAATGTTTATAGTGAATGAAGACTTGTTGCAAATGGGTTATTACTTATGTGGAAAGCCCGTTTATGTTAATATAGAATGTCCTAATCCGATCAAGAACGTGTTATTAGTGAAAGGAGATAGAGTATATTTAATGAAATTATTCGAAGTTGTCATAGAATTTAAAAGATTTTGACCGAACCGAGAAACTCCTTTGTTATTCAAAAGAGAAAACAGTAAAGAAGAAAGATAAAGATTTTATTCGCCACAGTTATTCTTCTTAGGGTGCACCAATTTTGTTTGAGAAGAAGAAGAGATGGCAGTATGTGTATAGATTTATGATAACTTAACAAGTTAACAGTGAAGAATAGGTACCCGTTATCCAATATATAGATGATCATTTTGATCAGTTGAAAGTAGAAGAAGAAGATGTACCGAAAGAAGTTTGCGTATGAAGAGTAAGAAAGAGAATGATAAGTATTTGAGGCAGATTTTGGAGATTCTTAGACGAGAAGGATTGTGTGCAAAATTCTCTAAATGTGAATTTTGGCTAGAAGAAATCCAACCTTTGGGTTAGGAAGTTAATGTGGAAAGTATAAGGGTAGATCCGATGAAAGATTTGGAAGTTACATGATGCCTTTTATTTTGGATTAGATTGTGTTTTAATACAATATGGAAGAATTATTTGCTTATGCGTAGAAGCAAATGAAAGAATACGAAAAGAAGTATTTCGATACAAGATTTAAAATTGGAAGTTATTGTGTTTGTCTTGAAGATTTGAAGGTGAATGTTATTGTAGAGGTAATGAGTAGAAAGAATTTATAACTGAAAAATGAAACTTAAATTTTTGGCTTCGTTTGTTAAAGCGGTTTAGTTAGAAGCAATTAAAGAAGAAGAATTGAAAAAGAGAAAGAATGTCGGGTCAAGTGCATAATTTTGTAGAAGATAATTGAAGTTTAAAGACTTGATTGGCAGAATTTAGATTTTGAATTCATCAAGGTGTAAGAAGATTTGGTTAGATGGAGCTTATAAGTCTAAATATTGCATTTACTTCGGTAGAAAGAAGATATATAGGGATTTGGAAGAAGATTATTGGCGGCTAAGTATGAAAAGAGATATTGTGAAGTAAGTAGAAAGATGTTTAATATGTTTGAAGATCAAAGCAAAGCATCAAAAGTCTTATGGTAAAATGTAACCGTTAGAATTACCGGTTTGAAAGTCGGAAGAGATTGTGGTGCATTTGGTGACGAAGTTACCAAAGTCTAAAAGAAAGAATGATACTATTGGGTGATCGTGGATAGATTGACGAAGAATGTTCATTTTTGCAAGATAAAGATGCTAAATTTTAGAGAAAATGGCGGAAATGTTTGTAAAGAAAATTTGGGAAGACATAGAGTTTTAGTATCGATAGCATCGGATAGAAGAAAAACAAGATCGGTAGAGTTTTTAATGTTGACGATTTGTTAATGCTGAAAGTTCTAACATGGAAAAGAGTGATACGTTTGAAAAGAGAAGAAAGTTGAGTCAAGATTTGGAAAGAGTAATGGGGGAAAACTATTTACCGGTTAGAATTTTCGAGAAGTTAAGTAAGATATATCCTTATCTTCATGTATTTCATTTAAGGAAATGTTTAACGGAAGAATCATTTTGTTCCATTAAGATGAAGAAGAAATGGATTAGAAGTTGTGATATGTAGGAGAATCGATAGCTACTCATGACCGAAAAGTGAAGTAGTTTTGGTATAAGAAGATTGATATGGTTAAAATACATTGGAAACATAGAAGAAGATACAATTTTATTCGGAAGCCGAAGATAGAAATGAGGAAGTTTTTCCCTCAATCGTTCGAAGAATAGATTTCGGGGACGAAATCTTTAGAAGGAGGGAAGAGTTGTAACATCCTAGTTACGAGAAAGAATAGTTTGTAAGTTTTTATTTATTTCTAATAAGTATTTGTTAGAATGTAAGTTTAAGAAAAGGACTAACTTGGTAAGAAATATAGTTAACTTGAGTTAAAAAGGATGAAGAATGATAATTATTTCGGTTAGATATTAAGTTAGTTAATTTTGAAAGATGGAGGACTAGAAGTGTAAATCTGGAAATTTACATATGGTTAGTCTAAGTTAGAAACCATTTTTCCAGAATTTTTTAGAGAGAGAGAGAAAAAGAGAGTCGGTTAGGGGAGAAGAAGGAGAAAGGGGGAAAAACCCGAATTGAAGCTAAATACTCATAGAATTCATCGATTAGAACATAGATAAGAAGATTAAGATCCTTAGTTTTTGGTTCTAGAAGGTATGATTTTATATTCAATTTAATTTGATGAAATTGAGCGTATATTTGGTGTTATAACATCATTTAGATGTTTATTTGATAAGTAGAAGTGTTTAATTTGACTTATTTAGATAAATGATTATTTTGGGGATAATCATGAAGTTGGAAGAATTGATAGAATTAAGCTTGTTTATATGTTAATTTGATGTTAGTAATTTATAGAAAAGCTTAGAAGATTTAAAGATTTGTTATATGAATTTTGTAAAAATTCATATGTTGTAAGTTTTGGTGAAGAAGTGAAGAATTGGTTAGATGAATTAATCATTATAAGAATTATGTTAAAATGATTAGTTTGAAGTATATGAAAGGAAAGAATTGAAGAAAGTTACTTAATTTGTAGTTTGGATAAATTGGGGATAGTGTTATCCTAGTTGCCAAACGGGTCGTTTAGACCGTTGAAAATGGCGAATGGGTAGGAGATGGGTAGAAGGAAGAATTTATTACTTGCAATGTGTTACTTGTGAGTTATGTAATGTGTGTAAGATGTTTATAATGTAAGTTTGTGCATTTGATGCCAAACGGGTCAAAAGACCCAAAGAGTGGCAAGATGGGTAGAAGCTATCAAACTTGATTTGGTTAGAAGTTAAAGAGATAGAATGAAGTAAATATATATGTTTAATGTGTATAAAGGGTTCTAATGCATAATTAGACATTAGAATGGGTAATGGGTCAAAAGACCCGAAATAGTGGCAACTTGGGTAGAAGTTGCCAAACATGTCTAGAAAGAGTTAGAAAGGGTTAGAAAGAGTGATAATGAAGTTAATACATGTATTTATATGTATGTAAGATATATTTAAAGGAAAATTTGTGTTTTGGTATAAAAACGCAGATTTGGAGAATAGAAGTGCAAGGAGAAAGAGTCGTGTATGCTGTAGTTTAATTCGACATCGAGGTGAGTATACGAAGCCCATTTTTACAATGTAGTTTCTGAGTCTGAGTGACTCTGAGTCTGAGTGACTGAAAGCGTCTTAGGCATTATGGAGCTGACTACTCAGCTTCATAATGAAACGTATTGCTTTATATTAGGTATGTTTGTTAGATAAAATCTTCTATCCTTATAGAAGATTTACTAGGATTCGTACTTATCAAGCTCACTATTATTGTGTATAAATAGTGAGCTTGAGTTTTGTAATCGTTGTACCTTTTGAATCAATATAACTGTGTGTTATTTTAGTTGCTTCGTTATTATATTTCCGCTATAATAAACTAAGAAACTGAGCAATTAATCGATTCATAACAATTAACATCTAAATACTTATTTGTAATTGATTAGCTAGTGTTTGAGATCTTATTGAGACCTAACAACTGGTATCAGAGCAAATAAGATTTAAATTTTAATAAATTTACTAATCTTAAACGATCAATTCATAAAATCTCAACTACAATGTGTCACACCCCGCATTTGGCGGAACCGAGGTGTACAGAGAATACGGTATCAGAGATTCAAAGGTTACATCAACATAAGTAAACCATACATAATCAACATAGATAAATAAGTCTGAAATAGCATACGTTATTACAGTAATCCGAAAACATGTCAAAATACGGCTACAGAGTTGGGATACTGAGGAATTAATACAAAGCAAAATAAATTCCAAGCAAGTAATCCACGTAGCCACCAAAGCATAACGTCAAAAAGGTAACCTCAAATCCCTGAAAAGCGTTAAAATACGACGTCAACATAAAGTTGGTGAATTATTCGAAATATTTAATAAAAACATAATAGCATAAAAGTTTCAATACGTTTTGACCCAAAAGTGATACGGTTTGAAAATAAGTCATTCGAAAAATGATGTTTCAAAAACATACGTGAAGTATACAAACCTTTTCAATAATATACCAATACAAGTACCATAAAAATACCATAATCATACCATAAAAATACCATAATCATACCATAAAAATACCATAATGGATAGGTAACAGCCTTAGGTAAATACTATACACCTGAACCATAACAATACTGGCAACCAACCCCACCTAGTGCATTACGCTAGGTCATCCTCGAATTCAACGGTCATAACATTGCTAACACGGACAGGGCGCATCCATCATCCATCGTGTTAACAATGAGGGCTTGTTAAACCCATATAGCGCTATATATACGAACCGGCGGCTAAAAGCTAACAGGTGTGTATACGGGGCCTCGTTCTACCACAAAGGCGGAACAAGTTGGGTAATGCTAACCTAAAGGCGTTCATATCCAAAATACATAACCATAATACATAATATACCATAAAATACATTTATACAACGCTAATCATGCCCAAAATATAAAAACAGTAAAAAGGGCAACGAATAACTCACTGAATAGCACAGCAATCCAGTCAACGAATACGTCGGGTAATAACAAATACGGTCAAGCTCCCACATCTAAGTGCCCTAACATCACGTAAATAAATATGTCTGAGTATCTCTAAGTCTAGTGGGGTTGCCTTATGCGATTAACGTCTCATAATATGCTATAATATGTTTTAGTTATGAAGAGTTTATGATCCCGATGGTTTAAACGAAAGATATAGCATTATGTAGCAAAATACACGTTTTCGACCAAAACCGTGTTAATAGTGTATATTATAAAATTGACATGTGTTTTAGGGTTAAAGCATAAGATTTGAAAGCGTATAACACTTTAATTACGTTATAACGTCATTATAAATGGGTTTAATCAAAAACCTAATTAGTTACGCTAGGAACAGTTACTCTAGGAACAGTTACCCTATGTAACTAACAGTTACGCTAGTGTAACTATAGTTACCCTACGTAACTACAGTTACCCTCACGTAACTATAATTACACTCACGTAACTATAGTTACCCTCGCGTAACTGTAGTTACCCTCACGTAACTATAGTTACCCTCACGTAACTATAGTTACCCTCATGTAACTAACAGTTACCCTCCGTAACTACAGTTACCCTCACGTAACTATAGTTACCCTAACGTAACTAACAGTTACGTGACGTAACTGAGCTTTACGAGAAATACTTTCGAGATACGGTTTCGAGTGTTTTTAGGTGTCGAGATTATCAAATATTGAAACCTTATGTCCAGAATATGTTTATATATCGAAAACTTATATAAAATACATGTTTAGTCCGAAAAATCATATTTAAATATAGGTTTTGAAGATTAAAATGAATAGAAAACTTACCAAATCGAAGGAAAACGAGTTTGATGGTGAAGGTGGATGAAAATCTTCAATAAAACTTGGATATCTAGATGAAAATGGTGGGTTTTTGTGGTGATTTTAGAGAGAGAAGTGTGTTTGTGTGTGTTTTTAGGGAGATAATGAAAATGGGGGAAATGTGTAGGTGATTTGTATGTAATGGTAATAAGACAAAAATCTTGGTGATAAAAACAATGCAACTTTAGAATAAGACAAAAGAGTTGGTGGGGATTTTAGGACCATTTTTGTAATAAAATTTCATAGGACTAAATTTGTAATAAAAATCTTGTGGGACTAAAATTGTAATACTTTTTAACGTTAATCTTAATCGTATAATTAAGGCATGAAACCCCTAAACTTATCTTAAGAGCATACTAGACTTATACTAAAGGCACTTAGAACTAAACGTTTCCGACATAAAGGTCCGAAACAAATAATAACACCCGACAAACGTAAAATACGCATAAAATTCAAATACGATACTCATAAAATACGAGAAATACGAATACAATACTCATAAAATACGAATACGATAAAACATAAAATGGATACAATAGGGTCAAAACATAATCATAAATAAATAAAACGAATACGGATCGTCAGAAGTATACCTAGAAATTCGCGAATGTCACACAATGTCATCATCTTCATCCACTACACCTGCTATGGCTGGAAAAGGTATTCCTATTTTCAGTGGTCACAACTTTGCTCACTGGAAACTCAAAGCTGAGTGGCATTTGTCCGGAATTCATGAAGAAATGATGAGGACTGTAACGGAAGGACCAATTATTCCAGGAAAGCATATTGATGAGGTCAAGGAAGGAGACAAAGTTGTCCAACGTGCAAGGTGGGTTCAAACTCCTAAATCACAGTGGACAGATCTAGATAAGCTACTCTTTAATCTAGATCCAAGAGCAAGAAGCATTCTAGGAAATGCTTTGTCTGAGCAAATATTCTCAAAGATTGCTGGATGCAGATCTGCCAAAGAAATATGGGATACTTTAATTGTATCTTATGAAGGAGTTCCAATAGTAAGGGAACAAAGGTTGAATAGTCTGATTAGAAATTATGAAAATTTCTACGTAAAAGATAAAGAAACCTTAGCTGATGTGCATACAAGGTTCCAAGTTCTGTTGAATGACCTATCAGCCCTGGGAATGATGAAAGAAGATGATGAAATTTGCAAAAAGTTTGTTGACATCTTGCCCAACAAATTTGAATCTGTTATTACTTCTCTTGTGGTTAGTGAAAAATTGTCCACCTATAAGCTGTCGGGTCTCTTTGGATTGTTGCTGAATTTTGAAGAATCTCAAGAGAGGAAAAATATAAACACAAGAAGGACTACAAGAGATCCATAAGCTGCATTAGTTGCTACCAGCAAAAGGAATAAAGAAATTTATTCTAAAGCTAACTCATCTGAGTCTGAGTCACACTCAGACTCGGAATCAGATGATGAATCTGAAGTCAAAAAGCTGAAAAGTCAGCTTGCCCTGTTAACCATGAAACCTGAACAGAAGACAGGCTACAAAGGAAAGAAACCTTTCGATCTGAAGAAGGTGAAATGTTTTAAATGCAATAAATATGGTCACATGGCTGCTGACTGTAAAGTAAAGAATGCTCAGACTGAACACATGGACGAGGTTGCTGAGAGGGCCCAAAGATACCGAAAGAAGTATCTTAAATACAAGAAAGGCAACAGTTCAAGTACACAAAAGCCTCAAACTGAGCAAAAGGCATTCTTTGCTGAAGAATGGCTAGATGAGGAACTGTCTTCTGATGAGGATGAGGAAGTGGTGGATAAATGCTTAATGGCGTTCACAGAAGAAGTGACTGAAGCTGAAAAATCTGCCTCTCAGTTTGAGAAGGATCTGAAGGAAGCTGAGAGACTGAGTTGTAACTCAGACTGGAACAAATCAAAGCTTTATAAGGTACACAATTTCGACACTTATACAAATGAACAAAAACTTCAAATGTTTGAGTATATCTTTATTGATTTGACCACCACTTTAGAAGAACAATTTGAATTCAAACAAAACATTAAAGATCTTGAAAATACTTTGAAAATTAAAGATGATAAAATAATTGAACTAGAAAGTTATAAAGTTCTATTAAATGCTCAGATTAAAGCTTATAGTGATCTTGCAAAAGAAAATTATAAATTTAGAGAAGAAACTGAGCATTATAAAAGAATTTGTAAGTCATGGTGCATATCATCCTTAAAAAATGAAGATTGTTTGAGCAGACAGGTACCCAAACAAGTTCAAGCTGTGTTGGGTGAGGACTTTAGTCTGAAGAAGCATATGACTGAAGAAGAAGAAGAAGAAGAAGAAGAAGCTGAAAAAGCTGAAAGAGAAAAAATTGTTTTCAAACCAGAAATTCTTCCAAACACTTTCACTTACATGAAAGGAGAAAAAACAATGATGTCAAATGCTTTTGTCAAACCTGTAATTTCCCAAGTTTTTAATAAAAGTGATTCTTCATCTTCTTCTCAGTCTGAATGTGTTAATTTATCTGAAACTGATACAAATGTGCATGCTGAAAAAGATTTTGTGCATTTAAATAATGTCGTGCCCAAGGTTGTGAGTAAACCTAAGATTCAGCGCCAAGTCAGTTCCAAAATTCCTAACAAAAGTCATGAAACAAAAGCTATTGATAAATTGGGAAATCAATTGTTGGAACTGACTAACATCGTAAAAACTTTAGTCCGAAATAAATCACCTAATCACATCAGGCCCAAGACTCCTCCTAAGAGAATTTGTTACAATTGTGGTGAAAAAGGACATGAAACTGTGTTTTGTAAACAACTGACCCAGTCAAGACCACAGAAAAACGTTTTTCAAAAGTCAATCTCACCAAAACATTGGTCAGCTCCATCCATACATAAGTCAGTTTCACCAAAGTCTAAGTCAGTTTCATCAAAGTCAGTTTCACCTCAAAAGCAAAGAAACACATCTCAATCAAAGACAACATCTGTGAAACCTACCAAGACTAAGTCAGTTTCATCTCGAGTCAGTCTCAAAGATACTCCATGTAAATACTGTGGTGTCATAGGTCATTATTCTGTTAACTGCATGAAGGAAATACATAAATGGAACTTCACCAGCTCCAAAACTGACTGCAAGACTGAACCTGAACTTAAATCTGCTTCAGTTCATGGATCCACTCTAAAGTGGGTACCCAAAAGGAACTAATATTTTCTATTTCATGTGCAGGACTCTACAAAATGGTATCTAGATAGTGGAGCTTCAAGGCACATGACTGGAATGAAGTCTTTTCTACAAGACTATAAAGAAGAAGATGGGCCTCAAGTGAGATATGCTGACAACGGGGTATCAATGACACGAGGATATGGAAAGATTCATGTTGGAGCTGTCACTTTCAAGAGAGTTGCATATGTGGAAGGCCTACAACATAACTTACTAAGTGTGAGTCAAATCACTGATGAAGACCATGAAGTCAGATTCAGAAAGCAAGCTGGAATAATCTACACTGCCAAGGGAAAACCATTACTACTTGCCAAGAGAGAAAGAGATGTCTTTTGTCTTGATCTGAGTACTGCCAATGATGAAGCTGAGACGTGTTTGTTCACAGAAACAAAAGAAGAACTTAATTGGCTATGGCATCGAAGGTTATCTCATTTAAACTTCAAAAACATAAATGCCTTGTCAAAAAGTAAATTGGTTAGAGGTCTTCCTGAACTGACCTATACCAAAGACAAAGTTTGCTCAGCTTGTGTGCTTGGAAAGCAAACTAAGACTCAATTCCCATCCAAAATGTGACATATCTAGTAGTGAATCAGAGAAAAAAGACAAGGAGGATAAAGGCAAAGCTGGAGCTGAGACTGAAACTGATCAGGCTGAGGAGGAAATTGAAATGGAGCCAACTGTTGAGACTGAGCTAGAAATAGAAATAAAGAAAACACAAGCTGAAGCTGAGAAACTGGCTAAGCTTCAAAGGTATGCTCATAATTCTGGAATGACAGTTGAAAAATACAAGGAGTATGTCAGAGGGTTATACATGGAGAAATTTGAAGATAATCCACAAGACCAGTCAATGAAAGCAGCTGAAACACTTGAAGCTGAGATGAAAGAAGAAGAAGAGTTGGCCATTGATGAAGAACAACAGAGGATCGAAGCTGACAGACTAATGGCCAAGCAGGTGTTAAGAGAGGAAGTCAGACTGGACTATATTGAGTCAAACTTTGCAATGAGAAGAAACAAGAATAAAATCCAAAACTTGGATTGTGCTGATACTGGTGGATCTGACCTCATGCTAATTTGTTATCATAAAGAGGGATCTTTCAGGGTTGGTGTACACATAATGCACACTTTGGGTCTAGAAGAATGGAAAGAAATTGCCAGTCTGAGCTCAAGAATAACAAACATTGCACACATAATGGAAGTAAAAAGAGAAGCTGTCTCGAATGTAAATGTTGCTCATGTGCTGAAACTGATCTCAGATGAGGACTATAGAGCATTTTGTACCGTCAATAGAGTGAGAGCTGGGGCTAAATCTCTTGGTCTAGAAACAAGCTATCTGCATCCTGTTCCCAAAGGTGTCATATTTCAAGAAAAGACTTATGTGAAGACTGAAAATCATGAGGGCTTATGTTATGTTGACTGTGGGGGAGAGGAATGCTTCCAAGCTAAAGACAGACTGAATATGGCTTCCATCTATCATTGTATTGCTCTGCTGAGTGAATGTGAGTCTGATCAATACATCCCCTTCCGTATGAAGCTGATCAGTTGGTTATTTAATAACCTTAGAAGAATTGAAGAAATGGGGACTTTAATGGACAAGGTTGATCTGATCAAGAAAGAGTATCAAATGATGTTTCACAAATCTGATGCTGAAATGGAAAAGTTACTTGATTGGAAAACTGAGAGGCTGAAATGGGCAAAGGAAGTAAAGAAGCCTACTCCATGGGAGGTGCCTTTGAAGAAGAGAAGATCTGTCAAGAAGAGGAAGTGATGTGTATTATGTGTCTTTTTGTTCACAAACAGTTTTATGTAAACAATTTTAGTTTGGGTTTATTTTTGGTGCATGAATTGTAAAAGACTTTAATCCAAACAGATAGGGGGAGATTGTTGGGAAAATCAACGATTTAACCCAAGTTAATAAAGCTGTTTATTAAAGTCTTAGTTTCTGAGTCTGAGTGACTTTGAGTCTGAGTGACTCTGAGTCTGAGTGACTGAAAGCGTCTAAAGCATTATGGAGCTGACTACACAGCTTCATAATGAAACGTATTGCTTTATATTAGGTATGTTTGTTAGATAAAATCTTCTATCCTTTTAGAAGATTTACTAGGATTCGTACTTATCAAGCTCACTATTATTGTGTATAAATAGTGAGCTTGAGTTTTGTAATCGTTGTACCTTTTGAATCAATATAACTGTGTGTTATTTTAGTTGCTTCGTTATTATATTTCCGCTATAATAAACTAAGAAACTGAGCAATTAATCGATTCGTAACAATTAACATCTAAATACTTATTTGTAATTGATTAGCTAGTGTTTGAGATCTTATTGAGACCTAACAAGATCAACTTGGAGAGTCAAAGAAAAGAAACTCCAACTGTTATTCCGGTGCAGACTGGTGAGGGATCTTCTGCATAACCTGCTGATCAGAGTCAGAATGTGACTTTGAAGTCTCTGGTTGAAAAAACAGAGTCAAGAAGTTCATTTAAAGACAAGATTGAAGCAAGAAGATGGTTCTTTTTCTGAATATATAGAGAAGGATTCTTGGTTTACAAAGACTCAACAAGAAGATCAAGTTCCTGTTCAACCTGAGTTAAATCGTTCTGAAGACTATTATGTTGATGATCCAGCTGTTACAACAATGATTGAAGAGCAATCAAACTGGATTGATGAAACTGCATCAGATGGTGGTGATCTTGATCAATATGGATTTCCCATTGACACTACTGATACATCAATTCAAGGATATGAAAGTGCATCTGGATCAAGGATCAAGAAGGTTAGTCAAGAAAAATTAAGGGCCGAAAGAGAAGAATTGTTGAGGATGAAGAGAGGTATTATGCCACCTATATTTGGTTGGAGGTTTGATCTATCACATCCCGCCAGTGGCGGAAACGCAGGGTGCAACTGATTGGCGATCGTCATAACACATTAGTAAATAAAGAAATAATCTATATAAAGTAATATAAAAGTTGTATGTCATGACGTCGCCATGTCCAAGGTAAAACCCCTTGGTACACAATTACGTCAATCACTACACTGAAATAATATCCAAAATAAATCCAAAAATGAAATAATGTACTTAGGCATGCAAGCCCAAAATATAAGTAAATGAATGTATCATAATCAAGCCACAATGCAAGAATCTAAAATCAAGTCTCTATCAGTCCAGTCCCAGCTAGATTCTATGCCTGATCATTACCTGAAAGTAAAACTAAAACGTCAACACAAAGGTTGAGCGAGTTCATCGAGAATGTAATAAAATAGTTTAAGTAAACATTTGAAGATAAGTTTATAAATTTACTAAGTTTCCGAAAATAGAAATGTTTCTAAAAATAGAAGGTTCTATTTTTAGTAAGTTTCCCGAAATAGTAAGTTTTCTCAAATCAAAAGTACTTAGGTAAACATTCGTATATCAATTCATCAGTAATAAATGTAAGTAAAAGAAAGCATGAAATCATATGCGTGTAAGTAAGAATATAACCACAATCCCACAAGCATAAGTAGTAGTAGCCACACTATAGTATGAACACACCATTAGTACTACTAACTCTTCACCAAGTATAGTTAGGACATTTCATGAAAACTTTAAGTCGGGTGAACTAACTCTTCACCAGAGTTAAGTTCAAGTTCACCCGAGCTAAAAGCTAAATGAATGTTTTGTTTATTTGTTCACCTGAGTGTTCTTAAATGAACATAAGGGTTGATGTAATGTTTATAGATAGTTTATGCAGCGTATAAATAGTGAGGAGAGTGAGTCAGTTGATAGTAGCTTATATGTGAGTGAGAATACTAATTTGTAACAACTTTTCCTTATGGCTTATGAATGAAAGTTCCTTTACTCATTTCTGTTTGATTCATCGTTCTTAGTTCGTTAACTAAATTCATTAACTAGTGATTCCGCCACCAGTTAGTGATTCTAAACATCGAATTGTTGCTTTGAAGATTGATCAAACCTGACAAATGGAAATCCGTATTTTTCCATGGATTTCCTTGATCATTAGTTGACTCTAACCATTCTTGCAGCTCATCAATACGATTCTATCCTATAACATCTACAACATATTCATCCTCCAACTGAACTTCCCTTTGAAAGACTACATCAACAATTTGTCTAGCAACCAAATCCTCCAAACTTATATGCAGATCAGATGTATGTTGTTCATTTTGAACCCTTCTTTCTTCCACTTCCTTCCTTCTTCTTTCTGCCATCATAGCTTGTTGTGTTTCCTTTATTTTTTGTTCTTTAAATGAATCCACGACAACTACCATATCCTTTTTCATTTCATTCAGCTTTTCTTTTGATTTTACATCTATAAAATGCTTTTTCAATGTTTCAATCTTCATCTGTCCCACTTCTCTTTTGGTGAACTGTTTCACTATCACCAAATAATTCTTCAAATGTTTTCTATAATTTGCTTCATCCATACTTCTTTTCCATCCACTAAGCTACTTTTTATTTCCACACCTACACCCGGAGTAGTCTTTGCAGCAAAAACTTCTTTCTAGTACTAGTTTTGGGAATTTCCAATTCAGTTTCAGCTTCCTTAACTACTTCATCACCCTTCATTGTACCTTCATCTTCTTCAATTTATTCAGAAGTTGGAATCTCTTCACCTCCAATATCTTCATTCCATACTCCAGATAATCCTATAGACTTTGCTTCACTTGGTTTATTCTTAACATTTCCCTCTAAATCCATAAACCCTTTTTAAGTTGCATCATCAACTACATTATGTACCAACTTGTCTAAGTTGATTTCTTCTTCAGAACTATTTTCATTATCATCCGAACTAATTTTCTTTTCTAAATTCTCCATTTTAAGTTCTATTTCACTCATATTTTCTTTTCCTTTCTCAACAACTATATCTCTTTCCACCTCTTTCTCAACATCTTTCTCAACCTCTTTCTCAATCTCTACATCTTTTTCTTTCTCAACATTCACTATCTCAGTCTCACCTTCATTTTTGGCCTTCTCCTAGACTGAAATCAATTTTCATTTCATCTTCAACTACTATCTCCGTTTCAGCAACCTTCTCAAATTGATTCACAACTATTTTTCCTATCTCTAAACCTTCATTCTCCATAATATTTTTTCCTTACAAAGCTGAAATGAGTAGTTGTTGAGAAATATTGATCATCTTCAATAAAACAAGTTGAGACTACTATTATGACACCTTGTCTTTCAATGAATCAATCTCAATACTTAAAGTAAAAGATTGAAATGCACCATGACTTCTCTCTCCCCTTCTTCTGTATTGATATACTTGTATTGGTGAACTTGTAGATTGTATCACGTGTGTAGAGACTGTAGATGTAGACATAGGATATTGCAATTTCAAATGCTCAGGGTTCACTCTAGTTAGTTCTCTAGGAGATGTAGAGGATCTATCTTGATTAAACACATAATTGAAGTATTTTTCTTCTACATCATTTGGATAAATAGACTCCTCCTGTTGTGTATTTCGTTCTCATTTTGCACCTCTTCATCTTCATTCTCTGCTTCATGAACTTCTACATTAACTACAAGTTTATTCACAATGGGAGACAAGTGTGATGTTGGTAATTGTGGTGATGATGGTAAGTGTGGTGGTGGTGGTGGTTGAATAAGTGGTTGTTGTTGTTGTTGTTCTACAGGTTAATCATGTTGTTGCTCTTGTCGGATTGGAACTTGTGGTTATTGGCATATGGGGAAGGAATGCAAGTAACTGCAAAATATCGATAGCAATAGCTGTTTTTCCAGTTTGTCGGTCCCCGATTATAAGTTCTCGTTGACCACGGTCTACAGGAACCAGTCTATCTACCGCTTTTAACCCAGTTTGCATAGGCTCGTGCACAGATTTACGTTCAATAATCCCAGGGGCTTTCACTTCGACACGTCTTCCATTTTCATGTTGTCATTTCATGTTCTGAGCTATCAAGACCTCCCCCCAGGCATTAAACCTTCTTCTTATGAGTTGATGATCATTTTCAAAAATCTAGGATAAAGAAGAAACTTTCTCTTAGTTTCTGGAAGATGTCTTCTCATGTTGTCAAATATAAATCCATAAAAGTTTAACACTCTTCCTGTGATCAAGCACACAAACCGTGAAGCCAATGTATGACTCATCTCATCATAACCACCTTGTCTACTAGAGAAGCAGTGAATAAGTACATGAACTATGTATCTCAAGTTGTAAGAAAATCCGATTTTCTTCACCATTTTCCCTAGGGAATCTCTTTCATAACCAACATTTCTACAAACTTGTTGCACTTCATCAATTGGAAACTCCTCCAATCCACCATCATCATTCAACTCTAAAACTCTTCTTACTACTCTTCTTACTATAGGGGACCCTTGAAATTTAAAAGACAAGGTTGGTACCCCTCCAACAACTGAGAATCCCACATTGATCTAGAACTCATGATCGTATCTTTGTAGATCAAAATATCAGTAGAAATAGCATGGCCGAGTCTTAAATTCCTCAAAAATGTAAACACATCACGAAACTTTGTTGTTGTTGTTGTATGATTATTATCTAGAAAAGCAACTATATTGTATTTATCCACAAAAGAAAGTTTATTCATTTGTAATCAATCAAGTAATCATATCAGAATCACATGTTGAAATACTAAAAGACACAATTTACCAATAATCATCTCAGCATTGAACAATCAAGATATAAAAATACAAACCTTATCAACAGAAAATAACTTTTAAGCTTCTACTAACTCTTAAAGAATCGAAATCAGGGATAAAACTTAATCAATCTTCGATTACGGTTAGTGCGCTCAATTAGGTCTAAGAACACTGATTAAGATTAGGGGATTTGAAAGTTTAAGAGACTAAATAAAATTTGATTATAAAATTGTATATAAATATAACGAAAATTAAATAATCAAATGGTTTTCAAGTTAAATTAAAATATAAATTTCCCATCAACCCAAAAAGAATCCAAATTAAAAAGTCAATACCCGTTAGTCAAACATACTCATATTATCCACCATAACTAAAAAATAAAAGAATATTAAATTTATAAATCTTTCCAAGTTAAAAATTTAACATCATAATTAAAATGAATAAAAATAAATAATAAAAATATAACAGAATAAAATAATTTAAAAAAGAATAATAAATAAAAATACTTTCCGAACTAATAGTTTATCTTTAGCGTTAAAATATCTAATATCAGAATTAAATTTTTCAAAGTAAACTTTTAACATTAGGGTTAAAAATTTTATTGCACTAGTTAACTTAATATAAGCTTTCAGACGTAAAATTTCAATTTCAAAATTAAAAGTTTATATTTTAGAAATAAATAAGTTAGTTTCAAGCTGCAAATTTATTAAGAAATGAAGTGTTTGGCAAATGCATGCATACTATTTATAGTAAAATAAATTATGTGTTAAAAGTTAATAAGTTGCAGTTTTAATAACTTAAAAATGAAATAATAAACTGTCGAACTTTCAAATTCTGTTAAATGAAAATAAATACAACCACAATAATACGTAGAACAAGATCTATCAAAGAAGTTTGGCAGCGGATTAAAAAACTTTGATATTACAAGTTTAATTATAAACGAATATTGTATATAAATAAGAATAATATGAACAATAACGAATACCAACAAGTGTCAATATATTAATCAAAGATGAATGACTAACATACGTGTTTTCCTAATACAATGATCTTTGTATATATAGACCTTGAGGCTAAACCTAACTTTTCTAGGAAACAACTAAACAATTACAGTTATAATATAACTCTAATAAAAGAAAAGATAATTACAAATCTATTCTAGAATTATCTTTTTCTTCAAAATCTTTTGTGCAATAGTAATATTACGGGTAGTAGTAACTGGCAAGTGCAATATTAACCAAACTGTCTTCTTGCAGTTTTAACATAATTTCCTTGCAATAGTAACCACACTTGGTTATATATCAACATATTTAAATCCCAACAATATATATATATATATATATATATATATATATATATATATATATATATATATATATATATATATATATATATATATATAGTAACGAGTATGTTATGTGTGTGCTTTTCATAATCTTTGAAACGATTTTTTTCGCCAAACCTTTTAAAGATAAATGGTAAACAATATTTACTAATTCTCAAGTGTTAATTGATTCCAAACTTTGTATTCAATCAATCATGAGATTCCACATCATGATTGATTAAACATATCATTGAATAAATGTAGTAATCCTATGTTAAATCCTGTCAACTTGTTAATTCAAAGGAACTTGATAATTCATTATGTTCGATGATTTGCGATTTAAATTTTGGTTTTAAGAAAATGGTTATAAAATTGGTTTTCACGGAAGACGAATCGTACTTAACAGAACAAAACGACACGAACCGAAATCCGACATAAAATTAAACTAAGTGGTAAATGGGTTAACACAAAATTATTCGAGTAGAGATAGATAAGGCCAAACAAAACCCAAATTGCATGTCCATAGCCTATCTATAACTGTGTTTCATAGATTTCTTTTTTTGAAGAAATGGAAAGAAATGAAAGTAAGCAGGAAGAAAATAAAGATAAAAACATTTTCCCGAGTTTTTAAGTGGAGGGAAGAGAAAAAAAAGTGGAAAGAAAATTTGTTACATTTTTCTCTCCAAATATTTTTCCAAATTGAGAAGATTTGGAAAAATAAATATTTTAAACATTAAAAAAAAAAAATTAACCCTCAAATTATCTATAAGCAAATATATATATTTACATACATGTCTATCTTTCTTCATCTTTACTCGAAGTTACAACCAAATCGAATCGAATTGCGAATTTATCCATATTTTGTTCTCTGGTCCGTTTTACAGAAGTGATTTTTTTGAAATAATTTATCATATACTTGTTTTCTCTTAATTAATTTGTGTATTTGTATTGTGTAATGCTTGTTTATTCTTATTAAGTTTTTTGTTTTAATTTTTATAATTTTTATATTAAATTGTTTTAGTTGTGTTTATAAAGTTAAACATATTGTATTTGTGAATATAGTATGAACTTTAATATGAAGATACTTTTCTTTCTTTTCTCTTTAAATACTTCCAATCTTTAATATATAATAAAAGATGAGCCTTAAATGCCGAATGACAAAGTAAGGTCTATTAGATGAGTTAACTTCTTTGATGTCAGCCGTTAGATCAAATTGATGATGTCATCAAAAGTTATTTTCATTTTACACCATTTTACAATAAATAATTACATTATCTCCTTCATTTCATCTCTACTAAAATAAAAAACATAATTATAATTTATTTATAGAATCATTCGATCTGAATTATAATTTATCTTATTTTACTAGCATCTATTTTCTTTTCAAGTTTCTTGAGGAACAAAATTATACGTAGTAGATTAATGTATTAAAACATATTGATACCAATCAGGTGAAATATGACGCTAGAGATTTGGAAGTAGAAAGTTGCCTCCAAGAGTATTTGTAGGTAAAAAAAGTAATTTATTTTCCTTTTACTAAAATAATAATGCGTACCTTTTTAGCTTTCTTTGAAACCCTTTACTCTTTTCTATTTTCAAAAAGCTTTTTAATTGGTGATTCTCCAAAGTAAGTCTTTCTTTCTATTTTCTTTTTATGTAGATTTGGAAACTAATTTCTTCATCTGGGTTGTTATATTTCTATGATGAAGACTTTGACTTTACTTGTTTGATTCCGTGTGTTGAATATTGACTTCACCAAACCCCCCCCCATATTGTTTTTTCTTGAATATTTAGGTATATTTTCTGATCTACCCATTTGAAGTAGTTGAATCTGAATTGGTTGGTATGAGGGATAAGGAGGAAAAAGATTGGAGAGAAGCTGTGAAGAAGATGCTTCCTCCGGGGACACCACTGCCCGAAGAGAGCGATGAACTTGATTACTCCATTGCTTTAGAATATTTGGGGCCTGATGTATCTTATGAGCTTCCTAGAGCGCAACCTTTAGATGCTTCCATTCCCACTGCATCTGTAGCTCAATCATTTTCACATTCATCAACTCCCCCTGTAATCGACCCTATTCCGTTACCTGTTTCTTATATTGTTGGTGTTACCGATTCTCCTAATCAAAGCGCCAGAGTATCTGGGAGCTCAGAATCTGTCATCAACGGAGATTCCTTTTCAGCCTCTCCTTCGGGTTCGCCTGCTTCTCTTCATTATGGGAATGAAGGGAGACGGGCCCCAGTCGTTACTTTCAACACCATTGATACATCTAACACTAATGAAGTTGTGGACACCCCAGGTTATTCAGAATACGTTGCGGTTTCTAAAGAAACCAAGAAAAAGAAGAAGAAACAAAAAGTTTGTAATCGCTGTGGCAAAGGGAAGTGGGAAACTAAAGAATCTTGTTTGGTTTGTGATGCAAAGTATTGTAGTAATTGTGTTCTTAGAGCAATGGGATCGATGCCTGAGGGTCGAAAGTGTGTTACATGTATTGGTGACGCGATTGATGAGTCCAAACGTCTTATTTTGGGGAAAAATTCAAGGTTATTGTCTCGTTTGCTTAGTCCTTTGGAGGTCAAACAGATTATGAAAGCAGAAAAAGAGTGTTCTGCTAATCAACTTCGGCCCGAGCAGTTGATTGTCAACGGTTATCCACTAAAACCTGAGGAGATGGCTGAACTTTTGGGGTGCCCCTTACCCCCCCAAAAGTTAAAACCGGGAATGTATTGGTATGACAAAGAATCCGGTCTTTGGGGAAAGGTAAAACTATCCGTTTTCTAGCAAATCTTTTCGGAAAAAAAAAATAAAATTCCGGCTAGTATTCTTTGTTTTTGCTCGTGTAGGTAGAAAAATGGGCGTGTTAGACGGGGTTGGGGAATGGGTCAAAACAGGTTGGGGTCCAGGATGTACAAGAAACTTTTATATAAAAAATTTCAGCTACATTTAATATTTATATACTAAAATTCAAATTCGAGTACTCCCCGTCTAGGCCGATTACAAGCTTCAAGGTCCCTGAGCGCTTGTGTACCACCTAGCGAGTCTTACAACATAGCAGTGGACTTGCTATTTTTTCCCCTCATCTTCACCATTAATTTTGCCATGAGTCTTGATCACATTTTAAGCCCATATAGTTAGTCCAATCTATTATTTTTCTTTTACTTGTATGACCCTTAGAGACGATCCAAACCCATATTGACATGTTTATGTATTGGGTCGAATCACCAGTTCACCACCTCTTTTTGGATGTAAACATGGTATTATTTTGTTTTAGGAGGGAGAAAAACCCGATAGAGTTGTAAGTTCAAATTTGAATTTTACTGGGAAACTTAGTCCGACTGCAAGCAATGGAAATACAGAAGTTTACATGAATGGTCGAGAAATTACAAAACTTGAGTTGAAAGTGCTGAAGGTTAATTCTCTCATTCTCTACTTACCTTTATTCAATTATTCTTTTGTGTATGTTTTCTACTTCTTAAGTTTCTATTAGATTATCATCGATCTTACAATTGCCAAAAATCATAGCTTGCATGTTCATTTTTAGTTAAACCTCTTGATCGTTATGGGTATGGTGACAAATGGTCATTTTTAGTTATTCCTCTTAATTCTCTCATTCTCAACTTGCTACAGGTGACAACTGCCCAAATGGGTGGGTTGGCCAATGGGTCATAACTGAATATGGGTATGGTTAAATCTGTTCATAAATTAATTAATAAGTTAAATATGGTTATAAAAACTACTGTTAAAATAAGGAAAATGTTCAACATATCTTTGGCTGTGGTTAACAACAATTTATGGTTATTTTCTACTATGAATGTATAGTTAACCATATAATAATTAACATATAGTTCTTGGTAATTATTTCCATAAAGGAAATGTTTAGCAAAACCTTAAAGTAATTCTCCAATTTTCTGAATAAAGCAAATTTGGAGGTTATAAACTCTCGAGTATACTTTGCACTACTTTTAAACCGTTTTAACTCATTTCCTGTTTGGGTAGTTTGTTTAGTTTTACTATTTGAACCATTATGAATCATAAACCCAAATCTACCATTTTGGTTCATAAATGATAGAATTTTCCCTTTATAATAACCATAATCGTATGATATGCATCACTGAAATCCAATTTTAAAAAAAATAGCATATCGGTTGGGCGTGCCGGCGATTAAGGTCGAAATGGATTATTTATTGGTATAGTCAAAATGGGTCTGATCGGGTTGATTGGATTACCTTTTGCTCAGAATAAATATACAAGTAATTAGTGTACAAATATGATCTTAAAAGTTATATTATTTTAATAATATTATACTTTTTGCATTATCAACAATGCACTTTGGTTGAGTTTCGACCATTTTTATTATGTGGTAATGGTTGTTAATTTGTTTTCCCGTTTGATAAAACATATCCCAAATTGACCCTTTTGTAAGTAAATAGGTTGTAATTGGCACTTAGGTTAGTCCGTTATTTCAAGATAATAAGTTGATTGTAAATGATTGCAAACCCGCAAACACAATAATTTAATTTCTTCTGAAACTCGTTTTGTGAGTTTGTTTCAGCTGGCAAATGTGCAATGTCCTCGTGACACTCATTTTTGGGTTTATGATGACGGTCGTTATGAGGAGGAAGGCCAAAATAATATCAAGGGAAATATATGGGAAAAGGTACATATATATAATTTCCCATGGTTGAATTTCTAGGTTCATGAAAATAACGTATTCTTGGACAGGCTACAACACGGTTTCTTTGCACGTTGTTCTCCTTACCTGTGCCACAAGGTCAGCCACAACGAGAGAGGGATGAAGCCAGCAATTATGCTACCGTTCCCAATTACTTTGAGCCCAAAAAAATGCAAAAGCTTTTATTACTTGGACTTGAGGGCTCGGGAACCAGTACTATATTTAAACAGGTATTTAATTTCATAACTGCTACTATTACGATTAGTTAAGTTTTATATCCGAATCATTTTTAGCTGTAAAGATTAAAACTATCATGTTTCCATTTACAACTAATACAAAGTTCCATTAATTAGTGGCTCACGAAAACATAAATATTCATATATATGAACCTGTATGCTATTTTGGAAGATTTAATGATTATTTCCTTTATTTATTATGCTTCATGCAGGCAAAATTCTTATATGGGAACAGATTTAGCGATGAAGAGTTGCAAACTATTAAGCTTATGATTCAAAGCAACATGTATAGATATCTAAGCATCCTACTTGATGGCCGGGAGCGGTTTGAGGAAGAAGCAATCACGAAAAAGAACTCCCCCCTCGGATCTCATGATCAGTCCAATGAAACAGGTTTTTTGACCTTTTTATTTTCAAACTGATCACCTCTTAGTATGAATATCCTCCGGGCAGTGGCTGAGCTAGAAAAATCTGCTATTTGGATAAAAAGCTTCTTTCTTGAGAAAAAACAGTGAAACTAGCTAACTGTATTTTTTATTTAACCCGGTTATGTGTAAACCGATTTACATTTTTCAAAAATCCACGTTTACTTTTTGAATAATTTAAGTTGGAGTAATGTTCCACTTTACCATTACTTAATCATGTTTCAGGTGGTTTAGACTAAGAACATTCGAGGATAAAGCTGTATTCCACTTTATTCATCATTCATGTGTGGGTTAGAAATTAGAAATGCATATACTTGCCTACATGGGTCAATGAGTTGGTTTTCTAATTAGTTAGGGGGTGTTTGTTTTTTAGTTTATTAAAAGGATATAAGCCTACAAGAGTGTTTGGATAAGCTTGGAGGGGGTGGTTATGAACTAATTTTTGTAGATATTCAAGATTTTCCTCCTTAGTTACATAATAAGCTAATCCAAACACTCATCAAAAGCTTATAAGCTTATTCATCATAAGCTATGAGCTACTTTTAAGAATACGCTTAAGCCACAAAATAAGCTAAAACAAACACCGCCTTAATATGCCACAAACTTGTTTTGAAGAAATTGGATTATTGTAATTACTTTTGAAAATGGTTAAATCAAAAAAATGGTTTATAATTGCATTTATATGTACAAAGTTATTGTCGTTCTTTTGCAAATAGATTTATTAAGGTTAACCATTTTTTTGGTTTCGGTTTAGGTTCAAGAAAATGCCTAGTGGAACCACATTTTATTATCCTGAAATAGAAACATTGTATAATACAAAAATACAAAATGGTGTTGATGAACAATAACTTTGTCATGAGCCAATATTAACAAATGATATATGTGGCCGTAATAACTTCTAGATTCCACATTAGGTATATGGTAATGGGTTCATTACTTCCACAGTCCACTGTTAGGTCAAATTATTATTGGATATTATACAACAATTTGAGGGTGTCGCTTGATTTCAGGTAACAAGGAGGGTGATGGTGAAGAAAGTGGAAACGAATGTGTGTACTCCCTTAACCCAAGATTGAAACATTTTTCTGATTGGCTCCTTGACATAATTGCAACTGGAGATTTGGATGCATTCTTCCCTGCAGCAACACGTGAGTATGCTCCACTTGTTGAGGAGGTCTGGAAGGATCCTGCCATCCAGGAAACTTATAAGAGGAGAAATGAACTACACTTCCTACCTGACGTTGCAGACTACTTTTTAAGCCGGGTACTTTTTATCATTTCTCTCATCACCTTTGGTTTTCATTCGTCACCAGATTGTTTGGATGTTCTCGTTACGTGTTATATGATGTGACAAATGGAAATGTGTTTATATAAATCCTTGAAAAGCAATTTTGGACGATTGTGACCAAATGCCCCCTTTGTCTCATTCAGTAGCAACCTTTTTTTTTCCAGCAGATTTTAGTTAAATTTGCGTCATTGACATTTTAGCATTATTTGAAATCAATTTGATGGAATTCATTTAGGTCCACATGTTTCTTCTATCCTGACTCCATTGAATTACGTTTTAGATATTTGAATAGTCGTCAAACATTTTCCAAAAGAGTTTTTAACAGTCTTCAAAAAACAAACAATAAATTATTGAACTTAATAATTTGTTGTGTGGGTTTTAGGCGGTTGAGGTTTCTAGCAACGAATATGAACCATCAGAGCATGACATATTATATGCCGAAGGAGTGACTCAGGGGAATGGACTAGCTTTCATAGAATTCTCACTTGATGACCGTAGCCCTATGTCTGAGACATATACAGACAACCTTGATGCTCAATCCCAGCCTCTTAGCAGGTATTCATATTTTTCAGTTACCATGTCTCTAGTTTTTTTTTACATTACCTACATAAAGATTTTAAAACCCTTATCACCTTAAAAATATAATCTGTTGAAACAATCGCTGCAAATAAATCATTCGAACTGATTCAGCTGGTTGGACCTAACCGTGGATGTACTTTTTGTGGGAGTTCTTTATTTTTTAATTTGAAAAATATTAGTATAGAATGACGTCATTTCATGTTTGTGATCGGTTCTGTTTGCTGGCTTTGTCGGTCAGGACCAGTTCGTGCACACCGTAATATGTCTTGTGATCATTTACTTGAATTGTTGCATAACTTACCTTCTTTTATACATCATATTGTTAGATATCAACTGATTAGAGTAAACGCCAAAGGAATGAACGAAGGTTGTCGATGGGTGGAAATGTTTGAGGATGTGCGAGTAGTCGTCTTTTGTGTGTCTCTAAGCGACTACGATCAAATGTGGCTGTCACCTGACAACACCGCAAGTGGTTCATTACTTCAAAACAAGATGGTCCAAAGCAAAGAACTTTTTGAGTCGATGGTCAAACACCCTTGTTTTAAAGACACTCCTTTCGTCTTAGTTCTAAACAAATACGATCTTTTTGAAGAAAAACTCAAGAAAACACCATTAAGTGTGTGTGAGTGGTTCACAGAGTTTAGCCCGGTTCGACCCTACACCAACAACCAAAACCTAGCTAACCAAGCCTACTACTACGTGGCTATGAGATTCAAAGACCTTTATGCCTCTCTGACATCCCGGAAGCTTTTTGTGTGTCAAGCAAGAGCTAGAGACCGAGTGACGGTTGATGAAGCATTTAAGTACATAAGAGAGATTGTGAAATGGGATGATGAGAAGGAAGAGACTTATTATAATGGGGCAGAGGACTCGTTTTATAGTACTACAGATGTGAGCTCACCACCGTTGGTTAGGCAAGATTGAAGTGAAGTAAGTTGAGTTATGTTGGAATTGTGTTTATCATTGTAGATAAGATAATGGTTGGTGAATAAGTTATCATTTTATTCGGAATTTTACAACTTAGTGAATGACTATGTACTTATAGATCCTGTAAGTTAATATGAGAAGGGTTAAGATCCAATTTTTCTTTTCTGTGTTCGTTGGTATGATTATTCATGTATTCTAGTAGAGTGAAACGAATCCATCATTTTGCATGTTTATGTTGAGTTGTTAATTGAAGATTTGAAGTAATAAACCATGTATCTGTTATATGCCCCATTATACCACTAAATCATTAACTTCGTTTGTTCCTTTAATATTTACTTTGTATATTCTCTTATTTTCTTTGTTTGATATTGAAATATAGAGTTAATTATATAAATCAGTTTTGTAAAATCTATCCAAAATTATGTATTTCCTCTTTAGATTTTAAAAATTAAATAAATTGTCAATTTAGGAAAACTAAATATTTTTTTTCCGTCTTAACTAAAATTTACACATTATGCCTGACAAATACTTTCCTATTTTGGGTGTGTATCAACTGCACCCCCCTTTTGAAACCCTTGACCGAGTCAAAATTGGGAAATCGTTGCAGAAGATCTCCATATACTTCCCAAGTAGCATCATTTGGAGTACCATTCGTCCACTGCACCAAGACATTCATGATAAGGTGATTCTCGTGGCGGCCAAAACGACGTTCCAAAATGAGCAATGGTTCAACTGGTAAGACCCCATCACTTATTCCAGCACGTAGTGTACCCGGATCCGTTGGTGCACCTTTGCAAAGCTTCAACTGAGAAACATGGAAAACCGGGTGAATTTAGCAGATGGTGGCAAGGCGAAATGGTAAGCAACTTGTCCCACTCTCTAACAAGATAACTTGTGATGAAGAGTTTTGCGTACTGAAACTTGTGTGTAAAGTTGTAGCTTTAAATAGACCTAAGTATCAATATCAAACTCTGTTGGGAAAATCAAAAATTTAACCAAAGATATGAATTTGTTAGTTAAGTATGAGTCTGACTGATTTTGAGTCTGAGTGACAAATCAGTCTAAGTCATTTTGAGTCTGAGTGACATGAGTCTGACTAAGTGGTCAGACTCATAAAATATCTTGTACCGAAAGTTAAGGTAGTTTGTTAGGCGTATCTTCTATCTTATTAGAAGATTTGTTTAGATTCGATCTTATCAAACTCTATATGATTGAGTGTAAATAGAGAGCTTGAGTCTTTGTATTCGGTAACGTTTTTGATAATCTTATTGAATAACTAAGTGTTATTCATTTCTTGTTTAAGTTACAATTCCGCTATAAAATCAATACAAGAACTGCGTGTTTATCAAACGAGATATTAACATTTGAATACTGATTTCCAATTGATTCAATCTATATAAGATTAAGTTAATAAACTGATTATCTAGTAATTGGGATTTTACTAAGACCTAACAACTGGTATCAGAGCAAATAAGATTTAATTATTAATATTCATTAATCTGAAACGAACAAAGAGTGATATCTCAATAACTAGAAATGTCTTCATCTTCATCTAAAACTCCCATAATGGCTGGTAAAGGAATTCCAATCTTCTTTACTGGACATAAATTTGCCCACTAGAAGCTTAAAGCTGAGTGGCATATATCTGGAGTCCATGATGAATTGATGAGGGCAGTAACTGATGGTCCTATTATTCCTGGAAAAGAAATTCCAGAGGGAAAAGAAGGTGATAGGGTGATTCAACATGCTAAATGGGTTCAAACAACAAGTCACAATGGACTGTCTAGATAGACATCTGTTTAATCTGGATCCTAGGGCAAAGAGCATACTAGGAAATGTTGTGTCTAAGCATATATTTTCAAAGATTGTTGGATGCAAAACTGCTAAAGAAATTTGGGACACTCTCATTGTATCCTATGAAGGTGTGCAAGTGGTTAGAGAACAGAGAATGAACAACCTTATCAGAAATTATGAAAATTTCAATGTAAAAGAAAAGGAATCTCTTGCTGACATACATACTAGGTTTTAAATACTGCTAAATGATCTGTCAGCTCTTGGTGTCAACAAGTCAAATGATGAAGTGTGCAAGAAATTTTTTGATATTCTACCCTACAAATTTGAATCAGTAATCACTTCATTGGTGATGAGTAAGGAATTGTAAACTTATCAATTAGCATGACTATTTGGACTTCCGTTGAATCATGAAGAAACTCAAGAGAGAAAGAAGATCAATCAGAGAAGAACTTCAAAAGATTATGAAGCTGCATTAGTTGCAACTAGCATAAGGAATAAAGAAATATTCTCAAAAGTTGAAACTGACACTGATGAGTCAGACTCAGACTCAGACTCAGACTCTGACAGTGAATCTGAAGAATCAACTTGCTTTGTTGACCATGAAACTTGAACAAAAGACAAGGCAAAGGAAAGCAGCCATTTGACTTGAAGAAGGTAAATTGCTTCAAATGTAGCGACTTTGTGCACATTGTAAATACTCAGACTTACCATATTGATGAGATTTCTGAAAGAGCACAAAGTTACATGAAGAAATATCTCAAGTACAAGAATGGGAGTAAACCAAAGTCTCAAGCTTCTCAATCTGAGCATAAAGCCTTCTTTGCTGAAGAATGGTTGGATGAGGAGCTGTCCACTGATGATGATGAGTGTCAACTGATGATGATGAGTGTCACACCCCACCGTTGGTGGAAACGTAAGGAGTGATCGATTGGCGATCGCCATAACACTATAATATAGTAATAGAGAAATAAATCTAAATGATGAAATATAATCAAAGATGTGTCATGACATCGCCTCACATAAGCGGAAGCTTATATAATGGTGAGCCACTAAAATCCAAAACAACCATTCGAAAACAAAATACTGAAGAAAAGTATAAACCCTAAAGTCGGGTATTACAACCAAACAACAAGAGTACGATAGCTAGAAATAAAAGATAAATGCATTCCTGACCCAGCTTAAGGTCTTCTAAGAGACCAGTCAGTCCACAAAAAACCTAAGTAGTACCATTACCTGAAAGTGAAAACTAAAAGGTCAACATAAAGTTGAACGAGTTCGCAGTTTTAGTAAAATACCACATATCGTTTCAAAATAATAAGCATTGCAAAATATAGTGTAAGTAAGCAAACCAAGTAAGCTCACACAAGTAATAAGTTCAAAATCATATAACAATGGCAATCCTGTACATATAGGATCATGTAACCCAACATATTACATATTAGTATGAGTATGTCAATGTACCCGCGGTACATTGATCTTATTGCATATAACCAAAACTAGTTATACGTTGAGTGTGTGTCAAGGTCATCGAAGACTCTTGATCGCATGTCAAAGTCCCTTCCGTACTTTGATCGTATGGTTTTCCCAACCTTTTGTATTACGTTGTACAAGCCATTTATTCGTTATCTTTTTAGAAATCTTTTGTATTGCAACTTGTTGGAAAAACTTGTTTGTAAAATAAATCATATTTGTTCAAAATGATTTACATAAATAATTGATTTGTGTTTTCACCTTCCCCAAAACATTTTTATAAAACTTGTAAAACATAGGGGACAAACTCACATTGCTGCTTGATTATGCTAGAGGAAATGCACACGATGCACAACTATGAGTACGAGCTTCCTAAATTAGAAAGATATGTTTACGAGCATTCGACTGACTCTACAAATAAATTCTATAATACCTACTGATATGAGAAGTCCCATTAATAGGTGTTAGGTCTCAATAAGATCCCAAATACTAGCTAATCAATTACAAATTAGTATTTAAACGTTAATTATCACGAATCGATTAAGTTCTCAGTTTCTTAGTTTATTATAGCGGAAATATAATAACGAAACAATGAAAATAACACTTAGTTATATTTCTTCAAAAGGTGCTACAATTACAAAGTTCAAGCTCACTATTTATACACAATAATAGTGAGCTTAATAAGTATGAATCTTAGTAAATCTTCTAAAAGGATAGAAGATTTTATTAAACTAACATACCTAAATTAAAGCATTACGTTTCTTTATGAAGCTGAGTAGTCAGCTCCATAATGCCTTAGTTGCTTTTAGTCACTCAGACTCAGAGTCACTCAGACTCAGAGTCACTCAGACTCAAAGTCACTCAGACTCAGAAACTAAGACTTTAATAAACAGATTTATTAACTTGGGTTAAATCGTTGATTTTTCCAACAATCTCCCCCTATCTGTTTGAATTAAAGTCTTTTACAATTCATGCACCAAAAATAAACACAAACTAAAATTGTTTACTTAAAACTGTTTGTGAACAAAAAGATACATAAAACACATCACTTCCTCCTCTTGACAGATCTTTTCTTCTTCAAAGGCACTTCCCATGGCGTAGGCTTGTTCACTTCCTTTGCCCATTTCAGCCTCTCAGTTTTCCAAACAAGTAGCTTTTCCATTTCAGCATCAGATTTATGGAATAGCATTTGATACTCTTTCTTGATCAGATCCACCTTATCCATCAAAGTCCCCATTTCTTCAATTCTTCTAAGGTTATTGAATAACCAACTAATCAGCTTCATTCGGAAGGGAAGACATTGATCAGACTCACATTCGCTAAGCAGAGCAATGCAATGATAGATGGAGGCCATATTCAGTCTGTGTTTGGCTTGGAAGCATTCCTCTCCCCCACAATCAACATAACACAAGCCCTCATGTTTTTCAGTCTTCACATAAGTCTTGTCTTGAAATATGACACCTTTGGGAACAGGGTGCATCTAGCTTGTTTCCAGACCAAGAGATTTAGCCCCAACTCTTACTCTATTGATGGTACAGAATGCCCTATAATCTTCATCAGAGATCAGCTTCAGCATATGTGCAACATTAACATTGGAAACAGCCTCTCTCTTTACTTCAAATCTGTGAGCAATATTTGTTGTGAATGAGCTCAGACTGGCAATTGCCTTCCATTCTTCCAGACCCAAAGTATGCATTCTGTGTACCCCAACTCTAAAAGATCCATCTTTGTGAAAACATGTGAGCATGAGGTCAGATCCACCAGTATCAGCACAATCCAAGCTTTGAATTTTATTCTTATTCTTCCTTACTGCAAAATTTGACTCAATGTAGTCCAGTCTGGCTTCTTCTCTTAACATTTGTTTAGCCATTTGTCTGTCAGCCTCAATCCTTAGTTGTTCTTCTTCAATAGCCAGCTCTTCTTCTTCCTTCATCTCAGCTTCAAGATTTTCAGCTGCTTTCATTGACTGGTCTTGTGGATTTTCATCAAATTTCTCCATATACAGCCCTTTGACATACTCTTTATATTGCTCAACAGTCATTCCTGAATTGTGAGCATACCTCTGAAGCTTAGCCAGTTTCTCAGCTTCATCTCTTCTTTTCTGTATTTCAATTTCTATCTCAGACTGTACATTTGGGGGCTCTTCCATTTCAATCTCTTCCTCAGTTGGTGGGTCAGTATCACTGTCAGTTCCAACATTTCCAACTTTTCCTTTTCCTTTCGTATCTTCTTTCTCAGATTCACTGCTTGAAAGGTCACTGTAGTCAGTCTCATAAAACACTTCAGACTGACCAGTTTTCAGATTGAATCTGGTGGTCTTGTAGTACTTCTTCTCCCCTTCATCCCTCTTTCTTTTCAAATTTTGCTGGGGGAGGTCAGACTCATCAGTTGGTATAATCGGTTTCTCCCCCTGAGTCTGAGCATCCCCTGTGGTAACTTCAGCAACTTGTTTCCCCTTTCTCAGCATGCTGATCTCAGAAGTCAGCTTCAACACCATTCCCTATCAACTCCTTCATCTCTTCTGTAGTATGACATTTCAAATCTTGTAGCTCAGTCTGCATTGCACTCAGCTTGACATCAAACTGAGTTGACATGTCCTTAATGGCTTGTAACAGCACAGGGACAGTCAAAGCAACCTCAGACTGAGGGAGAATAGTAACAAAAGGGATTGAAACAGGTGGGACAGCTTCACCCCCTCCTTGTTGTTTAGGAGAATGATCTTTAGCCATAGAATATGAAGTCTGTACCTCACTCAGTTTGGGAAGTGAGGCATTAACGACTTGTGCAGAAGAGTGTGAGAGATTTGATGGTACCTTTTCGTGAACTAGCACAGAGCTAGTGAAAATAGCCTTTGAGAATGGCTTTGAAACTGAGGGGGGTGGTCCCATACTAGGTACAGGGATATTTAGGAGTGGAATATCGTCTTCAATGCTTACCACATGTGTCAGTGTGGCAGCAGCAACGTGTTTCTCCAAGTTGACTACTCTAGGGGGGATTTGGGTAGTCATGGTAGTCAGATCCAGCTCTGGCTCTAGCAGAGGGAGACTGGTCTGATCTACAGCACTGGAGGGGAGTTTAGAACTCTCAGCCTCATGGAAAAGTGAATCCATTAGTGCTTGATTTACAGTGGGGCTTGATGTGAGTGCTTTTTCAAATGA
>CAJVGC010000432.1:20751363-20786658 GCA_910822075.1 Senecio squalidus | reverse complement strand
TCCTTTCGAATAGCTTACTAACTAATAAACCGAATTTCTCTTAATTTAATAGCTAGCGTTCGTGTTAATACCTACTTGTTTAAATCGTTGTTAATGATTCCTTTCGAATACCACTAACTTATAATCAACTAAAGACCGGCCGATTAATTCGTTCCTATTTTAGTAAAAATTACGGATTCCTTCGAATACCCGTTTTTAGATCACCAAATAAGAGTATAAACAATTTAACAATATATTTAAGAATTAACCCAAAACGGATCCCCGATTAACCTCTACACATCAATCTAATTTCACACCCCAAAATCTAACACATAAACGATCACAAATCCGAGCAAACGTTTTAAAGAAATTAGCTACTCATAAATTGTAACGAAACTAATCAAATAAATAAAAGACATGATTCAATTGCAATATGAAATGGATAAAAATTCAATACCAAACTGTAGGAAATAAGTTCCTAAAATCTCCAAGTGACTAAACGAAAATGAAATTAACGATTGTTTGATGAAATTCCGGAATTTGATTGTTCCAAAACGAAAGTAATGCTTCAATTGTGATGATGATACTCAAAATGTGATGAAAAGATGATCATATTCCCTGCTCCACGTTCTATTTGATAAGTGATGATAAAACTTTTGGTGTTCCATGATTAGCATTAAAAACTGACACGTAACTGCCAAAGCTGAGATTGCGCCGCCAGTCGCTCCATTGCGGCGCATTCTCGCTTCCGAGCTGAATGCTTTTTCTTGCTTGCTTGATTGCGGCGCCATCTCTACATGGTTTTCTCCTTTTGCATTTTAAAGTCCACAACTTCATTCCTTTTTCTCCAAAAACATCTAAACAACCTAAAACACAACTTTACAAAAACATAAGCATAAACGGGTCTTTCCATTACGTTTAGGACTCGAAACATAATGAATATCGATATAAAATACTCGTATAAATGAGCGATATCAGGCCCTCTCAGCAACCTCGTCCATGTGTTCAGTCTGAGCATTCTTTATTTTACAGTCAGCAGCCATGTGACCATATTCATTGCATTTAAAGCATTTCACCTTCTTCAGATCGAAAGGTATCTTTCCTTTGTAGTCTGTTTTCTGTTCAAGCTTCATAGTCAACAAAGCAAGCTGACTTTTCAGTTTCTTGACCTCAGATTCATCGTCAGATTCTGAGTCTGAGTGCGACTCAGATTCAGATGAGTCAGCTTTAGAATAAATTTCTTTATTCCTTTTGCTGGTAGCAACTAATGCAGCTTCTGGATCTCTTGTGGTCCTTCTTGTGTTTATCTTTTTCCTCTCTTGAGCTTCTTCAAAATTCAGCAACAATCCAAAGAGACCAGGCAGCTTGTAGGTGGACAATTTTTCACTGACCACAAGAGATGTAATAACAGATTCAAATTTATTGGGCAAGATGTCAACAAACTTCTTGCAGATTTCATCATCTTCTTTCATCATTCCTAAGGCTGAAAGATCATTCAACAATACTTGAAACCTTGTATGCACGTCAGCTAAGGTTTCTTTGTCTTTTGCATAGAAATTTTCATAATTTCTAATCAGACTGTTTAGCCTTTGTTCTCTTACTATTGGGACTCCTTCATAAGATACTATTAAAGTATCCCATATTTCTTTAGCAGTTCTGCATCCAGCAATCTTGGAGAATATTTGTTCAGATACAACATTACCTAGAATGCTTCTTGCTCTTGGATCCAGATTAAAGAGTAGTTTGTCTACATCTGTCCACTGTGATTTGGGAGTTTGAACCCACCTTGCACGTTGGACAACTTTGTCTCCTTCTTTGACCTCATCAATGTGCTTTCCTGGAATGATTGGTCCATCCGTTACAGTTCTCAACATCTCTTCATGAATTCCGGACAGATGCCACTCAGCTTTAAGTTTCCAGTGAGCAAAGTTGTGGCCACTGAAAATGGGAATAGCTTTTCCAGCCATAGCAGGTGTGTTTGATGACGATGATGACATTGTATTTGAGATTTTATGTATTGATCGTTTAAGATTGGTAAATTTATTAAAATTTAAATCTTATTTGCTCTGATACCAGTTGTTAGGTCTCAATAAGATCCCAAATACTAGCTAATCAATTACAAATTAGTATATAAACGTTAATTATCACGACTCGATTAAGTTCTCAGTTTCTTAGTTTATTATAGCGGAAATATAATAACGAAACAATGAAAATAACACTTAGTTATATTTCTTCAAAAGGTGCTACAATTACAAAGTTCAAGCTCACTATTTATACACAATAATAGTGAGCTTGATAAGTATGAATCTTAGTAAATCTTCTAAAAGGATAGAAGATTTTATCTAACTAACATACCTAAATTAAAGCATTACGTTTCTTTATGAAGCTGAGTAGTCAGCTCCATAATGCCTTAGTTGCTTTTAGTCACTCAGACTCAGAGTCACTCAGACTCAGAGTCACTCAGATTCAAATCACTCAGACTAAGACTTGGGTTAAATCGTTGATTTTCCCAACAATAGGCTCGTGATCTAACAAACCCGTATTTTGAGTCTGAGTGACAAAATAAGTGTAAGTCATTTTGAGTTTGAGTGACATGAGTCTGACTAAGTGGCCAGACTCAGAAAATGTCTTGTACTAAAAGTTAAGGTAGTTTGTTAGGCGTATCTTCTATCTTATTAGAAGATTTTTTTAGATTCGATCTTATCAAGCTCTCTATGATTGTGTATAAATAGAAAGCTTGAGTCTTTGTATTCAGTAATGTTTTTGATAATCCTATTGAATCAACTAAGTGCTATTCATTTCTTGTTTTAGTTACAATTCCGCTATAAACTCGATACAAGAACTGTGTGTTTTGCCAAACGTGATATTAACATTTGAATAATGATTTACAATTGATTCAATCTATATAAGATTAAGTTAATAAACTGATTATCTAGTAATTGGGATCTTACTAAGACCTAACAAACTCCCTATTAGATCTTTTTGCATCGTTTAAACTCTTCATTATGTCTTGTGCTATGAGGAAATGGAACTTAAGCAGTTGTACAACTTCCTCCCTAGCTTGGAAAGATCTATCAACTGCCTCATTCAAACTTGTACCACTTAGTTAGGGAAAATATAGTGTAGTAACTTGACCATAGTGTGACAACCGTCAAATTTCAGGTGCATTTTACTGTACATTTATCGGAAACGCGTCAGTGTCGGAATCACTCCCGGAATCAAAATATGTAAGTCCTAATACCAAGAAAACACCTAAGGAACTTTCCTAAGTTCATAACGTATACTAATTAAGAACTTTTAGTTAACGAAAAGGTCCAACGAAACAAAACGCAAAAACGAAAAATCACAAAATTATTACAAAAATGGTCCAGGACGCCGCACACCCCCCCCTTGTGCGACGTCTTGGAGGTGACAGATTTGAAAATCTTTGAATTTTGTTGCTTGTCTCGTTTTTATAAAACCAACCACCAATCAATCTCGACTTAGACTACTAATTACTGACTTGTAGCAGTCCCAAGACTCCCTTTTATTACTTTTCTTATTTTCCTTTTCATTTTTCCATTTCCTAAAACACAAAACACAAACACCTACAAACTTTCTCTCTAATCTCCTCTCAAGAACATCACAAATACAGAAAGCCACAAAAACCCACTTTTAAACCATCAAAAATCGTTAGAACATCAAGAGAAGCAAGTAGGAGCAAAATCTTTTCGGTTTCAAAGCTTTTTACCAATTTTTGGAGCTCAAATCCGTCTAAAACACCATCCATCCATTTTCATCCGGTTGAAACCTTTTTCTTACCTTTATTTACTGTTTTTACAACTTGCATGTAAGATCTAAACCATAAAAACTAGTTTTTATAGAGATTTGTGACATTTTATGGACAAAAACGATTTTTAACCGAAATAACATTTAGATCTATAGTTTTATGGTTAAAATGGTTTAGAAACTGTAAATATGATGTTTTATTAAGTATTCACTGTTTGCATGTCGAGATCTATGGTTGGATTAAACGTTTTTGCAAGAAAAACACGAAATGTGAAACTGACCAGACCTGTGCGCCGTCCCTAAGGACCAGGACGACGCAGCGGGGCTCTGAGACGTTCTGTGCGTCGTTCCTAAGGTCCAGGACGACGCACAGGGCTGCCAGTTTTCCCAAAATGCTGTCGTTTGGACGTTTTGAACTTATTTACACCGCTGATTTTTTCGTAACTAGTATTTTGGGACTGAGGTTGATAAAAATAATTATATCGGTGACTTGTATTGGACTTATTAAGCTTTTTGGACTTGTCTAAATTAGTTTATGTGATATATGTATTTTGTGAGCGGGAAAGTGAATTTGGATTTTGGATATGAAATTTGGGCGCGGAAGCGCTGCCCAAATTTCGTTAGAAAATCCAAACCACTTCAGCGACCAAAATGTATGTATCCTAATAATAAAAACGTTAACTTTGGACTTTTGGACTAAAACATAACGATAACCGTTTCGGACTATTCTTGGGCAAATTGGACCTTGACACTTAAAGTTTAACTAAAAATTCATCTATTATATATTATATATAATAACATAATGAGAACATAACTCTTTAACAATCTCGGTATTCTTAGGCTTTCCGTGATTCCCGGCTCGCTATTCCGATCGCTTCCCGTATTCGCTATCTTCGCAACCCGTGAGTTACATCCCCTCTACTTTTGTCTTTTAAGTACTCTTTTGGGGGAAACATGAGATCCAAATGTTTATGACCTGTGTCTTTTATGAACTATGTATTTTTATGTACTATGACTTTTATGTACTATGACTTTCATGAACTATGACTTTATTGAACTATTTGTCATTGATCGAACTTATGTGCGTAAAACTATTTTAAACCGCTTTGACTCTTTGACACTTGACATTATGGCTTGCCCCCTTTCGGCACGTGACTTAAACTATGATTGTTTGATTGTATACTCTCCAACCCTTGATGAGAATATAAACTCCGTAAGTGCCTACTATCAGTTCTTTGACAAAATTACATAAGTGCCCCATTTTTAGACAATCTCTACACTATTAGCTTTGAGCCATTGGTAATTATGGGTATCGATACTTAGGAGAGGTCACTCCTTACGTTAGGCTAGCTACCTGAGTACATATTACTAGAACATACAAACCTCGTCGATAGTGCGAGGTCCGGGCAAGATCAGACCAGTTAATCGGTTTAGTGTAAACACTTACGTTATATTATGCCAAGCGGTTGATACAATTCTTAAATCATATGTTACTTTTACTTACGCATATACATACTTATCGTCTTGCCCATGTGTATTACTCCACCGCTGAGGTAATGACAACGTTTACTTATCGTCTTATCCATGTGGATTACTCCACCGCTGAGGTAATGACAACATTTACCTATCGTCTTATCCATGTGGATTAATCCACCGCTGAGGTAATGACAACGTACATTTATCGTCTTGCTCCGCAACTTGACTTTTACAAACATTGATCTATTTGTCTATGATCTACTTTAAAAGTATATATATTTTAAGCGCTTCTATCCGCTATCTTTCTTTCAAGAAAACTTTAAATATATATATACTTGTCGGAACATTTTGTCGAAACTTTTGTCAAGAACTTATAAACTGTAACTCACTCACTACGTTATGTAGTTGACACTTTATCTCATGATTCAGGAAACTAAGCGTAAGTCATGAAGTACATTGCTCGGGCGGGTCAAGTTGGTTATGTGAAGTGTAATTTGGGAGAAGACCTTTGTCATTTGGAAATTTTTATTAAACACTTTGTTATGAATTTGTTGTCTTAAACTTTATGAATCTTGGTTGTATCTTTTGAACAATCGAACTTTTCAACTTTAATATAATGACTTGAACCGTTAACCTTTTGTTATAACTCATGAAATGATTCTTTGCTCTTCGCACCTCATATTTACGCTTTAGCGGGGTGTGACACATAGACTACCTCATAAGGAGTGGTGTTAATAGAGGAGTGAAACTTGGTATTATACTAATAATCTGCCATAGACAACTATTATGACCATTGCTTGGGTTGCTCTCCACTCGTGCACCTTAGATAGCATTCTAAACACATGTTCACCACTTCTGTTTGCCAATCATTTTGGGGTGTTTGGGGATGGTAAGCAGTACAGAACTTGAGCTATACCTTGAGGATTTTGAATCGGGAAGACCAAAAATTATTTTGGAAGACCCTATCTTTGTCAATCTCAATAGTGTTAGGGAGTCCATGCAACTTGTAGACATTGTCTAAGAACATATGTGCCACTTGTACAACTGAATAAGGATGACTCATAGCAATGAAATGAACATACTTACTCAACCTATCTACCACTGATATGGCTCAATTATATACATATTTTACGTGATATTTGTTATGTTTTTTTTAATCAAAATCATGATGGATAAGACCCACTCTACTTACATTTGTGTAAAAGTATTTAGGTGTTACGTATTGGATTGGAGGGTGAAACATCAAGATAAGCCAACGTAATGCAAGAAAGGAGCAAAAACTCAAAAGGAAGCAATCTGACCATCCACTGTGACGCAGTGGGTCACTTTTGGGCAGTTACTGATTTTGTCCTCTCTCATCACTATGGGGAGCTCATTGGTTTATTTGGCATCCATATATCAGTAATTGGGAGTTATTGGCAACCATCATTGATTCTTGGCAATTAATCAATCAAGCATCAAAGTTATTCTAATTTTCATTACAAGCAAACAATTATTCTCGTATTTCATTTCGATTGGGTATTTAGACTTAAACGTTTCAACAACAAATTGGTACTATGTCAAACTTTTCTTATTATTTTTGTTTCAATTATGTTATGAGTAGTTAATTCTCTTAATCGTTTGTTTGGATTTGTGACCTAATATTTTGATTGATTTTAAGTTTGAGATGTTTGATAGATGTGTCTTGTTTAATTGAAAATCCATTTGGGTTTAGATTTTGCTTATATTACTAGATCACTTATATTCTTTATTTGAGAATAACCTTGAATATTTGAAAAGAGCTTGAGAATTGATTAAAATATTGAACGAAATAATCAACCGGTCTTTAGTTGAAGTGGTTATCGATATTCAGAAGGAGTCGGTAATAGTGGTCGAAATAATAAAGTTTAAACACGAACGCTAGTTTATAAGTAGGAGAAATCGGTTTAGAAAACTAGTAAACATTCGAAAGGAAGTTTAACAAATTAAGTCTTCACATTAACTTGAATCTTTAACCATAGTTATTCAAGGCGTTTACCATATTTGAAAGTAGTGGTTCTCACGTTAGATAATTATAGATAACTAGGTATTCGAAAGGAACTTGGTTTTATAAAAGAAGTACATCAAACATTTGTATATCTTATAAGAAATCATTACATTAGCGAACGGTCTAAGTAAATGTCTTTTACATCTTAATTATTCAAACAATTTCTAAAGCGTTATTTCTAGTGATAATACAAACACCCACAAATTAATTGGTCAATTTAGTTCGATTAAATTCTCAATTTACATAAGTCCTTGAGTTCGAACCTGAACTTGCCCAACTATACACTATAATCGACAAGGGTACACTTCCCGGTGTGGTGGTTTAGATTACGCTTTTCGGAAAACTAGATTTCACACATCAAGTTTTTGGCGCCGCTGCCGGGGACTTGATAATTGAGAGTTTAGTTATGTGTTTTTTTTTCATTTGTTGGATAGTATTCACGGTATTTTTTTGTTCTTGTTGTGATTTAAAGGTTTCGTTGAGTAGTTGATGTTCACGAGGTCAAAGGGTAAACATATAGTTAGTCCACATTCAAATCCAGAGAGGCATTTTAGGAAACAAGAGATAGAGGCGGTCCTTATTTCGAATGCTGAAGAAGAGTCGTACGCGGAGGAAGAAATCATCTTGGAAAGAAACATGTCTGACGTAGAAGGAAGAGGAGTACCGAACAATCGTATACTACCACCAAACCCGTTTGACATACCGATGATCGACAGGAACCGAATAGTTTCGGCCACTCAAGGTTCGACTATTATAGCGCAATAATTGGGGGATGAATTCTCCGTTAAAGGTCATAATCTTAAAATGGCTCAAGATAGTTCATTTGACGGGAACCCGAAATCTGACCCAAACAAACACGTTGCAAATTTCATGGAGATTTGCAAAATGTTTAGGTATGGTGTTGGTACGGAGGAAGGTGTTATGCTTAGCTTATTCCCATCATCTCTTATGGGAGAGGCTAAGACGTGGTTTAACGAATTGGAGCCGAATTCAATTGAAACATGGGAGGAGTTACGAGAAGCATTTATGACCCGTTTCTTTCCGCCTATTTTGGGTAGGAAACTCTTGAACCAAATACGGGGTTTTGTGTAATGGGATGGAGAAACGTATACGGAAGCATGGATTAGGTTGAAGGATCTTCTTAGAAATTTCCATGGTCACCGGTTGAACAAAGAATGTGACGTCCCGTTATTTTTAGATATTTTTATTTTCGTATTATTTTATTTTTATTCGCAATTATTTCGACCCTTGTATTTCGCTTTGTATTTACGCACGATTTGTTCTTGAGAATCGGGTTTTATGTGTTTTAATTGATTCGTCCCTCGCGACGAAATATTTATATTTACCTATGTCCCAAATAGTTAGTATGCTCGTGGTAATAAGTTAGGGTGTTTACGCCAAATTTTTCGGTTAACGTATTCTTTATCTTCGAGAAATCGTGCTTTGCTCGTGTTTATGCTTATACCGAAAAGTACGTATCTCGAATTCGAAATTGAAATCGAATCATTTAATGAATCTTAATACCAAGAATACATATAATGAACTTTCCTTAGTTCATTTCATAATGAATTGTAAACTTCCAACTAACGAAAATGCTTAACGATAACGAAAAACGAAAAATTCCCAAGAATTCAGACAGTTACGCTGGGATAGTTACGCTGCGTAACTTGCAGGATGGTTGTGTGCAGTTACGGTGAGATAGTTACGCAGTGTAACTATATAGTTACGCTAGCGTAACTAGCGTGTAACAACTTGTGTTTGGGTGTAAGTCATCAAAAACGTGTTTAAACCTTGTGCCACCTACCCTACAGGTGTCAAGACACCTTATAATATAGGTTTTATCCCTGGAGATGGTCATTCAAGCCTCATTTCATTCTTACAATCACACACACACACCTAAATCTCACTCTTTTCCTTTCACTTTGTGAAAAACCGAATTTTTCCCCCAAATCTCCTTTGTGGCTGTAAATTTCAGCAAGTAAGCAACTAAAACATCACAAATTGTTATTTACATCAAAGGGAGCAAGATTTAATCAACCATTGGGTTGCATTTATCGAATTCTATCATTTTCGGGTCGAAATCACCTTCAAACACCAAGAAATCTCCATCAAATTGTGTTGGATCTTCCCATATTCATTTCTTTGGGGTAAAATATCTAAACCCTACTGTTTTTACTCAGATTATCTATTGCATGTAAGATCAAATATATAAAAATATGATTTTATGAAGATTTAACCCATTTACATACAAAACGGGTTTTTTATAAATCATTTCTTAAATCTTAGTTTGTGTGGTTAAAAAGTGGATATAAACTTGCATTTATAATATACTTTGATGTTCTATCATTACATATCGAAATCTACCACCAAAAGATGAGTTTCCAACATGAAAACTATTTTTGTCAAAACGGAGGAGCTGATCACAGTTACCCTAGCGTAAGTACAGTTACGCCTAGCGTAACTACAGTTACGCCTAGCGTAATTACAGTTACCCCTAGCGTAACTACAGTTACCCCTACGTAACTGAGATCAGGTCCCGAAACCTTATTTAATCCGCTGTAACCTTAAGCTCGATATTTCACGTATCTGTCCAGAAAGAACTATAATGACTTTAATCTATATTAAAGTGACATATTGAACATATAAATACCTTTTTGTGTTGTTAAATTTGATTAAATATCGTTATAAATTGTAAGCGGGTAAGTGTTTGTAAAAATTTGGATTTAGAAACTATAACGCGGAAGCGCTGTCCGAATTTACAATTTATGATTTTAAACAATTCCGAACCACTTGTATAAGTAAACTAATGCATAATGCAAAAACATCGTCTTGGGACTCAAAGACATCAACGCCATCAAAAATGTCGTAATACTCATTTAAGACAAGCGTTTTTAACTACTTTTCAATGAATAAACTTTGTTACAACTTGCGATCGTCGTCTAAATTTATCAAAAATGTTTTCTTCGACAAATCTTTATAAAAGCATTTGTAAAGTCATGTTATTCTAATATTTTGAAAATTAAAGACTTTAAACTTTTTTTTAATTGTCAAAGTTTGACCTTCACGTTGACTTTGATTTTCCTTTGATTGTTGACTTTGACTTTTATAAATTCAACATCTTTGACTCTGACTTTTGTAAAGTCAACATATTTGACTTTGACCAAGTTAACATTTATGACATTGACCTTGGTCGGTCTTAATAAAGCTTGGTAACAGTATTCGATTTCAACCGGTATTCTCGTTAGTACTTTTTCGAGTCGGAATTCCATTCCATTTTAATTGTCGTTTATGACGTGAAATGTCGATATCTTTCCAATCGGCCCTTTTTGGCTCGGAACATCGTCTACTTAATCCGTCATCATGAATCGACTTAATAATCGTTGGAATATTCTAATAAACTTAATCTTAACCGACAAGGCTAAACTGGACTAGACTTATAGAGATACTAAGACTATGTTATTTATTGTTTTAAGGCACTTAGACGGTGGAGTTGTAGCTCCGTGACTGTGTAACCGAGATTTCTGCTGAAGCTTTCACTGTGAGTTATTTGTAGCCATGTGTCTTTACTATTTTTGGGCTGGAATGCGTCTTTTAAATTGTCTGCATGTTTGCGAGACATTATTGTATATCTTGTTTCCCTAGTGGATCATGATTGCTTTAGATTAGGTATCATTAGGGCTCGATAGGCTCTCCCCTTATACACTTGTTAGACTTTGATGTCCGCGGTGCATATATATAGATCTATTTGGGTTGGACCAAACCCTCATCGCTCGATAGGCCGTTCCTATGAGTGGATGTTATGGCCGTATGATTGTTTACTTTGGATTGATACACCTTGGGATTGGGGAAATGTGTGGTCAGGATTAGTGTATGACTAGTCTAGGCAATGTACGTCGCACTATGGTTGTTAAGCAAGATATGTTATTTGAAATTACCATGTTTGTTAAATCTTGTCGATGGGTCACCTTTTAATTAAAATTGCGAATAATTCACCAACATGTTGTTGATGTCGTTTTAACGCTTTTCAGGAGTTTGAGGATGTTCTTAATCATGCCATGCTTCTTTTGGGATCATTTATTTTGCTTATTTGGAGTTTACCTTGTTTGATGTAATTCCTTTGGGATCCGTTTGTATGACATTTGAAGCTGTATTTGTACTCGGCGTTGTGACACTTTTGTCTTGTAATGTACTTTGTAAACTTTTGGCATGATTAATGTTATTTCGATTTTTATATAGTGGTTGTAATGTTGTAATCCTTGACTTTTGATATCGTAACTGGAACACCTCGTGTTTCCGCTCTAAGCGGGGTGTGACAAAGAACAAGTGATATACATCTTTTATCATAGTTTACCACCAACTATCACAACATGATTTGGACCTATCCGGAGGTGGAAGTTTCTTGTACAAGACCACCAATGATGCTTATAGAATGATGGAGGATCAATTTCAAGCGGGTATAGCACGGGATCGAGTGAATCGTAGTACGAAGGTACGTGGAACGGTTGCAAAAGTGGAAGGTGGTAGTAGTAGTGGAAGTTCGGAGATTGTGAACGAGATCAAGAACTTAGCGGATAAGATGGACAAACGAATGGGTAGGTTGGAAAAAGATGTTCACTTGGTGAGAAACGGTTGTGGAACGTTTGTAGGGCCACACTATTAGGATGAATGTGATCGAAAGTTAGAGGATATCAACTTTGCATATTACGGCTCTCAAAATCGGGGCAATTACCAAAACCGAGGCGGAAATTTCGGTTATGGGGACCAAAACAACCGAGGACCAAGGAATGATCAAAAATATCAACAAAGACCAAGATACGAGGATAATCGAAGGAACGAAGATGAGGAAACGAGTTTGAAGGACATGATGAAGGATTTCATTCATACCCAACTAGGGAAAAATGATGGAATCACAAACTCGATAAAGGTGATGGATGATAAAATCAAACAAGGGCAACAGCAATCATCAAGCGGGTATGCACGATTTGGAAAGAAGGTTCAATAGGATGAATAATAGGTGCACGAATAGGACAACGGGTAACTTAGGCAAGCGACACGCAATAAAATCCTAAACCGTCAAACAACCAAAGCGGTCAAAGTGGTCAAGGGCAGAGGTACCAAGCTCCTCATCAAAGAGACGAGCCTGTAAATGCAATAGTGAAACGATCGAGAGCTATGTATGGGGAGAGCAAGAGGAGAACGAGAACGAGAACGAAAAATTTGAAGAAAAAGTGCCCACTGCGCCACTGTAGGGGTTCAGGAGAAAATTCGTTTGTTGAAATAATTTGGATGCGACGCAATCACACTCACTGCGCCGCAATGGGACCTTAGACCTTGAAAACGAAGTTGAAGTTGAAATAGAAGTGGAGGATGAATCAGGGGATGAACCAATGTCCAAAATGAAGAGGGGGCGCCGAAATCGATCTCCAATCCGCCAATCAAAGCATACAAGCCAAGGATACCTTATCCTCAACGTTGGCGAAAGGAGAAGATGAAAGAACATTACGGTAAGTTTTTAGACATGATTAAATCAGTTCGAATTAATGTGACTTTGGTTGATTTAATTGCAGGTATGCCCACTTATGCGAAATTCATCAAGGAGCTAGTAAGTGTAAAAGGGGACTTCTCGAGGAACCAAACCGCTTTCTTGAATGCCGAATGTTCGTCCGTTGTGAGAAACTCTTTACCACCGAAACTTGAAGACCCAAGAAATTTTCTTATCTCTTGTACTTTTAGTGATACATATGCATGTAGTGCTTTGGCGGATTTGGGGGCTAGCATTAACTTAATGCCAAATTCCTTTATATGCTAAACTTGCTTTGGGGGCTTTAACGCTAACACGAATGAGTATAAGATTAGCCGACCGATCATTTCAATACCCTTTGGGTATTTCCGAAAACATGTTGGTTAGGGTGGGTAATTTTGTTTATCCAGTTGATTTTGTCATTCTTGAGATGGAGGAAGATAGCAAAGTTTCTCTCATCTTAGGAAGACCTTTCTAAACACAGCGGATGCTATCATTCGTGTTAAAGGTAAAGAAATTTCATTGGCTGTGGGAATGGACGGGTAACCTTTTCTTTAAATAAAGAAATGAAACATTCTTATTCTACTGACGAAACATGTTTTGGGATTGATGTCAATGATGATGCAGCTTATGATTTAGATTGGGAAGACATACTTGAGGCTAAAACGGAGATGATTAGCGCAATGGAAGAAGAAAGGATCGAGGAGACCGTTGAAGGGGGGGAAAATGAAAGGTGGAGGAACTTATGGTAGATGAGAGCATGAGGATCAAAACATCAATTGAAGACCCACCAAAGGACTTGAAATTGAAACACCTACCAGTATACCTTGAATACGTGTTTTTGGAAGGTAAGTCATTTTTACCCGTAATCATCTCGTCTTCACTATTGGAGGACGAGAAAACCTATTTAGTGACAGTCCTCAAAGGCCGTCAAAAAGATTTTGCTTGGCTCATTTCTGACATACCCGATATTAGCCTCGATTGTTGCAAACATAAATCAATTTTATTGATGACATAAAATCCATTGTCTAAAGACAACGGAGGCTAAACAAGAATATGCAAGATGTGGTAAAAAAGGAGGTGGTTAAATTGTTGGATGTAGGGATAATTTACCCGATTTCGGATAGCTCATGGGTTAGTCGTGTGCATTGTGTTCCAAAGAACTGAGGAATGACGGTAATTGTGGATGATAGGAACGAGTTGGTGCCAACGAGAACGGTAACGGGATGGAGGGTATGTATTGATTACCGGAAGTTGAATGAGGCGACTACTAAGGATCATTTTCCACTCCAATTCGTGGATCAAATTAAAGAGCGGTTAGCGGGAAACGAGTTTAATTGTTTTCTAGACGGGTTTTCCGGTTACTTCCAAATCCCTATTGATCTCGAGGACCAAGAAAATACCACCTTTACATGTACGTTTGGAACATATGCATATAGGTGAATGCCTTTTTGTCTTTGCAATGCACCGAAGACTTTCCAAAGGTGTATGTTGGCTATTTTTCAACACATGCTCGAGAATTCGATGGAGTTGTTCATGTATGATTATTCGTTTTATGGGAATTCGTTCGATACATGTTTGGGAAATATAGATAGAATGTTAGCGTGGTGTGAGGAGACTTATTTGGTGTTCAATTGGGAAAAATGCCATTTCATGGTGAAAGATGGGATAGTTCTAGGACACAAGGTGTCGAAAAATGGAATTAAAGTTGACAAGGAGAAAATTGAGGTAATTTCAAAACTTCCACCTCCTACCAAAGAAAAATCGATTAGAAGTTTTTTAGGTCATTCGAGATTCTTTAGGCGATTCATAAAGGACATTTCCAAGATTACGAGACCGTTGACAAAGTTATTGGAAAAAGATGTAAAGTTTGATTTTTCGGAGGAGTGTGTTCAAGCCTTTGAGTTGTTGAAGGAGAAGTTGAACGACACACCTATTCTTGTATCACCCGATTGGTCACCTCCATTTTAGTTAATGTGCGACGCAAGTAACTACGCGGTGGGGGCGCTTTTAGGACAACGAACTGGTAAGCATTTTCAGCCTATCTATTTTGCTAGTAAAACGTTGAATGAAGCCCAACAAAATTACACGACCACCGAAAGGGAGTTACTAGCGGTGGTGTTTGCATTCGACAAGTTTTGGTACTATTTAGTTTTAAGCAAAAACCGTGGTATTTACGGACCATTCGGCGTTGAAGTTTTTTATTTTCTAAATTGGATGCAAAACCGAGACTAATTACGTGGATTTTGTTACTTCAAGAGTTCGACGTGGAAATTCAATATAAGAGAGGAAGGTAAAATGTAGCAGCGGATCACTTAAGCCGATTAGAGAATCCGAGTCTTGGAGAATTGAGAGAAGAAGAGATTTGTGATACTTTTCCGAGTGAAACGTTGGCTTATGTTAGTGGGAAAAATGACGAGGAAGCTCCATGGTTTGCGGATATTGCAAATCACTTAGCGGGGGGAGTAGTAAATAGAAGTTTGAGTTATCAACAAAAGAAGAAACTATTTTCCGATGTGAAGTATTATTTTTGGGAGGAGCCTTACCTATTTAGAATGTGTACCGATGGGATAGTGAGAAGATGTGTGTTTGGTGGAGAAACTAGGAGAATAGTGGACGATTTACACCATGGACCGACGGGGGAAAAATGATGGACCAACGGTAACGGGAAAGAAGGGGTTTGATTCGGGTTTTTATTAGCCTACAACTTTAAAGGAGTCGGCATACTTTGGTACGAAAGTGTGACTCGTGTCAACACGATAACCAAACGGGACGAAATTCCGCAACAAGGCATTCAAGTTTGTGAAGTTTTTGATATACGGGGGATAGATTTCATGGGTCCATTCAAGCCATCGAATAGAAACTTGTACATCATAGTGGCGGTTGACTACGTTTCCAAAGGGGTCGAGGCAAAATCTCTACCCACCAACATTGCCGCTGTGGTTATTGACTTCTTGAAAAGTTTATTTTGAAGGTTTGGAATGAAGATGGCGTTGATAAGAGATCGAGGAAGTCACTTCGCCAATGATCAACTCGAGAAGGTGCTTAAGAAATACGGGGTGAATCACCGGTTTTCTACTTCGTAACACCCGCAAACAAGTGGGCAAGTATAGAACACTAATCGGGAAATCAAGAGGATACTGGAAAAGACGGTTAAGGAAAATCCCTCTCTATGGTCAAAGAAGTTGGAGGATGCTTTGTGGGCATTTCGGACGGCGTACAAAACACCAATCGGGACAACCCCATTTCGAATCTTGTATGGAAACACGTGTTATGGTTGAATGCATACGAAAGCTCGAGTCTTTACAAAGCTAGAAACAAAGCGTTACATGATTTGAAAATCAAAAGGAAATAATTTCGATAGGGGGACAAAGTGTTGTTGTTTAAAGCTAAATACAAATTCAATCCACCAAAATTAAGGGCTAAGTGGACGGGTCCTTATGTGATTAAACGTGTATATGGTGCGGGATATATTGAGCTCGGAACGGAAAGTGGCGGGTCATTTATTGTGAATGGGCAAAGGGTAAAGTTATACGAAGAAGAAGACGAGGAGAGCATGAGAATGTTGGAAGATGGATTTTACCCAAAAGAGGCATGAAAAGATTGAACTTTGAGTCAAGCTAATTACTCGGTAAAAACGAGCTCTTTCGGGAGGCAACCCGATTTGTTATATTCTTCCTTTACATTTATGTTTCATGTTTTTTCTATAGTTTATAGGTAAATTTGATGTTTTTTTATAAGTAACGGTTATTTGGGAATTGGTTAGGATTACGTAAACTAGGAAAACAACTAAGTGTGGGGGAAAACTTGGTCTGGCTTCCCACTGCGCCTCAGTGGAGGGCACTGCGCCACAGTGGATGTGCTGGGCGTTTTTAAATGTATTTTCTAGTTTTTTTACAACACAAAACACCATAACACAAACACACACACAAAGGTGCGAATTACCAGAGCAAAATCAAGAAATTTCGAAAGCTTTCTTCAAATCACACACATGGGGAAATCAGTAAGTGTTTTTAAACATTAATCTGTCAATCTTTTCATGTTTAGAAATTAATTTGGGGAAAAACTTAGGGTTTGAGTAATTGAGCCTAATCCATGAAATTCAGTTAGGGTTTCCCTTTGTTCCGGTGTTATTGATTGATTCACCAAGTTTGATGATTAGTTAACGGTTGATGTTGGAGCTGAAACTTGGTGATGGATGAAGCTTCAAATACTACATCAGACGTATATTTTTGTCTAAGTGAATAGGCCGGTGAAAAACGTACATCACCCGACTTAAACCTTAGAAAGTCTTTCAGTGAAGACTTTAACTCGGGTGAACAAGTTTATTCATCAGACTTAAATGAAGTTCATCAGAGTTAAATTTAAATGAAGACTTAATGTATTTTGTTTACCCGAAGTATTCTTAAATGAATACAAGGTTCATTTAATGTAATAATTAGAATTAGATGTTAGCCTATAAATAGTGAGAGATCAGTCATGCGTAAGGTGTGCTTTTGAGAGATGAACTTTCATGTAACCGTTTCTCCCGCCATTTCTAGGCTTTGAATGAAATAAATCTTTTGCTATATTCTTCTTTGATTCATTGTTTAATCTCAAAAATCAATTACTCGTGATTTCCGTCACATTTTACTGATTCTAATCACCTAGTTATCCAGTTTAGATAATTCAAGACCTGTAAATTGGTATCAGAGCTGGTAAATCAAAAATTCAATTGGATTCAACTCAGTTTTCGAGTGATAGTGAGCTATTTCTGAGGTGTTTAGAAGAGTTGTAAAGGATTAGGCTATAAGATCAACAGTTTGAGCAATTTTGAATTGAAAGGTTGGCGGTAAAAGACATTACTTAGGAAGTTCATTGTTAATTGATTGTTTTAGTGAAAAATTGACCAATAGGGTATTAATCTAGGATGCGTTTGATATTTGATTGAAGCTTGAGGATAATTTGAAGCTAATTGATAGAGATCATCGTTTCCGACCTAAAATCAGTTCATCCGAACTAAATTTCATTCCTCCGAACTAAATTTTCTACGAGAAAATGGCTGCTCCAACGGTGAATTATGATAACTAAATAGGTTCTAGTGGAAGACCTCTGAAGTTTCTTGTTGGTATTGACTTCATGATGTGGAAGCTTAGATTCAAAGCCTTCTTATACTATAGTGAAGTACAATTTTGGAACTCGATTGTGAACGGACCTCATCGTCCAATGGTGCAGGAGACTGGAGGAACTCGAATGGTTGATGTTGAACCAGAAAGGTATACCGAAGCTTATAACAAACTAATGGATCGTGATCCCAGAGCTTTAGGTGTTGTTATCCTTGCTTTGCCTACTGAAATTTATAACAATTTCAAAGACTGTACTTCAGCCGAAGAGTTAATGGATGCTATGGAGTTACATTATGAAGGAAGTATGGAATTGAAGGAAAGCAAGAAGTATATGCTTTAGAAGCTCTATGAGTCTTTTGAATATGTGAGAAATGAGAGTTTATCTGAAAAAGTGAGTAGGTATACATTATTAATCACTGATTTGAAGAGTGGTGAACCAGTAATGAAGGATACTGATGTTTGTAAAAAATTGTTGAGTGCATTACCTACCAAGTGGTCAGTTCAAGTAATGACAATCAAAAGGAATGCAAATCTTAATGCTATGACTTTGGTGGAACTGATAGGAATTCTACAATCTTATGAAGTGGATATGAAGTTGGATGATAAGAAGCAGTCAAGCAATGGATATGGATGTGCTCTTGTTACATCAAAAGCTCAAGTTCCTGTCAATACAACTCATTATCCAAATCAAGTTCAGTCTCACAACAAATTTCATTCTGGAATTTGTTGTTCTCAAAATCAAGCATCTGTTGGTTATAATGGCAATAGCTATGGAGGTGTTTCTGGTCAAACTGGTGAAGAAAGTACTTATCAGTCTTATGGTTTGAATTCTGGTATGAGTGGGATGAATGTGAATTTATTTGAGACAAATAGGTGCTATACAGAGCATTTGTAGTAGGTTATGAAGCTTTTGTAGCTGGAAGCTTTCCACAAGTTGAATTGGCAAGAGAAGACCTTGAACATATTCATCCTAATGATTTGGAAGAAATAGATTTAAAGTGGCAACTGGCAATGGTGAGTGTAAGAGCAAACAAGTTCTATAAAAGAACTGGTAATAATAACTTCAGAAAAGAAGAAGGAGACAAGGTTGGATTTGATAAGTCAAAGGTGAAGTGCTTCAATTGTGAAGAACCAGGTCATTTTGCAAGGGAATATAGAGCACCAAGGAACAACTATCAAGCAAAAGATGATACACAGAAGTTGACAACGGTTGAGGTGAAAAGTGGAAATGATGATGCAAGTTCAAGTGGACAGAAGCATGCTTTCATTACTTTTGGTGAATGGGATGGTGTTCAAGAAAATGATTTCAAGAACAAGAATGTTCAAGCCTTGATTAGTAAGATTGATTATGTAGCTACTTATGAGGTACTTTCAAAATCTTGCTCTATAAATTGCTTGAATACTATTAAATATACTAGAGAACATAACCAAAAGTTAATTAAAGAAATTGATCTAGTCAAATTTCATCAAAGAGAATTTCTTAAAACTGAAAAGATTTATAAAGAAAAAATTGTCTCTTTTTTGAAAGATATTGATGCTTATAAGGGAAAATTGGGAAGATTGGAAACTCAACATGAGAATCTGTTTGATAGATTTAAAAAGGTAACTCATAAATTTGAGAATGCTAAGATTCAGGTTGATAAGTTTAATTTGTCTTCTAAAACATTAAGTGGAATCATTGAAAATCAAATTGTTCATAAAGCAAAAGCTGGAATTGGTTTTAAAAATGTTCCACCTCCTTTTAATGATAATTACACTGTTGTCAGGATTGTTTATGTTACTTAAACCAATACTATGATTAACCAAGATCTTGATTATCAAGGAAGTTCAGCAGCAGATGAACACCTTCATATAACAAGTTTTTCGAACAAACAAATATTGTATAATGAATAACAACTAAGAACAATAATGAATGTCGAATATTAAGCCTCAATTATATTGAATAATGAATCAATACAACGTGTTTCTTTTTTGTTTACAAGGATCTATATATAGACCTTGAGGCTAACCTATCTACAAATAGGAAAAATCTAAAAAGGAATTTCAATCTTATTCTAATTGTAACGCTAAACTTGCGGATCAGGATAATTCCATAATTATCTTGTTGCAGTAGAAACATCAGCAGAAGTAGTAATGAGTAGTTCCGTAGTAATAGTCGTCTTCAGTAGTAACAGACTTCAGGCAGTAGTAATGTCTTCAATCCGTAGCAATGAAGCAGTACTTGATTAGAAGTAGTAAAGAAACAGTATTAATGAAACTAAAACTATTTTTAACTAAGTTTTAATCCCAACAATCTCCCCCTAACTTGAACTTTTATTACACATCAAAGTACAAGTTTTTAACAAAAGTTAACTACTTTAGATTACATAATACTATTACTCTTATCTTCGGTTTGTCTCCTTTTCTTCTGCTTGTTTAGCCAACTCTTCATTCAGTTGCCCCATAATTCTCCACACTAACTCATGCGCCATCCTGGAGGTTCTCAGACCATGTAGTCTAACCTTGATCAGCTCCTTAAGTGTTCTTAATCCAAAATCATACCTTTTGTCAACTAGATAGAACTGCATTGCTCCATGCTTTCTAACTATTGAGTAAGTTCCACTTCTCTCATAGATATACCAGTTGATTATTGGATTTGTGACATCCCGTCAATTTGAAGTACTTATATTACCGATATCGTTTATATTTTATTCGCAATTTGATTTGACCCTTGAATTTCGTTTTATTTTTACTCACGATTTACTGTTATTGAGTATCGGGCTTTCTGTATTTGCTGATTCGTCCCCTGAGACGTAATAATATTATTTTATCTAAGTTCCAATTAGTTAGTATCCTCATAATTATAAGTTAGAAGGTTTACGCCAAATTTGTCGGTTATCGTATTCTTTATCCTCGAGATATCGTGCTTTTGCTCTTGTTTACTCCTTTACCGAAATCATGTGAATCTCGAAATCGAAAGTGAAAATATAATATTAAATGAACCTAATATAAAGTAAATCAAAGTATGAACTTTCCTAAGTTCAACGCAAAAACTTTCGACGAACGAAACTCCTTATCGATCGCGAACAACAAAAACTGGAAAAGCTGAAATCTGGCGCTGTGTTGCAGCACAAGGAACCCTGTGCCCAGCACAGGTCCTTCTGTGCGCAACACAGAACGCTGATCACATTTTTGTTTGTTTGTATGAGTCATTTTTGCATGTTATTTGCTAGGGCACTTTGTCCCAAACGTGTAAGACCTGAAATGGGGCAGAGAAATCTCATTTGGGATGTCTAAACCCATCTTACAACTCACTTTGATCATTAGACTTTCACCTACAACATCACTTTCTCTCTCATTTTCCACCATTTTCCTTTGCTTTTCCACTCATTTCTCTCTCAAAGTACTTCACATTTCCAGAAAGTTTGAGGCTAAAATCAACCATTTGAAGAAGGATTCAAGTCTAAAATCATCAAAGAAACAACTTCCTTTTGATCTCCATCAACTTTTGGTAAAGTTTTCTTAAGGTTTTCTTCATTTTTCTTCCATTTTTCTATACTTTCTACTTCATTTGTTAGAGATTCTAACACCACCTATTTTCTTCTGCATTCCAAGTTATTGTCTACCATATTACTTTTCATTTGGGAAGATCCATCTAGATTTTCTTGAAGAGAAATTTCCTTGAACTTGGTAAGTTAACTTTTTACCGAAAATCTCTCCGAAAACGTTATTGACCATCTTGCATGTTAAGATCTAAACTAATGGTGGATTTATTTGTGTTTTGGAGCTGCTTATTTTTCATCCACACACCACCAAAAGTTGCTTTCGGATTATTCATCTCTCAAGCTTAAGATCTTGCGGTTGTATTCGGTAAAAAAATCAATATTTTTCCATATTCATCTTTTTATATATTTCGTCATTATTTTCTTTGTATATTTCGGTTATTAGCCTTGAAAATGGTTAGGTTTAATATACTAGACCAACATTTGCGAATATATTGGTTGTGGACAAAGATTTGGACTAAAATACATAAAGATGTGATTATTACCGAAATTAACATATTGTATGTATTAGTATGTAAAATGGTATATTTATATATATATAACACTTGGTAAATGTATTGGAACAAAATGTAAGTAATTAACAGTCGGCGTTTTTAACCGAAAAGTCTTTAAACGAACGGGTTTCGGCAAAACAACAAAAAGTTGTTTGCTGAAAATAGGGGCTGTGCGCCGTCCTGGATGCCCAGGACGACGCAGCGGGCCTATTTTCAGCAATTTCTTGGTTTTGCTTGTTTGGTCGTTTTGACGTTTTGTTCGGTAAATTGCCGTTTCAAGCCTCTGTTTTCATGTTAGCTTTATAAACAACTCTAAAAACTTGTATAAACATACTAAAATATATAAAAGTAACATATTTCGATAAAATACCGTCTTTGGACTCAAAGACGCCAACGCAATCTAAAATGCCTTAGCATTTGTTTAAAACGGACATATTACCTACATTTTGATGAATAAACACTTGCTACAAAATGCGTTCGTAATCTAAAGCCGTCAACTATTATTTTTGCGACAAACTTTGTTAAAAACGTTATATAAAGACATTTTACAATATACTTGTAGAGATACTGAGACTATATTATTGTTGTTTAGGGCACTTAGACGGTGGAGTTGTAGCTCCGTGATTGTTTATCCGGGATTTGCTGAAGCTTGTATTGTGAGTTATTCGTAGCCCTTGTCTTTACTATTTTTAGGGCTATAAAGCGTACTTTACAATTTGTTTGTTTAAATAGTAGGCGTAATGAATATTTTGTCTGCTTAAATGTTAGACGTCATCTTGCCTGCTTAATGTTAGACGTCATAGTGTCTGCTTAAATGTTAGACGTTATCTTGTCTGCTTAATGTTAGAAGTCATAATGTCTGCTTAAATGTTAGACGTCATCTTGTCTGCTAAATGTTAGACGTCATCTTGTCTGCTAAATGTTAGACGTCATCTTGTCTGCTAAATGCTAGACGTTATCTTGTTTGCTAATAAAATTGCTAGACGTTATCTTATATCTTGCCTACTAAATTTCTAGACGTTGTTGTATTTCTTGTCTGCTTAATCGTTAGACGCTATTGTTTTCCTTATTACTTAGGAGAATATGTCTACCTTATAAACTTGTCGTTGGGTCAACTTTTACTTAAAATTGCGAATAATTCACCAACATATTGTTGATGTCGTTTTAGCGCTTTGCAGGAAATTGAGGATTTCCGTTGATCATGCCATAGTTTATTTTCGGATCGCTTGCTTTTGGGAAATTTGAATTTGAATTGTTTATTGTAATTTCCATGACGATCCGTTTGTTTATTTCTTTTGGAATTGTATTTGTACTTGGCGTCTTATCGCCTTTGACTTTATGATGTATTTTGTAACATTTGGCATGATCTATTTAATTTGATGTTTTGTTTATCGGTTATATTGTTGTAATCTTGACTGTTGATATTATAACTGGAACGCCTCGTGTTTCCGCTTTTAGCGGGGTGTGACAGAAGTTGGTATCAGAGCCAAAGGTTATAGCGAACCGGGTGATTTAAACTGAGTAAATCACTTGGACTATGACCATAGGCTTTTTAAATCGATTTTCTCTGATTGCAATGTGTGCACTATTTTCATACGTGTTTAATTTCGCGTTGTGTTTTGGCATTTGGCCTTGTTTTCGTGTCGCACACATTTGATGATCGAGTTTTCTCTTCCTTTTATTTTTTGACGATGGCGCCTAAGAGGAGAGTTGCGACACGAAGTTCTGCGAGACGCGCTACTGCGAACGCGAGAGCGAATACTGTGAATCCGAGAGCGAGTGCTAATACCGCGACTCCCAATGCGAGAGCGAATAACGCGGAAACGAATACGACACCGAACATCAGACAATTTATCGCTGAGGAATTTGCAGCAATGATGCCTGTTATGATCGCTCAGATTAAAGATAGTATCGGTATGGGAACTGGTGGTGGTTCGGGTTCTGGAAACCCCGAGCCGATTGTTAATAATGATGGTCCTGAAGTTGTGATTAATGGATCAGGTAGAGCAGAAGGCTCGACTCAACGTGCTGGATGCACAATGAAGACCTTCATGAGCTGCAAGGCCCCAGAGTACAGAGGCAATGAGGGAGCGACTGGAACGCTTCAGTGGATGGAAAAGCTAGAGTCTATTTTCGATGCTGTTGATTGTGCGGACAAAGATCGAGTCCGATTTGATGCGTTTGTATTTCAAGGTGCGGCTCTGACATGGTGGAATTCGATTGTGAATGTACAAGGCCGAGCCGAAATTAACACGATGACTTGGGAGCAGTTAAAGGAGCTAATGATTGTTGAGTATGTACCTGAATCTGAGATTCAGAAGTTGGAGGATGAGTTGTGGAACTTGACCATGATTGGGTTCGACATTCAGGGGTACACCTCGCGTTTTCACGCTTTGTCCCAGTTGGTACCACACTTGGTCCGACCCGAGCCCAAGAGAATCGGTCGCTACACACATGGTTTGCCTCAGGCCATCCGTAAGGGCGTCCTTTCCAACAAACCAAACACCTTGCAGAGCGCGGTTGAGATTGCGACGACGTTAACGCATAACGCGGTCCGTGATGGCGAGGTAGCCCCAACAGTAGTTAATCTAAACTCCGAAGGGAAACGGGGTGGTGAAGACCGTTATGGGGATTCGCAGAAGAGAGCTAGGAGGCAGGATACTCCTCAAGATGTGTAAGCATATGCAGTAGTGGCTCCGAATGTCCAGGGTAGGCCTCCCAAGTGCAATCGGTGTGGTAACCCCCACGCCAAAGAGTTAAAATGTTGGGTGTGCGGTCGGTGTAAGAGACTTGGGCACACCGAGAAGTTTTGTAAGATCCCGAAGGGAAATTGTTATGAGTGTGGTTCTCCTGAGCATCTTAGGAACAACTGTCCCTTGTTAACTCCAGCCGGTACAAATACTCTTCTTATTTAAGTTCAACCTGCATTTATCCTATTTAATTCTTGATGCTTGGTCTTATTATCGTCGTGTTGCACACTTCTCTTTTCACTTCCTGGTATTTTCGTTTTCTTTTTTTCTCCTCTTTTGCGTTGGAACCGAAGGAAGCTCCTATCCGCAAAGATGTCGACGAGACGAGGTTGTCCTACGAGTGCGATTTCGAGAGGTTCGACCCCAGATTTTAATCTGTCATTTTGATTCTACTTAGTAATCATTGGTGCAATACCAAACTTTATTCAAGACTCTTCGAAAAATTATTTCATGAACTTTTAAACCTTAGTGGATTAATTCCGCAATTGCATGGTTCATCACGAACTACGCGTAATTTGGCCAACTACGCCTAGTTTGGAATAAATTATGCAAGACCGGAACGTAATTGCTATTGCTAACAGTTTTCGAGTCAATAACTCTCAATTCTACTGATTTCGATATTAGTTCGTCATTCAAAGATTTTCAGATCTGTGCGCTCAAGACTATGATTTTTGTACATCTACACTCTTAACTTTTTCGTTCGAGATAGAGTAACACGTTGCAAGAGATATTTCGAGGACGAAATTCTTTTTACTGGGGGAGGTTGTGACGTCCTGTCAATTTGAAGTACTTATATTACTGATATCGTTTATATTTTATTCGCAATTTGATTTGACCCTTGTATTTCGTTTTATTTTTACTCACGACTTACTGTTATTGAGTATCGGGCTTTCTGTATTTGCTGATTCGTCCCCTGAGACGTAATAATATTATTTTATCTAAGTTCCAATTAGTTAGTATCCTCATAATTATAAGTTAGAAGGTTTACGCCAAATTTGTCGGTTATCGTATTCTTTATCCTCGAGATATCGTGCTTTTGCTCTTGTTTACTCCTTTACCGAAATCGTGTGAATCTCAAAATCGAAAGTGAATATATATTATTAAATGAACCAAATATAAAGTAAATCAAAGTATGAACTTTCCTAAGTTCAACGCAAAAAGAATCGGGAACTTTCGACGAACGAAACTCCTTATTGATCGCGAACAACAAAAACTGGAAAAGCTGAAATCTGGCGCTGTGCTGAAGCACAAGGCACCCTGTGCGCAGCACAGAACGCTGATCACATTTTTGTTTGTTTGTATGAGTCATTTTTGCATGTCATTTTCTTGGTCACTTTGTCCCAAACGTGTAAGACCTGAAATGGGGCAGAGAAATCTCATTTGGGATGTCTAAACCCATCTCACAACTCACTTTGATCATTATACTTTCACCTACAACATCACTTTCTCTCTCATTTTCCACCATTTTCCTTTGCTTTTCCTCTCATTTCTCTCTCAAAATACCTCACATTTCCAGAAAGTTTGAGGCTAAAATCAACCATTTGAAGAAGGATTCAAGTCTAAAATCATCAAAGAAACAACTTCCTTTTGATCTCCATCAACTTTTGGTAAAGTTTTCTTAAGGTTTTCTTCATTTTTCTTCCATTTTTCTCTACTTTCTACTTCATTTGTTAGAGATTCTAACACCACCTATTTTCTTTTGCATTCCAAGTTATTGTCTACCATATTACTTTTCATTTGGGAAGATCCATCTAGCTTTTCTTGAAGAGAAATTTCCTTGAACTTGGTAAGTTAACTTTTTACCGAAAATCTCTCCGAAAACGTTATTGACCATCTTGCATGTTAAGATCTAAACTAATGGTGGATTTATTTGTGTTTTGGAGCTGCTTATTTTTCATCCACACACCACCAAAAGTTGCTTTCAGATTATTCATCTCTCAAGCTTAAGATCTTGCGGTTGTATTCGGTAAAAAAAATCAATATTTTTCCATATTCATCTTTTTATATATTTCGTCATTATTTTCTTTGTATATTTCGGTTATTAGCCTTGAAAATGGTTAGGTTTAATATACTAGACCAACATTTGCGAATATTTTGGTTGTGGACAAAGATTTGGACTAAAATACATAAAGATGTGATGATTACCGAAATTAAAATATTGTATGTATTAGTATGTAAAATGGTATATTTATATATATATAACACTTGGTAAATGTATTGGAACAAAATGTAGGTAATTAACAGTAAGCGTTTTTAACCGAAAAGTCTTTAAACGAACGGGTTTCGGCAAAACAACAAAAAGTTGTTTGCTGAAAATAGGGGTTGTGCGCCGTCCTGGATGCCCAGGACGACGGAGCGGGCCTATTTTCAGCAATTTCTTCGTTTTGCTTGTTTGGTCGTTTTGACGTTTTGTTCCGTAAATTGCCGTTTCAAGCCTCTGTTTTCATGTTAGCTTTATAAACAACTCTAAAGACTTGTATAAACATACTAAAATATATAAAAGTAACAAATTTCGATAAAATACCGTCTTTGGACTCAAAGACGCCAACGCAATCTAAAATGCCTTAACATTTGTTTAAAATGGACATATTACCTACATTTTGATGAATAAACACTTGCTACAAAATGCGTTCGTAATCTAAAGCCGTCAACTATTATTTTTGCGACAAACTTTGTTAAAAACGTTATATAAAGACATTTTACAATATATGTTTGAAAAGTTAAGATTTTTAACCTTCAAAATGTCAAAGTATACTTTTACGTCAATCCCAATTATCTTCCGAACTATTATGCTTCGACCTCGAATTATTGATTTTAACTTTTACAAAATCAACATCCTTGACATTTGACTTTTATAAGTCAACATTGTTGATATTTGACTTTTGTAAGTCAACTTCCTTAACGTTTGACTTTATGAAGTCAACATCTTTGACTTTGACCAAGTCAACATAATTGCCATTGATCTTGGTCGATTTCGATAAACTTAGAAACAATATTCCTTTCAACCAATATTCCTAGTAGTCGTTTCGACTCGGAATATTATTCTTTTTGAATTTTTGTTAAGACGTGAAATGCCGACATCCTTCCGAGCGGTCCTGATTGACGCGGAACAACGCATTCTAAATACGTCACCTCATTTAAACTTATTTATTATTGTATTATCTTATTAACCTAATCTTAACCGACAAGGCTAAACCGAACTATACTTGTAGAGATACTGAGACTATATTATTGCTGTTTAGGGCACTTAGACGGTGGAGTTGTAGCTCCGTGATTGTTTATCCGGGATTTACTGAAGCTTGTATTGTGAGTTATTCGTAGCCCTTGTCTTTATTATTTTTAGGGCTGTAAAGCGTACTTTACAATTTGTTTGTTTAAATAGTAGGCGTAATGTATATTTTGTCTGCTTAAATGTTAGACGTCATCTTGTCTGCTTAATGTTAGACGTCATAATGTGTGCTTAAATGTTAGACGTCATCTTGTCTGCTTAATGTTAGACGTCATAATGTTTGCTTAAATGTTAGACATCATCTTGTCTTCTAAATGTTAGACGTCATCTTTTATGCTAAATGCTAGACGTTTTCTTGTTTGCTAATAAAATTGCTAGACGTTATCTTATATCTTGCCTACTAAATTTCTAGAGGTTGTTGTATTTCTTGTCTGCTTAATCGTTAGACGCTATTGTTTACCTTATTACCTAGGAGAATAGGTCTACCTTATAAACTTGTCGTTGGGTCAACTTTTACTTAAAATTGCGTATAATTCACCAACATGTTGTTGATGTCGTTTTAACGCTTCGCAGGAAATTGAGGATTTCCGTTGATCATGCCATAGTTTATTTTCGGATCGCTTGCTTTTGGGAAATTTGAATTTGAATTGTTTATTGTAATTTCCATGACGATCCGTTTGTTTATTTCTTTTGGTATTGTATTTGTACTTGGCGTCTTATCGCCTTTGACTTTATGATGTATTTTGTAACATTTGACATGATCTATTTAATTTGATGTTTTTTTTATCGGTTATATTGTTGTAATCTTGACTCTTGATATTATAACTGGAACGCCTCGTGTTTCCGCTTTTAGCGGGGTGTGACAGGATTATTAACACCTCCTTCTTTGAATACTGTGGTTACCATCTTCTCCTCAGGGTTAAACATTCCATTAAGCCAATCCATAGCAATATCAATACCAGTAAATTCTCCTCTTGAGCGAGAATATTTTCTAATACCAACATCATACAGTCTTTGAATATCTTCCCTTGAAAAGTCTTTGATCATTCTGTAGAAGGCTGGCATTACATACTTCTTCTTGTCTAATCTGGTTAATACATAAGTTGTCTTGTTAGCTCCCCCATAGAAATTCCAATCAATAATCTCTGGCAGCTCCATAGCTAGAGGTTCAATATGCAGACCTTCTTCATGAACTATTAATGTTGAGTAGTCATCTTCAGAGATTTCAATATCTCCTTCCTTCTCTTCAATTTGAACATTGACTGGCTCTTTCTTGATAGGTACTGACACATGTGGAATTCTTTCAGCAGTAGTAGTTGAAGCAGTTGCAACCTCACCTTGTCTTGGCTTTTTGCTTGGAACTCTAGTTGCAAATGACTTCTTTCTCTTCAACTGTTCTTGCTGAATTGGATTGACTAGAGCAAAAGGATTATGAATTTCCTTTCATTGGGGCATCATACATCACCCTTCCAGTCTCATAAGCGCTTTTCATTGACCTTTACAGCTCACATTGTTCTTGGTTTTGTGGTTTGGTCAACCGGATCTTCCTTAGATTGTCCTTATTCTTCTCCTTCTCTACCAGAGCAAGCAGATTTCCCATCTTCATTGGACCTAGTGATATCCGACTATATCGCTTTGATTTTAAGTAGGCCATGAACCTCTGCTTGTCACCAGTTAGCTTCTCTTGTGTGGTTTGTTTCTTCTCTACCTTCTTCTTCTTCTCTTCTTATCTGAGCTATTTCCTTTTCCTGCTCAACTAGCAAGAATAAGTTCTCCTCTTTTAACTTTTTAATCTTCTCCATCTCAGCTTGTTGAAGCTTGGTGTGAACTTCTTTAATGATTTCAGGATCATCACCAACATCCAAATCTTTAGCGGCTATTTGAAAGGCAGCTAGCTCACCCATTTTCTCCTCCCTTTCCTTTCTTCTCTTCTCCTTGTCCTTCTTGCTTTCCTCCACAATAATCTTCTTTCCCTTTGCTTTTTCTTTTGGTTCAATTTGTGGTCTTGAACTGGGAATATAAGTTTTGTGTGGAGGAATGATTGGTACAACTCCTGAAGGTGCAAATGGATCATTGATAAAATTAACTCCTTCAACCCCAATCTTGTTCTATCTGCTTGAGTAGGAATTGAAACTCCTTTCTCCTTAGGCCTTGTAGCTTGTTCCTTCTTTCTTTGTTCAATGATTTTGCTTCTTTCCAATTTCAGAAGCTATGCAGCAGCTGCTTGATCATCAATTGTTTGAGTAGATGCTGCAGTAGTAATGATTGCTTCTGAAGTAGGAAGAGTTGTAGGAACAGTTGTAGCTTATGTGAAAATAGCTGTAGGGCCTTCAAAAAAGATATCAGTAGGAGCTTCTCCTGTTGGAATAGATATGTTGGAACTAAAACTTAGTTAAAATAGTTTAGTTTCAGTTAATACTGCTCAGTTTCTACGGACAAGTAGAATGGTTGTTACTGCGGAAGATAACAAGTTAGTACGGAGAAGTTCAGTTACTACTGAAAGCTTATTACAACTACTTACTTCTGCTATGATCAAGTTAATACGGAAGAGTTAATGCGGACAAGAACTTGACATGCACGTTTGATTGTTTAGAGTTACAATTAGTTTCAAATTGTATTTCCTTTTTAGATAGAAGTTGTTTCCTATTTAGTAGGATAGCCTCACGGTCTATAAATATAGATCCTTGTAGAATAGAAGAAACACGTTGTTAATACAATTGAGGCCTATAATTCAACAAATATATTGTTCTTAATTGTTCTTAGTTTGCAATATTATTTGTTTAGATCAACTTGTTAATATTAAAGTGTTCATCCGCTGCTGAACTTCTTTAATAGATCAAGATCTTAACGTAGGTAAAATTTAGGTTTATATAAACTTATTCGATTCTGACAAGTGGTATCAGAGCACAGGAGGTGCTCAAGATCCATTGATCTAACAAGTTCTTTATAAGACTCAACACAGAAGAAATCAAATCAAAAATCATGACTGATGTATCAATCAACAAAGTTCTTGTGCTTAACAGTAATGAATTTGATCTCTGGAAGATACGTATCAAGCAACACATATTGTTATCTGACTATACAGTATAGGACGTAATTGTTAATGGTAGCAAGCCAGCCACCAACTTTGCTGCTGATGGACAACCTGGTGTTGTTACTCGTCAACCATTGACTGATCTGGAGAGAAGAGAAAAGCAAACGGAGATTAAAGCTCTTAGTATTCTTTTGATTGCCATTCCCAATGAATACCAATCGCAATTTGAAGAATATCAAGATGCCAAGTCATTATGGGAAACGTTAGAGAAGAGATTCAGCGGCACAAGGAATACTAAGAAAAATAAGAAGGCTCTTCTCAAGCAAGAATACGAAAATTTCAATGCTTTGAAAGAAGAAAAGATGACTCAGACGTTTGACAGATACAAGAAGCTTACAGGAGAATTGGTAAGTGCAGGAGTAAAGTATGATAAAGATGACATCAACAGAAAGTTCATAAGATCATTAGGTGCTGAATGGATTATCTACACTGTCTCCTATAGACAAGGAGATAAACTGGAAGATATGGAACTCGATGATCTCTACAATGATCTGAGAGTATTTGAATCAGAAGTCGAAGCAAATAAACCTAGCAGCAGCAATCACAATATAATCAATGTTAATAATGCTATAATCATGTGACGACCCGTCTATTTGAGGTACTTGAGTTACCGTCGTTATTTTAAAGTTATTCGCAATTGTTTTGACCCTTGTATTTCGCTTTATTTTACTCACGATTTACTGTTATTGAGTATCGGGTTTTATGTGATTATTCTGATTCGTCCCTCGAGATGTAATAATTTTATTTATCTAAGTGCCAATTAGTTAGTATCCTCATAAAGATAAGTTAGAAGGTTTATGCCAAATTTTTCGGTTATCGTATTCTTTATCTTCGAGATATCGCGCTTTTGCTCTTGTTTATCGTTTACCGAAATCGTGCGTTCTCGAATGCAAAACTTAAAATTTATCATTTAACGAATCAAAATACCAATAATACTTATAAAGAACTTGCCTAAGTTCATTTGGAATCAAACGGGAACTCCTAACGATCGAAAACGCCTACGCAGCGGAAACGGGAAGTCTGCCGAACCAGCCGACCAGCCAGCAGCTGGCAGGGCTTCAGCCGGCGGCTGAGCCCCTCCAGCCGGCGGCTGGATGTGTCTGGTCAGGTGTTAGTGACTCATTTTTGCATGAAAATCGATTGGGACAAGTGTCTAAACCCGATTTGACCTCCCCAATTGCAGATTTCCCTGTCCCAAGGTGATATTATCACATGTCTTTGTCATTTTCTTTCATTTCTTACAAACAAACAAACACACACACACACACACACACACAAAGTGTGTTTCTCTCAAACTCTCTCCATATTTCCTTCATTATCCCCCCATTGTTGCTGTGATTTCCAGCCACTTTTCACCATAAAAACACCATAAACATCACTAAAATCAAGTATGTTCATCAAAGGGAGCAAGAGGTGGTGATTCTTCCGGGTTGTTCTTGAGTTCTTCATCATTTTCGGGTCTAAATCTCCATCAAAACCTCAATCAAGATCAAGCTAGATCATCACCCACTCTATTCTTGCGGTATAATAACTTTTACCCACTGTTTTTATTTACATTTTATCATTTTTACACATGCATGTATCATCAAAGTTCAAACAAAGGTTTTTATAAAAGTTTCTATGGTGATTTATCTAAAAACATGAGTTTTATGAACTTTTACATTAGATCTTGATATAAAAAGATGTTATTTGAAGAAATCTATGGATGTTATTAAAGGTTTTTAAGTTGCATGTCGAAATCCACTGAAAATACTCTTGAAAACGCTTAAAAACGCTTAAAAACACAAAATTTACCAAAATCCGGAGCTGACTGAGGAGCTCCAGCCGGCGGCTGGATCATTCCAGCCGGCGGCTGGATCATTCCAGCCGGCGGCTGGATGTGTCTGATGTCACAAAAATCTTCGTTTTTGCTAATTATCGGTGGTTGTCTTGTGTTTTGGAAGCGGATATTCTCATCACTACACCACTGAAGTTGTTGTTCCAGATCCTTGTCAAATCAAGCGGGTGTTAGCGGTATAAATTGCTATCCTTGTAATCTTTTGATTTCATTATACTCGTTATGCGGTTTTAGCCTTGAAAACGGTTAGGATTAATTATTAGACCAACACTCGTTGTATTTTATCGGATCGGACTGAGATTGGACAATAATGTTTAAAATAAAAGTTAACCAAAGTATTATATTAAACTTATTATTGTATCATGTACTATGAATAAGTTTAAAATGTATATTGTTGTTAAGCGGGAAAGTGTATGAAATTTTGACGAACATTTTATAACGCGGAAGCGCTGCCGAAATTTCGACTCACGACTTTTACGACATTAAAACACTTATATAAATAAATGGTATACAAAAGTAACATATTTTACAATAACATCGTCTTTGGACTCAAAGACGCCAACGCAATCAAAAATGTCGTAATATTACTTAAAATGGACATTTTAAACCTCTTCGCGATATTAAACTTCGCCACAACTCTTGATCGTTGTTTTAAATTCGTCAAATATGTTTTACGACAAACTCTATAAAATGGTTTTGAAAGGTATTTTACTCTAAATATTTTGGTATGATAAGACTCCAAATTATTCAAAGTGACAAATTGGACTTTTAAATTGACTTTGACTTCTAATAATCAACATAATTGACATTTGACTTTTAAGTCAACACCTTTAATCTTGGTCAATATAATGAACATTAGAATTAATATTCTTCTCGACTCGGAGTTATCAGTTGTTTCCAACGGTCGCTGTTGACGTGAAAGATCGATATCTTGCCGATCGGCCCTTTTTTCTGGCGCGGAACATCGTCTTTAATCCGTCATCCTTATTCGACTTATTAATCGTTGGAATGTTATATTAAATTTAATCTTAACCGACATGGCTAAACCGGACTAGACTTATAGAGATACTGAAACTATGTTGTTTATTGTTTAAGGCACTTAGACGGTGGAATTGTGATCCTGTGATTATTTACCCGAGATTTGCTGGAATTGTATTGTGAGTTATTCGTAGCCCTTGTCTTAAATATTTTTGGGCTGGAAAGCGTGTTTTATAAAATTGTCTGCATGTATGCCTTGACACTGTTGATTATCTTGTTTACCTAGTTGTATAGGTCTGCCTTAGATTAGGAGTCTTTATTGACTTGGTGGCACCCCTTATACACTCGTTAACTTTATGCCCAACGGTTTCATATCTATAGCTATATGGGTTATTGTACCGAACCCTCATCGCTCGGTAGGATGCTCCTATGAGTGGATGTTATGACCGGTATATTATTCGATTACCTTTGGATTGACTCACCTTAGAAGAGGGGACTTTATTGTGTGGTAAGGATCGAGGTGTATGACTAATCTAAGCATGGTATCCTCACTAGGGTTGAAAACAAGATATGATGATTATGATATGGTTTTAAATGATATGATTTGAAATATGATGTTTGAAAATTATGATGTTTATCGAAACTTGTCGATGGGTCAACTTTTACTTATAAATTGCGAATAATTCACCAACATGTTGTTGATGTCGTTTTAACGCTTTTCAGGAAACTGAGGATTCCTGTGGATCATGCCATAGTTTATTTTCGGATTACTTGCTTTTGGGGAAATTTGAATTTGAACTGTTTATTGTAATTTCCATGACGATTCGTTTGTTTATTTCTTTTGGAATTGTATTTGTACTCGGCGTCTTATCGCCTTGACTTTATGATGTTTTGTAACATTTGGCATAATCTATTTAATTTGATGTTTTGTTTATCGGTTATATTGTTGTAATCTTGACTCTTGATATTATAACTGGAACGCCTCGTGTTTCCGCTATTAGCGGGGTGTGACAGAAGTTGGTATCAGAGCCAAAGGTTATAGCGAACCGAGTGATTTTAACTGAGTAAATCACTTGGACTATGACCATAGGCTTTTTTTTAATTGATTTTTCTCTGATTGCAATGTGTGCACTATTTACGTGTTTATTTCGCGTTGTTATTGTGGGGTTTGGCCTTGTTTTTGCACACATTTGCTGATCGAGTTTCTTTCCTTTTTATTTTAGGACGATGGCGCCTAAGAGGAGAGTTGCGACACGAAGTTCCGCGAGACGTGCTACTGCGAACGAGAGGGCTAACACTTCGAACGCGAGAGCTAATACGTCCAATGCGAGAAGGAACAATGTGGAAAACGATACGACTTCGGACATGGCACAGATGATTGCTCAGCAGCTAGCGACAATGATGCCCGAGCTTGTAGCTCAACTTCGAGAGGGCACCGCCTAAGGAACTGGTGGTGGTTCGGGTTCTGGAAATCCCGAGCCGGTTGTTAACAATGA
>CAJVGC010000432.1:20687516-20751263 GCA_910822075.1 Senecio squalidus | reverse complement strand
CAAAGTGAAAGAACAATCCAAACGTTGGAGGATATGTTAAGAGCATTTGTCATAGATTTTGGAAAGCGATGGGATTTATACTTGCCCTTAGCAGAATTCTCCTATAACAACAGTTATCACACCAACATAAAGGCTGCACCATTTGAGGCACTTTACGGACGAAAGTGCCGATCACCCGTATTTTGGATCGAAGTTGGGGATAGCCAACTTATTGGTCCAGATATTCTTCACGAGACCACAGAAAAGATTGTGAAAATTCAGGAGAGACTCCGAACGGCGGGCAGCCGACATAAGAGTTACGTAGACCGAAGGCGTAAGCCACTAGAATTCCAAGTTGGAGACAAGGTGATGCTCAAAGTATGACCATGGAATGGCACCATTCGCTTCAGAAAGCGTGGAAAACTGAACCCCCGATACATCGGACCCTTCAAAATGCTGGAAAGAATTGGACCGGTAGCTTACCGACTCGACTTACCACAAGAACTGGACGGAGTACATAACACGTTCCATGTCTGTAATCTGAAGAAGTGCTTATCGGATGAAACTCTAATAATCCCACGAGAGGAATTCAGATTGACACCAAACTAAACTTCATCGAAGAACCCATCGAAATCATGGATCGTGAGATCAAACAACTTCGACAGAGTCGAATACCTATCGTACGGCTTAGATGGAATTCCCTCCGAGGACCCGAATTCACTTGGGAACGAGAGGACCAGATGAAACTCAAATACCCTCATCTCTTCGCAGACACCCAACCCCCAGGACAAACCAACTACATTTCGGGACGAAATTTCAATAACAAGGGGAGACTGTGACAACCCACAAAAATCCAGGTTCACACCAACTCGACCTCTTAAACCACTAGTATATGATTTCAATTATGTACGACCGGTAGGTCACACTATACATAAATGATGCTTAACAACTATGTCTAAACATATACGGATACCGGAATTAGGTACGGTATTCACTTTACGTAAACGTATATATATTTTTACAACTATATTTCTAGTCCAACATGAAAGGCATAAAACTCTAACCTTGCATTCATCATCCTTGCATGAATTGTTGCATGCATGTAGTATAAGTTACCAAAACTTACATGAATAACCCTTAAGTCATCAATACATGCATAAACACCCTAGACATTTAAAAAACTACCCAAACCTCCCTCCCAAAGCTCCACGGCCGTTCACAAGGGGGTCCCCCATGGGATTCTTTGACTGGTTGGCTAGATTTGGTGGTCACATGGTTGAATTGAATGTCACTAATGAACTAAATTGCCCATACAAATCAATGTCACTTAACCATGGTTGAAACAATGACTAACTAGGGTTAAATTCTAACCCAAGATCCACTCTATACATAGAAGTCCCTAGCATTCATTTATCCTTGCTCAAAACTCACAATTCACCTCCCCACTCTCTCTCTCTAAAATCGGAAAAAGGAAAGAAGAAGAAAGAAATCACCAACACACATTCCATACATCAAAACCCTAGTTCTAAGCTTTGATCATAAAAAAGAAGCATCAAGTCTTGCATTCATATACATCTAGGTATGTTCTATAAAGCCTTCTCATGCATCATATTTACATACTTACATTTCATAAAATCTAAGTCTTTTATACAAAAACATGGGCTAAATAAAGAGAAGTTAAGTTATTTTGTTAACCGGAAACTTACACCGACTTGTAGACACTTTTTAACCATCTTAACCAAATGGTTTGGATAAACAATTTTAAACAAAAGATACTTCTATGTTTTCTGAAGATTTCGACATAAAAATCATAATTTTTGGATATGTTTAAGTATTTTACGTAACAACATACGTTTTGCTACATAAACTGTCTACACGGACTGTTTTTGGGAAATATGGGAAAACCATTAAAACATAATAGGAGACCTTATCTATGTCAAAGTTAACTCAAAAACGAACTTTTCGATATAAGATTCATTAAAAACGGATTAATATCAAGCAAGATATACCATTTTGAAGTTTGACCTAATTCCTTGACCCCCAAACTGCATACCAGCGGACCTTTTATTAAATCTGGGAAAAATGGTTTTGAATATGGCCATGAGACCTGTGGCATTTAATATATAAATCAAATGCTTACATTTCCAGAAAAGAACACTAAAAACGGATAAACGACCAAGGAGTTATAATACTTTCAAGTTAACATGTACTTTGAGAAAACCCTAAAACCTACTGTTTGTGTTTCTGTTATAAATATCTGTGGACTTTCAATTTGGTTTCAAGGCCTAAATCATTTGAAAGGTATTTCAAACATGGTCGTTTCTATATAAGATTCATTAAAATCGGATAAGAAACGGGCGAGATATGTTACTTTAAAGTTGGGTAAAACTTAAAGATACTTGCTGAGTTTATTATAAACTTTTATAAAAACTAACTTTTAAAACCAACTCGATAATAATAGCGATAACACAATACTAGGGAGATTTGTATGCAATGATTCAATCTCGATATTTCGTAGTGGCGCGCTTGCTGGATTTACGATTTAAAGGTCCTAGCTCCGCATGCGATTATAGAATGGTCTTGTATATAATGGCCCGAACGGTGTTAGTTTATTATTATCAAACCCGAACCTTAACCCTACCTTATTCATACATATACATACCTTTTCATGTGCATTGGACTAGAATATAAAAACCTTAATTCCACAACTTAATAGGTCAAGGTTAGACCTACCTGATTCTCGGATTTGAGACTCCTACGTGTTGGCTTACACACACTACCTCATTACTTTTAGCTGGCTTGCTAAGGTGAGTTCATAGCCCCGCTTTTTACTTGTTTTTATAACATACTTGGGGTGAGATTATGTCACACCCCGCTAATAGCGGAAACACGAGGCGTTCCAGTTATAATATCAAGAGTCAAGATTACAACAATATAACCGATAAACAAAACATCAAATTAAATAGATCATGCCAAATGTTACAAAATACATCATAAAGTCAAAGGCGATAAGACGCCAAGTACAAATACAATTCCAAAAGAAGTAAACAAACGGATCGTCATGGAAATTACAATAAACAATTCAAATTCAAATTTCCCAAAAGCAAGCAATCCGAAAATAAACTATGGCATGATCTACGGAAATCCTCAATTTCCTGCAAAGCGTTAAAACGACATCAACAACATGTTGGTGAATTATTCGCAATTTTAATTAAAAAGTGACCCATCGACAAGTTTCAGTAAACGATGTAAGTTTAAAAATCATATATCTTGTATTCATCCAAAAGTGAAAGGTACTATGCCTAAGTAGTAATACATCTCGCTCCTGAACCAATCAGTTTAATCCCCTATCCTAAGGTGTGTCAAACCAAAGGCAATCAGCTTAATCATAACAGTTTAATAGTAACGGCCATAACATCCGCTCGTAGTTTCAGCCTACAGAGGAATGAGGGTTAGGTACATAACCCGATATAGATCTATATATATGAGAACCGCGGGCATAAAGCTTAACGAGTGTATTAGAGGGGAGCCACCATGGCTTAAGACACTTAATCTTAGGCAGACCAAATTCACCGGGTAAACAAGATATTTAATAACATTATCGCATAAATTCAAACATTTTAAAGTACGCTTTACAGCCCAAAAGTATTTAAGACAAGGGCTACGAATAACTCACAGTGAAAGCACAGCAAAAACTCGGGTAATACAACCACGGGATTACAAACCCACCGTCTAAGTGCCCTAAAACAGTAAATAATATAGTCTCAGTATCTCTATAAGTATTGTTCGGTTTAGCCTTGTCGGTTAAGATTTGGTTAATAAGATAATCCAATAATAAAGAAGTTTAAATGAAGTGACGTATTTAGAATGCGTTGTTCCGCGTCAATCAGGACCGCTCGGAAGGATGTCGGCATTTCACGTCATAACAATAATTCGAAAAGGATAATATTCCGAGTCGAAACGACTACTAGGAATATTGGTTGAAAGGAATATTGTTTATAAGTTTTATCGAGATCGACCAAGATCAATGGCAATTATGTTGACTTGGTCAAAGTCAAAGATGTTGACTTCATAAAGTCAAACGTTAAGGAAGTTGACTTACAAAAGTCAAATGTCAACAATGTTGACTTATAAAAGTCAAATGTCAACAATGTTGATTTTGCAATTTAAAGACAACTATTTTAGGTTGAATAATAGTTAATTTGAAAGATGATCAAAGTTGTCGCGAATGTCTAACTTGACATTTTAGAGAGTTTGTAAGTCTTACTTTTCAAAAATATAGTTTAAAATGACTTTTATATAACGTTTTTAACAAAGTTTATCGCAAAAATATTAGTCGACGGCTTTTGATTACGATCGTTATTTGTAACAAATGTTTATTTATCAAAATGTAGGTAATATGTCCGTTTTAAAAAAGTATTTTGGCATTTTGATTGCGTTGGCGTCTTTGAGTCCAAAGACGATATTTTATCAAAATATGTTACTTTTATGTGTTTAGTATGTTTATATAAGTGTTTTAGAGTTGTTAGAAATATAACGTGAAATTAGAGGCTTTGAAATGACAATTTACGGAACAAAACGTCAAGACGGCCAAACAAGCAAAACAAATATTTTGCTTAAAATCAGCCCGCTGCGTCGTCCTGGCCATCCAGGACGGCGTACAGGTCCCATTTTCAGCAAACATTGTTTTGTTGTTTTGCCGAAATCCGTTCGTTTAAAGACTTTTTGGTTAAAACGTAAACTGTTAATAAGTTATATTATGTTCCAAATACATTTACCAAGTGTTACATATATGTAAATATATCATTTTTCATACTAATACATACAATATGTTAATTTCGGTAATAATCACATCTTTATGTATTTTAGTACAAATCTTTGTCCATGACTAAAATATTCACAAATGTTGATCTAGTATATTATTCCTAACCATTTTCAAGGCTAAAACCGAAATATACATATATGGAAAATAATACGAAATACATAAAAAGTTGAATATGGAAAAATATCGATTTTTACCGAATAACAACCGCAAGATCTTAAGCTTGAGAGATGAATAATCCGAAAGAAACTTTTGGTGGTGTGTGGATGAAAAGTAAACAGCTCCAAAACACAAATAAATCCACCATTAGTTTAGATCTTAACATGCAAGATGATCAATAACGTTTTCGGAGAGATTTTCGGTAAAAAGTTAACTTACCAAGTTCAAGGAAATTATTCTTCAAGAAAAGCTAGATGGATCTTCCCAAATGAAAAGAAATATGGTAGACAATAACCTGGAATGCAAAAGAAATTAGATTGGTGTTAGAATCTCTAACAAGTGAAGAAGAAAATAGAGAAAAATGGGAGAAAAGTGAAGAAAACTTATGAAAAACCTTACCAAAAGTTGATGGAGATCAAAAGGAAGTTGTTTCTTTGATGATTTTATGCTTGAATCCTTCTTCCAATATGTGTTTTATGTCTCAAAGTTTCTGGAAATGGGGAGTGTTTGAGAGAGAAATGAGAGAAAAACAAAAGGAAAGTTATGGGAAAAATGAGAGAGAGAGAGAGAGGTTTGTAGGTGTTTTGTGATGATCACAAATGAGTTTGTGAGGTGAATGATGGCCTCTGGTGGGTCTCCTCTGCCCATTCTACAGGTATTACACGTTTGGGAGGAGTGCCCAACAAGAATTCATGCAAAAATGAGTCACACAAAACAAAAACAAAAAATTCTGCACAATCAGGGGTGTGTTGCGCACAAGTGACCTGTGCTGCTCACTGAAGGGTGTGCTGCGCACAGGGTGCCTTGTGCTGCAGCACAAGACCAAAATTCAGGATTTTCCAGTTTTGTTGTTCACGATCGTTAAGGAGTTTCGTTCGTCGAAAGTTGCCGATTCTTTTTTCGTTGAACTTAGGAAAGTTCATACTTTGATTTACTTTATATTAGGTTCATTTAATATTATATTTTGACTTTCGATTTCGAGATTCGCACGATTTCGGTAAAGGAGTAAACAAGAGCAAAAGCACGATATCTCGAGGATAAAGAATACGATAACCGACAAATTTGGCGTAAACCTTCTAACTTATAAATATGAGGATACTAACTAATTGACACTTAGATAAAATAATGTTATTACGTCTCAAGGGACGAATCAGCAAATACAGAAAACCCGATACTCAATAACAGTAAATCGTGAGCAAAACAAAGCGAAATACAAGGGTCGAAATCAATTGCAAATAAAATATAAATAATGACGGTAACTCAAGTACCTCAAATTGACGGGACGTCACAGATTACATGATCTTTTACTTATGGACACAAGTACTTAAAACCTTTACTAGTTGCCTAAGTTACCACTTAGACAAAGGAAATTCCCCTATCATGAATCGTTAGTTAAGGACTTAAGCGCGATGGTATTGGATAGATCTATTAGGGTTTGACAACCCTCACCCAACGGCTAGACGATGTAACCCACATCTACCACAACTAACTCGTGGACTCGAGTAGGGTGCTTTACTTTTGAAACTATATATGTTATTTGGCTATAACATAGGAATACTTATGGGGTAAGGAACTTTGTTACGCTTCGATGTCATGAGCTTAGGTGCAACTGTAAAACTTTACTTAAACGGAAATCTTGTGGTCCACTTCATTACTAAACTAAACCTATGAATTCACCAACTTTATGTTGAATTTAGCATGTATGTCTCAGGTGCTTAGTCGAAAGGGCTTTCGACGGAGGGATTTTGGGATATGACAGAGTCGCATATTTCAAACTCACGCTTTTGGGAGATTTCCCTTGCATTACTTATTTTACTTTAAGTTATGTAATGTAAATCTCTATTTTGTGAACTCTGGCAATATTTTCTTAATCATGTAAAACTCTGAATTTTTAATATCAATGATTGTATGTTTCTTTTTAGAAACGACTCATATAGAGGTCGTTCGTCTATATATCATTGCTATCTGGGACCCATGAAGTCAACACCTCGAGTCTCGGGAACACGAGATTTGGGGGTGTGACAATTTTTAGGCTCAAGGTTGGTGTCTTGGCAATGCAAGAAGCAGATTACAGTCTCCACATCATCAACAGAAGCTAAATACATTGCTGCTTCAAGCTGCTGTGCTCAAGTTCTTTGGATCCAAAATCAGCTAATGGACTATGGCTATGCTCTCATGAACACACCAATCTTCATTGAAAACAGGAGCACAATATGCATCATCAACAATCCGGTGAAGCATTCAAAGACAAAGCACATTGAGATACACTATCACTTCATAAGAGACTGCAATGAAAAGAAACTAATTCGTGTTGAAAAGGTCCATACTGATAATCAGCTTGCTGATCTTCTCACAAAAGCTTTTGATGTGGGAAGATTTACATTCTTGATTACAAGTATTGGCATGATCAACATGGATTAAACTATGTTAAAGTGTCTTCATTTATCTCAATCTTAGTCCCTTCGAGTAAAGCAGTAGTAACCTTAACATAAACTTTAGTGCCTTGCTTTTTAGTATTGCACTATGTTACTACTGCAACATTAACAGTAGAAATTTTTTTTAACCAAAGTTTTATTAGTACGGATCATTTTTCATTACTACGGGAAGGTTTAACTACTACTGCCCTTAGTTGTGTTAATACGGCCGGAATGGTTAATACGGCTTAAGTAATTTGTTACTACGGACCTCTGGTTAATACGGACCTCCAGTAAATACGGCCCTTTGAATCATTACTACGGTCATTAACCTCATTACTACGGTTATTATTTGTTAATACTGCAACGATTAGTACTGCAGAGTTTTCTTAATCCATAAGATTACTTTGTTAATACTGCGTTGACAAGTCAAATCCCAACTTGCAACTAACTTTTAACACGTGGCGATTTATAATTGGACCAAACTTTTAAATCTTCGGCGCTGGTTCAGTAAATCTTGACACGTGGCAACACACGGTTGCACCGTTACTTTTAATCATAACCCGCGTCTAATCCTACTAGCCAAGTTGTTATAATCTTAACCGTATAAATAGGGGTTACCGTTAATTTTTAACAAATTACCTTCTTCTCAAGAACCCTAATTACTAAAAAGTTACCGTTGCAAGTAAAAACTCTAAATTTTTGTTTCATTGAAATCAAAATTCTTTCGATTACACATCAATGGCAGAATTACAATACTTTTCAAGTCACAACATGGCTGCTTGCTTCTTAAAGAATTCTGAAAACAGAGATTTTCATCAGATTATTGATTTCTTAAGACAATCTCACATCAATGTTGCTCTTACAGTTAGCCCAGAGATACATGATGATCACATACGCTCTTTCTGGGAAACTGCTGCAATGAACAATGCAGGAGAGACACCAGTCATTACTACAACCATTGATGGGAAGAAAGTAAATATTTCAGAGGCAACAATCCATAAACATCTTCAACTTCAAGATGCTATAGGTATAACTGACTTGCCCAATGAAATAGTTTTTGACAATTTCAGACTTATGGGATATGAGGGGGACTTGAATACTTCAACTTTTTTAAAAGCACAATTGTCCCCCCAATGGAAATACATGATGCACACTCTGCAACAATGTATTTCACAAAAACGGACTGGGTGGCATGAGGCAAGTCTTTCCTTGGAAACAGCCATGGTCTGTCTTGCAACTAATCAAACTTACAACTTTTCAGCTCTTATTTTTGATGGTATGTTGTGGAATCTTGCTAATCCCAAACATAAATTTTTAATGTATCCAAGATTCCTACAACATATCATAAACTGTGAAATCAAGGATTTAAAAAGATCTTCAAATGTTTTTCCAACCCATGCTCATTTTAAAAAGGTTTTTATGAATATGAGAAGGGTTAACAAAGGATTTTATTCAAATGTTTCCCCATTGTTCTCTACAATGATGGTGGGAACAAGTACAATAGATGAGAGACAAGTGACTTCTGTCTCAGCCCCTATCTGTTTCTACGGAAAGTACCTCTGCAATTCCAACTGCAAGTACCGCTGCTGTTAATACTGAGGCCATCACTGCAGTTACTACTGCAAATGTTCCTCCAATTTCTACTGTAAGCAGTCCTTGATGTGAAAAATCTAGTTTTCCGAAAATAAACTTTTACTAGATTACTACACCGGGCAGTGTACCCTTATCGGTTGTAAAATAGTATAGGTAAATATCGGGTTCGAACACAGGGACTATTTATAATCGAGATAATAGTTTCAAAGTAACAAGTAACACGTAACAATGTGGGTTTTGGTCTTAAGAAGACTTAATTATAATAACGACTAAAATGCTTTTGTATTTCAAATATGGATAAAGGACGCTTGCTTGGACCGTTTACGAATGTGTGATATTTCCTAGGTATGAAAATGTCAATAACTTCAAATATAAAATCCTAAGTTCCTTTCGAATACCGGATTTCTCCAATTACCTAACCATGCAACTATTCCTTTCGAATATAGTTAACACCTCAAATAATTGTGCATAAAGTTCCAAGCCGATGTGTGAGAATTAATCTATAAGCTTCCTTTCGAATAGCTTACTAATCAATAAACCGATTTCTCTTAATTTATTAACTAGCGTTTGTGTTAACACTTACTTCTTTAAACTGTTGTTAGCGATTCCTTTCGAATACCGCAAACTCTTAATCAACTATAGACCGGTCGATTATTTCGTTCTTATTTTAGTAAAAATTACGGATTCCTTTCGAATACCCCTTTTTAGATTACCAAATAAAAATATACACAATTCTAACAAGATAATTAAAGTTTTAACCCAAACGGATCCCCAATTAACCACTACACATCAATCTAATTTCATACCCAAAATCTAACACACAAACGATCAAAAATCGAAGCAAACGTTTAAGAATATTAGCTACTCATAACGATAACGAAACAAATCATATAAATGAAAGACATAATTTGATTGCAATGATAAATAGAGAAAATATACCAAACTGAAAGTAAAAATTGCCAAAAGTCTCCAAAATTTCTAAGTAACACGAAAACTAACGATTATTCAACAAAATTCCAAAATAACGATTATGCCTTGCTTTGTTTCTCCAATGATTTGCTTAAGAGAGTGCTAATACTGAGAATTGTAATGTAAAAGATGTTTATTATGTAGCTAAACTCGTCTCTCTTAAAAAGCAATCATTAAACTCTTCACTTTCCACTTCAATAGTAATTAAAAACGAAAAGTAACTGCCAGCCTTGAGAATGCGCCGCATAAGGCTGAGAATGTGGCGCATTCTCAGCTCCGTGGCTGAAATGCGTTTTCTTCCATAATACAATGCGGCTAATTCTCCACTTTTTCAACTTTTCTTTGCTTCTTCACTATTTTAAGTCCAAAACTCACTTCTTTAACTCCAATTACGTCCAATAATCCTAAAACACATACTTAACACAAACATAAGTATAAAACGGGTCTTTCCATTACGTTTTGGACTCGAAACATAACAAATATCGCGATAAAATACTCGTATAAATGAGCGATATCAAACCCCCCCATACTTAAGCATTTGCTTGTCCCTAGTCAAATTTGATTTAGACTCTAACTCTATTTTACAAAACATACAACTTAAGAAAAGATAAGGAATCACGGGCTTAAACATTTAACTAAATTCTGACATTAATAATTAGAGATATGTGTGAAATTGCTAGATCGTAAAACCGACTACGAACATCAAAAGCTACTAAATTACTTAAGCAAATAAAAACCGCAATTTCCTAATGTCAATTCCTAATGTCAATTCCTAATTTATCCCCTAGTTTTGATATGTCCAAATAACTACCCCTTTTCCCCCACTCTCCAACCGAAGTTGAAGCGATCAACCTTTCGGGCCGACCCCTATACCTCCTTGCTTTCGGGGGAAACCTTAAAATATCACTAAATCATTTTTTTCTTCTTTTTGGTTCTTCTTTCTTTTGAGAATTGTTTGGTGAGTCTACATCTTTTTCCTTTCCTCTCACTTTTGTTCACTTCAAATATTATAGATTTATAATTATATATTTTTTTTTGAAGTGAACGTTTTTCTAACGGGATTTGAGTCTTCGTTATAGTGAGGATGAGTTCAATTTTGTTCACGGGAAAGACATATGGCCTTTTTCTTCGCCTCTAACTCTCGTTTGGGATTTAAGTGATACTAGGATTCCCCAACTACCCCCGAAAGGGTGCAAGAGACTACAAGGGCTCGGTACTAAGGATATCTAGTGGTTATCCGGATTTTAGATTTTTCGGGGAAACTTAAGGAACTAAGACTAAGAAACCTAAATTCTTATTTACAACTATTTTATTAACTAGAGATGTTCCTAAACAATTTCACGTTAAAATACCGGAATTAAGTTAAATATACAAGCCCCTATCATTTTCCCTAACTACGTTTAAGTGTTTTTTTTTTTATTGGACTCAAATGGGACAAAATAACGTAATGGATACAAGAGGGGATTAAATTAACTAACTTCCCGAGGTTTACCTCCCCCATACTTAATTAACATATTGTCCCTAATGTGTTCCATTAAAACTAAAAATTAAACAAAAACTAAACCTAAGGGAAATAAATAAACTAAAAATACAAAAATAAAAGAAAAGAAAAGAAAAGAAAACCGTGCGTCGTCGAGATGATTTTTCTTGTTTTTCCGACTTTCCACACGTGCTGAACTTAATGCCAGTCTTTTTTGCTAAAATCACACAAGAACACAACAACAATTAAGTCAATAAAAATAATCATAAACCACACAAATCAAGTTCACCGTTCATGACACCACATTAAATAAAACAAGTTCGAAAAAATAAACAACCCAACAAATTATTCCAGATTCTGCTCCAAATGCGGCGCATTTGATGGATAATGCGGCGCATTTGGGCCACAAAATGGGCCTTCTCACTCGTCTTCGTCTTCAGGTGGTGGTGGTGGGAATAATGAAGGTGGGTGATAGTTAGTCCATCCACTCGATGCGCCAGGTACGTTCTGATGGTACTGCTGAGTCAAATACTCCCAAGTCGGCTGGTATCGTTCCGTATGATACTGCGTGTATTCCCCGACCCGATTGATCTCCCTTCTTGTTCTATCAACGTCCCTCTGAATTTGGTAAACATCACCCCTCGTTTCATCCATTTGCCTCCTCGATTCATCCACTTGGCTCCCAATCCTGAAGACTTCATCCATTATCAATTGGTAATCAAAAGGAGTAGTGGGTGGGGGTTGTGGTTGTGATGATGAACCCCCGATGTCCCCTACATTTTCTTCCCTTTCACCCTCCTCCTTTTTTTCATCACTACTGTCCTCTTCCTCTTCATCTCCATTCCCAACATAAACCCCTGATTGTGTGATTACTTTAATTTTCTTCAAATCCGCTTTAGTAATCAGCTTCCAAACTACTCCCTTACTAAAAGTCCTCAAATTCCCAGCTGTCAAAAGATTCAAATTCCGGGCAATTCTTGTGAGGAAATGCCCACATAACATCTGCCCATTCTTTTTGGTACTCGACCCTTTCTCTCTCATGTATTGTACCAATGCCCATGGTGCGAGAACAAAATCTTCGGGATTTCGTTTGGAGAAATGATGTAACAACCATAAATCGTCTACGTAGACCTTATCTTGATGAGTTTGCCTTTGAAAGAAGGAATGTGATATCGCTCTATGAATCAAGCGAAGCATCGGACTTTTTATGTCTTTTGCCTTGCTCCCAATTTTGTGAGTTCTTTTCCCTGAAAGTTCAAACCATATTGCATCCCGATTGTCACTTACCCGATTTGAACACCAGCTTCCGTGTAGCTCATACTTTGCCATTTTAATATCCCTCTCCGCCTCCGGAGGAGTCAACAAACCCGTTAATACCCCAAAATATGCTATCGTCATTCGGTGCTCTTTCCCCCCAATCTAAATTTAATCAATGGGGTATGATGGATTTGGATTGCTTCCGCTGGTGGTTTGTCTACCTCTAAACTAGAGTAGAACTCTAGGCATAATTCCCTATAAACCTGTTCTCTGATATCGAACGCTCTACGCCATATATGTATAACAAACGCCTCCCCGTCTTCTACAAAGCTCGTCACAAAATAGGTTTCAAGTTCCTCGGTAATTGTGACGTCCCGTCAATTTGAAGTACCTATATTACCGTTATTATTTAATTTTTATTCGCAATTGATTTGACCCTTGTATTCCGCTTTGTTTTGTTCACGATTTACTGTTATTGAGTATCGGGTTTTCTGTTTTTGCTGATTCGTCCCTTGAGACGAAATAATTTTTATTTTATGTAAGTGCCAGATAGTTAGTATGCTCATGGAAATAAGTTAGGAGGTTTATGCCAAATTTGTCGGTTAACGTATCCCTATTCTTAAGAAATCGTGCTTTGCTCGTGTTTATGTTATTACCGAAAAGTATGTATTTCCTTTTTGGAATTCAAATTGCCTCATATAATGAATTACAATACCAAGAATGCCTATAATGAACTTGTCTAAGTTCATATGTAAAACAATCGGGAACTCTAAACAACGAACGTGCGTAACCATAACTTATAACAAAAAAAAAAAAAAAAATGAAATTTGCTGTTTGGAGACCTAGTTGCGCCGCAAGTTATTCTCTTGCGCCGCAAGAGGATGCAGATCAGCAACTTGTGTTTTTCAAACTTTTGCAATTTCTCCTAAACGGGCCTAAATCATTTGTGACGGGTTTTGCTTGTCCAAGGGCCTTTTTGGGTCCAGTAAATGGTCACTAACACCCCTCATTTGGTTCCCATTCTCATTTCATAATTCACACACACAACTCACTTCTCTCTCTCTCTTTTCTTTGAATCCAAACACACACAAACACAAACACTCTTCCCTTTTCTTTCTTGTGACTGTAAATCCAGAGTTTAAACCACAAATTTTACCACCATAAATTGTTGTTTTCATCAAGAGGAGTAGAGTTTGAGCATCCATTTGGAGGTTTACTTGGGTTATTTCGTTTTCGGGTCGAAATCACCGTCTCACATCAAGGATATTCATCACATCTAGCTTGATCTTCACATCTTCACTTTCTTTGGGGTATAATAACTTGAACTTTCTGTATTTTATAAATTTTATTCATTGCATGTATCATCTAACTAAAGAAAATGAGTTTTTTAAGAGTTTGATGGTAAAATATGTATAAAAATCAAGTTTTTGTAAAAATGTGTATGGATCTTGATTAAATGATGGTAAAAGCTTTACAAAATGGTTATTTGAAAGTGTTTTTGAACATATTATGACTTGCATGTCCAAATCTACCATCAAAAGACGATTTATTAAACACGAAAAACGTTTTCGGTGGGAATCTGCCCAGGAGTTGCGCCGCAACTCTCCCTGTTGCGCCGCAACCTGGGGACAGATTGCCCGTTTTCATTTTGTTTCGCTGTTAAACGTAACCGTAAGCTTGTATTCGTAAGAACCGGTATTAACGGATGGTGTATTGTGTTTTGGAGTTAGAAATCTCAGCACCACGCCATCAAAGGATTTTGTCTCGGGTTCTTAACTTGCTAAATTACGGTTGCTATCGGTAAGAATTGACTTTCTTCCTAATTTCTCATTTTTCATATGTTCGGTTTTAGCCTTGAAAAATGGTTAGGAATAAATATTAGACCAACACATGTTTTATTATCGGATTTGGACAACTTTGGACTAAGAGACGTTAAAATGTGAATTTAACCATAAGTAATGTATTTAACTTATATTATATTATGTATTATGAGAAAGGTATAAAAATGCAATTGTTGTTAAGCGGGAAAGTGTACGGAATTTGGACTAATAATCTACGATGCGGAAGCGCTGCCGAAATTCATTTCACGTCTTTTTACGACATTAAAACACTTAAATACTCAAAAGTAACATATTATACAATAAATTTGTCTTTGGACTCAAAGACACCAACGCAATCAAAAATGTCATAATATTACTTAAAACGGACATTTTAAACCTCTTTGCGATACTTTTAACTTCGCCACAACTTGTTGAACCTCGTTTTAATTTAACGAAATGTCTTTATGACAAGTTTTATAAAATGGTTTTGAAAGGCATTTTGCTCTAAACATTTTGGTAAGAAAAGGCTTTAAATTATTCAAAGTGCCAAATTGGACTTTTAAATTGATTTTGACTTTAATAAACCAACATAATGGACACTTGACTTTGATAAATCAACATCTTTGACCTTTGACTTTTGCAAAGTCAACATCCTTGGCATTTGACTTTTATAAGTCAACATTGTTGACATTTGACTTTTGTGAGTCAACTTCCTTAACGTTTGACTTTATGGAGTCAACATCTTTGACTTCGACCAAGTCAACATCATTCCCATTGATCTTGGTCGATTTCGATAAACTTATAATCAATATTCCTTTCAACCAATATTCCTAGTAGTCGTTTCGACTCGGAAAATCATTCTTTTCAAATTGTCGTTATGACGTGAAATGTCGATACCCTTTCGGTCGGCCCTTTTTGGCACTAAACATCGTCATCCTAAATACGTCATCTCGATTAAACTGAGTTATCGTTGGAATATTCTAATACGCTTAATCTTAACCGACAAGGCTAAACCGGATCTAGACTTATAGAGTTACTGAGACTATATTGTTTATTGTTTTAAGGCACTTAGGCGGTGGAGTGTAACTCTGTGTTGGTGTACCCGATATTTGGTTGCTGAAGCTTTATCAGTGAGTTATTCGTAGCCCTTGTTTTAAATACTTTTGGGCTGTAAAGCGTATATTAAACTGTTTGTGTATATTAAACTGTCTGCATGAATGCGGAATATTTTTTTCTAAATTATCTTGTTTACCCAGTGAATTTGGTCTGCCTTAGTTTTAAGTGTTTAAGCCATGGTGGCTCCCCTCTAATACACTCGTTAAGCTTTTGCCCGTGGTTCATATGTATAGATCTGTATTGGGTTATGTACCTAACCCACATTCCTCTGTAGACTGTTGCTACGAGCGGATGTTATGACCGTAATATTAAACTGTATGATTAAACTGGTTGCCTTTGGTTTAACACACCTTAGGCTAGGGGATTAAACTGATTGGTTCAGGATCGAGATGTATGACTACTTAGGCATAGTACCTTTCACTATTGGATGAATACAAGATAGATGATTTTTAAACTTACTTGTTTACTGAAACTTATCGATGGGTCACTTTTTACCTAAAATTGCGAATAATTCACCAACATGTTGTTGATGTCGTTTTAACGCTTTGCAGGAAATTGAGGATTTCCGTTGATCATGCCATAGTTTGTTTTTGGATCGCTTGCTTTTGGGAAAGTTGAATTGAACTGTTATTTTAATTTCCATGACGATCCTTTTGTTGATTTCTTTTGGAATAGTATTCGTACTTGGCGTCTCATCGCCTTGACTTATTGATGTATTTTGTAACATTTGGCATGATCAATTTAATTTGATGTTTTGTTTATCGGTTATATTGTTGTAATCTTGACTTTGATATTATAACTGGAACGCTCCGTGTTTCCGCTTCCAAGCGGGGTGTGACAGTAATCCCCAATTTTCCTATCACATCCCAGTCCAAAAATCTAGGGGGACAAATACTCTTGCCTTGAATGCCCGCTAGGTTGTTGTTCAACTGTACCTTGCGATTTGCACTACAACCCTGCCATTTCAGCCAAGCATGGGATTCAGCTTTCATCATTTGTGAGTCCATTGAAGGTGTAAAAGTCCTCCGAGTTTCATACACTTCCTCTTCTTCGGGTTTTTCAACTGCCCGACGTTTTCCCTACACAAATACATTAATAACAACAACAAAATGCAACAAAGCCGTTAGAACGAAAGGAAAAACAAAACAATTTTTTTTTTTTTTTTTTTTTTTATATCAGCTACTGTATCGAGGCCGCATAAGCAATAGAATGCGGCGCATTCTATCCAGATTTCAGCTTCGTTTTCTACTTCTTTTTCAATGCCAAAATCTTAATCTAATAACAAAAATAACTAAAACTAAGCATAATCGACCTAATTCATAAGTTAATTGAACAATAGAAACCTAATTAGTCTAAATCCTATGTTTTCCCCAATTCAATTGAAAATCTAAGAACCCTAATTAAAGTGTAAAAATTACAAATTAAAGCTATTAGAATCATATACCGATCTCCCAATGATGTTAATTTCATGATTTTCTTGAAGATTTGTGGTGGAAAAAACAAAATCGCCTTATGTGTGTGTGTTATGGTGTTGTGCGCCGGTTGTAAGAGGATGAGGGAATGTGTTTGTTTTGTTTGTCTTATGCGTTACATATGGCTGTTTTAACATGAGAATGCGCCGCATAAGCAATAGAATAAGGCGCATTCTCAGCTCAGTTCCGTTTTTTTTTTTTTTTTTTTTTTTTTCGTTTTGGTTTACTCCTAAGTTACTTAGACAACTAAAAAAGAACAAAGATTAAAGAAAATAAAAGAACAAAAAGAAAAGATACAACAAACCGGGATGTTTCCCGAAGGTGCTCGTTTTTTGCTCGAGTCACTAGCCTGACTCCTCGTTGTGCCTTCAAACTAGAATGGGTAGAACCCATCCTCCATCGTCATTCCATTCTCCACGTCCTCCTCACAATATAATTTCACCGTATGCCCATTCACGATAAAAGTTCCCCCATCTTCCGTTGCAAGTTCCAAATACCCAGTTGAAAAGACCCGTTTTACAACATATGGTCCCGTCCATTTGGATTTTAGTTTAGGGGCTTTGAACTTGTATTTCGATTGAAATTGGAGGACTTTATCTCCTTCTTTAAATTCTTTCCTTCGTATCTTCAAATCGTGCATTGCTTTGGTCCTTGCCTTGTACAAACTCGAGTTTTCGTACGCATTCCACCTTATTTCGTCTAACTCGTGCAATTGTAAAAACCTCGCTTCTCCACTTTCCACCAAGTCGGTGCTACACTCCTTTAATGCCCAGTACGCTTTATGCTCAATCTGCATGGGTAAGGGACAGTTTTTACCATATAATAAGCGAAAAGGGGTTGTACCAATGGGTGTTTTAAATGCGGTTCTGAAGGCCCATAGTGCATCCTCCAATTTCCTCGACCAAAGAACGGGATTATTCTGCACCGTTTTCTCCAAAATACGCTTTATGGCCCGATTTGTATTCTCGACTTGCCCACTTGTTTGGGGATGATAGGAAGTCGAGAATCTATGCTGCACTCCATACCGTTTTAGCACTTTCTCCATTTGGACATTCGCAAAATGGCTCCCCCTATCGCTTATTAACGCCTTCGACATTCCAAACCTGCAAAATAGACTTTTCAAAAAGTCAATAACAACAACAGAATTGTTGGTGGGTAGAGCTTTTGCCTCGACCCATTTGGAAACGTAGTCGACCGCCACCAAAATGTACACTTTCCGATTTGAAGGTTTGAATGGCCCCATAAAATCAATGCCCTATATATCGAATACTTCACACACTTGAATGCCTTGCTGCATCATTTCGTCTCTTCTTGTAATGGTGCCTTGCCGTTGGCATGAGTCGCATGTTCATACCAAAGTTTGTGCCTCCTTAAAGATCGTGGGCCAATAAAACCCGGCATCAAAGACTTTCTTCTCCGTTATGGTCGGACCATAAGGTCCTCCCGTAGGCCCATGGTGACATTCATCTAAAATCCTTCTCGTCTCGCCTCCATGTACACAACGCCTAATCATTCCATCAGCACACATACGGAACAAATAAGGTTTCTCCCAAAAGTAATACTTCACGTCCGAAAACAGCTTTTTTCTTTGTTGGTAGCTCAAGTCTTGATTTATTATTCCGCCTACCAAGTAGTTTGCTATATAAGCAAACCAAGGTCCTTTCTCGCTAGTCACTCTCCCTACAAACGCCAAATGTTCTCCCGGAAAAGTATCCCTTATTTCACCCTCCGTCAATTCACCAAGATTCGGGTTTTCCAAACGGCTCAGATGATCAGCCGCCACATTTTCTCTACCCCTTTTATCCTGAATTTCCACATCGAACTCTTGTAACAACAAAATCCACCGAATTAATCTCGGTTTTGCGTCCAACTTTGAAAACAGAAACTTCAACGCAGAATGGTCCGTAAACACCACCGTCTTACTCAAAACCAAATAGGATCGAAATTTATCAAACGCAAAAACCACCACTAGCAATTCCTTTTCGGTTGTGGTGTAATTTTGCTGAGCCTCATTTAAAGTCTTGCTTGCAAAATATATCGGTCGAAAGTGATTACCGATTCTTTGCCCCAACACAGCTCCAACTGCAAAATTGCTTGCATCGCACATCAACTCAAATGGTAAATCCCAATTTGGTGAAACCAAAATTGGTATATTTGTCAATCTCTCTTTCTGCAATTCAAAAGCGTCCACACACTCCTTTGAGAACTTTAATTTGGTATCCTTTTCTAGCAGTCTAGTCATCAGCCTCGTGATCTTAGAAAAATCCTTTATAAATCGCCGATAAAAACCTGCGTGTCCCAAAACGCTCCTAACCGCCTTCTCATTCGTGGGCGGTGGTAGTTTCGATATAACCTCTATTTTTTCCTTATCGACCTCAATCCCGGCTCTCGATATCTTATGTCCCAACACAATTCCTTCCTTCACCATGAAGTGGCATTTTTTCCAATTAAGCACCAAATTCGTGTCCTCGCATCTTGTCAACATTAGATCCAAATTCTTTAAACATCCTTCAAATGAATCCCCGTATACTGAAAAATCATCCATGAAAACCTCCATCGAATTCTCTATCATATCCTGGAAAATCGCCATCATACACCTCTGAAATGTTCCCGGTGCATTGCATAATCCGAACGGCATCCTCCTATAGGCAAAGGTTCCAAATAGACAAGTGAAGGTTGTTTTCTCTTGGTCCTCGGGGTCAATTGGAATTTGAAAATATCCCGAGAAACCATCAAGAAAACAATAAAATTCATTTTCAGCCAACCGTTCGATTATTTGGTCCATGAAGGGTAATGGGAAATGATCCTTCCTTGTTGCTTCGTTTAACTTCCGGTAATCTATGCATACCCGCCAACCCGTCACCATTCTAGTGGGAACCAACTCATTCTTCTCATTCAGCACAACTGTCATTCCCCCTTTCTTTGGTACACAATGTACCAGACTAACCCAAGAGCTATCCGATATCGGGTAAATGATTCCTGCATCCAAAAGTTTAACTACTTCCTTCTTGACCACATCTTACATGTTCGGGTTTAGTCTCCGTTGTCGTTGAAAAACGGGTTTTATATTATCTAAAAAATTGATTTTATGTTTACAAAAATCCGAACTAATTCCCGGAATATCCGATATGCGCCAAGTGAAAGCCTTTTTATGGCTTTTAAGGACAGTTAATAATCTGATTTTCTCGTCTTCCAAAAGTGAAGACGAGATAATAACGGGAAGACAAGAATTACCCTCTAAAAATAGGTACTCGAGATGGTTAGGTAATTGCTTCAGCTCCAAGTCTTTTGGAGGATCCTCAATAGACGTTTTGATCCTTACTTCATTATCCATCACCAACTCTTTTACTTCATCCGTCTCCTTTTCTTCATTCTCCTTTGCAATGGCGTTTGCCATCTCCATTTCAGCTTCTTCTTCGATTATTCCTTCCCAATCTAGGTCATAATCTGCATCAACTAAAACAGAAATTCTGAAACAATTTTTATCAGTTGAGTACGAGTGTTTCATTGCTTGATCCAAAGTTAAAGTAACCCGTTCATCACCCAACCCCAAAGATATTTCCCTTCCCCTAACACGGATGATAGCATCCGCGGTATTAAGAAAAGGTCTTCCCAAGATGAGAGGTACTTTCGTATCCTCTTCCATCTCGAGAATGACAAAATCAGCTGGGCATAAAAAGTTGCCCACCCTTACTATCATATTCTCAGCAATTCCAATAGGATATTGATAAGATCGGTCAGCCAATCTTATACTCATTCTAGTTGGTGTTAGGGAATCGGAAGATAATTTAGAATATAATGAGTAAGGCATTAAATTGATACTTGCACCTAAATCAGCCAATGCATTGAAAGTAAACTTATCGTTAAAGGAACAAGATAAAAGAAAACTCCTGGGATCGTCAAGTTTCGTTGCGATCCCATTTCTCAAGATTGCGGAGCATTCGGCGTTTAAAAAGGCGGTTTTCTTCTCCAAGTAACCTCCTTTGCCACTAACAAGCTCCTTAATAAACTTAGCATAATTCGACATCCCTGAAATAAGATCAATCAAAGGAATGTTAATTTTAACAGAGTTAATTAATTCAACGAATTTCTTAAATTGTTCCCTTTTTATCTCCTTTCTAAGCTGTTGAGGATATGGGATCTGCGGCTTATACGCTCCCTTTATTTCCATTTTCTGCTCCTCTTCTTTGTTTGGAACCATTGGTTCCTTCCCGGGTCGAGTCTCCATCTCAATCTCTTCGTGTTCGTCGGAATCACTGTCAATTGGCTCTATGAGGCACATTGATGATTTATGCGGCTCATTCTGTTGTATTTCGGGCGCATTGGGTACAACATTCTCATTAGGGGAAGCCACTGAAGTCAGAATGTGGCGCATTCCTTGAGAATGCGACGCATTCTCTTGTGTTTCAGCTCCGTGTTGATTTCTCTTCTTGTTCAGCTCGTATTCTCCCTTTCCCCCATACTTAAAGCCCGACCAAGTCTGTATTACATTCACATGCTCATCCCGCTGGTTCGGTATTGTGTATCTTGGACTTTGACTCGATGATCCTCCGTTGTTGTTTTGATTTGACCTCGGGTTGGGTTGGGCGGAACTCGACATTAGACTCGGTGGACGATTTGCAAACCAATCATTCATTCTTTCAAATTTCCGCTCTAAATCTTGCATGCTTGCCTGAGTATTCCGTTGAACTTGGTCAAGCTTCTCATTGAATCCTTTCATCGAATTTGCTAACAAGTCATTTGTTGCCTTTTGTGTGTAAACAAAATCCTTCATCATCTCTTTTAAATTCGAGTCTTCATTCTCCTCCCTCGGTTTCGGGTGGTTGGGTTGAAAACGTGTCTCATTCCTACTTCCCCGATTGATTACCATACCCGTTATTACCTCCTTCTTGCTGACGATTTTGGTAATTACCACGGTTTTGGTACCCGTAATTAGCATAATTGACATCTTCGACTTTCGGTTCACATTCCTACGTGTAATGAGGTCCTCCACATTTCCCACATCCGTTCCTAACCAAGTGGACATCTTTCTCTAATCGTCCCAAACGATTCTTCATTTCATCCCCCAATGATTTGATTTCATTCACTATCTCACTACTTCCACTACTACTCGATTCTTCCACTTGATTCACTTGATTCGATGATTTGCTCTCTATCTAAACCGTGCCCATGACAATTTCGTAGAAGATCCTTGAGCCTAATCCATGCCTCGGTTGTAGTCTCATTGTCATATTGGTAGAAACTTCTAATTTGATTCAATAGTTTCCTACCCAAGATCGGTGGGAAAAAGCGGGTCACAAACAATTCACGCATTTCTTCCCAAGTCTCGATCGACTCCGGCTCCAGCTCGTAAAACCATGTTCTCGCCTCTCCTCTTAATGACGATGGGAACAAGCTGAGCATTACTCCTTCCTCCAAACCCTCTCCATACTTAAACATTTTGCATATTTCGGTAAATGTAGCAATATGCTTATGTGGGTCAGCCTTGGAATTTCCGTCAAATGCATTCTCTTAAATCATCTTGTGGTGGTGTCCCTTGATGGAGAAATTATTCCCCATGTTTGGTGGAATAATCGCCGAATCTCTCGTGAGTGGTACGGTTCTGTTTCGGTTTATCATGGGTTCATCGAATGGGTTGGGTGGGTTGACAACAACTCCATTTGGGTTTCCATTTGGGTTTCCGTTTTCATCCATCTCGTTTGGTTCAAAATTCTCCTCGTCCGAAACTTATTCTTTCTCCTCCGAAGATTCGTTATCACTAAAAACCACGGCTCCAAATCCTCGTCTCCTCAAAAGCCTTTCTGGGTCAGAAAGTGGGCTATTTAGTTGCTTCCCTTGGGATCTAGTAAACATCCACTAATAATAACCTGAAAATCACAACACAAACAAGAAAATACCGTGAAAAATATTCGAAACAAAGTAACAACAAAAACTAAAATCTCAACTAAATCAAGTCCCCGACAACGGCGCCAAAAACTTGATGTGAAAAATCTAGTTTTCCGGAAATAAACTTTTACTAGATTACTACACCGGACAGTGTACCCTTATCGGTTGTAAAATAGTATAGGTAAATATCGGGTTCGAACACATGGACTATTTATAATCGAGATAATAGTTTCAAAGTAACAAGTAACACGTAACAATGTGGGTTTTGGTCTTTAGAAGACTTAATTATAATAACGACTAAAATGCTTTTGTATTTCAAATATGGATAAAGGACGTTTGCTTGGACCGTTTACGAATGTGTGATATTTCCTAGGTATGAAAATGTCAATAACTTCAAATATAAAATCCTAAGTTCCTTTCGAATATCGGATTTCTCCAATTACCTAACCATGCAACTATTCCTTTCGAATATAGTTAACACCTCAAATAATTGTGCATAAAGTTCTAAGCCGATGTGTGAGAATTAATCTATAAGCTTCCTTTCGAATAGCTTACTAATCAATAAACCGATTTCTCTTAATTTATTAACTAGCGTTTGTGTTAACACTTACTTGTTTAAATTGTTGTTAGCGATTCCTTTAAATACCGCAAACTCTTAATCAACTATAGACCGATCGATTATTTCGTTCTTATTTTAGTAAAAATTACGGATTTCTTTCGAATACCCGTTTTTAGCTTACCAAATAAAAATATACACAAGTCTAACAAGATAATTAAAGTTTTAACCCAAACGGATCCCCAATTAACCACTACACATCAATCTAATTTCATACCCAAAATCTAACACACAAACGATCACAAATCCAAGCAAACGTTTAAGAAAATTAGCTACTCATAACGATAACGAAACAAATCATATAAATGAAAGACATAATTTGGTTGCAATGAAAAATAGAGAAAATATTCAATACCAAACTGGAAGTAACAATTGCCAAAAGTCTCCAAAATAACTAAGTAACACGAAAACTAACGATTATTCAACAAAATTCCAAAATAACGATTATGCCTTGCTTTGTTTCTTCAATGATTTGCTTAAGAGAGTGCTAATACTGAGAATTGTAATGTAAAAGATGTTTATTCTGTAGATAAACTTGTCTCTCTTAAAAACCAATCATTAAACTCTTCACTTTCCACTTCAATAGTAATTAAAAACGAAAAGTAACTGCCAGCCTTGAGAATGCGCCGCATATGGCTGAGAATGCGGCCCATTCTCAGCTCCGTGGCTGAAATGCGTTTTCTTCCATAATAGAATGCAGCTAATTCTCCACTTTTTCAACTTTTCTTCGCTTCTTCAATTTTTTAAGTCCAAAACTCACTTCTTTAATTACTTCCAATAATCCTAAAACACATACTTTACACAAATATAAGTATAAAACGGGTCTTTCCATTACATTTTGGACTCGAAACATAACAAATATCGTGATAAAATACTCGTATAAATGAGCGATATCAGTCCTCCAGTAGTAACTGAACCAAGAGTCACCTCTATTGTGACTCCATCAGTTGCTGAGCCTTCTAAACCACACTCTCCACTTGCAACTTTTTCAATAAAGACTACGAGGGTTCCTCAGTCTCCTAAGTCTAAAACCTCCCCATTATACATTTTCAAAAGGTCTTTATCTGAACAATCTTCAGTAAAGAAACTTAAAAGGGGAACCATTGAGCTGTCCCCCAAGCTCCCTGAGGTGGTCTCTAAGGAGGGGGAAGACCATTTGAGAAGGGCTCATACTACTGCTGCCATCACTTCTCATAGTGATGCACATGCCAGTTTGAACATACCTAAGACCCAACTCAAGGCAACACCATTCATTGATACTGCTTTTGTGGAATCTTTGGAAGGTGGTCCGTGGTGCCAAGAAACCAAGGGGGAGGGAACAGCTTCTGCTAGGCAGAGGGGTCCCTCTACATCCTATGATCAACCACCTGTTGGTACTCAACGGGCAAGGGGTGAGGATAGATATAACTATGATCCCATTGAATTGCTGGAATGTTACCAAAAGTACATCTTTACTATTGAAAAGCAAGGGGAGGAACTTGCTCTGCTGAGAGAAATTGTTCTCAAATTAGTTGATCAGCAGCAAGTGATGATGGACTTCTTTCTTTCCCAAAAGACAACCAAGATAAGTATTGGTACTTCACCAGTACCTTCCAGCTCTTCATCCAGTGATGACTCTCCTTCTGAAGACAAAAAGGGGGAGAAAGAAGAGAAAGATGCAGTTTTTTCAAATGATGAAGATGCTGAAGTGAAGGGGGAGAAAGAAGAACGAAAAAGTGATGATACTGTGATCATTGCAACCTCAGAGCAACACAATGAATTAATGAAGAGGTTGAGGTTGAAACTGAGAAAATGGAGATAGACAGTGTGATTAAGGGGGAGCAAGAAAAAGAAGAAGAAAAGAATGATGAAGAAGTGGTTACTACTGCCAGCATTGAAGAAGTAATTACTTCTACTGCAGAGTTTATGGATGAAATCATTAATACTGCTACAATTGAAGATCCAGTTACTACTGCTGTTACTACTACTCTAGTGACTGTTTCTACGGAAGAGCTAATTTCTACGGAAGAGGTTGTTTCTACTAAAGCTTCCATTCCTACTGATGACTTATTTGTAGCTGTTTCTACTGAAACTCCAACCACATCCATCTACACTGAAGCAACAACAATTACTACTGTTACAAGTGTCACATCAACAATAATTGATGAAGAAGTTGTTGCTGCTGCTACTGCTGCTGCTGAGCTCTTAAGACTTGAACAGAGTAAAATTCAGAAGAAAGAAGAATCAGACAAGCTCAATTACCCAAGGAAAAATCTCTGAAGATACCTGCAGTACCTGAGAAAGGCAAAATGGTAGAAGGAGTAGACTATGTTGAAGACCCTTCTAGACCATCAAGTAAAAGACCAATCATCTCTCCTCATAGATCATATATTCCCAAACCAACTACAGAAATCAAGCCAGAAGAGAAGGCTAAGGGAAAAAGAGTAGATGTTGATCTAACAGAAGAGGAGAAGCTGAAGAAGAAGAAAGAAAAAGAAGAGAAGCTTGCTGATTTTGTGGCTCTTAAGTTTGCCACAGAAGATTTGGATGTAGGAGATGATCCTACAACAATCATGGAGATTCACACAAAGCTCCAAATTCACGAAATGGAGAAGATCCAAAAGCTAAGGGAAGAAGAGTTAGCTTTGAAAGCTTAGTTGGAGCAAGAGATGGCAGAAAGAGCTTTGATAGAAAAAGAAAAGAAAAAGAAAGTTGCTAAGAAGAAATCTACTCAAGACAAGCTGGCAGAGGATAAGCCAAGATTCAATTCTTACTTAAAGTCCAAAGGGTATGATGGGAAATCATTAGGCCCAATGAAGATTGGAAATCTGCTATCTTTGGTTGAAAAGGAAAGAAAGAAAGATAGTGAGAAAATGCTGAAGCTGACAAAGAAACAAGATAAAGAAGCCTATAAGATGGAGAAAGCTATAAAACCTCTTCATGATGTTGGAAGAAAGATGTTTGATCCTCAAGGCAAAGAAGTTCTTGTTACAGAAGCTGCAACCACCACTCAAATTCCTTCAGGACAGTTGAAAAGAAAGAAGTCTCACTCTACCAGAGTAACAGGAAAGAAACAAAGGGTAGAAGTCATTTCTACTGCACCTGCAACTCAAGCAAGTCCATTCATACCAGTAACTGCAATCAAGAAAGAGCCAGTCAACATTGAAGAAAAAGATGATGATATAGAGATATCTCAAGATGACTGCTCTGCTCTCATTATTCATGAAGAAGGATTAAGGATAGCTCCATTGGCTGTTGAGCCCCCAAAGATTGTAGATGGGGAGTATACTGGTGGACCAATGAAGACAGAGTATGTGGTGACAAGAAAAGATAAGTCAAAGATCATTGTACCAGCTTTCCACAGAATGGTAAGAGATTTTTCAAGAGCTGATCTGGAACGAATCTACAATATTGGGAAAATCAAATTTGCAGATTACAAAGGGAAAGTGTTAGGTATAGACATGGCCATGGATTGGTTAAATGGCATGTTTTGAGCCAGGGTCTGTGAAGGTCAATTCTGCATTCAAGAAAGGTGGTCCAACAAATCCTATTATCAAGTGGTTTATCTATGAAGGAAGTGGTACATATTCCATAGTTAGAACTCATGGAGCTATGGAGTTCTATCTACTAGACAGAAGGTATCCACATGATTTGAGGACTTTGAAAGAATTGATCAAGGTGAAGTTGTTTGGACTTGTTACTTCTAAAATGGCTCATAAACTTGTTTGGAGTATAATGATGCAGTTGACTGAAGAGATGGATAAAGCAGAGAAGAAAGGAGATAAAAGTTTGAAGAAGTAGTAATAATAATTTGTAATAGCTTAGTAACAACTTATGAAAAACTTGTACATTAGTTTGTTATAAAAGTTCAAGTTAGGGGGAGATTATTGGAACTAAAACTTAGCTAAAATAGTTTAGTTTCAGTTAATACTGCTCAGTTACTACGGACAAGTAGAATGGTTGTTACTGCGGAAGATAACAAGTTAGTACGAAGAAGTTCAGTTACTACTGAAAGCTTATTACAACTACTTACTACTTACTACTGAAAGCTTATTACAACATGACATGCACGTTTGATTGTTTAGAGTTACAATTAGTTTCAAATTGTATTTCCTTTTTAGATAGAAGTTGTTTCCTATTTAGTAGGATAGCCTCAAGGTCTATAAATATAGATCCTTGTAGAATAGAAGAAACACGTTGTATTGATATTTCATTAATACAATTGAGGCTTATAATTCAACAAATATATTGTTCTTAATTGTTCTTAGTTTGCAATATTATTTGTTTAGATCAACTTCTTAATATTAAAGTGTTCATCCGTTGCTGAACTTCTTTAATAGATCAAGATCTTAACGTAGGTAAACTTTAGGTTTATATAAACTTATTCGATCCTGACAAGATACATATGTTCCTTCAGTAGAAACAAAAAGATCAGTAGGAATAGAGCTTGTAGTAGTAATGAGAGCTTCAGTAGAAATGGAAGCTTCAGTAGTAATAGGTGCTTCAGTATTAACAGATGCAAAAACTGTAGCAGCATTAACAACATCTTCAGTAGAAATGAATTCTTCAGTAGAAATAATAACAATATCAATTGAAGCAGTGGTAATAACTTCTTCATCTTGATTATTTGGTTGTTCAGTAGAAACGATCTCTTGATCCATTTCTTGCTCCCCCTCAAGCATTTTCTCCTCCTTATATTCAACCTTATAGTCAATAACCATCTTCTCCCCCTCAACCTCAACATCAGTTACATCAGCCTCCTCTTCTTTGTCTGATGTAGCAGTGATTACAGTATCATCACTCTTTCTCTCCTCCTCCCCCTTAACTATTTCATCTTCAGTTTCTTCTTCTTCTAGTGACAAAATATTTTCTTCTTTCTCCCCCTTTTTGCCTTCATTTGGGGTAGAAGCTGAAGAAGTAGAAGAACTGGAGTGTCTTGGAGATGTTCCAACACTCTTGCTGGCTGGCTTTGGGTTCATTAACAATTATGACAGCTGTTTTTGTTGCTCAACCAGTGTATGGACTAAAGTTGTTAAGGTTGCAAGTTCCTCCCCTTGTTTGTCAACCTTAACAAAGAATGAGGCACACATTTCCATCAATTCCAAAGGTGAATAGTTAAATCTATCCTCACCCCTTTCTTGTTGGGTACCAATAGGTGGTAGATCATAGGATGTAGAGGGACCTTTCTGCCCAGCAGAAGTTGTTCCCTTCCCCAAGGTTTCTTGGCGCCTGGGACCACGTTCTAATGATGCTACAAAAGCTGCATTAATAGTGTGTGTTGCCGTGGGTTGGGTCGTTGTGACGTCCCGTCAATTTGAGGTACTTGTGTTACCGTGATTATTTTAAGTTATTCGCAATTGTTTTGACCCTTGTATTTCGCTTTGTAATACTCACGGTTTATTATGGAGAATTCGGGTTTTATGTGTTTACTTTGATTCGTCCCTTGAGACGTAAGATTATGTTTATCTAAGTGCCAAATAGTTAGTATGCTCATGGTAATAAGTTAGGAGGTTTATGTCAAATTTATCGGTCAATGTATTCCTTATCATCGAGATATCGTGCTTTTGCTCTTGTTATCCCTTACCGAAATCGAAAATTTATCATTTAATGAACTATAATACCAAGAATACATACAAAGAACTTGCCTAGGTTCATTTGAAATCAATCGGGAACCTTAACGAACGAAAATGCCTAACGATGACGAAAAAATGGAATTTTAGCTGAACCAGCCATTCAGCCAACGGCTGAATGGATTCAACCATCGCCTGGGCTCCAGCCGGCGGCTGAAAGGCTCTGGTCCAGTTTTTGGTGACTCATTTTTGCATGTAATTTGAGTGGTGCCACTTGTTGCAAGTCGATTTGACCTCCCTTTTTGCAAAAAATCTCAGTCCCTAGGTGATATTACCACTCTTCTTTTCATTTTCTTTCATTTTACTATCACAAAAACACACACGCACATTTGGTTTCCTTGAAATCATCTGTCAAACCTCTCAACTTTTCTTAATTTTGGCTGTGAAAATCCATCATATAACCATCTAAATCATCACAATAAATTGTTTTTAACAATAAAGGGAGCAAAGGGTGGTGATTCCTTCGGTTGGTTGCTTTGGGTTTCATCATTTTCGGGTCGAAATCTTCATCAAAACGAGCTAGATCATAACTCTTTCATTTTCTTTGAGGTATAATCACTTTTTCCCACTGTTTTACATACATTTTTCCATTTGCATGTTTCATCTAATATCAAATGATGAGTTTTTATAAAAGTTAATGGTGATTTATCTTTAAACATAAGATTTATAAACTTTTTACATAGATCTTGATATACAAAGTTGTTATTTAAAGAAATCTATAAACATTATTAAAGATTTATAAGTAGCATGTCGAGATCTACAGAAAATACACTTAAAAATGCTCAAAATCGCTAAAATAACGAGAATCCGGAGCTCGCAGTGGACTTCCAGCTGGCGGCTGGATAATGTCAGCCGGTGGCTCGATAATGTCAGCCGACGGTTGGATATGTCTGTTAACACGAATTTGCAATTTAACTTATTAACGGTGGGTGTATTGTGTTTTGGAGGCGGATATTCTCATCACCACACCACTGAGGTCATTTCTTCCAGATTTTTGTCAAATTCTTGCGGGTGTTAACGGTATAAATTGTCATCCTTGCAAATCTCTCGATTTCATTATCTTTCGTTATTCGGTTTTAGCCTTGAAAACGGTTAGGAGTAAATATTAGACCAACTCTTAATATATTTTCGGATTTGGACTGAGATTGGACGGAATATGTTAAAGTGTAACCTAACCAAAAGTATCGTATTTAACTTATTATCGTATTATGTATTATGAGAAAGGTTTAAAATACAATTTGTTATCAAACGGGAAAGTGTCCAGATTTTTGGACGAATATTTTACGATGCGGAAGCGCTGCCGAAATTTCCTTTCACGACTTTTTACGACATTAAACACATGTATAAGTAAAATACATATTTACACAAACATCGTCTTTGGACTCAAAGACGTCAACATCATATGAAGTTATCATCATATTTACTTAAAACGGACGTTTAAACCTCTTCGCGATAATTAAAACTTCGTCATAACATTTTGATCACCGTTTTAATTCATCAAAGTATGTTTTACGACAAACCTTTTTATAAAATGGTTTTTAAAGGCATTTTACTCCAAGTATTTTGGTAAGAAAAGACATTAAATTATTCAAAGTGTCAAAGTCGGACTTTTACGTTGACTTCGACTTTCTTTCAAATTGAATTTGATTTTACTTCAAATTGTTGACTTTGACTTTTATAAAATCAACATTCTTGGCAGTTGACTATAATAAATCAACATCTTTAATCTTGGTCAATCTAATAAAACCTTGGTATTAATATTCTTTTCGACTCGGAATTATCATTCGTTTCCAACGGTCGCTATTGACGTGAAAGATCGATATCTTGCCGATCGGCCCTTTTCTGGCGCGGAACATCGTCTTCTTGATCCGTCATCCGTATTCGACTTATTAATTGTTGGAATATTTTATTAAACATAATCTTAACCGACAAGGCTAAACCGGACTAGACTTATTGAGATGCTGAGACTATGTTATTTACTGTTTTAGGGCACTTAGACGGTGGAGTTGTAGCTCCGTGATTATTTACCCGAGATTTGTTGAAGTTGTGCAGTGAGTTATTCGTAGCCCTTGTCTTAAATATTTTGGGCTGGAAAGCGTGTTTTAAACTGTGTATTGATTATCTTGTTTACCCAATGAATTAGGTCTGCCTTAGATAATGTGTCATTAGGCCATGGTGGCCCCCCTTATACACTCGTTAAGCTATTGCCCGTGGTTCATATGTATAGATCTATATTGGGTTATGTACCTAATCCTCATTACTCTGTAGGCTGCTACTACGAGCGGATGTTATGGCCTTATTATTAAACTGCTATGATTAAACTGACTGCCTTTGGTTTGACACACCTGAGGATTGGGGATTAAACTGATTGGTCAGGAGCGAGTTGTATGACTGGTTTTAGGCATAGTACCTTTCACAATTGGATTGTATAACAAGTTATGTTATTTGAAATTATAATGTTTGTTGAAACTTGTCGATGGGAAGTTTTGAGAGAGTTTTGAGAGAAAAAGTGTGTGTTTTTGTTTTATGTTTACAAAATGAGAAAAATGAAAGGAAAATAATAATAAGTGATGAAAAGGTGTTTAGGGACTGTAATTGAACAGTAAATGATGGCCTAGGTCGAGATTGATTGGGTCAAAAATTGTAGAAACCGAGACAAGCAACAAATTCAAATTATTTCGGGTTTGGTCCTTCCAGGACGGCGCACAAGGCCTTTGTGCGGCGTCCTGGACCATTTTTGTAAAGATTTTTGATTTTTGTTATTTTTGCGTATTGTTTCGTTGGACCTTTTCGTTAACTGAAAGTTCTTAATTATGATACGTTATGAACTTAGGAAAGTTCATTAGGTGTTTTCTTGGTATTGGGATTTATACAAATCGATTTCGGGTGTGATTCCGACACTGACGCGTTTCCGGTAAATGAACAGTTAAAGACAACGGCAGACCATAAGAGAGACGTAGAGTATAGAATGCACCAGAAATTGGACGGTTGACACATTTTTTAAGCATTTCAGTGACATAGTTGGACTGATGAATGAACATGCCATCGTGCAATTGCTCCACTTGTAATCCCAGAAAGAGCTTTAGTTCTCCCATTGCACTCATTTCAAATTTATCTTTTATGAGTTTTTCAAAATCTTTGCACATTTGATGATCAGTTGAGCTGAAAATAATATCGTCCACATAGACTTGAACTAAAAGTTTAGCCTTGGGAAAATCTTTGATGAAAAGTGTGCTCTCGATACGGCCTCTCTTGAAATCGGCTTCTAAGAGAAAATTAGACAAAGTTCCATACTACAACCGAGGGGCTTGATGAAGACCATATAAAGCTTTGTTAAGCTTGTAGACCTTGTCAGGGTGTTGTGGATCTTCGAACCCAGGGGGCTGTTGAACGTAGACTGTGTCATCGATTTTACCGTATAAGAAAGCACTCTTTACGTCAAGCTGATAGACCGTAAGTCCCATATGAGAAGCGTATGCCAAGAAGAGACGAACTGCCTCGAGTCGAGCTAATGGGGCGAAAACGTCCTGAAAATCCAATCCTTTCTCTTGATAAAAACCTTGTACTACCAGGCATTCTTTGTTTCGAGTGATAATTCTTCGATCATCTCGTTTGCACCGGAAAACCCATTTAGTGCCGATATAGTATGCGTCATTAGGAAGTTTTACGAGTATCCAAACGCCAAGCTTCTCAAAATGTGCTAATTCTTCTTGCATAGCATGCACCCAGTTGGCGTCTTTGAGGGCCATATGGATATTGACAGGAACTTCTTAAGAAACAAAACAGAAGAAACGGCAGTTTGCATAATCCTCTGAATTTGTAGCGATTGCATACAGCCCTTGAAGAACCTCGAGCTGCAGTCTAGTTTGAACGCTCGCGTTCGGATCACCGATAATGTTACCGAGCGGATGAGTCTGGTGAATTCTAGATTCTGGAGGATCATTAGCAAAGTCGTCATGATCAGAGTGATCCCGAGCTGGGTGAAATTCCTGGTCTGCAGCATGTGATTCTGCCACATCGTATTGATCACCGACTTGATCATTTGGTTGATCTTCGAGTGAGACATCTTCATCAACAATTTCTTGAATTGCAGGCGCACGAGGAAAGATGGAATCCTCATCGTCAGAAGAGTGATTTTGGTTCTCCGCTGATCCTGAATGTGTCACACTAGAGGAAAGGTTAAACGACTCAAATAACGAATCATAGTCAAAGAAAATTGCAGGACCGTGTTGTGTTTCAAAATTATAACTAGTTATTTCCAAGTTGAAAACAACTTCTACTGTGCGTGCAAGTTTTAGATAAACGCGTTTGTTTGCACAACCTTCAACATATCCAAGAATGTATCCTTTGACTGCTTTGGGCTCAAATTTAGTGGTGTGATTTGTTTTTAAAACGGTACATGGAGCCCCGGAGGGTTCCACTCCAGCAAGATTCGGTTTACGACTATTGAGTAATGCATAACTGGTTTTATCAAAACGTTTAACACTTAACACACGATTTAAGACATAACAGGTTGTATTAACAGCCTCCACCCAGAACATGACTGGGAGGTGCGAGTCAGCGAGCATTGTACGTGCAGCCTCGATCAGTGTTTTGTTCTTCCTCTCGGCGATGCCGTTTTGTTGAGACTCATACGGAGCGCTATGTTGTTGAACTATCCCATTTCCAAGACAGTAGAAGGTCATGGTGGGGTTTTTGAATTCTGTTCCGTTATCACTTCGTAGGCGTTGGACTTTGGCTTTGTAAACATTCCTGATCATGTCGAAGAAGGTAATCAGTGTACCAGCTGTTTCACTTTTAGCAGCCAAAAAGTAGATCCAAGAGTAACGTGTGTAGTCATGGGTGACTACCAAACAGTAATATTTTCCGCCAAAACTTCGTTGCTTAACGGGGCCGAAGAGATCAGTGTGCATCAACTCAAATGGTGTCTCAATCGTGTTAAGAGCCTTGGGCTTGTGAGGTTGCTTCTGTTGTTTTCCGAGTTTGCATGGGATACATTTATCCTCATACTCAAAGAGTTTCAATGGAACCCCGTTGACTAGCCCTTCCTTGGTTATCTCGTTCATTTTCCGAAAGTGTAAATGAGCCATCTTCTTGTGCCAAATCGTAGCTTCTTCACTTGTAGATTATGACAGTAAACATGTTGAATCCGTGGTGATGTCAGTGTTGTTCATATCCAAGATATAAGTGTTCTTCGTGCGTGGTGCACGCATCAGTATCAGGTCCTCAAGAATTTCAATTCCTGATTTGAGAATCAAAACTTCCTTCTTGGTAAAGTACACAGGATTGTCGTTGTCACAAATTTGAGATACACTCAGCAGATTGTGTTCTAATTGTTTGACATAAAAGACATCCTTCAGTGTTATTTTACCATTTGTAACTGATCCAATTCCATTTATTTCTCCACCTTTATCTCTAGCAAAATTAACTCGTCCTTTCTTTCCTGATTCGAATTTTTTGAGCAAACCTCGTTCTCCCGTCATGTGCCTAGAACAGCCACTGTCAACGTACCAGTTGTTGACGAATCGGTGAAACGGTTCCTGCACATAAAATAAAATGATTAGTTCTCATAGGGAACCCATGACATAACAGACCTAGATTGACCTTTCTCAGTCACATAAGTGACCCTCTGGTAGACTCCTTTATTATTGTGATAGACTAGAGACGTGTGTCGATTAGAGTAATGACTGTTAGAGTTACATGGAACTCTATGACTCATTGGTGACATGACATTCCGATTTGGAGAACTGAAACGTTGTTGATGGAAGTGTTGATAACGTTATTCATGATATGAGCGTGGGGAACTGTGATGATGGTGGTCATGATATTGTCGTGGGGGACTGTGAAAGCGTTTTTCACAATGATTTTGTCGATAGGATGGAACAAAAGGTTGTTATGGACGTTGGTGTGGCCGTTATTGAAAGTTTCCCATACTTGGTTTGTTGTACCCATAGTTGCGAGAATCAGGTTCTCCACGTTTATTCTTTGGGTTTCTTAGAATATGGACAGGTTTTGAGGAAAAAGATTTAGCTTTCTATGGGGAAGTGGTCTTAGCCGGTGGTTCTTTTGAATCATTTCGTTTCTTAGTGCAAGATGAGGCCACGTGTCCACGCTCACGACATTAGAAACAATTTAAAGTCTCCATTTTATTTGGTTGATCTGGTTCAGATTGTGAGGGCATGCTTTTCTTTGAATCAATATCTTTGCTTGAGATGAACGATTTAAGTAGAGGAGCGGATGATGATTCCTGAGTCTGAAGTGGTGCAGAGTTTTGTTCCCGAGGTTTCGCAGATTTCGGATCCTTGGAATTTGATGATTCACATTCGTCACGTTGTGGGAGTTCGGATTTAAAGAAACTGAAATTATTATTATATGGAGGTGGTGTCTCGTTATATCCTAAACCAGCAGAGTTCCCATGTGACAACCGTCTAAATTTCAGGTGAAACTCGTACTCTATATCTTTGAGATATTTGTTATTGTCTTTAACCGTACTCTTACCGAAAACGTGTCTGCGTCGGAATCAAAATTCGGAATCTATAAATAAGTCCTAATACCAAGAAAACATATAAAGAACTTTCCTAAGTTCATTTCATATAACAATCGGAAACTTTCAACTAACGAAAAGGCTTAACGATAACAGAAACGTAAAACATAAAAACTGTAGAAAATGTGCCAGGGCGCAACCCTAAGGAATCCAGGGCAACGCCCTGGCGGGCCAGTTTTCCAAATCTTGTGCTTTTAAGACTCCTTCTCGATTGTAACATCAGCCTACACTTGTCCTAGCCCGATTTGACCCCCCTTATGTCAGTTTTCTGCCATCTCTTCACCCCAAAACACTCAACACTCTCTCACTTTTTCATTTCACCTTCACACAATCAAAACACACACACTTTGTTCTCTCTCAAGACTCTCTCATTTCCCTCTCATATCCAAGGAAAAACCAGCCCCAAATCACAGAAATATCACCATAAAAACACCACAAAATCGTTCCAAATAGCAAGGGAAGCAAGAAGGATTCATTCATTTCGGTCAAAAGACGTTTTCTACACTTTTTGAAGCTTAAATCTCTTCCAAATCATCATCTAAGCTTTTCATCCGGTAGAAACTCTTCTTTTTACTTATACTACTGAAATAAATCATTGCATGGATGATCTAACACATAAAAACAAGTTTTTATAAAGTTTTATAACCATTTTATACAAAAACGGGTTTATATATAAAATGTTACTTAAATATTCGTTTTTGAGTTTAAAAGTTACACATAAACTGAGAAAATGATGTTTAATAAAGTTATTATCAGTTGCATGGCGAAATCTACCGTTGAAATGGTCGTTTTTGCTAAGAAAAACGATTTCCGGAGAATCTGCAGCAACCAGGGGTCGCCCTAAGTGCTTCAGGGTTGCGCCCTAGGATGCTGGCAGATTGTCGGAAATCACCGTTTGACGTTAAAAATTCGTTTTCGCAATCTGATTTTTCGAAACTAAATATCTGGGACTGAGATAAATAAAATATTTGTGTTTGGGATAGTTTATTGGACTTATTACATTTAAATTGAACTTGTCGAATCGTATTAATTAAACGTATGTTATTTTTGAGCGGGAAAGTGTGGACATTTTGGACAGGAAAATTATGGCGCGGAAGCGCTGCCCAAATTCCGTTAGACAACATAATAACACTTCAGTGACAAACATATAACTTATCATAATAATATTGACCTTGGAGGACAAAACGTAACGATAAACGATTCAGACATATTAACGTATAACACTTAAAGTTAACTAAAGATTACAATTTATAAAATGTTAAATGACATATTAACATAAAGTAATCCTTACACTTATTTAATGTTGGTGTTCCTTTAGGATTTCCGTGATTCCGACACGCTTTCGACACCCTTTCGACCGCTTTTCGCGTTTGTCTAATCTTCGCAATCCGTGAGTTACATCCCCTATTATTTATCGTCTTTAAATAACTCTTTTGGGGGAAACATGAGATCTAAATGCCTTATGAACATTTTTACATTTTATGAACTGTTGGACGTTTTATAAACTTATATGCGTAAGACTATTTTATTTGCCCTGTTCGACACTCTTTGACTTTATGGCTTGCCCCCGATCGGCATTTGATCAAAAAATATGAATGATTGTATCGTACGAAATTGCCACTGACTAGGAACCTCTGTTAACCCTTGATGAAAATATAACATGCTTGTAAGTGCCTACTATCAGTTTTAAATTAAATCAAAGTGCCCCGTTTCAGACAATTACAAACTAGTAGCTTGCTTAGCCGTATAGTAATTATGGGTATCGATACTTAGGAGAGGATCGCTCCTTACTTTAGATGGCAATCTAAGTACATATTACCGAGTTCAGACGTACCTCGTAGATAGTGCGGGGTTGGGGCTGTCACGATCAGACAATCGGTTTAGTGTGAACACTTACAGTTATATTATGCCAAGTGGTTGATACAATGTTTTAATCATTAGTTACTTTATTTTTTTCGCGATTGATCCGCAACTAGTCATTTTTTTCATGTATTGATCTACTCGTCTATGACCATCTTTAAAGTATATACATTTTAAGCGTATTTTCTGCTTCATTTCCTTTGAAAAACCTTTATTCATATATACTTGTCGGAACCTTTTTGTCGAGAACTAGAAAAACTGTAACTCACTTACTACTTTATGTAGTTTGACACTTTATCTCATGTTTCAGGAAATCAAGTGTAAGTCATGATATGCATAGTACGGACGGGTCAGGCAAGTCACGTGAAGTATGAATCGGGAGAAGACCTGTCTTTATTTTGGGAATTTTATAAACATGTTTAATTATGTACTTTTGTTGTGAGTTGAAGTACACTTAGTTAATAATTTTCGAACTTGTAAACTTTTTGTTCTATTTAAATGACTTCAAACTGTTGCATTTGATTATGACCCGTGTAATGAATTCTTGCTCTTCGCACCTCGTGTTTCCACTTTAGCGGGGTGTGACAGACTTGGTATCAGAGCACAGGTTATAGTGAAACGGGTTTTAAGAATTTTCAAAAATTTTCGAAAGCAAACTATTACCATGGCTTTTCGGAAAATCATTTTTACGGGTTCAAACTTTAGTGGATTAATTCCGCAATTGCATGATTGTTTTTAACTATGCATAACTTGATAGACTATGCCTAGTTCAAAATAAATTATGCAAGAACGGAAAGTAATTACTATTGTTAACGGTTTTTGGGTCGAAAAATTCTCGGTCTTATGGATCCCCGATTCTCGCGTGACTGACCTGTGGATGCATTTCATTTTCACTTTCCTTATTGTTTCCCCTATACTCACGTAACTCGTTGTTCACAGATTCGACATGTCTCATTCGTCGCACTCCCGGTCACCGTCTCGATTGCAGTCTCGCTCGCTCTCACGGATCGTCTCCTCGCAAGAAGCCTCGGAAGATCTAGCAGCTTCAGAGGGCTAGCGTCATCAGACTACCGATCCCACCGAGGAGACCTCGATGGCTTTCTAAGCGACCATGACACCTCCCATCCGCGTGCCGCACCCCCGATGCCCGTCTCAGCACCCCCCCAGCAGCCTGGACCTAGAGTTTGGATGACTACTCGTAAGCAGGTCGTCCTTCCCGGCCGCTTGCCAGAGCTGATGGTCGAACGTGTTCCCAAACCACCCAGAACCGCTCCTCAGACGCCGATGCCGTTCGGAGACCCGTACGCGGACCCCAGATATTCGGTCATAGACTGCTATAAGATGGGAAAACCTCCACGGACATTCGATGCAGCGTCCTGACGACGCAGGGCCATCCAGACCCCCGATGATGCCGGTTTCTCAGAGATTGCCCCCAGAGGTGATACTGCCACTCCACCGCAACGTTCAGGGACTCACGGAAGAGGCCCAGCAGCAGGGCCTGCTCCTGTGCAAGATCTCTGACGCTGCGGAACGCCTGTCGGCACAGTCTATGCGAGTCATCGCGTAGGCTGAATTCACGGCGATGACAGTCCAGTGCCTCGTCAGCACGTGCATGATCATGGGGACACTGATAGCCGTTATCCTGGCGAAGGTATTCCTCAATAGGCGTCGTTAGGCATTTATTATGTATTGTATCGTAAGCTTGAGTCGTATTTTTCCCATGTACACGACTTAAAGCTAACTCTTATTTTGTATTGTCTTGTACTTGTATTTGAACCTTTCCGTATCTTATTGAACTATGTAACCGACTCACGTATTATGAATGAATTTCTACTTTTATTATCCGTGCTTGTCCTTGTTGTGTGAATTATTGTATTATTACATTCCATAAATCATTATCGTGCGTGTACCATTTACCCTTCCATGTTACTCTCATATTATCATTGTTGTTGTTCATTATTTAAAGTCTTATCGCTCACTCCTATTCGTGGGTTCTAAACTCTTCTCCTTTCTGTTAAGAGAACCCGGATAGCCGTCGTCTTGATGAAGATGTTCCTGAATAGGCGTCGTTAGATTATTTCCTTTTCATCCGTATTGTACTCTAGTCTAAGTTGTAAATTCTCGTACTTGCACACGACTTAAGACTCGTATCGTAATTGTGTTTTGAACTTCCTTACTCTTATGAACCATGTAACCGACTATTCTTTTTATAATGAAACACCATTACCATATCTTTGTTTTTCTATCATGCTTGGATTGCACTATTATTCTTTGACCATTGATCGTGCTTGCTTTATCTAACCCTTCATATGTACATCATTGTAGATTAGACATCGTTAAAATCTTTACCTCAGATTCTCGTCCGTGCGTACTAATCTAGTTTTCCTCTTCTGTGGTAGGATCATGCCTCCCAAAAAGAGCAACGCTAACCTAATAGTCGAACAGATTACATCGTAGCTCTTAACGGCACTCCCAAACGTGATCGCTCAGATAGTCGCTACTGTCAACGACGGAATTTTCCGGGATGATAACCCCAACGACAACCACCAGGAGAACAACAATGACCATAACCTCCACCTCTTCCCAACCACAATCAAACAAGAAGAGGGCGAGAACTCTGGAAACAATAACCTCCCTTTCCCTCCAGCCCGCGTCGAGCGAAAGGAGAGTAAGAAAAGGAAATCTGATCATCAACCCAAAAGGAGCAACAACAAAGAGAAAACCACGACCGGAACCCGAACTTATGCTCGGTCGCATCCCAAGTGCAACTTCCACCACAATGGGGACTGCCCAATGTGCCACAAGTGCCAGAAGGTGGGGCACCTCTTCAGATACTGTCCTGAGAGAACAATCAACCAAGGCAAGAAGCCGGTGTGCTTCGAGTGCGGAAGCAACCAACACCTCCGTAACACTTGCCCCATACTGCATGCAACAAAGACTTTTAGTACTCTCGCAATCACTGCCGAAGAGGCAAGGCAGGATCCCAACGCAGGAACATGTACATTTCCAGTAAATAACCCATATTAACCTAGAATTCAAAGTCCTTAAGGATAGCCTCATTTAAGAATACACCAATGGTCGAGTGTTTGAAGCTAAGAACGTAATTCTATAATGTCCTATGTGCCTAGGCAATAAGACCTTCCCCATAGATCCCGTCCCCCTAGAGCTGAAAGGTTTCGACATCAACGTCGGAGCGGACCGATTAGCTCGATTCCGAGCCGAAATTGTATGTTTCGACAAATTCGTCCTAGTACGTTATCCTAGGGAGTCCCAATCCTCTTCGTTAAAAAGAAAGACGTATCTTTCGGGATGTGCGGCGATTTCTGTAAACTCAATGAGCTGACCGTCAGGAACCGATACCCTCTCCCTTGAATCGGCGATCTACTCGACCAGTTGCAGGGTGCAACTTACTTCTCAAGGATCGATCTCCGTTCAGGGTATCATCGGGTTCGAGTCAGTGCACTCGATATTCCCCCCCCCCCCCCAACCCCGAACTCGCTACGGCCGTTACGAACTCCTCGTTGTTCTATTCGGTCTGACCAACGCACCGTCAGTATTCATGGGTTAGATGAACTTGGTGTGTGGACCATATCTGGAAAAGTTCTTGATCACCTCCATAGACGACATCCTCAACTATTCACGGAATAATCAAGACCACGCGAAACACTCGAAACTTATTCTAGAACTTCTCAGAGATCAGAAATTGTACGTCAAATTCTCGAGAGATGAACTCCGGCTCCGAGAAGTACATTTCCTTGGCCTATCAATCAGGAGTGACCTCATGTAGACCTAACCGAAAATCAAAGCGATTAAGAAATAGAAAGCCCCAACGACTCCTATGGAAATCCGACAGTTCCTAGGATAGGCTGGCTACTATCAAAGGCTCACTGAGAATTTCTCAAGGATCGCTAATCCATTTACCGAACTCACTCCGAAAGATAAAGTTTCCCCTTGGGGCAAAGATCAGGAGGAACCCTTTCAGCAGCTCAAACTCAAATCGCTAGAGCTCGGAGCGAAGCATTGAAACCCGGGAACCTTAAGGAGGAAACCTTGCACAATCACGAGAAGGAATTCGAGCTCAAACCGGATGGAATCCATTATTTTAAGAACCAAGCATGGATTCTGAGATCCGAAAGTCTCCGTAACCTTATTTTGGATGAGGACCACCGTTCCCGATACTCTATTTATCCGGAATCCGACAGGTTGTGCAAGGATCTTCGGGAATACTATTGGTGGCCAGGCATGAAGAGGGATATTGCATTGTAAGCGGCTAAGTGCCTTACCGGCTCGAAGGTCAAGGCGGAATATCAGAAACCCTCAGGTCTACTACAACAGCCAGAGATTCACCATGTGGAAGTGGGAACAGATCTCCATGGATTTCATCACCAAGCTACCCCGTACGACAAGGGGTAATGATATGATTTGTGTTATCGTGGACCGATTGACGAAATCTGCACACTTTCTACCCGTACGAGAGAACCACTCGATGGAGAAGTTCGCCCAGATTTACATCAACGAGATCGTCTCTCGTCATGGAGCACCTCTCTCCATTATCTCCGACAGGGATAGTCGATTCACGTCCCGCTTTTGGAATGCGCTTCAGAAATCTCTCGGGACGCGACTAGACCTCAGCACCGCCTACCATCCCCAGACCGACGGTCAGAGTGAAAGGACGATCCAAACGCTTAAAGATACGCTAAGAGCGTGCGTGGTTGACTTCGGAGGAAGTTGGGATACTCACCTCCTTTTTGGTCGAGTTCTCCTATAACAACACCTACCACGCTAGAATCAAGTGAGGTCCATTCGAGGCCTTATGGACGCAAGTGTCGGTCACCGCTTTGTTGGCTAGAAGTCAGCGATCGACAACTTACACGGCTCGATATCGTCGAGGAAACCCCTTGAGTTCCAAGTCGGCGATGGAGTACTCCTCAAGATATCGCCATGGAGAGGGGTAATTCGTTTCGAGAAGCGCGACAAGATAATCCCGAGTTACACCAGACCATTCGAGGTGATAGAGCGAATCGGCCCGGTGGCGTATCGACTCCAACTCCCGCAAGCTCTTTCGAACATTCACGACGTATTTCATGTCTCGCATTTGAAAAAGTGTTTGTCTGACGAGACCATCGTCATTCCGCTCGACGAGGTCCAGATCGATAATAAGCTCAACTTCATTGAAGTACAGCTTGAGGTTGTAGACCGAGAGGTCAAACAACTCAGGTAGAGTCGTATTCCTATTGTCAAGTTCGGTGGAATTCTCGACGAGGTCATGAATTCACGTGGGAGCGTGAAGACCAGATCCGTCAGAAGTATCCACGTCTGTTCAAAGATTCTCTCTCCCGATGAGGAAAATCAATTTTGGGAAGGAATTCTTTTCAACCCGGGGAGAATGTGACAACCGTCTAAACTTCAGGTGAAACTCGTACTCTATATCTTTGAGATATATGTTATTGTCTTTAACCGTACTCTTACCGAAAACGTGTCTGTGTCGGAATCAAAATTCGGAATCTATAAATAAGTCCTAATACCAAGAAAACATATAAAGTAATTTCCTAAGTTCATTTCATATAACAATCGGAAACTTTCAACTAACGAAAAGGCCTAACGATAACAGAAACGTAAAACAAAAAACTGCAGAAATTGTGCCAGGGCGCAGCCCTAAGGAATCCAGGGTGACGCCCTGGCGGGCCAGATTTCCAAATCTTGTGCTTTTAAGACTCCTTCTCGATTGTAACATCAACCTACACTTGTCCTAGCCCGATTTGACCCCCCTTATGTCACTTTTCTGCCATTTCTTCACCCCAAAACACTCAACACTCTCTCACTTTTTCATTTCACCTTCACACAATCAAAACACACTCACTTTGTTCTCTCTCAAGACTCTCTCATTTCCCTCTCATATCCATGGAAAAACTAGCCCCAAATCACAGAAATATCACCATAAAAACACCACAAAATCGTTCCAAATAGAAAGGGAAGCAAGAAAGATTCATCCATTTCGGTCAAAAGACGTTTTCTACACTTTTTGAAGCTTAAATCTCTTCCAAATCATCATCCAAGCTTTTCATCCGGTAGAAACTCTTCTTTTTACTTATACTACTGAAATAAATCATTGCATGGATGATCTAACACATAAAAACAAGTTTTTATAAAGTTTTATAACCATTTTTATGCAAAAACGGGTTTATATAAAATGTTGCTTAGATCTTCGTTTTTGTGGTTAAAAGTTACATATAAATTGAGAAAATGATGTTTAATAAAGTTATTATTAGTTGCATGTCGAAATCTACCGTTGAAATGGTCGTTTTTGCTAAGAAAAACGATTTCCGGAGAATCTGCAGCAACCAGGGCGTCGCCCTAAGTGCTTCAGGGCTGCCCCTGAGCTGCTGGCAGATTGCCGGAGATCACCGTCTGACGTTAAAAATTCGTTTTCGCAACTTGATTTTTCGAAAATAAATATTTGGGACTGAGATAAATAAAATACTTGTGTTTGGAAAAGTTTATTTGACTTATTACATTTAAATTGAACTTGTCGAATCGTATTAATTAAACGTATGTAATTTGTGAGCGGAAAAGTGAGGACATTTTGGACATGAAAATTATGGCTCGAAAGCGCTGCCCAAATTCCGTTAGACAATATAATAACACTTCAGTGACAAACGTACAACTTATCATAATAATATTGACCTTGGACATTTTTGGACAAAACGTAACGATAAACGATTCGGACATATTAACGTATAACACTTAAAGTTAACTAAAGATTACAATTTATAAAATGTTAAATGAATATTAACATAAAGTAATCCTTACACTTATTTAATCTTGGTGTTCCTTTAGGATTTCCGTGATTCCGACACGCTTTCGACCGCTTTTCGCGTTTGTCTAATCTTCGCAATCCGTGAGTTACATCCCCTATTATTTATCGTCTTTATATAACTCTTTTGGGGGAAACATGAGATCTAAATGCCTTATGAACATTTTAACATTTTATGAACTGTTGGACGTTTTATAAACTTATATGCGTAAGACTATTTTATTTGCCCTGTTCGGCACTCTTTGACTTTATGGCTTGCCCCCGATCGGCATTTGATCAAAAACTATGATTGATTTTATTATACTAAATTGCCTCTGACTAGGCACCTCCGTTAACCCTTGATGAAAATATAACATACTTGTAAGTGCCTACTATCAGTTTTAAATTAAATCAAAGTGCCCCGTTTTAGACAATTACACACTATTAGCTTGCTTAGCCGTATAGTAATTATGGGTATCGATACTTAGGAGAGGATCGCTCCTTACTTTAGATGGCAATCTAAGTACATATTATTGAGTTCAGACGTACCTCGTAGATAGTGCGGGGTTGGGGCTGTCACGATCAGACAATCGGTTTAGTGTGAACACTTACAGTTATATTATGCTAAGTGGTTGATACAATGTTTTAGTTACTTTATTTACGCATACTCTTATCGCGATTGATCCGCAACTAGTCTTTTCTTTCAAGTATTGATCTACTCGTCTATGACCATCTTTAAAGTATATACATTTTAAGCGTATTTTCCGCTTCATTTCCTTTGGAAAACCTTTATTCATAAATACTTTTAGGAACCTTTTTGTCGAGAACTAGAAAAACTGTAACTCACTCACTACTTTATGTAGTTTGACACTTTATCTCAATTTTCAGAAAATCAAGTGTAAGTCATGATGTGCATAGTACGGACGGGTCAGGCAAGTCACGTGAAGTATGAATCGGGAGAAGACCTGTCTTTATTTTGGGAATTTTATAAACATGTTTAATTATGTACTTTTGTTGTGAGTTGAAGTACACTTAGTTATTAATTTTCGAACTTGTAAACTTTTTGTTCTATTTAAATGACTTGAAACCGTTGCATTTGATTATGACCCGTGTAATGATATTCTTGCACTTTGCACCTCGTGTTTCCTCTTTAGCGGGGTGTGACATCCCACTAGTGCGTTGACGACTTAAAATAGAGTTTAAGGTGGTAGACGAAGTGCGAAACTGTTCGATTTTTCTTTCATGCTCAGTTAGTCGAATTTCACAATTGCTTAATTCTTGGACTTTCTTAGCAAGACTTTTTTTATGTTGTTCAATGCATTCATATAAAGTATCAATTTTGTGAGTTTGAACGCCAACATTTGACAAGAGTTCCATTCTGTCCTTCTCATTCTGATAAATTTTCTTTGAAAAATCATTTTTTAAGTTTATTTGGGTTGTCAAATTAAACTCGAGATCTTTTTGCTGAGTTTTCAAGATTCAAAGTGAATTAGTTAACTTTTCATTTTGAAGAGTTAAGATTGTAAAAGATTTGCATAATTCCTTTACGTGTTGAAGATTAAGAAGTACCTTTGGCTTTTCGGTTTTGAGGTCGGCCATCTCTGCAATGAAATTTTCGTTGGATAGATCCACCGTACAGCTGCAAACTTGTGATTCATCTTCAACATCTAGAGTATCCTCTTCATTCGAGCTAACGTCACTGGCAATGCTAGAATCACATGTAGTACTACTTACTTCACTACGAATTTCTTTAATAGATGCCATGAGTGCTTGATCCTTTTCATCACTACAGATTTTCCAATCATAAGTGCGATCATCATGTTAAACTATCATGGCCTGGGAACCTAAACTTCGATGTGGTTGTGAAGTAGTTGTTCTAGGTCTGTCTTGATTTTGAGTATATTCCACCTTGGGCTGTTGGCATTCTCTGGCGAAGTGGCCATGTCCTTTACAGTTGTAGCAACGTACTTTCGACTTATCAAAACCTGCTTTGCCGGTTCGAGGACTGCGTCCTGTACTTGCATAAATCTTTTGATTTTGTTAGTGAGCATAGCAGTTTGCCATTGTAAGTCCATTTCTTCTAAGTCATCTTGATCGACTTGACAAAAATCTTCATCCCATAAACCTGGATCGGTGATTTCACCCTGAACCTGATTACCATATGAAACTAAAAAACAAGATAAGATTTCTAGACTTTCTTCAGCTGATTTGACACTCATTGGCATTTTCTGATGAGTAATATTAGACTTTGGTGCCGCCGTATTTGTTCCAGTAATAGGACAATTTGAGGTGTCAGGGCTTGTATGGTCTTTATCAAGAAGGAAAGCAGTTACGTTTCCTGAGGAACTGGACTCTGAAGTTTTCCCATAAGGCGTTTGATCCGTCGTTGCATTTGAAGTTAACCGTGTTAACTCATATCCTCGAAATCTTTCAATGACCTGTGCCAGAACTAATGGGTTCTGAGCTTGTTTTTATTCATTTTCGAGTTCATCCTTTACTAAGTTTACATATACTTCCCAACGCTTAGGCAAAGCATCCAAAAATCTCTCTATTATTTCACCCGCAACTGGTACGCCGTGCCTGGAGAGTTCTGCAAGTAAATGATGATATCTATTGACAGTATCTTCAAAAGTTTCATTAATTTCAGCTCTGAACGTAGAAAATTGTCGTTTAAGAATGTTTCCTCTACTTTTCCTTTGTTTAACAGTTCCAGCAAACTGCGTTTCGATGGCCTTCCAGAGTGCATGTGAAGTAGTATAAGTTTTGCATATATGCAACATTTCAATAGGTAAGGCCATTTTCAAACTTGCCCAAGCTCTATTTTTAGAGTTATATACTCTTCTAAGATCAGATGTCAAAGACGAAACTGGTTGTGGTGTAGTTACACTGTTTGTCATCGTATTTGGATAATGATATGTTGTTTCAATACACAACCACATTTGTACGTCATTGTAGCGACAGAAGGATTTAAATTTATCGACCCAGTCATAATATTGTGAAGAATCGAGTAACTTGGGAGGAGTGTTGATTGATTGTTTTGAATCCATTTAAAAAAACAACGAATTTGAATGACGAACTTGATCCACAAACTTGAGTCACGAACTTGATCCACGAACTTGAGCCACGAACTTGATCCACGAACTTGATTCACGAACTTGATCCACGAACTTGGGTCATGAACTTGATCCACGAACTTGAATGAAGAACTTGAGTCACAAACTTGAGTAACGAACTTGATTCACGAACTTGAATAACGAACTTGAGTAAAGAACTTGACTCACGAACTTGAATGATGAACTTGATTCACGAACTTGTTGGGACTTGAATAAGAACTAAAGTAATTTGATACTAAATCACGAACTTGATTGCGAACATCTACAAACGAACAAAGATATTAGTGGAGGTGATCATAGTTGTCACGGACATGTAATCAAAAGTCAATGAACTTGTAGTATTTAGTCAACGAACATTGGACTTCAAGAAGATAATCCACGAAGATGATCCACGAAGATGGTTAACGAAGATGATCCGCGAAGATAATTCTGAATCTTCAAAGTCTCACTAACATATATCCCAAACTTAGCCGCCAAACCCTAATTTTAACACAAGACTCAGCCGTCAATAATTGAGAGAAACCCTAATTTTAATAAACACCCGCCGGAAGTATAAGAACCCTAATTGCAAATCGATTAAAACTGAGATTTAATCCTGAACCAAATCTCGATAGAGAGCAAACAGTGCGTTTGCTCTGATACCAATTGTAGGTCCCAGTGGTCAGATCTACAGGATTAAACCAATTGATCACAAGGCGGAATCTCGTAATCAATTGTATCAGTACAAGTAATAATAAATAAGCAAATAATAACAAACACGAAATACCGAATTCTGAATACTTTGATTAATAAACACGGTTACAATCCACAAGTATTCTCTCTGAATTCTCTACCAAAACCAACAGCCCTAAACTAACCTAAACATCTCTTTATATAGAGAAACATGTTCAGCCAGTTAAGGCTTCATTGGGCCTCACGAACATGCAAGTTCGTGAGCAACCCATTTAGCTCTAAGCCCACGAACTAACATGTTCGTGGGACTACAAAATGACTAAGTTAATACAAGTATAAATTACAACATAGCCTAACGTCTTACACCTACCGCACACCCAACAAGCCACATCTTTGGAGTGGTGCCTACCACACCGATCACACTTCGGATACTAGTCTGGGTACCCGGTGTCACTGTTGCTTATGCTTGCACAACCTGAGGAGCATCCTGCCTCCTAGCTCTCTTGCTCGAGTCACCATAGCGGAATCCACCACTCCGTTTCCCTCCGGGGTTCTGCTTATCTACAACTGACGGTACTCCACCATCACGAACCGTATTCTGGATCAACGTGGTCACCATCTCCATATCACTCTGGAATGTGCTCGTGTTGGAGGAAACGACACCACTAAGTACCCCAACCTCGGGTCCACCAGACCCGGTAACCATACCCTCGGGACCATCGTGTCCCGTTCCTCCACCAGTACCAACAACCGTAGGACCTTTAGCTTTCACATTCGGCTCGGAATCATCCTGATCCGAACCATCAGATCCCGTACCAGTACCCGTACCACCAACATCCTGCGACATGCTATCTCTAATCTGAGCGATGATAGTAGGCATTATGGCTACCAACTGCTCGGCGATGAGCTGACCGATGTCTGTCGTCATATCCGTTTCCTCATCACTGACTTCCACACTCGAAGTCGCGTTACCATGACTCGTTGACCATCTCGTCGCTGTCTTCTTCTTAAACGGCATCGTTCAAAAAAGGTAAAAAGAAAACTCGATAAGCAAAATGTGTGCAACATGAAAATAAGGCCAAATGCCAAAAATAACCAAAAGAGAAAATAAGCACATAAGGCAAAATTATGCACACATAGCAAATCAGAGAAAAAAAATCGATTTAAAAGCCTACGGTCATAGTCCAAGTGATTTACTTCGTAAAATCACTTAGTTCGCTATAACCTTTGGCTCAGATACCAAATTCTGTCACACCCCGCTTGAAGCGGAAAAAACGAGGTGTTCAAGTTACGATATCAAGAGTCAAGGATTATAACATTACAACCAATAAACAAAGCATCGTAATGAAATTAATCATGCCAAATATTTACAAAATACATTACAAAGTCAAAGGAGGTAAAACGCCAAGTAAAAATACAACTTCAAAAGTCGACAGACGGATCATCATGGAAATTACATCAAACATTACAAATTCCAATTTCACAAAACTCCTGAAAAGCGTTAAAAACGACATCAACAACATGTTGGTGAATTATTCGCAATTTTAAGTAAATGTTGACCCAACGACAATTTTAACAAACATGTTAAGTTCATATCTTGTTTTACCATCCTAGCGAGGATACCATGCCTAGATTAGTTACAGAACCGCTCCGTGTGTCCAAACCTCTTGCATCTCTCGCAAAACCAACATGTGTCGAACTTAGCATGGGTGCCTCCACATACGAAACACTTAGCGCGATCTCTCCAATTCTTTGTAGGTGTAACTAAGGCGATCTTTATCCTTTGCTGGTCCTCGATCGCGCTTGTGACTTTTTTTTTTTTTTTTTTTTTTTTTTTTTTTTTTTTTTTTTTGCAACGGGAATTTCGCTTCCGTTTACCGCTGGGCTCTCTCTGAGCCTCGGTCTCCTTAGGTAAGTCACTAGACTCGGCATGATCGAGTTTAGTACCAAAGCTCGCTCCACTAGGCGTAGAATCTCGAATACCCTGAAGTATGCTCTCGGTGACCTTCGTCACCAGGTCAGGTATGATAGGAGCAAGATATTCCGTGAGAATCTCTTCAAATCGCCCGATCAATCTGCTATGCGGTGTCGGGTGTTCACGTGTAGGAGTTTCTTGGGACATCATCGTTCTGGAAGAAAAATAAAAGGAATATGAGTGTGTGCATAACTCGAGATTAAACTCAACGTTAAAACGAGTAAAGACAAAACATATAAAAGTCAAAGGGAATGCACACAGAAAGGTTTTTCAGAGTAAATCGATATAAGCCTAAAGTCATAGTCTAAGCGGTTCACATAGTAAACCACTTAGTTCGCTATAACCATTGGCTCTGATACCAATTTTTGTCACACCCTGCTCAGGCGGAAACCCGAGGTGTACAGTAATGTAGGTATCAGAAGACAAAGATTACATCGAAATAAAACTACAACATTCAAGTTTACATTAAATAAAGTGTTGGAGTACAATAAATACAACATGAATACAAATCGTGGCTTAAATAGAAACTAAACTACATCTAGCTAAGTCTCTTTAAAGTCCACATAAATAAATAAGACACCGAACTACGTCTAGTCAAGTATCTTCAAAATCTCAAAATCCATAACAAACAATGTACTCCATAATCGATGTAAAATCTCAATCTCCTGAAAAAGCGTTAAAAAACGACATCAACACATGTTGGTGAATTATTCGCAATATTTATAGTAAAAGTTGACCCAATAAAAGATTTAATATTCATAAGAAGTTTCAAAAGCATATCTTGTATTATAACCATAGTGTGAGTATAGATACCAAAGATTTAAACATACACTGAACCTGACCACACCAAATCCCCTAACCTAAGGCGATGTTAAACCAAAGGCAACAAATAAACATACGGTCATAACATCCACTCATAGGGACGTCCTATCGAGCAATGAGGGCTAGGTCAAAACCCATATAGATCTATATATATGCAACCGTGGGCAAAAGCTTAACAAGTGTATAAGGGGGGCTTACCAAAGCCTAAGGAACATCATAATCTAAGGTGATACTAATACACTAGGCAACAAGATATACATCATATAATAGTTTCAAATACGCTTTCCAGCCCAAAATAGTAAGAGAAAAGGGGCTAAGAATAACTCACTGATCAGCAATTACTATGTCGGGTAGACACAAATAGGAGAATATGCTCCACCGCCTAAGTGCCCTAATATAAAAACATCAAATAAGTCTAAGTATCTCGATAAGTCTAGTTGGGTTTTGCCTTATTATTATTAACGGTATATTGTATAATTTATATAATATGTTCGAGTTAAAGATAACGAACGTAAGATAATAACATTTCAATTCATCGTGACGAATAAAAGTCAACGATATTCTGAGTCGATGACGACTAACAGAAGATATAAATAAGTGACGACAATACCGTCCAGTAAAGGTCACGATACTTCGAGTCGATAACGACTACAGAAAAATATCGTTTAATTCATGTCAATAATGGTGATTAAAGAGGAATGATTTCGTAAGAAGTCAAAGTCAACTAAGAGTCAACGTTTAACGTTTTGAATAATCTTTAAGTAAAATAGTTGAAAATTGTCTTTATAAAAAGTTTAACGAGAGTTGACTTTAGTTAAAGTCAACTATACGCGATAACGAGTCAACGTTGGTCAAAAGTCAACGTATGAAGTATTTGACGAGAATATGTTTCAAAGTGTTTTAAGTTACAAAATTTATTTCATAAAGTGTCAACGACAACATAATACGTTTAACACAAAAGAGTTTAAGATTACGGTCGAGTTATAGGAGAAGTGTTTTTAAATGGAAGATTATATGTTTTTAATCAAAACCGTTATAATAAAAGTCTTATTAGAGATTATTATTATTTTTCGAGTCCGAAATGTAAGTTTGATAAAGTATAAAAATTTAAATTTAGCATATAGTATGTATAATTGAGTTTTAGTAAGATTTTAGCATACATAAGAATAAGTTAATACAGTGCACGGTCTGTGATCATCAATAATTAATTATGAAAAAGATCGGAAAAAGACAGAGCGATTGGATTCGAAAAATACGCGTTTAAAAAGAATATACAATTTTAATGTTTTGGTCACATTTAAACTTCGTTTGTTAAAATGATCCTTAATAAATGTTATTTTATAAAATGGTAAAAAGTATTATTATTTATTTTCAAAAACATAAAATAAAGGTTCGGGTCAAAAAAAAATCGTGTCGGAAAACGGTTCGGTTGAAATTCTGGTCAAGCTAAAAAAAGTCAAAAGGGTCGGGTCAACGGATCTGGTCGGATCCGGGTCTGGGTCTGATCCATGGGTAGTTGGTCAGTTTCTCTTTGAGTCATTTCAACAAACACTTGGTGTGCACGAAAATGGACAACTAAGGTTTTTCAAAGTAGAGTAAAGCTATCCAAACGGTAACCAAATCTCAATATTTTTATATGGTTGGAAAGAGGGCAAACAATGCTACTATAATTAACAAAGTTTAGGTCATAATTCGCTCTTTAAGGTCACGAAAAATGGTCACAAAGTAGGTACCCGAGGCTGTTCTGACATAGAAGAATGAAAAATCTCCAACTTTAAATTCGTTTTCTGGATTCGTTACTCAAAGAAAAAGGCTCTAGTTTGTTTCTATAGCTAAATTACTGTAATTAGAACAAATTGAGTCAAAAATATGATAATTTACCTTCGTGGTTCGACGGGAAACTGAGCTCGAAGTAGGCTGTTGCGGTGAATATTAGTTGTTGCGCTCACCCACGAACAGCAGCAACAGTTGCTGTTTCGTGGGTCCAAAAACAGCTCGGAAATTTGGAAATGCATAGGTTTTAAGTCTAGGACGATATGTATTAGTGTTAGAGAGTTTTTGGTTAACTTTTAGGTCATAAAACATATAGAAAAACATAACTTTTGTTGGGATTAAATAGAAAGATTTGGGTAAATTTCGTTTTATAAAAATTCCGGCATAAAAGTGATGTATTTTTGGTTTCAATTTCAGTTTTTATTTATGTTTTAGTTTTCTTATTTAAAGCTTGAAAAGTTAAAGAAAATGAAGGATTTAGGTGAAGATAAGCTTACCAAATTGAAGGAAAACCGAGAGAGAAGATGAATAAATGACTTATGCTTCGTTTGGGTGAGAATTCCTTGCCGAAATGGTGATATTTTGGTGACGAAAATTCTGGAATGGGAATGTTTTTGAGAGAAAAGAATGGTGAAGGTAATTGGGTGAAATTGTCTCAAATGAAGAAGATGGGGAAAAGTGACCAAAAAGGAAAAGATGGGGAGGTGAGGGAGATCTACATCTTACTCACAAAATGACAAACCCAAAATGGAATGTTCCATCCCACTTAACATTCAATGTTAAAAGGACTAAAGATGCAATGTTTTTCGGCGTTAAGTCTCGTTAAGGACTAACTTTGAAATATAATTTACGTTAGAGAAGCAATTTAAAATATTTATATTAAACGTTAATTTTAATCCTATAATTAAAGGCACAATTTACCCAACTTATATTACGAGCATACTAAACTATAAGGCACTTAGGTATAAGCTGTTTCCATCACAGAGGGCCGGAAACCAAACTCTAAACCCGACTAAGTACATAATGCATGATAAAATAAAATCTCCAATAACAATAATGTCAAAACATAAATAACAATAGACAAACGACGGATTGATAATCGAAATGATACCACAGAAAACGCGGTTGTCACAGTCTCCCCAAGTAAAAAGAATTTCGTCCTCGAAACTACTTCTGAGTAAGACTCTCGACAGGGTACCAAGTAAGGTACGAGTATCAACGTAATATATTTTAATCAATCCAGGAAGAACATCCGAATGAATAAGAATAGGAAGGTACTCCGAATATGAAACGAGTTATAAACTGCTACAATGCGGTTTCAACGGACGCGAGATACAAATACATAAGATACGATTGGACAAAATAACACGAGGTAATATACTGATGTCTTCTCACCTCGTAGAGTCCAATACTTATAATTCTTCATTCGCCAGGGGACGGGGGGGATAATATAAAGTGATACGAAAGGTTAATCAAGAAACGAACGCAAGTCGTCTTGTGAATCCACAATAGTTTATCCACGACTATTCTGCAAGTCTTCCAATCACAGGGTGTGAGAATAGTCTTGAAATTATCGCACACGGTACGCTTCGTTCCACCAGTATTTTGATAAGATTCCTGACACTCACCGGTCAACCTAGAAGGAGCATAACATGATGTTGATTATATTACCGGGGGTATCCTCCTGACCGGGGCCATAATTTACGGTTCGTTCTACAGCAAAAAGATTCGTCCTCAAAGCGATATTTGGAGGAGTTCTCAACAACTTCATGTAAGGCTCACTATTCTCAAGATAAATAAATCTTGATAGGCTTCTTACGGTGCGAGTCATTTCTTCACGGGTTGGAGCTGATTAAGAATTTCAAAAATAACTATCTTAACGATTTCGAAACTGAACTAGCAAATTCCTCATGTCCTTCATGACTATGAGAACGGATAAGATAAACGCGAACTTGACGATATAAAAGAATGGTGATTACGATTCCCTAACTATGGGAGTTACTGGCGCGTTCGCCGAAACAAACGGCATTGTAACAACTCACATTTATCGTAATGGGTACACTCGCAAACTTGGACAAGACATTCATTATCGACGATAACTAGGTCGAAAATCAATTTTTAGGAGGTAACAAGAATTAGAACTGTTCAGATGAGTCATCAATCGTAGGGATAAGATTAACGGTTATCTATCGTCGGCTTATCAAGCTTTTGGTAGTCAATCCACTACGTTGACTCAACTTTTTAATGGAAGGACTCATACGCATTTTACGGAAAATGGCCATAGCATCGAATACTTTTATCAAATAGTAAGTCTGATTTGGAAATTTCGCCACCTCCGAAGGTGCTAAAAGGGTCGAGGTAGCTTCGCACAACAAGCGTTGCTCCCGGAATAAGATAACTTCTACACGTAGATTATCAAGTTGAGGACATTCAGGAAGATTTGTGGAAATACTTCCACTTACTCACGAGTATCAGGCTAATCCTTCATCTTCATTGAAGCATACTTCATCAATCAAGTGGACGAGATAAACTAGATAGCCTTTACTAATTCACTCGCGGGTCTTTAACTTCCGACGGATGAAATGCGAACAAATGACTGAGTAATCGTGGCGGCGAAAAGAATGAGGACAACGAATAATAATAAATAAATAAATAAATAAAATTAAGAGGTATGTGCGATGAGATAAATCCCGAACGCGAAACGGTCGGTGGAATAATTATGCTCACGCACGACGGGATAGTATCAAGACTACGTATGTCGGGAAAAATTTCATAATGTAGAATGACGAAAAGGTCAAGAGTACGAGATGACAGAAACGAAATTACTAAAACGAAAAAGATGAAGACTTAATCAAAGTCAGGATATGAGCGAAGGAACGCTTAAGAATGCGCAGTGAATAAAGATTCATCGAAAATAATGTGACGTCCCGTCAATTTGAAATACTTATGTTACCGTTATTATTTATATTTTATTCGCAATTGATTTCGACCCTTGAATTTCGCTTTGTTTTGCTCACGATTTACTGTTATTGAGTATCGGGTTTTCTGTATTTTACGATTAGTCCCCGAGACGTAATAATTTTATTAATCTAAGTGCCAATTAGTTAGTATTCTCATAATTATAAGTTAGAAGGTTTATGCCAAATTTGTCGGTTATCGTATTCTTTATCCGCGAGTTATCGCACTTTTACTCTTGTTTACTCCTTACCGAAATCGTGCGAATCTCGAAATTGAAAGTGAGAATATAAAATTAAATGAACCTAATATAAAGTAAATCAAAGTTTGAACTTTCCTAAGTTCAACGCAAAAAGAATCGGGAACTTTCGACGAACGAAACTCCTTAACGATCGCGTAAACGAAAAAGCGAGAAGTCTGAATTTTTGCTCGGTGCTAAGCACCTACCAAGTGGTGCGCAGCACCTACCTTGCTGACCAAAATTTTGTTGTTTTGTGTGACTCATTTTTGCATGTATTGTGGATGCAACACCTGTCCTAAACGTGTAACACTCTTAGAAACTCCAGAAATGAGTCATGTGGGGTCTTTAGATTAACAAACAAGTCTTCCATTTGGTCATCTATCACTCTTTCATCCAAAACACACACACACTCTCTCTTTGTCTTCAAACTCTTTCAAGTTCATCATAACCCACTAAATATAACTCAAATTCCAGAAGTTTAAAGAAGAAGAATCACTAATTTGAAGAAAGTTTCAAGGTCAAAGTTATCTTCCACCATTTCCTTTTGGTTTCTCCAATCTTGGGTAAGTTTTCTTATAAGTTTTATTTCACTTTTCTCTTCCATTTTCATCTATTTGGTGAAGAGATCTAACACCTACCCATTTCATTTTTATTTCAAGATCTTGGTTCCATATTCCTATCTCATTTTTGGAAGCTTTGGTTAGATCTATCATGGATCTTTTCTTTTGAAATTGTGGTGAGTACTATATTACCGAAAATCTCTTCAATAACGTTTTTAACACCTTGCATGTAAGAATCTAACTAAATGGTGGTTGTATTTGTGTATGGAGCTGTTATTTACTCATCACCACACCACCAAATAGCTTGCTTTCGGATTTGTTCATTACCAAACTAGTAGATCTTGCGGTTGTAACGGTAAAATCGTTATTCTCTTTGGATTCATTTTGATCTTATATGTCCTTATTAATTTCCATGTATGATTCGGTTTTAGCCTTGGAAAAATGGTTAGGAATATATATTAGACCAACACCTTTGATATTGTTGAATTCGGGACTAAATTTGGACTAAAATGCGTAAAATGTGATTATTACCGAAATGAACATATGAGGTATATTAGTATGTAAAATGGTATATTTATATATATGTAACACTTGGTAAATATATTTGGAACATAATGTAAGTTGTTAACAGTAAGCGTTTTTAACCAAAAAGCCTTTAAATAATCGGATTTCGACAAAACGTTAAAATACATAAATTGGGAAATGCACTAGGTGCGCGGCACCCCATGCCTGGAGTGGCTCACCGGGCTATTTTCCGTCAAATTCCGCACGTTGTTGCTTTTGTTGTTTCACCGTCTCGACGTTTTGTTCCGTGAATCGTTGTTTCAAAGCCTTTGATTTTGTATTAAACTTATTTCAAACTCTAAACACTTATATAAACATACTAAATACATAAAAGTAACATATTACGATAAAATACCGTCTTTGGACTCAAAGACGTCAACGCAATCCAAAAGGTCTTAACACTTATTTAAAACAGACATTTTACATTATATTTTTGAAAAGTAAAGTCTTTTAAACCTTCAAAGTGTCAATTGGACTTTTAAATTGATTTTGACTTTAATAAGTCAACATAATTGACACTTGACTTTTATAGTCAACATAATTGACCTTTGACTTTTATAAGTCAACATCTTTAATCTTGGTCAATATAATTACCATTTGTACTAACATTCTTTCGACTCGGAGTTATCATTTGCTTCCAACGGTCGTTGTTGACGTGAAAGATCGATACCTTGCCGATCGGGCCTTTTCTGGCGCGGAACATTGTCTTCTTAATCCGTCATCCTTATTCGAATTATTAAACGTTGGAATATTATATTAAACTTAATCTTAACCGACAAGGCTAAACCGGACCTAGACTTATATAGATACTGAGACTATGTTGTTTATTGTTTAAGGCACTTAGGCGGTGGAGTTGTAACTCTGTGTTTGGTGTACCCGATATTTGTTGCTGAAGCTTTATCAGTGAGTTAGTAGCCCTTATCTTACTATTTTTGGGCTGTAAAGCGTATTTTAAAACTGTCTGCGTATGCGGAATCTTATTAATCATCTTATTGTGTATTTTAAAACTGTCTGCGTATGCGGAATATTATTAATCATCTTTGGTGTATTTTAAAACTGTCTGCGTATGCGGAATGTTATTGATTATCTTGTTTACCTAGTAGAATAGGTCTGCTTTAGATTGGGTGTCTTATACACTCGTTAAGCTTTATGCCCAACGGTTACATATATATAGCTATATGGGTTATATCGCCTGACCCTCATCCCTCAGTAGGTATCTATGTGTGGATGTTATGACCGTACTTGATTTATGGTTGCCTTTGGTTGACACTGCCTTAGGAATTGCGTCTTTAGGACTGGCAAGGTTCGATGTATAACTAATCTAAGCATGGTATCCTCACTAGGGTTGAAAACAAGATATGGTTTGAAATGAAAAGATTTGAGATATGGTATTTGAAATTATGATGTTTATTGAAACTTGTCGATGGGTCACTTTTACTTTAAATTTGCGAATAATTCACCAACATGTTGTTGATGTCGTTTTAACGCTTTGCAGGAAATTGAGGATTTCCGTTGATCATGCCATAGTTTATTTTCGGATCGCTTGCTTTTGGGAAATTTGAATTTATATTGTTTATTGTAATTTCCATGACGATCCGTTTGTTTATCTCTTTTGGAGTTGTATTTGTACTTGGCGTCTCATCGCCTTTGACTTTATGATGTATTTTGAAACAATTGGCATGATCTATTTAATTTGATGTTTTGTTTATCGGTTATTTTGTTGTAATCTTGACTCTTGATATTATAACTGGAACATCTCGCGTTTCCGCTTCCAAGCGGGGTGTGACAGAAGTTGGTATCAGAGCCAAAGGTTATAGCGAACCGGGTGATTTTAACTGAGTAAATCACTTGGACTATGACCATAGGCTTTTTGAATCGATTTTTACTCTGATTGCAATGTGTGCACTATTTTACGTGTTTAATTTCGCGTTTTGTTTTGGCATTTGGCCTTGTTTTTGTGTTGCACACATTTGCTGATCGAGTCTTTTCCTCTTTTATTTTAGGACGATGGAGCCTACGAGGAGAGTTGCGACACGAAGTTCCACGCGACGTGCTACTGCGAATGCGAGAGCGAATACCGCGAATTCGAACGCGAGGGCTAATACCGCGAATCCGAACGCGAGAAATAATACTTCGAACGCGAGAGCTAATACGTCCAATGCGAGAAGGAACAATGTGGAGAACGATACGAATCCTGACATGGCACAGATGATTGCTCAACAGATAGCGGCAATGATGCCCGAGCTTATAGCTCAACTGAGGGAGGGCGCAGCCCAAGGAACGGGTGGTGGTCCGGGTTCTGGAAATCCCGAGCCAGTTGTCAACAATGAGGGTCCTGAGCCAGTGGTTAATAATGAGGGACCCGAAGTCGTGATTACTGGATCAGGTAGGGCAGAGGGCTCGACCCAACGCTGGGTGCACGCTGAAGACTTTTATGAGCTGTAAGGCCCCAGAGTACAGGGGCAATGAGGGAGCGACTGGAACGCTCCAGTGGATGGAAAAGATGGAATCTATTTTCGATGCTATTTGTGCGGACAAAGATCGAGTCCGATTTGCTGCGTTTGTATTTCAAGGAACGGCTCTGACGTGGTGGAATTCAATCGTGAATGTGCGAGGCCGAGCTGAGATCGGCAAGATGACATGGGAGCAACTAAAGGAGTTGATGATTATTGAGTATGTTCCTGAATCTGAGATTCAGAAGTTGGAGGATGAGTTGTGGAACTTGACCATGGTTGGGTCAGATATCCAAGGGTACACTTTGCGTTTTCACGCTTTGTCCCAGCTGGTTCCACACTTGGTTCGACCGGAGCTCAAGCGAATCGGTCGCTATACTCACGGGTTACCCCCAGCAATCCGTAAGAGTGTCATATCCAGCAAACCGAGCACCTTTCAGAGTGCGGTGGAAATTGCGACTCAGAATGCGGTTCGGGATGGTGAGTTACCCCCGATGATTGTTAAGCTAAACTCCGAAGGGAAACGGGGTGGTGAAGACCGTTATGGGGATTCGCAGAAGAGACCTAGGAGGCAGGATACTCCTCAAGATGTGCAAGCATATGCAGTAGTGGCTCCGAATGTCAGAGGTGGGCCTCCACATTGTGATCAGTGTGGTAGTCACCACGCTAGGGAGTTGGCTTGTTGGAAATGCGATAAATGTAAGAAACTTGGTCACACAGGGAGGTATTGTAAGACCATGAAGGGAAAATGTTATGAATGTGGTTCTCCTGAGCATCTTAAGGCCAACTGTCCCGAGTTAGCTCCAGCCGGTACATATACTCCTCCTATCTAAGTTCAACCTACAATTATCCTATTTGATATTTGATGCTTAGTCTTATTATCGTCGGGTTGCACACCTTTCTTTTCTCTTCCTTGAATTTCCATTTTCCTTTTTACGCCTCTGTTGCGTTGGAACCGAAGGGAGCTCCTATCTGCAAAGAAGTCGACGAGACGAGGTTGTCCTACGAGTGCGATTTCGCAGGGTTCAACCCCAGATTTTAATCTGTCATTTTGATTCGACTTAGTAATCATTGGTGCAATACCAAACTGTATTCCAGATTCTTCAAAAAATTATTTCATGAACTTTTAGACCTTAGTGGATTAATTCCGCAATTGCATGGTTCATTATGAACTACGCGTAATTTGGCCAACTACGCCTAGTTTTGAATAATTATGCAAGACCGGAACGTAATTCCTATTATTAACAGTTTTCGAATCAATGTCTCTGAATTCTTCTGATCTCCAATTCAATTCCATCCTTTGGAGAGTTTCACATCTAATGCGTTCAATAATTTTGATATTTGCACGGCTTTATCCTTAGCGTCTTCCTTCGAAATAGAGTGTGCCGTCGGTGAGTCTTACCTGCTATCGAAGTACGTCTTACCTATTGTGTTAGTTCTGATGACCATTCTTTTCCTATCGACGATTCCGATCGCCTTAGGCAGATTCGACGTTATTATGAGCATGGGTTGGTTGTCGACGCACCGTGCAGAGGTTATATGATTCGAGAAGAATATCTGCATACCATTATCGCTGGAGAGACTGTTGTTAGATCAGAAGGCTCTCACCGAGGATTATATATTATTTGGATTATCATGGATTGGCTGACTAAGACAGCACATTTCCTGCCTATTCGAGAAGATTACCGAATAGAGAAACCTTTTAGATTGCTTATTGACGGGATTTTTCCGTCATTTCTGATCGTGACGCTCGTACGTTTTAGACTTTGGCGGAAGTTGGGATCGACATTTTCTGCTAGCCGAGCTTTCACACTACAATAGTTACCGCCCCATCTTTTTCTTCTATCGATGCTCTTTAATAATTTCGAGGACGAAATTCTTTTAACTGGGGGAGGCTGTGACGTCCCGTCAATTTGAATACTTATGTTACCGTTATTATTTATATTTTATTCGCAATTGATTCCCTTGAATTTCGCTTTGTTTTGCTCACGATTTACTGTTATTGAGTATCGGGTTTTCTGTATTTGACGATTAGTCCCCGAGACGTAATAATTTTATTAATCTAAGTGCCAATTAGTTAGTATTCTCATAATTATAAGTTAGAAGGTTTATGCCAAATTTGTCGGTTATCGTATTCTTTATCCGCGAGTTATCGCACTTTTACTCTTGTATACTCCTTACCGAAATCGTGCGAATCTCGAAATTGAAAGTGAGAATATAAAATTAAATGAACCTAATATAAAGTAAATCAAAGTTTGAACTTTCCTAAGTTCAACGCAAAAAGAATCGGGAACTTTCGACGAACGAAACTCCTTAACGATCGCGTAAACGAAAAAGCGAGAAGTCTGAATTTTTGCTCGGTGCTAAGCACCTACCAAGTGGTGCGCAGCACCTACCTTGCTGACCAAAATTTTGTTGTTTTGTGTGACTCATTTTTGCATGTATTGTGGATGCAACACCTGTCACGTGTAACACTCTTAGAAACTCCAGAAATGAGTCATGTGGGGTCTTTAGATTAACAAACAAGTCTTCCATTTGGTCATCTATCACTCTTTCATCCAAAACACACACACACTCTCTCTTTGTCTTCAAACTCTTTCAAGTTCATCATAACCCACTAAATATAACTCAAATTCCAGAAGTTTAAAGAAGAAGAATCACTAATTTGAAGAAAGTTTCAAGGTCAAAGTTATCTTCCAACCATTTCCTTTTGGTTTCTCCAATCTTGGGTAAGTTTTCTTATAAGTTTTTATTTCACTTTTCTCTTCCATTTTCATCTATTTGGTGAAGAGATCTAACACCTACCCATTTCATTTTTATTTCAAGATCTTGGTTCCATATTCCTATCTCATTTTGGAAGCTTTGGTTAGATCTATCATGGATCTTTTCTTTTGAAATTGTGGTGAGTACTATATTACCGAAAATCTCTTCAATAACGTTTTTAACACCTTGCATGTAAGAATCAAATGGTGGTTGTATTTGTGTAAGGAGCTGTTATTTACTCATCACCACACCACCAAATAGCTTGCTTTCGGATTTGTTCATTACCAAACTAGTAGATCTTGCGGTTGTAACGGTAAAATCGTTATTCTCTTTGGATTCATTTTGATCTTATATGTCCTTATTAATTTCCATGTATGATTCGGTTTTAGCCTTGGAAAAATGGTTAGGAATATATATTAGACCAACACCTTTGATATTGTTGAATTCGGGACTAAATTTGGACTAAAATGCGTAAAATTGTGATTATTACCGAAATGAACATATGAGGTATATTAGTATGTAAAATGGTATATTTATATATATGTAACACTTGGTAAATATATTTGGAACTAATGTAAGTTGTTAACAGTAAGCGTTTTTAACCAAAAAGCCTTTAAATAATCGGATTTCGACAAAACGTTAAAATACATAAATTGGGAAATGCACTAGGTGCGCAGCACCCCATGCCTGGTGCGGCTCACCGGGCTATTTCCGTCAAATTCCGTACGTTGTTGCTTTTGTTGTTTCACCGTCTCGACGTTTTGTTCGTGAATCGTTGTTTCAAAGCCTTTGATTTTGTATTAAACTTATTTCAAACTCTAAACACTTATATAAACATACTAAATACATAAAAGTAACATATTACGATAAAATACCGTCTTTGGACTCAAAGACGTCAACGCAATCCAAAAGGTCTTAACACTTATTTAAAACAGACATTTTACATATTATTTTTGAAAAGTAAAGTCTTTTAAACCTTCAAAGTGTCAATTGGACTTTTAAATTGATTTTGACTTTAATAAGTCAACATAATTGACACTTGACTTTTATAGTCAACATAATTGACCTTTGACTTTTATAAGTCAACATCTTTAATCTTGGTCAATATAATTACCATTTGTACTAACATTCTTTCGACTCGAAGTTATCATTTGCTTCCAACGGTCGTTGTTGACGTGAAGATCGATACCTTGCCGATCGGGCCGGAACATTGTCTCTTAATCCGTCATCCTTATTCGAATTATTAAACGTTGGAATATTATATTAACTTAATCTTAACCGACAAGGCTAAACCGGACTAGACTTATATAGATACTGAGACTATGTGTTTATTGTTTAAGGCACTTAGGCGGTGGAGTTGTAACTCTGTGTTTGGGTGTACCCGATATTTGTTGCTGAAGCTTTATCAGTGAGTTATCGTAGCCCTTATCTTAATTTTTGGGCTGTAGTAAAGCGTATTTTAAA
>CAJVGC010000432.1:20588027-20687416 GCA_910822075.1 Senecio squalidus | reverse complement strand
CCGAAATGAACATATGAGGTATATTAGTATGTAAAATGGTATATTTATATATATGTAACACTTGGTAAATATATTTGGAACATAATGTAAGTTGTTAACAGTAAGCGTTTTTAACCAAAAAGCCTTTAAATAATCGGATTACAAAACGTTAAAATACATAAATTGGGAAATGCACTAGGTGCGCGGCACCCCATGCCTGGAGTGGCTCACCGGGCTATTTTCCGTCAAATTCCGCACGTTGTTGCTTTTGTTGTTTCACCGTCTCGACGTTTTGTTCCGTGAATCGTTGTTTCAAAAGCCTTTGATTTTGTATTAAACTTATTTCAAACTCTAAACACTTATATAAACATACTAAATACATAAAAGTAACATATTACGATAAAATACCGTCTTTGGACTCAAAGACGTCAACGCAATCCAAAAGGTCTTAACACTTATTTAAAACAGACATTTTACATTATATTTTTGAAAAGTAAAGTCTTTTAAACCTTCAAAGTGTCAATTGGACTTTTAAATTGATTTTGACTTTAATAAGTCAACATAATTGACACTTGACTTTTATAGTCAACATAATTGACCTTTGACTTTTATAAGTCAACATCTTTAATCTTGGTCAATATAATTACCATTTGTACTAACATTCTTTCGACTCGAAGTTATCATTTGCTTCCAACGGTCGTTGTTGACGTGAAAGATCGATACCTTGCCGATCGGGCCTTTTCTGGCGCGGAACATTGTCTTCTTAATCCGTCATCCTTATTCGAATTATTAAACGTTGGAATATTATATTAAACTTAATCTTAACCGACAAGGCTAAACCGGACCTAGACTTATATAGATACTGAGACTATGTTGTTTATTGTTTAAGGCACTTAGGCGGTGGAGTTGTAACTCTGTGTTTGGTGTACCCGATATTTGTTGCTGAAGCTTTATCAGTGAGTTATTCGTAGCCCTTATCTTACTATTTTTGGGCTGTAAAGCGTATTTTAAAACTGTCTGCGTATGCGGAATCTTATTAATCATCTTATTGTGTATTTTAAAACTGTCTGCGTATGCGGAATATTATTAATCATCTTTGGTGTATTTTAAAACTGTCTGCGTATGCGGAATGTTATTGATTATCTTGTTTACCTAGTAGAATAGGTCTGCTTTAGATTGGGTGTCTTATACACTCGTTAAGCTTTATGCCCAACGGTTACATATATATAGCTATATGGGTTATATCGCCTGACCCTCATCCCTCAGTAGGTATCTATGTGTGGATGTTATGACCGTACTTGATTTATGGTTGCCTTTGGTTGACACTGCCTTAGGAATTGCGTCTTTAGGACTGGCAAGGTTCGATGTATAACTAATCTAAGCATGGTATCCTCACTAGGGTTGAAAACAAGATATGGTTTGAAATGAAAAGATTTGAGATATGGTATTTGAAATTATGATGTTTATTGAAACTTGTCGATGGGTCACTTTTACTTTAAATTTGCGAATAATTCACCAACATGTTGTTGATGTCGTTTTAACGCTTTGCAGGAAATTGAGGATTTCCGTTGATCATGCCATAGTTTATTTTCGGATCGCTTGCTTTTGGGAAATTTGAATTTATATTGTTTATTGTAATTTCCATGACGATCCGTTTGTTTATCTCTTTTGGAGTTGTATTTGTACTTGGCGTCTCATCGCCTTTGACTTTATGATGTATTTTGAAACAATTGGCATGATCTATTTAATTTGATGTTTTGTTTATCGGTTATTTTGTTGTAATCTTGACTCTTGATATTATAACTGGAACATCTCGCGTTTCCGCTTCCAAGCGGGGTGTGACAGAAGTTGGTATCAGAGCCAAAGGTTATAGCGAACCGGGTGATTTTAACTGAGTAAATCACTTGGACTATGACCATAGGCTTTTTGAATCGATTTTTACTCTGATTGCAATGTGTGCACTATTTTCATACGTGTTTAATTTCGCGTTTTGTTTTGGCATTTGGTCTTGTTTTTGTGTTGCACACATTTGCTGATCGAGTCTTTTCCTCTTTTATTTTAGGACGATGGAGCCTACGAGGAGAGTTGCGACACGAAGTTCCACGCGACGTGCTACTGCGAATGCGAGAGCGAATACCGCGAATTCGAACGCGAGGGCTAATACCGCGAATCCGAACGCGAGAAATAATACTTCGAACGCGAGAGCTAATACGTCCAATGCGAGAAGGAACAATGTGGAGAACGATACGAATCCTGACATGGCACAGATGATTGCTCAACAGATAGCGGCAATGATGCCCGAGCTTATAGCTCAACTGAGGGAGGGCGCAGCCCAAGGAACGGGTGGTGGTCCGGGTTCTGGAAATCCCGAGCCGGTTGTCAACAATGAGGGTCCTGAGCCAGTGGTTAATAATGAGGGACCCGAAGTCGTGATTACTGGATCAGGTAGGGCAGAGGGCTCGACCCAACGCGCTGGGTGCACGCTGAAGACTTTTATGAGCTGTAAGGCCCCAGAGTACAGGGGCAATGAGGGAGCGACTGGAACGCTCCAGTGGATGGAAAAGATGGAATCTATTTTCGATGCTATTTGTGCGGACAAAGATCGAGTCCGATTTGCTGCGTTTGTATTTCAAGGAACGGCTCTGACGTGGTGGAATTCAATCGTGAATGTGCGAGGCCGAGCTGAGATCGGCAAGATGACATGGGAGCAACTAAAGGAGTTGATGATTATTGAGTATGTTCCTGAATCTGAGATTCAGAAGTTGGAGGATGAGTTGTGGAACTTGACCATGGTTGGGTCAGATATCCAAGGGTACACTTCGCGTTTTCACGCTTTGTCCCAGCTGGTTCCACACTTGGTTCGACCGGAGCTCAAGCGAATCGGTCGCTATACTCACGGGTTACCCCCAGCAATCCGTAAGAGTGTCATATCCAGCAAACCGAGCACCTTTCAGAGTGCGGTGGAAATTGCGATTACCTTGACTCAGAATGCGGTTCGGGATGGTGAGTTACCCCCGATGATTGTTAAGCTAAACTCCGAAGGGAAACGGGGTGGTGAAGACCGTTATGGGGATTCGCAGAAGAGACCTAGGAGGCAGGATACTCCTCAAGATGTGCAAGCATATGCAGTAGTGGCTCCGAATGTCAGAGGTGGGCCTCCACATTGTGATCAGTGTGGTAGTCACCACGCTAGGGAGTTGGCTTGTTGGAAATGCGATAAATGTAAGAAACTTGGTCACACAGGGAGGTATTGTAAGACCATGAAGGGAAAATGTTATGAATGTGGTTCTCCTGAGCATCTTAAGGCCAACTGTCCCGAGTTAGCTCCAGCCGGTACATATACTCCTCCTAACTAAGTTCAACCTACAATTATCCTATTTGATATTTGATGCTTAGTCTTATTATCGTCGGGTTGCACACCTTTCTTTTCTCTTCCTTGAATTTCCATTTTCCTTTTTACGCCTCTGTTGCGTTGGAACCGAAGGGAGCTCCTATCTGCAAAGAAGTCGACGAGACGAGGTTGTCCTACGAGTGCGATTTCGCGGGGTTCAACCCCAGATTTTAATCTGTCATTTTGATTCGACTTAGTAATCATTGGTGCAATACCAAACTGTATTCCAGATTCTTCAAAAAATTATTTCATGAACTTTTAGACCTTAGTGGATTAATTCCGCAATTGCATGGTTCATTATGAACTACGCGTAATTTGGCCAACTACGCCTAGTTTTGAATAATTATGCAAGACCGGAACGTAATTCCTATTATTAACAGTTTTCGAATCAATGTCTCTGAATTCTTCTGATCTCCAATTCAATTCCATCCTTTGGAGAGTTTCACATCTAATGCGTTCAATAATTTTGATATTTGCACGGCTTTATCCTTAGCGTCTTCCTTCGAAATAGAGTGTGCCGTCGGTGAGTCTTACCTGCTATCGAAGTACGTCTTACCTATTGTGTTAGTTCCGATGACCATTCTTTTCCTATCGACTTGATTCCGATCGCCTTAGGCAGATTCGACGTTATTATGAGCATGGGTTGGTTGTCGACGCACCGTGCAGAGGTTATATGATTCGAGAAGAATATCTGCATACCATTATCGCTGGAGAGACTGTTGTTAGATCAGAAGGCTCTCACCGAGGATTATATATTATTTGGATTATCATGGATTGGCTGACTAAGACAGCACATTTCCTGCCTATTCGAGAAGATTACCGAATAGAGAAACCTTTTAGATTGCTTATTGACGGGATTTTTCCGTCATTTCTGATCGTGACGCTCGTACGTTTTAGACTTTGGCGGAAGTTGGGATCGACATTTTCTGCTAGCCGAGCTTTCACACTACAATAGTTGCCGCCCCATCTTTTTCTTCTATCGATGCTCTTTAATAATTTCGAGGACGAAATTCTTTTAACTGGGGGAGGCTGTGACGTCCCGTCAATTTGAAATACTTATGTTACCGTTATTATTTATATTTTATTCGCAATTGATTTCGACCCTTGAATTTCGCTTTGTTTTGCTCACGATTTACTGTTATTGAGTATCGGGTTTTCTGTATTTGACGATTAGTCCCCGAGACGTAATAATTTTATTAATCTAAGTGCCAATTAGTTAGTATTCTCATAATTATAAGTTAGAAGGTTTATGCCAAATTTGTCGGTTATCGTATTCTTTATCCGCGAGTTATCGCACTTTTACTCTTGTATACTCCTTACCGAAATCGTGCGAATCTCGAAATTGAAAGTGAGAATATAAAATTAAATGAACCTAATATAAAGTAAATCAAAGTTTGAACTTTCCTAAGTTCAACGCAAAAAGAATCGGGAACTTTCGACGAACGAAACTCCTTAACGATCGCGTAAACGAAAAAGCGAGAAGTCTGAATTTTTGCTCGGTGCTAAGCACCTACCAAGTGGTGCGCAGCACCTACCTTGCTGACCAAAATTTTGTTGTTTTGTGTGACTCATTTTTGCATGTATTGTGGATGCAACACCTGTCCTAAACGTGTAACACTCTTAGAAACTCCAGAAATGAGTCATGTGGGGTCTTTAGATTAACAAACAAGTCTTCCATTTGGTCATCTATCACTCTTTCATCCAAAACACACACACTCTCTCTCTTTGTCTTCAAACTCTTTCAAGTTCATCATAACCCACTAAATATAACTCAAATTCCAGAAGTTTAAAGAAGAAGAATCACTAATTTGAAGAAAGTTTCAAGGTCAAAGTTATCTTCCAACCATTTCCTTTTGGTTTCTCCAATCTTGGGTAAGTTTTCTTATAAGTTTTATTTCACTTTTCTCTTCCATTTTCATCTATTTGGTGAAGAGATCTAACACCTACCCATTTCATTTTTATTTCAAGATCTTGGTTCCATATTCCTATCTCATTTTTGGAAGCTTTGGTTAGATCTATCATGGATCTTTTCTTTTGAAATTGTGGTGAGTACTATATTACCGAAAATCTCTTCAATAACGTTTTTAACACCTTGCATGTAAGAATCTAACTAAATGGTGGTTGTATTTGTGTATGGAGCTGTTATTTACTCATCACCACACCACCAAATAGCTTGCTTTCGGATTTGTTCATTACCAAACTAGTAGATCTTGCGGTTGTAACGGTAAAATCGTTATTCTCTTTGGATTCATTTTGATCTTATATGTCCTTATTAATTTCCATGTATGATTCGGTTTTAGCCTTGGAAAAATGGTTAGGAATATATATTAGACCAACACCTTTGATATTGTTGAATTCGGGACTAAATTTGGACTAAAATGCGTAAAATGTGATTATTACCGAAATGAACATATGAGGTATATTAGTATGTAAAATGGTTTATTTATATATATGTAACACTTGGTAAATATATTTGGAACATAATGTAAGTTGTTAACAGTAAGCGTTTTTAACCAAAAAGCCTTTAAATAATCGGATTTCGACAAAACGTTAAAATACATAAATTGGGAAATGCACTAGGTGCGCAGCACCCCATGCCTGGTGCGGCTCACCGGGCTATTTTCCGTCAAATTCCGCACGTTGTTGCTTTTGTTGTTTCACCGTCTCGACGTTTTGTTCCGTGAATCGTTGTTTCAAAGCCTTTGATTTTGTATTAAACTTATTTCAAACTCTAAACACTTATATAAACATACTAAATACATAAAAGTAACATATTACGATAAAATACCGTCTTTGGACTCAAAGACGTCAACGCAATCCAAAAGGTCTTAACACTTATTTAAAACAGACATTTTACATTATATTTTTGAAAAGTAAAGTCTTTTAAACCTTCAAAGTGTCAATTGGACTTTTAAATTGATTTTGACTTTAATAAGTCAACATAATTGACACTTGACTTTTATAGTCAACATAATTGACCTTTGACTTTTATAAGTCAACATCTTTAATCTTGGTCAATATAATTACCATTTGTACTGACATTCTTCGAACTCGGAGTTATCATTTGCTTCCAACGGTCGTTGTTGACGTGAAAGATCGATACCTTGCCGATCGGGCCTTTTCTGGCGCGGAACATTGTCTTCTTAATCCGTCATCCTTATTCGAATTATTAAACGTTGGAATATTATATTAAACTTAATCTTAACCGACAAGGCTAAACCGGACCTAGACTTATATAGATACTGAGACTATGTTGTTTATTGTTTAAGGCACTTAGGCGGTGGAGTTGTAACTCTGTGTTTGGTGTACCCGATATTTGTTGCTGAAGCTTTATCAGTGAGTTATTCGTAGCCCTTATCTTACTATTTTTGGGCTGTAAAGCGTATTTTAAAACTGTCTGCGTATGCGGAATCTTATTAATCATCTTATTGTGTATTTTAAAACTGTCTGCGTATGCGGAATATTATTAATCATCTTTGGTGTATTTTAAAACTGTCTGCGTATGCGGAATGTTATTGATTATCTTGTTTACCTAGTAGAATAGGTCTGCTTTAGATTGGGTGTCTTATACACTCGTTAAGCTTTATGCCCAACGGTTACATATATATAGCTATATGGGTTATATCGCCTGACCCTCATCCCTCAGTAGGTATCTATGTGTGGATGTTATGACCGTACTTGATTTATGGTTGCCTTTGGTTGACACTGCCTTAGGAATTGCGTCTTTAGGACTGGCAAGGTTCGATGTATAACTAATCTAAGCATGGTATCCTCACTAGGGTTGAAAACAAGATATGGTTTGAAATGAAAAGATTTGAGATATGGTATTTGAAATTATGATGTTTATTGAAACTTGTCGATGGGTCACTTTTACTTTAAATTTGCGAATAATTCACCAACATGTTGTTGATGTCGTTTTAACGCTTTGCAGGAAATTGAGGATTTCCGTTGATCATGCCATAGTTTATTTTCGGATCGCTTGCTTTTGGGAAATTTGAATTTATATTGTTTATTGTAATTTCCATGACGATCCGTTTGTTTATCTCTTTTGGAGTTGTATTTGTACTTGGCGTCTCATCGCCTTTGACTTTATGATGTATTTTGAAACAATTGGCATGATCTATTTAATTTGATGTTTTGTTTATCGGTTATTTTGTTGTAATCTTGACTCTTGATATTATAACTGGAACATCTCGCGTTTCCGCTTCCAAGCGGGGTGTGACAAATAAGATATAGGTAAATAACTCGTCAACGATAAGAGTTGAAAGGATTGTAGAATTATGAATATGAAGTGAACGAAAGACGATCGTGAATATGTAATAAAAGGAAAATGTCGTGACTACAACGTGACGAGGCGGGGTAATTGATGTCATAGATGTCGGTTTCATACAGATCTGCACGTGAATTGATCAATGGATAAATTGCTCAAAAGGTGAACGGGTCATTCTCTCGAGGTAAAATAAAATTGGCACGATGCACAGATAATCAATCCATGTTGACGGTGAAGTCGGAGACTCTCCACTTTGTTGAATTTAAGAATCGACATGTAAGGAATGGTTGGTAAGACAAATATAGATCCGACAAGTCTTCTAGTTCTTTGTCGGTTAGTCGTCTTCTAACTCCGCTTCGTAGATAAGATCTAAAGACATAAAAGGATTAAGGCGTAGAAAAGTAATGAGTCAAATGCTCTCCTCTAAACTAGAGTTGATTACGACAAACGTGACGCGATCACGGAGAAAGGAAACGCAGACAGAATAAAGATAGTCGATTAAGCAAAAGAATAATGAGAGTCATTAACGGACTTACATGGATCCAAACATAGGTTACCGTAGGACTGGGAAATTTTCATGCCGAAGGTAAGGTTCATAATCATAGATAGTGGTAGGAATGTCGAAGAACATTATGCATAACGATGGTCGTGTTAGAATAAATAAAGTATCGTACCATCAGTATTATATGCACAACATTCACATAATAAAAGGATAATTAGATTAGATAAGTGAATCCGAAGTTCAACGTTTTACATAACCCGAATAAACGAAATACAATAACGTCAGATGGAATAAAGTACAATAATATCGAATAGTTCATAAAGGAATTAGTCGAAGCAAAATAATTCCACATAAGCGATCCAAACGGTTACAAAAGCAAGTGTCCAATTACGGCAACTTCATGTCTTGAGTTCCTAACACTCCGTTGTCTGGTGCGACGATACAAGGAGGAAGGCTAAAAGGAGAGGAATCCCATTTAGGGCATTTGTCACGATAGTGCTCAAAAGTACCACACTCGTAACATGAGCCAGGAGCAATCTTACAGAACCGCTCCGTGTGTCCAAACCTCTTGCATCTCTCGCAAAACCAACATGTGTCGAACTTAGCATGGGTGCCTCCACATACGAAACACTTAGCGCGATCTCTCCAATTCTTTGTAGGTGTAACTAAGGCGATCTTTATCCTTTGGTGGTCCTCGATTGCGCTTGTGACTTTTTTTTTTTTTTTTTTTTTTTTTTTTTTTTTTTTTTTTTGCAACGGGAATTTCGCTTCCGTTTACCGCTGGGCTCTCTCTGAGCCTCGGTCTCCTTAGGTAAGTCACTAGACTCGGCATGATCGAGTTTAGTACCAAAGCTCGCTCCACTAGGCGTAGAATCTCGAATACCCTGAAGTATGCTCTCGGTGACCTTCGTCACCAGGTCAGGTATGATAGGAGCAAGATATTCCGTGAGAATCTCTTCAAATCGCCCGATCAATCTGCTATGCGGTGTCGGGTGTTCACGTGTAGGAGTTTCTTGGGACATCATCGTTCGGGAAGAAAAATAAAAGGAATATGAGTGTGTGCATAACTCGAGATTAAACTCAACGTTAAAACGAGTAAAGACAAAACATATAAAAGTCAAAGGGAATGCACACATAAAGGTTTTTCAGAGTAAATCGATATAAGCCTAAAGTCATAGTCTAAGCGGTTCACGTAGTAAACCACTTAGTTCGCTATAACCATTGGCTCTGATACCAATTTTTGTCACACCCGGCTCAGGCGGAAACCCGAGGTGTACAGTAATGTAGGTATCAGAAGACAAAGATTACATCGAAATAAAACTACAACATTCAAGTTTACATTAAATAAAGTGTGGGAGTACAATAAATACAACATGAATACAAATCGTGGCTTAAATAGAAACTAAACTACGTCTAGCTAAATCTCTTTAAAGTCCACATAAATAAATAAGACACCGAACTACGTCTAGTCAAGTATCTTCAAAATATCAAAATCCATAACAAACAATGTACTCCATAATCGATGTAAAATCTCAATCTCCTGAAAAAGCGTTAAAAAACGACATCAACACATGTTGGTGAATTATTCGCAATATTTATAGTAAAAGTTGACCCAATAAAAGATTTAATATTCATAAGAAGTTTCAAAAGCATATCTTGTATTATAACCATAGTGTGAGTATAGATACCAAAGATTTAAACATACACTGAACCTGACCACACCAAATCCCCTAACCTAAGGCGATGTTAAACCAAAGGCAACAAATAAACATACGGTCATAACATCCACTCATAGGGACGTCCTATCGAGCAATGAGGGCTAGGTCAAAACCCATATAGATCTATATATATGCAACCGTGGGCAAAAGCTTAACAAGTGTATAAGGGGGGCTTACCAAAGCCTAAGGAACATCATAATCTAAGGTGATACTAATACACTAGGCAACAAGATATACATCATATAATAGTTTCAAATACGCTTTCCAGCCCAAAATAGTAAAATAACTCACTGATCAGCAATTACTATGTCGGGTAGACACAAATAGGAGAATATGCTCCACCGCCTAAGTGCCCTAATATAAAAACATCAAATAAGTCTAAGTATCTCGATAAGTCTAGTTGGGTTTTGCCTTATTATTATTAACGGTATATTGTATAATTTATATAATATGTTCGAGTTAAAGATAACGAACGTAAGATAATAACATTTCAATTCATCGTGACGAATAAAAGTCAACGATATTCTGAGTCGATGACGACTAACAGAAGATATAAATAAGTGACGACAATACCGTCCAGTAAAGGTCACGATACTTCGAGTCGATAACGACTACAGAAAAATATCGTTTAATTCATGTCAATAATGGTGATTAAAGAGGAATGATTTCGTAAGAAGTCAAAGTCAACTAAGAGTCAACGTTTAACGTTTTGAATAATCTTTAAGTAAAATAGTTGAAAATTGTCTTTATAAAAAGTTTAACGAGAGTTGACTTTAGTCAAACTCAACTATAGGCGATAACGAGTCAACGTTGATCAAAAGTCAACGTATGAAGTATTTGACGAGAATATGTCATAAGAATATGTTTCAAAGTGTTTTAAGTTACAAAATTTATTTCATAAAGTGTCAACGACAACATAATACGTTTAACACAAAAGAGTTTAAGATTACGGTCGAGTTATAGGAGAAGTGTTTTTAAATGGAAGATTATATGTTTTTAATCAAAACCGTTATAATAAAAGTCTTATTAGAGATTATTATTATTTTTCGAGTCCGAAATGTAAGTTTGATAAAGTATAATAATTTAAATATAGCATATAGTATGTATAATTGAGTTTTAGTAAGATTTTAGCATACATAAGAATAAGTTAATACAGTGCACGGTCTGTGATCATCAATAATTAATTATGAAAAAGATCGGAAAAAGACAGAGCGATTGGATTCGAAAAATACGCGTTTAAAAAGAATATAAAATTTTAATGTTTTGGTCACATTTAAACTTCGTTTGTTAAAATGATCCTTAATAAATGTTATTTTATAAAATGGTAAAAAGTATTATTATTTATTTTCAAAAACATAAAATAAAGGTTCGGGTCAAAAAAAATCGTGTCGGAAAACGGTTAGGTTGATATTCTGGTCAAGCTAAAAAAAGTCAAAAGGGTCGGGTCAACGGATCTGGTCGGATCCGGGTCTGGGTCTGATCCATGGGTAGTTGGTCAGTTTCTCTTTGAGTCATTTCAACAAACACTTGGTGTGCACGAAAATGGACAACTAAGGTTTTTCAAAGTAAAGTAAAGCTATCCAAACGGTAACCAAATCTCAATATTTTTATATGGTTGGAAAGAGGGCAAACAATGCTACAATAATTAACAAAGTTTAGGTCATAATTCGCTCTTTAAGGTCACGAAAAATGGTCACAAAGTAGGTACCCGAGGCTGTTCTGTCATAGAAGTATGAAAAATCTCCAACTTTAAATTCGTTTTCTGGATTCGTTACTCAAAGAAAAAGGCTCTAGTTTGTTTCTATAGCTAAATTACTGTAATTAGAACAAATTGAGTCAAAAATATGATAATTTACCTTAGTGGTTCGACGGGAAACTGAGCTCGAAGTAGGCTGTTGCGCTGAATATTAGTTGTTGCGCTCACCCACGAACAGCAGCAGCAGCAACAGTTGCTGTTTCGTGGGTCCAAAAACAGCTCGGAAATTTGGAAATGCATAGGTTTTAAGTCTAGGACGATATGTATTAGTTTTAGAGAGTTTTTGGTTAACTTTTAGGTCATAAAACATATAGAAAAACATAACTTTTGTTGGGATTAAATAGAAAGATTTGGGTAAATTTCGTTTTATAAAAATTCCGGCATAAAAGTGATGTATTTTTGGTTTCAATTTCAGTTTTTATTTATGTTTTAGTTTTCTTATTTAAAGCTTAAAAAGTTAAAGAAAATGAAGGATTTAGGTGAAGATAAGCTTACCAAATTGAAGGAAAACCGAGAGAGAAGATGAATAAATGACTTATGCTTCGTTTGGGTGAGAATTCCTTGCCGAAATGGTGATATTTTGGTGACGAAAATTCTGGAATGGGAAGGTTTTTGAGAGAAAAGAATGGTGAAGGTAATTGGGTGAAATTGTCTCAAATGAAGAAGATGGGGAAAAGTGACTAAAAAGGAAAAGATGGGGAGGTGAGGGAGATCCACATCTTACTCACAAAATGACAAACCCAAAATGGAATGTTCCATCCCACTTAACATTCAATGTTAAAAGGACTAAAGATGCAATGTTTTTCGGCGTTAAGTCTCGTTAAGGACTAACTTTGAAATATAATTTACGTTAGAGAAGCAATTTAAAATATTTATATTAAACGTTAATTTTAATCCTATAATTAAAGGCACAATTTACCCAACTTATATTACGAGCATACTAAACTATAAGGCACTTAGGTATAAACTGTTTCCGTCACAGAGGGCCGGCAACCAAACTCTAAACCCGACTAAGTACATAATGCATGATAAAATAAAATCTCCAATAACAATAATGTCAAAACATAAATAACAATAGACAAACGACGGATTGATAATCGAAATGATACCACAGAAAACGCGGTTGTCACAATAAGACACCCAATCTAAGGCTTACCTGATCCACTAGGTAACAAGATAATCAATAAAGTTTCGCATACATGCAGACAATTTAAAATACGCTTTCCAGCCCAAAAAATAGTAAAGACAAGGGCTACGAATAACTCACAATGAAAGCTTCCGAAAATTCTCAGGTATACAATCACGGAGCTACGATTTCACTGTCTAAGTGCCTTCAAACAAAAATAACATAGTCTCAGTATCTCTATAAGTCTAGTCCGGTTTAGCCTTGTCAGTTAAGATTAAGTTTATTACAATATTCCAATGATTATTAACTCGATTCATGATGACGGATTAAGAAGACGATATTCCGCGCCAAAAAGGGCCGATCGGAAAGATATCGACATTTCACGTCATAAACGACAATTAAAATGGAATGGTATTCGGAGTCGAAAAAGGACTAACGGGAATACCGGTTGAAATTGAATACTGTTACCAAGCTTTATTAAGACCGACCAAGGTCAATGTCATAAATGTTGACTTCATCAAAGTCAAAGATGTTGACTTTACAAAAGTCAGAGTCAAAGATGTTGACTTTATAAAAGTCAAAGTCAACAATCGAAGGAAAGTCAAAGTCAACGTGAAAGTCAAATTTTGACATTTAAAAAAGCTTAAAGTCTTTAGTTTTCAAAATATTAGAATAACATGACTTTACAAATGCTTTTATAAAGATTTGTCGAAGAAAACATTTTTGGTGAATTTAGACGACGATCGCAAATTGTAAGAAGATTTATTTATTGAAGAGTTGTCAAAACGCTTGTCTTAAATGAGTATTACGACATTTTTTATGGCGTTGATGTCTTTGAGTCCAAAGGCGATGTTTTTGAATTATACATTTTTTACGGCGTTTCAGAATTGTTTGAAATCATATATTGTAAATTCGGGCAGCGCTTCCGCGTTATAGTCTTTAAATCCAAATTTTTACAAACACTTACCCGCTTACAATTTATAACGATATTTAATCAAATTTACCTACACAAAAAGGTGTTTATATGTTCAAATTGTCACTTTAATATAGGTTAAAGTCATTATAGCTATTTCTGAACAGATACATGAAATATCGAGCTTAAGGTTGCGTTTTACAGCGGATTAAATAAGGTTTCGGGACCTGACCTCAGTTACTATAGGTACGCTAGAGTAATTGTGATCATCTCCTTCCATTTTGACAAAAATCGTTTTCGTGTTGGAATTTCATATTTTGGTGGTAGATTTCGATATACAATGATAAAAACAACTAAATACATTATACATGACAGTTTATAATAACCTTTTAACCGCAAAAGCTAAGATTTAAGTAATGATTTATAAAAATCCCGTTTTATATGTAAATGGGTTAAATCTTCATAAAAACATATTTTTATATACTTGATCTTACATGCAATACATAATCTAAGTAAAAACAGTAGGGATTAGATATTTTACCCCCAAATAAATGAATATGTGAAGACCTAGCACAATTTGATCGAGATATCTTGCTATATGACGGTGATCTCGACCCGATTATGATAGAAATCAATGTATGCAACCCATGGATGATCAACTCTAGCTCTCCATGATGATGGCCACGATTTATTGTGAGGAAATTGGTGTTTGATTGCTGGAATTTACAGCCACAAAGCAAATTTGAGGGAGGAATTTGGTTTGCACAAAGTGAAAGGAAAACGAATGAGACTTAGGTGTGTGTGTGATTGTAAAAATGGAATGAAACACTTGAATGATGCATTTACAGAGATAAATTATGTGTTAGAGGGTGTCTTGACACCTGCAGGACATGTGTACAACGAGTTAGACACGTATTGATGACTCACACCCTACACACAAGTTGTTGCACGCTAGTTACGCAGCGTAACTGCACACAACCAACCCTGCAAGCTAGTTATGCTGGTGTAACTATATATAGTTACGCAGCGTAACTGTCTGAATTTTTGGGAATTTTTTGTTTTTCGTTATCGTTAAGCATTTTCGTTAGTTGGAAGTTTACAATTCATTATGAAATGAACTTAGGAAAGTTCATTATATGTATTCTTGGTATTAAGATTCATTAAATGATTCGATTTCAATTCCGAATTCGAGATACGTATTTTTCGGTATAAGCATAAACACGAGCAAAACACGATTTCTCGAAGATAAAGAATACGTTGACCGACAAATTTGGCGTAAACACCCTAACTTATTACCACGAGAATACTAACTATTTGTCACTTAGGTAAATATAAAGATTATGTCTCGAGGGACGAATCAATTAAAACACATAAAACCCGATTCTCAATAATAAACCGTGAGTAAAACAAAGTGAAATGCAAGGGTCCAAACAATTATGAATAAAATTAAAATAATACGAAAAGAAAAATATCTAAAAATGACGGGACGTCACACTTTACATTTGTGGGTCCAAATAAATCCATATGGAGAAGGTGTAATGGAGTATTAATGGTGTTGATTTCCTTGGTCTTGAAAGAAGACTTGTGTTGCTTTCCCTTCAAGGAGGCCACACAATTGTCATCCAGAGAAAATTGCTTGTTAGGGAGACCTCTTACTAGATTGGATTTCACCAGCTCATTGATATTCTTGAGATTCATGTGACGCATCCTCCTCTGCCAAAGAGTGGATTCATCCAAAGTTGCTTTGGAGACAAAGCAGGCTTCATCTGCAGTTGGTTGAACCTTGGACATATCAAAGTAGTAGACGTTGTCTTTTCTTAGTGTTCTGAGTATAACCTTGCTCTCATCTATGACATATCCAGGCTCCATAATTAAACATTCAGTTGCAGTGAAGATGATAGTGTTCTTTTCATCACACACTTGTGATACACTCAGCATATTGTATTGTAACTGTTGCACATAGAAGACATCCTTGAAGCTGATTCTTCCATTGCTCACAGTTCATTTCCATCCTTTTGGATTTCCTCCAAAGGCAACATAACCTCCATTGAATTTCTCAAAGTTTTGGAGGCAAGCGATGTTGCCTTTCATGTGCCTAGAACAGCCACTATCTACATGCCAACTGCTCTCTTCATCTTTTGTTGGTTGTACATGCACATAAACAAAGGAGTTAGTTCCTGGTGGGGACCCAATCCAAATTTGACTTGGGTTTGCCCATTTCATCAAAGTAACTCACCTTCCTTTGGACTAGGTTTGAGAAATCAGGTGGACTAGGTGGTTGAGTTACTTTGACCTTTGGTTGCCATACTGTTTAATTGATTTAGCTTTTGAAACATGAGCAGTCGTAACAGGTTTTATTTTAGCAGTAGGAACCGATACTGGTTTAACAAAATTTTTCTTTGCAGTATTAGTACGTGCGGTATTAACACGTGCAGTATTAACACCATTATGTTTAGCAGTATTAACATGTTCAATATTAACACCATTATGTTTAACAGTATTAACACGTGCAATATTAACAAAACTTTGTTTAGTAGTATTAATCCTATTTCTGCTGTTGTTAAAAGAATTTTTGTTAACACTTCTGCTCCTTGATGCAACATTAACAGAGTTATTCCTTGCAGTATTAACTCCATTACTATAGTTCAAGACAGATTTTCTTTCAATTACAGATTTGGTTTTTGAAGCAGTTTTTGCATGATGTTCAACCTTGCCAGTATACCCCAACCCCCTGTGTTTCTTTTGAAGCAGTTTCTTTTGATTTTCAGGGTTATAAAAGCAGATTTTTGCATAGTGATTAGCTTTGCCACAAATAAAACACACTTTGACTTGTTTCTTAGGAAGTTGTCCCTTGTGAATTTTCAATTGGTTCCTATTTCTTTGATTTCCTCGTGTATCTATATGAACCCAAGTCTTTTCCTTTTCCTTATGACCTTCTGTGTTTTTACAGCAGTTACATTCACACTTATTGGTTTTCTTTATCTTCTTGGTGGACTCTAAGGACACTGGACACTGGACTTTGTGAATTTTGTTGATTAACTTCTTCTTTTGTGATCATGTGATCTTCAACCTCTGTTTCACTTTCTTCATCTACATCCTCAATTAGAACTTCATCATAGTTAATTGGATCAACTTTGAATGATTTTGTTGGAGGTGTCTGTGTGATTAGGATTCTAGGCTCATCTAAAGATGGAAGGATATAGTTGTGATTAAATGGTGGGGCGACTTCTTTATAACCTAATCCAGCCTTTAATTTTCCATGGATTTGTTGTTGAATAAGGTTATTTACAGATTTTGAAGCATATTCTAGTTTCCCTACATTTAACTCACCTTTATCTTTTTCCTCAATCAGTCTTTTAATTTCTTCCCTAGCATCCTGGAGCTTTACTAATAGATCATCTTTCTGCCATTCTACCAGATTAATCTTTTCCTGATAGCTTAACTCATTTGCTTTGTAAGACTTAATCTGATTATCTAATGTTTCTATACCCCTAGCAGCTGATCTTCTTTGTTCTTCTAATGTTTTAATTGAGTCACATAACAGTTGATTAGGATTTCTGTACTTAAGCATGACTTCCTTACATTCAGAAGAGAAAATTTTAGAATTTACCTCAGCCATGAGAGAAGATGTTGTCGTGTCCTTTGATGATGAATCAATGGCCATTAATGATCGAATGAGATTGGATTCTTCAGTTGTTTCTTGTTCATCTTCATCCCAGTCATATCCAAGAACATCTTCATGGTTGTTAGTAGAAACATTCTTAGTAGAAACATTCTCAGTTGAAACACCATCTTTAGTAGAAATACCATCTTCAGTAGCAACTGTCTCAGTAGAAACAGATGTAGTATCAATTATAACCGCCATTAAAGCTCTGTTTTGACTGGTTTCTTCTGCTAGGTCATTCCAATCATACCCAAATACATCTTGCGTGATAAGTGTTGTAGATGTATTCTCTTGTGTGTTCCTTGAGTTGTTGACCTTTGACTTGTTTTTGCACTCCCTTGCAAAGTGACATGGTTCTCCACATTCAAAGCACTTCACTTTGCTTTTGTCAAAAGCAACTCTGTCGTTGTTTCTTGGATTGAATCTTCTGCCAGTCCTGTTCACAAACCTCCTTGCCCCTTAATGAAAGCATGGCCATCTGCCACTTGAGATCCATCTCTTCCCAGTCATCTTGATGAATTTGCTTCAGATATTCATTAGTTAAGCAAGAACTTTGTGAGATAAAAGCTTAAAAGGATAACTCTTCTCCACTTTCATGTTGTGTTGTTCCAGGAGGTGTGATAAGAGCAGTATTAAGATTGTTAATACTGTGGTTGTTTCTGCTTGGCTTCTTTGCTTCAACTTCGGCTTCAAAAACTCTTAGATCATTGTAGAGATCATCTAACTCCATCTCCTCCAAAATATCACCCTGCCTGTGTGAGACAGTGTTGATGATCCATTCATCACCCAATGACCTTATGAATTTTCTGTTGATATCATCTTTATCAATTCGTACCCCTGCACTTCCTAGCTCTCTAGTAAGCTTCTTGTATCTATCAAAATTTTGAGTCATTCTTTCTTCCTTCAGTGCCTTGAAATTTTCATACTCTTGCTTGAGAAGAGCCTTCTTATTCTTCTTTGTATTCTTTGTTCCGCTGAATCTCTTCTCTAAGGCTTCCCATAAAGATTTAGCATCAGTGTATCCTTCAAACTGTGATTGGTATTCATTGGGAATAGCAATAAGAAGGATGCTTAGTGCCTTTATCTATGTTTTCTTATCTCTTCTTTCTAGATCAGTTATGGGACAAGTAACAGTTCCAGGCAATCCATCAGCTGCGAAGTTGGTAATCTCTTTGTTACCATTGACAATAACATCCCACACTACATAGTCAAATAGCAGTATTTGTTGTTTGATACGTAGCTTCCAAAGATCGAAGTCATTGCTATTGAGTACAAGAACTTTGTTGACTGATACGTCTGTCATGTTTTTTGATTGATTTCTTCTTGTTGAGACTTCTTAAAAACTTGTAGATCAATGGATCTTGAGCACCTCCTATGCTCTGATACCAATTGTCAGGATTGTTTATGTTACTTAAACCAATACTATCATTAACCAAGATCTTGATTATCAAGGAAGTTCAGCAGCGGATGAACACCTTGATATAACAAGTTTGTCGAACAAACAAATATTGTATAATGAATAACAACTAAGAACAATAATGAATGTCGAATATTAAGACTCAATTATATTGAATAATGAATCAATACAACGTGTTTCTTCTTTGTTTACAAGGATCTATATATAGACCTTGAGGCTAACCTATCTACAAATAGGAAACATATAAAAAGGAATTACAATCTTATTCTAATTGTAACTCTAAACTTGCGGATCAAGATATTTCCATAATTATCTTGTTGCAGTAGAAACAACAGCAGCAGTAGTAATGAGTAGTTCCGTAGTAATAGTAGTCTTCAGTAGTAACAGGCTTCATATAGTAGTAATGTCTTTAATCCGTAGCAATGAAGCAGTACTTGATCAGCAGTAGTAATGAAGCAGTATTAATGAAACTAAAACTATTTTTAACTAAGTTTTAATCCCAACAACTGTCAAACCTGAATCTACAAACTTTGAAAGTAGTTTACCTGATTTTAATAAATTTGATGATGTTTCTATGTTACAGTCTAATGTTTATTTGAAAATGATACAAATTGATGAAACTTGCTCTTCTGTGCACAATTTGAATGATTTAAGTGCTACTCCTAGTCTTAATGATATTTTTAAGGTTTTAGAAGGTCATAATGTAGAGAATTCATGTGTTAATGTGTTTGCTGAAGAGTTTAAAGAAGAGAAGAAAGATGTTAGGATTAATAAGGAGATTAAGTCTGATTGTATTTGTATTTCAAGTTCAAATAATGTCAATTTGTGTAACAACTCGGATTTGTTAGATATTGAGGATGAATTTGTTGACTGTATTCATGATTGTGTGCATGAAAAATGTTATAATTTTTATAATTTTATTGTTTCAACGCCTACTAGAAATGAGTTGATTCTGAATGAGATTGCACTTAGAGAGTCTTTGAAAGTTGAGTCAAAGAAAATCAAAAATGGAAAGTCAAATAGAAAACCAAGGTGGAATTTGTGCAAAAAGAGACATAAATTAGTTGAATGTTGGTTGAAATCAAAATCTAAAAATGTGTCTGAATGTGTTAAAATGACTATTAAACTGCAGTTTGGTAGAGTAAATTTTCAAGAATGCATGCTTAATCATGAAAAATCTAAAAGTGTGAATGTGATTAAATTTGGTAGAATAAATTCTGATTTTCTTAGTTGAACAAAATGTGAAAAAGTTAAGATATTCTACTTCTAAGTTAAAATCTTTAAAAATCAAAAGAAAAAATTTTAAATCGAAAGATGTGGGAATTAGGTTTGATGATGAGAATTTTCAGTTAAATTTTTTTAATTCTGGTGTTGAAAAATTTAAATCGGATTCACAAATTTTCATGAAGATGTGATATGGTACAGAATTTAAGAATGAAATTTTGAATGAGTTTTGTACAGCTAAAGGTATCACTAGACAATATAGCTCTCCTAGGATACCACAATAGAATGGTGTCGCTGAATGGAAAAATAGAACATTAGTTGAAGGACCCAGAACTATGTTAAGTGAATCATCTTTACCTGTGCCTTTTTGGGCTGAAGCAGTGAGTACTATGTGTTATGTGAACAATAGAATTCATGTTGTTAAGCACTTAGGAAAGACATCTTATGAGTTATTTTCTGGTAGAAAACCATACATTGTATTTTTCAAAGCCTTTGGTTGTCAATGCTCACTTTTGAACACAAAGGATTATTAAGAAAATTTTGATTCAAAAGGTGATGTTGGGTATTTTCTTGGTTTTTCTAGTGTAACTAAGGCATACAAGGTTTATAATTGAAGAACTAGAATCAGAGAATAGTCCATTAATGTGGTTTTCAATGAGTATACACCTAATATTAAGAAGTCTGGAGCTGATTGGTTATTTGTTTTTGATACACTAGTAGAGAGCCCGCGCTATGCGGCGGCAGCGATTAAGTTAATATCGTAAAATGGTTTTGCGGCTACAGTTTTCTGTAGTTTCTAATCCGTCTCGTAATCCATATGTTAAGTATAACACTTTCTAGTTTATTATCTTTTGAATCACAATATTTTTCGTTATCTTTTTTCTCCGAAAATATAAAAACATTTCATCAGTCGATTACAAGTTGAAGTAAACACTCATTGTTTGAGAAAAACATAAATATTACAACATAAAAGCAATATAAACATGATCGAAACAAAAAAAAAACATGATTTATAAAAGGATTTCTACTTTACTAACCAATACAACTACAATTACAATCTACTTTTATATTACTCTAACAATCTTATTAACAAAATTTAACTTGGCTCATATTTGTTCAATTATGGCTGCAAAACCGAGTTGCATATAAAATATGTCATCTCATAGTTGCCACGCCAATAACAAAACATGTATGTTCGTCATAATGATCAAAACAAATCAACCAAATCGTCCTAGCCCGATATTATATTATAATCAGCTAACAACAATCACAAAGATCATATCAAAACCCAAACACAAACCAAATGCACAATGACAACCAACAAACCGATAAACAACCAACTTCATATTGCATCATAATCATCACAGAAAATACCAAATGCACAATCGCAGCCACCAAACACCACCTAAAAAACACAACCAACAACAACCGAGATTAGATTGAAACATATCGAAAATAATTTAAAAATAACATACAAATGTATAAAAGAACCAAAAAATATACCAAACAAACAATAAACCAGACAGCCACCGAGATTTTGTCAAGATCCACCAAAAGCCACCGGATCCACCAAATACCACCCGGATCCACCAAATAACGACGAGTAAAAGTTAATCCGCGGATTAAGGTTTACCGGCGGCTCAAGATATAAACAGTGGTCAATATCACCGGCTGTTCAAGATCTCTGGTGGATCAAGATCTCCAACGGCTCAAGAACAGCTCGACCATGAAAAATTAAAAAAACAAAGAAAGGTTTAATTTTCTTAGAAGACATAAAAATTAAAACAACAAAGTGAGTATAAGATTGGTATTCATAAAAAAAATTAAAACGGGAAAAATTAAAAATTTTAAAAATATTCAAAAAGTTTGAAAAATTTCAAAATTTTCAAAAAGTTTGAAATGTTCATCAAACTTTTTGAAAATTTTCAAACTTTTTGAATATTTTTAAAATTTTTAATTTTTCAGGCTTTAATTTTTTTATAAATACCAATTTTATACTCACTTTTTTATAAAAACATATTATTTTAAGTTAAAAACAGATTATTCTAATTTATAACCTCAAATAATCTGTTTTTAAAATTTATTTGGACAAAAATTTAAAATAATCTTTTTTTAACCTAACATAATCTGTTTTTAAAATTTATTTGGACAAAAATTTTGAAATTTGTCCAAATAAATTTCAAAAACAAATTATTTTAGGTTAGATTATTTTAAATTTTTGTCCAAATATATTTTAAAAACAGATTATTTTAGGTTAAAAATTAATATAAATGAATATAATTAAAAAAAAAATAAAAAATCATGTTTTTCATCAGTCAAATTTACCAGTTTTTATAAACTGTATTTGTTTTGAACATGATTTGAAACTAATCTCTATTCTCTCTATCTCTATTATATTATAATGCACAATAACAAAACGTCATATAAAATTTGGCATTTGGCTCAAAATCGTTAAAAATGGCTGCTACATGTAGTTGCATTTAATTGATGTCATCAAACAGTTGTCAAGCCATTATAAATTGTATATGATCATATTGCTCAAACAAAAACCTACGATATCATCATTGCCTCACAGATTTTAAATAACTTAATTCAATCACCGACCTCATATTTTTAATATAATCATTGGCCTCATAATGCTATCAATTCATCGGGATAAATGCCTTGTAATAATAAGCCCCTTATAGGCAATAAGAAACCAAGATAAAAGTAAACATACCGAGGCACGATCAAAGCAGCCCACATATCTATACGAAGCCACAAAACAAACTGAGCCACAAACAGATCCGGGCAAAGAGCCACAAACCGAACCACATACCGAGCCACAAACAGATCCGGGGAAAGAGCCTCAAAACAAACCGAGCCACAAACAGATCCAGCAACAACGCTCAAGAACAGCTCCACCATGAAAAATTAAAAAAACAAAGAAAGGTTTAATTTTTTGAGAAGATATAAAAATTAAAACAGCAAATGAAAATAAAATTTACATTTCTTTTAATCATTTTTTAACTGATTTCCACAGGATGAAAACCACCAAACAACAAACCCTCTAAACCATGGGATGAAAACTGCCAACGAAACCACCAAACCGACATGAAATCCACCAAACAACAAACCCTCTAAACCGCCATGAAAACCACCAAACAAGATCAAGATTAATCGAGAAAGGGACCGACGGCTCAAGATTAATCGAGATCCGAAAGAAAGAAAAGAGAGAAAGGTTAAGAGGTTAAGATAGATCCAACCAAAGAAAGGGACCGGCGGCTTAAGATCCAAACCAAGAAGATCCAAACCCTCAAAGAGAGGGTTCAACGGCGGCTAGGGTTCCGGGCTCACAGAGAGAGAGTTTTGAGTGTGTGTTGTGTGTGTTGTATGTTATGTGTGTGTTTTTGAGAGTTTTGTTTGTGTGTGGTGTGTTTGGTGGTGCATTGTGTATTGTATATTTCGCTTTAAGTATTGTATCTTGTGTTTTATGTGTTGTATTGTGTGCTATATAACTTGTATTACTTAAAAAAATCTCTTAAAAGTCAAATACTTAAAAGTTAAAAGTCAACAAATACCATATGCATTATAATGTAGTAGAGATTTGTGAACTCTTTTGATGTATCTTTTCATAAGTATGTTGCAGACAGGAAGTAGGAATTTGATAAACAGGATAAATCATTGAATGGTGATGATGATTATGACCTTGGATCAAACCAAAAGTCAAAAGAAAATGAAAATTCAACATTTGTGCAATCCACTATTCAAGAACCAGTTTAAACAGATAATTTGGAGTCAAATAATGTTCAAGATTCTTCAGAAATTGTCACTGATGCAGTTTTTCTCAATGGAGATGACATTCCAGTTCCAACTGAAGATCAAAACATTGATTTGGAGGCTCAAGAAATTAACTCTGGTGAAGAACAATTTAACTCGGATTCACAAACTGAGAGTACAAACAACTCTCTTGAATTTCGACTTAACCCTAAACTGAAACTGATCAAAATAACAACTCTGGTGATGAAAGACAAGAACAATCAAGTGAAGCAAATCCTAACTCTTTTTTCTTTGATGATCTTGATTTAAATCATACAAATCTTTCTGATAATATTACAGAGGATATTAGTCATTTTTGAAAATACACAAAACACATCCTTTGAGTAATATTATAGGAAATTTGTATGATGGAGTCAAGACAAGAAGTAGTTATGGTTTAGAAAATTTGTGTTTTTTCTCTTGTTTTTTTTTATCATAAATTGATCCTAAGAATGTAGACATAGCTTTGACTATATATAGTTAGGTAGAGGCCATGCAGGAGGAGTTGTTACAATTTAAGAAACATGAAGTAGTAACCTTAGTTGACACACCTGAAGGTGAGAATATTTTGGGAGTTAAGTGGATTTTTAAGGTAAAGAAAGATGATAGGGGAATTATTGTTAGGAATAAAGAAAGGCTTGTGGTTCATTGTTATACACAAGAAGAAGGCCTAGATTATGATGAAGTATTTGCACTTGTAGCTAGGATAGAGACCATTAGACTGTTTTTGGCTTATGCTTTATATAAGAACTTCAAAGTGTTTCAAATGGATGTTAAATCAGCCTTTCTTTATGGTGTGTGTGACAACCGTCACTTTTACGACTCAGATTAGTCTAGTATGTTGTATGCTCTTACCGTGTTTACAAAAACTTTTTATAAAAAAATCTTTACATTTTCTTTTATGAATGATAATTACTATGCATTGTGTGTATACCTTGTTATATGATGTTACTGTATTAGTTAGGTGCAATAGTTAGTCCCACTAGACGAGCTCCTAGATAACTTATCGGTTAATTCCGTACTTTAGATACTTTACCACTTTACTATATTTATTGATCGTTACAAATGGTATTCGTATTCGGGTTCGATAATTATACGTAAGGTAACTATTCAAAGGTTCCTTGTATCGTGTTTCCGTATATTACACTTCAGAATGCCGTTCACTACTTGCGCGTTAACGAAAGAAAAATATTGGAGATTCTGGACTACAGTGCGTCGTACCTAATGCTAGGTGCGACACACCGGGGGCAGGAGTTCACTCGTTTCGTTTTAATTGTTGGCTCGAACCGTGGTGTGTATTGGCTAGACTCGTGGGTGCAGTACTACAGACGAATATGGATGGACTTTAGGCCCTAACACTTGTTTCTAAACCCATTAAACACTTAAACAAACCAAAACCTAATCTAATCAAAACCTAAAACCCTAATCTTCTAAAACCGTCACCTCCACCTAAGTCTTGCAGCCACCATCGATTTCCAGCAGCCACCATTGAATCCATGCAGCCCCTCTCCATCTTCATCGTGATAATCACCTATTGTATCAAGGTAATCGAATTTCTAATGTCCTATTGATTTGTTTCTAGCCGAAAACCCTAATTTGGGTTACATGAACCTGTTTGTGAACCTCTTATTCTTGTAATCGAATTCGAGCAGATCATAACCATCATAATCTCATTTGTTTCATCATAAAATCGTAAATTCATCAGGGTATGTTGGATTGATATCATTTTCCTTGAAATCTATTAATAACCGATTTTAATATTTGGATTGTTCGAGTTTGTGTCGTTATTATAGTGGAATCGGATATCGTGGGAGTGAAACATTCATTTCCGTTCTTATTCAGATTATTATCCTCCATATTCAGATCCGAAACATCCATTTTTCGTTAAGGTATTCTTCTTAGTTAAATCATCTATTCAAGTATAAAACTGTATTGAACTTTCTATCGTTAAATCCCTAATTATCGTTATTTTGAGTTTGAAGTTGCGGAATGCTTTTGGTTAAATCCTTAAGGTCTGATTTTGGACAGCGGGTTAAAGTACACGAGATCATCTTTAAAAGGTTTGTAATTGTGTCCTTAGTCGTTTACAATTTCACTTTCTAATCGCTTGTAAATTCGAACTATCTTATCGTTAACTATTCTTTATCAATTTGTCAAAATCGTGTTAACACATAAGTTGTATGACGATTCTAAATTGTGGATATCTTTTGTGTTATTACATCCCCGGTTTTTAATTCTCATGTTGGTGTTTGGTTCGTGTTAGTCACAAGAATCGTTATACGTAAGTAAACGTCCCTAACAGAACTAAATTCCATTTCTTTATTTATCTTCATTATTAATTCTGTCTTGGTCATAAACTTATTGGTGGTTTTTTTATTGGTTCATATTTGACCTAGGAACAGCCCCCGAGTCGTTATCAATCTGGGTTTCGAGTTGTAACGGTAATCATCTTTCGATGACCTAACCATTACGACTAACGGTAAAAATTTCTATACTTTCCTTTTCGTATTTATTCTCGTGGTGAAGTCTTGATATCTTATTTTCATGATCTGAATTTGGACACTTTATATTCGTACTTAACTGCGTGGTTGATTTATTTCTTCGTGCTTTCGATATATCGTTGATCGTTTGCAAATTCGTGACTCGTTGGACAATTTTGAAATTTGGACAGTTTTGGGTTTCTATTTTGTATCTGTACTCATTTGTATTTTTCTCCATTTTGGTTTAGGAATTAAAATCTGTGACCTGAACATAAGTTGTAGGTCTTGGAGTCTAGTTTTCAAAAACGTAAAATTCGTTGTCTAACTCTTTATAGATTTCCCTAAAAACGTAAAAACTAGCAGGGGGTCTAATCTGATTATTTTGAGTAAAGTGTTTAGGTTCAATAATATATTTCGTGTAACCATTTAGAAAACCTTAATAATAAATAAATAGATTTATTATAAGTAAATAAAAGGTCTAAAATGTATTAAAAATGTCTATCTTGTCTACACCTAATTATAAAGTAATAAACTCAACTTATATAGAAATAACGTTTTTGGACAGCTTAGGTAATCAGTTTTGTTTTAATCATATCTCCTTCCTAACGGACTCTTTTGTAATCTTAGTCTAAAACGTAGATCTCGGTGTCTAGTTTTCAAATATATTTACTTTGACGTCTAATTCCTTCTAGAACTCTATTTATCTCAGTTTGAACGAACGTATGTGTTTACTGAAAAGCTTGTCGTTTTATCCTAAGTCTTTAACCGCCGAACCTTATTCTTATAAACTTCTACCTTTATCTAGGGGAGCTCTAGGACTAGTGAGGACTCTAGTTGGGACAAACTTACTACGCCATATACACACAATACCTCTTACATACGCTCACTCGATAAGGTGAGTCATCGTCCCTTTACTTACTACTGTTTTCTATGTGTTTAAATCGGGGGAAAGTAAAGAAACCTAAATGACTTGAAATAAAATGATTTACGAGAATGATGTACTACTTCCTATTTTTGGAAACATTTCTATTTTAGAAACTTACCATAAATAGATAATTTTATTTATGGAAACTTACGATATTTCGAAACTATAAATTGTGTAATAAAAGCTAATGCAAATTTTCTAAAACATCACAAACGATTGTTCAATACTTACTTCGATGTACTTATTACGAGGGTTATCGTTATGTGTTTCATACCGATACCGCACGCTCTTTATGAGGTGCACTTACTACGATGGATTATCGGTATGTGTGTCATACCGATGCTGCACGCTCTTTATGAGGTGAAATTACTATACGATGGAATATCGGTATACGTTTGTATACCGATACCGCACACTCTTATGAGGTGCACTTACTATTACGACGGCTTATCGGTATCAGTTTCATACCGATACCGCACGCTCTCTATGAGGTGCACTTGCTATTTTCTGATTTTATTGAATGTTTGAGATGTACTTTTATTCTATACGATGAGATGATTGTTTTCCTACTACTTTAAAATGCATTAGTTACACAATATTTCTTTACTGATTTGTATAATGATATTAAGTACTTTTACTACTACTCGATGTACTCGCTCAACTTTATGTTGACGTTTTTAAGCTTTACTTTCAGGTAATGAGCGGGAATAGGACTTGGATGTAGGAGTCGGACTCTAGATGACCTCATGATATCTTTGCATTGTGGACATTTAATATTTATAGTTTTGGTTCTCACTTCGGGCTTGCATGCCCAAATTCTTTCATTCGTTGATGATTAAATTTGAATTTGCTTACTTGTAGTGTTTGACGATTTTCGTGTACCAAGGTTTATACCTTGAGTATGGCGACGTCATAACTGTACATTATTTATTTATTCATATAGATTATATTCTTTATATTACTGTTGTGTTATGACGATCGCCAATCAGTTGCACCCTGCGTTTCCGCCAATGGCAGGGTGTGACAGTGTGTAAGAAGAAACTGTGTATGTGTGTCAGCCACCAGGTATCATTGATCCACACTTTCCTGATAGAGTTCTTAAGCTTGACAAGGCTCTTTATGGCTTACATCAAGCCCCAAGAGCTTGGTATGAGACTCTTTCTAAGTATCTCATTGAAAATGGTTATATAATAGGTACATCTTTGTGCAGATTTATGTAGATGATATTATCTTTGGATCCACAAATGATGAGTTGAGGAAAGAGTTTGAAGGAGTAATGCATTCTAAGTTTCAAATGAGCTCTATGGGTGAAATATCATTTTTATTAGGATTACAAGTGAAGTAGTTAGAGAATGGCATTTTTATTAATCAGTCCAAATATGTGAAAGATTTGTTAGTTAAATTAGACTTTTCTGATTGTAAGTCTGCTCCTACTCCAGTTGATACTAGAGATAAACTTTGTCCTGATTTAGAGGGGGAGGATGTAGATTTAAATTTGTTTAGGTCACTTAGTGGTTCCTTGATGTATTTGATTGCTAGTAGACATCATATCATGTTTGGAGTTTTTATATGTGCTAGGTATCAAGCTAGTCCCAAGGTTTCTCATTTAATTGCTGTTAAGAGAATATTTAGATACCTTAAAGGACAACCTTCTTTAGGACTGTGGTCCCCAAAAGATTCAAACTTTTACTTTTATGCTTACACAAATAGTGATTATGGTGGTTGCAATTTGAATAGGAAGTCAACAACTGGTGGATGTCAATTCTTAGGAAATAGACTTGTTTCATGGAAATGTAAGAAACAAACTGCAGTATCTCAATATTCTGCTAAAGTTGAGTATATTGCAACTGCTTATTGCTCTTCTCAAGTTCTATGGATTCAAAACCAAATGTTAGACTATGGTTTGAACTTTATAAATACCCCTATCAACATAGACAATTCAGATTCCATGTTTATCACTAAGAACCCAGTCTAGCACTTCAAAACCAAGCATATTGAGATTAGGTTTCATTTTATCAGGGGCTGTTTTGAAAAGAAATTGATTCACTTAGTTAAGGTTCACACTGATCTTCAATTGGATGACCTTTCACGGAGGCTTTTGATAAAACAGGATTTAATTTCTTGTTCAAACTATCTTATGAATCTTGACTAAGTGCTTCTCAAAAATATTTTTTGTACATATCTTTTTGCATTTTGTAAACTTTCTTTTTCAAAATTACAAAAAGAGGGGGAGAAAAATGGGAAAAACCAAATATATTTTAAGTCTGATGTTATTTTTCTTTAAGTCGGATTAAGAAAAATCAAATATATTTTAAGTCAGATCTTCTTTTTCTCTAAGCAGGATTAAGAAAAACCAAGAATACTTTAAGTCCGGAATTAAAATTTTGTAAAGTTAAAACCCAAAAAAATGCGTGTTTCATTTTGAATAGTTAAAACTCAAAACATTAATTTATATTCTATTTTTAAGTTTTAAAGTCTTTATTTGATCTTTCTTTTATTGAGTCAGTTATTTCAGAAAATCAAATACAAAAATTGTAAACCAATCAAAAGTAGTATAAATTTGAAAAAGCTCCACAAAATAAAATTTGTTTCCAAAACATTTTATTTCCAAAATAAAATTTTTTGATATGAACTAACTTATAAAATCCTGGAATATAAGTTTTTGGATTCTGAAATAGAAATTTTGATACGAATTTGCAGCGGAAAACTAAATAAGATAGTGTATTGAATGAACTAGACCTATAATTCAATAAACAAGTGTTAACACAATCAAAACCTACTGATTTGTTAACGAATCACGTTTAAAAAACGCGTTCTAACTTTGAAACAAAGACGAATTGTAATCAACAACTCAAAGAAATTGTGAAAACCTTGAATAATAATAAATAAATAAAAACCGAGTTCTAAACAATAAAAATACGTCTCTATATATAGGGTAAAAAAAGAAACCTAAAATACCAAAAAGGAAACATAAAAATCGGTTTTGGGCCGCCCATCAGATGCTATGTCGCAATGGGTTTGGACTACGTCGCAATGGGTTTGGACTGCGTCACATCGGGAAGGTTCTTGTTGGGTTATAACTTAGTCAATATAGTTTAACCATAAACAATGAATCCTAACAAACAAACGAAAGTAACTTAAACAATCAGTTTGGTGATTATGAAGTTACTACGGAAGATCACAAAGACAAGTTGGTGCGGCTGTTCAACAAAGTTGCTACGGTAGATAGAGTTACTACGGTTAATACGGACAAAGTCAAGATCAAGTCACAGTCAAAGTCAAGATACGGAATAAGTCAAAGGCACGGAAGACACGGAAGACTTATCATATCTTGTATATATATAATCTAAGAGTTATAATTAGATTATATTTCCTTTTGTAATTAGATAAAGTTTACTTATTGTTTAGATAAGGATAGACGTAGAATTCTAGTTTATCTAGAACGAGCCTCAAGGTCTATAAATAGATAGATCCTTGTATTAAGAAAAACACGTTGTATTGATATTATTCTGGTTAATACAATTGAGGCTTGCAATTTGACAATACTTTTGTTTAAATCTTATTCATTCTTTATTGTTCAATAAGCTCGTAATATTGAAGTGTTCATCCGCTGCTGAACTTCTTCAATAGATCTTGATCTACAACGTTAGCAAACCTGTTAGTTTATCTAGACTAACACGATCCTGACAAGTGGTATCAGAGCACAGGAGGTGCTTTAGATCCATAGATCAACGAGTTACAAATCCTCACAAGCAAAAATCATTACAACCACGATGACAGAAATTGCATTAGGAAAAGTTCCCATCCTAAAGAGCAACGAATTCGACTTATGGAAGCTACGAATCAAGCAACACATCCTACTGGCAGATTACACAGTTTGGGATGTGATTATCAATGGTAACAAACGACCTGCTGCCCAAGGAGCTGATGGAGAACCAGGAGTGAATGCTCGTGCACTTGTAAGCGATCTTGAACGAAGGGAAAAACAAACTGAGATCAAGGCTCTTAGTATTCTTATGATTGCAATTCCAAACGAATATCAATCACAATTCGAAGAATATGAAGATGCCAAATCGCTATGGGAAGCACTGGAAAAGAGATTCAGCGGAACCAAGAATACCAAAAAGAACAAGAAGGCTCTTCTCAAACAAGAGTACGAAAATTTTAATGGTTTACCTGGCGAACGAATGACTCAAACTTTTGATCGTTACAAGAAACTCACTGGAGAGATGCTCAGCGCAGGAATCAAATATGAGAATGATGATATAAACAGAAAGTTTATCCGAGCACTAGGAAAGGAATGGATTGTGTATACAGTTATCTACAGGCAAGGAGACGCTCTTGAAGCACTAGAACTAGACGATCTCTACAACGATCTCAGAGTTTTTGAATCTGAAGTTGAAGCTGAGAAGATTTCCACCAACAATCCCAGTATTACCAATGTTAATACTGCCCTTGCAACAACCTCTGGAGGATCCAAACATGAAATCAGCGAAGAGATTTCATTCGAATCCTTTATATGTAAGTGTGCTAATCTCACAGTTGAAGAGGTCAAACAGATGCATCAAGATGACTCTGAAGAAATCGATCTTAAGTGGCAATCTGCTATGTTGGCACTACGCGCTAGAAGATTCTTAAATAGAACAGGAAGGAGATTCAATCCAAGAAACAACGAACGAATCACCTTCGATAAAAGCAAAGTGAAGTGTTATGAATGCAGTGAACTAGGTCACTTCGCTAGAGATTGTCCAAACAAGTCCAATACCAATAATCCACGAACCACTCAAGAGATAAGTCAAAGTGCACTTATGTCTCAGGACATCTTTGGATTTGATTGGAGCGACTTGGCTGAAGAAACAAGTCAGAATAGAGCACTAATCTCTGAGGAACAAATTCACGTAGAAAATAATGCGGCTACTATTCACCATGCATGCATAGCCGTAGTAACAGATGATGCGGACATCTTTGAAGACCTAGTTGCTACGGATGATGCATTTTCTACTGAGCTGGATTATGTTGACGTTGGCATTCCTGCACTCAACAACAACATACTGGGATATGACTGGACAGATGATGATCAAGGAACACCAAACGAGGATGCACTAATGGCTATTGACTCATCAACTCCAACTTCCGCATCACTAAAGGCCGAGGTAACCAACAAACTTTGTACTCCTGAATGTAAAAATATAATCACTAAGTACAAAAATCATAATCAACTAATGAGTGACTCCATTAGAGACTTAGAAGAACAAAGAAGGTCAGCTCTTAGAGTAATTGATAACTTAGAAAACCAGATTAAGTCCCACAAAGTAAATGAACAAAGCTATCAAGAAAAGATAAATCTACTTGAATGGCAACAAGAGGACTTACTTCTAAAACTCAAAGCTGCTAGGGATAAAGTTAAATTGTTAGAACAAGAACACACTAAAATTGAGTTAGATGTAGGGAAGCTAGAATTTGCCTCTAAATCTGTAACCGACCTTTGCCAAAAACAAATTCATAGTAAGATTAAGGCTGGCCTAGGATACAAAGAAGTTGCCCCTCCATTTAACCAAAACTATATCCCACCATCTTTAGATGAACCTAGAATCCCAATCACCCAGACACCTCCAAAGGAATCATTCAATGTTGATCCAATCAACTACGATGAAGTTCTAATAGAGGACTTAGTGGAAGAAAGTAAAGTTCATGTTATAAAAAACAAGGATATTCCATTGGAAAATCATCTACTCACAATAGAGGGAATAACTTTACCTTCTACACAAAGTTTAGTGTCTCTGCCCCCTAATAACCCCACTAAGATTGCAAAAGCACCTTCAGAAAGCAAACCTAAGCAAACCCCTAAGGAAAACAATAAACACCCAGGGAAACGAGGAAATCAAAGAAACATGAACCAAGTCAAAATCCAAAAGGGTCAGATTGTACAACAAACTAGAAAAGGATGTTTTATTTGTGGTAAACTAAATCACTATGCAAAGATTTGTTATCACAATCCACAAAACCAAGTACAAGTGACTCAAAAACCACATCATGGGGTGGGCTACAAGGGAAGGGTTGTCTCTAAAAACAACTTTGTCAAACAATCATTTTCAGAAAATCACATTGGTACAACCAGGAACAAAAACTTCAACAATAGAGTTAGTACTGCTAGACAAAAAGTAGTTTCTACGGCTAAGGTTAATACGGCCAAGAATAAAAGTGTTAATACTGCTCGTGTTAATACTGTGAACATTAACCGTATGAAACCTAATCATGTTAATACTGCTCAAGGTAACTTTGTCACTAAGGCTCCTATTAACAATAAGAAACAACGACATGTCAAACCAGTACCTACTCAAATTGCTAAATCAAAAGTTGTTAACACCAATATTTTTCATAAAGACAAATCTTTTAAGAAAATGTGGCAACCAAAGGTTCAAGTAACTCAACCACCTATCCCCACTGATTTTTCAAAACTTGTACAAAGGAAGGTGAGTTACTTTGATGAAATGGGCAAACCCAAGTCAACTTTGGCTTGGGTTCCCACCAGAAACTAAACTCCTATGTTAATGTGCAGGTTCAGCCAACAAAAGAAGATGAGAACAGTTGGCATGTAGATAGTGGCTGCTCCAGGCACATGACAGGCAACATGTCATGCCTTCAGGACTTTGAAAAGTTCAATGGAGGATATGTTGCTTTTGGAGGAAATCCAAAGGGAGGAAGGATTACTGGAAAGGGAACAATCAGCAATGGTACACTACACTTCAAGGATGTGTACTATGTGCAACAGCTTCAATACAATCTGTTGAGTGTTTCTCAAGTTTGTGATGAAAAACACACACCGATCTTCACTGCTACTGAATGCATTATAATGAAGCCTGGGTATGTAATCGATGAAAGCATGATACTACTCAGAACACCAAGGAGGGACAATGTCTACTGCTTAGACATGTCCAAGGTTCAAGTAAATTCGACTGAAGCTTGCTTTCTCTCAAAAGCAACTTTGGATGAATCAACTCTATGGCATAGGAGGATGTGCCACATGAACCTGAAAAACATCAACAAACTAGTTAAATCTAGTTTGGTTAGAGGACTCCCAAATAAGCAATTCAAACTTGAAGACAATTGCTTAGCCTGCTTGAAGGGTAAGCAACACAAGTCTTCTCACAAAATTAAGGAAGTCAACTCTAACACCACTGCTTTACATCTGTTACACATGGATCTCTTTGGTCCTACTAATGTAAAGAGTATTGCAAAGAAGTCATACTGTTTGGTCATCACCGATGATTACACAAGATATACATGGGTTTATTTTCTTGGTACCAAAGATGAAACAAGCCAACTCCTCATCTCCTTTATCACTAAGATTGAACTTCAACTCAACCAGAAGATCAAGAAAATCCGTTGTGATAATGGTACAGAATTCAAGAATAGTGTGATGAATGACTTCTGTGAGAAGAAGGGTATAGAACGCCAATTTAGTGCTGCCAGGACTCCTCAACAAAACGGAGTTGCTGAAAGACGCAATAGGACGCTGATTGAAGCAGCCAGAAGCATGCTAGCTGACTCCAATCTTCCTATTTTCTTCTGGGCAGAAGCAGTTAACACTGCCTGCTACGTCCAGAATAGGGTGTTGCTAGTTAAGGCACACAACAAGACACCATATGAGTTACTACACAAAAAGAAACCCTTGATCAGCTTTCTTCGTGCTTTTGGATGCCCATGCACAGTTCTTAACTCAAAAGACTATCTTGGAAAATTCGAAAGCAAAGCTGATGAAGGAACATTTGTTGGATACTCATCTCAAAGCAAAGCATTCCAAGTAACAGAGTCCACGCTAAGAACCCATCTTAACCTACAAGATGCGGCAGGTATTGAACATCTTCCTGAAGACACCCTTGTAAATGCTTTTCAAAACATGGGATATGAGGGGAACTTAAACACTTCCACATTTTTAAAAGCTAAACTTTCCCCTCAATGGAAATTCATGTTGCATACTTTGCAACAATGTTTGTCCCCCAAAAGAACAGGGTGGCATGAAGGAAGTTCATCATTAGCCATAATTTTTCTGGAATGATTTTTGATGCAATGAGAAGAAATATTGATAGTCAAAACAAATTTCTTATGTATCCAAGATTTCTTCAACATTGCATAAACTGTGTTCATAAAGATCTCCCCAGATCAGAAAAATGTTTTGTCTCACATGCTCATACACGAAAAGTTTTTACTAACATGAGAAAAACAAACAAGGAAGGTCCTTCTCTTGTGACACCATTATTCTCAAAAATGATGGTGATCACAATCCCCACAGCTAAAGGACAAGAAACTCTTCCTCTGTCCCAACCCACAGCTGTAACCCCCAGTACCACTGCAATCTCTGTTGGCACTAGTGCCATATCTATAGTTGGTACTGCAGGGGTAAACCCAGAGGTTGCTACGGTAGTTCCTACTGCCACAGTACCTCCAGTTGCTACTGTGAGTTCTACTCCAGTTGCTACTGCTCCAGTCACTACTGCTAAAGTGACTAAACCAAGAGTTTCTGCGCCTCACAAACCACCCACAGTTGCTTCTAAAAGACCAAAGAGGGTTACTCAGCCTCTTGTGTCTAAGACCATCCCCTCCACTACTACTACAAAAGCAATCCCTGAAACATCTTCAGGATTGCCAAACACTTTAGGGGAAAACTTTGAACATACCCCCTTGTTCACTGAGTTGGTCAATAAGGAGAGGGAAGACCATGTGGGGAGGGCTAACACTACTGCAGCATCTACTTCTTATAGTAGAGCTCAGGACAGTGTTAACATAACTAAGACCCAAACTACGGCAACACCATCCTTTGCTGAGAACTTGTTCTCAAATTGGGAAGGTGGTCCCTGGTGCCAAGAAACCATGGGAGAGATACCTGTCTCTGCTAGGCAGAGGAGTTTCTCTATTCCCGAGGATCTTCCACCTGTTGGTACCCAACAGGAAAGGGGTGAGGGTAGTGGTAGTCAGTTACTGGAATTGAAGGACATGTACCAAACTTTAATGACAAAGGTAGATAAACAAGGAGAGATGCTATCTAATTTGACTTCATTGGTGCACCAAGTGCTAGCACAACAAGCACTCCTTTCTGCCCAGCTGGTGACCAAAAGAATCACCACACTAAATTCTGGGAGTTCACCAAAGCCATCTAGTTCCTCATCCACAGATGATTCTTCCCCAGACGACAACAAGGGGGAGAAAGAAAAAGATTCTGATATGTTATCATCTGGAGAGAGCAGGGGAGAAGTCAAATCAAGCCATGATACAGTCATCACTGCCACCTCAAATCAAGATGAAGAGATGGAAACAGATAGTGTTGTTGAGGGGGAGACACACTTTGATGCAAACATGGTAATAGATGAAGATGAAGGTGATAATATGGAAGTGGATACTCCACTTAAGGGGGAGCAGCAGCAGCAAGAAGCCATGCAAAGGGTTGAAGAAATAGTAGACGAAATGGAAACTTCACCAGTTGCTACGGCTACAAATGATGGTCAAAATACTGAAACAAATGCTGCGGATATAGTTACTACGGACCAAGTTAATACGGTGGATCCTATGGTAACTAGTCCAGTTAATACGGAGGAAGTTGATGCGGACCTCATGAAAACTAGTCCAATTGCTACGGACCTAGTTGATACGGCTGCCATAGACCAAGTTACTACGGAGCCTATGATCATCATTGCTACGGACCTAGTTGATACGGCTGACATAGACCAAGTTACTACGGAGCCTATGATCATCAGTCCAGCTCCAGAGGCAGAAAAGGAAGATCATTCCCACCTATTCTCAGCCACTCCTCCTGTGTTTGATCAAGGTTTCTCACAACCACAAGCAATTCAAACTGAAGCTACAGCAACTTCCACCACTGTGACAGAAACTCCTTTCTCCATTGATCAAGAAGAAGCTGCAAATGTTCTTATAAGAACAGAATTGACAAGAATCAATGTGATGGTTGATGAAGACACCATAGCCTCACAGCTTCTGAAGATCAAGAAGGAAAAAGAAGAAGAAGAGAGAAAGAAGGCACTGGCTGAAGCAGTAGCAAGACAAAGAGCTGAAGCTGCTTCACAACCCAAACAAAAATCTCTCAAGTTACCTGAACAGGCTGCAGGTACATCTATTCCTACAGGTAAATTGGGATTCATCACAGTGGACAGAAAGAAGAACAAGGTACAAATTGTTGACCTTGAAGCTGAAAAGAAAAAGGGAAAGTCAGTTGTGGTAAAGAAGTCAAAAGAAGAAATTGCTAAAGAAGACAGATTGGCCAAGGAAGAACTTTATTTCAAGACCATGTCTGCCAAGGAGATTGAAAATGTGAGAAGAGAAAATGAAGCAGCTGCACTGCAGATTAGAATGAATGCTGAATTAGCAGCTGAAGAAAAGGCAAAAGCAAGGTTATTGGCTGAACAAAAAGATATTCATGAAGCCATTAACTTTCAAGGTATGACTGCTGAGGAGATAGAAGAAATCAAACAAGAAAATGAAGCTGCAGAATTGTACATCAGAATGCAAAAGGAAGCTGCTGAAGATGCAATTAGAGCCCAGGAGATGGTCAATGATGATATTTTGGACAAACTGGTTAAAAAGGGATTGAAAAAGTCTTTGGAAAGAGAAGATGAGCATATAGCACAGAAGATGCAAGAAGAGGAGCTCAAACTTGCTAAAGCCAAAGTCAAAGCCAAGCCTGAAAAGAAGAAAGTGTCCAAACCAACTCCTATACAAGCAAAGATAGCAGAGGATAGAAGGAAGTTTACTGCTTATCTCAAAAGCAAGGGTCATAGTGGCAGATCTTTAGGCCCTATGAAGTTACCTTCCATCCTTGAGCTTGTCAAAGAGGAAAAACAAAAGGAAACATTAAGGGAACTTGCTCTCAAGAAACTTCAAGAGAAGAAGAAGAAGGATGAAGAAAAAGCACTTGAAGCTGCCCTTAGAACAGGAAGAAAAATATTTCAGGCACAAGAACCTGTTCCTCCTGTGGAACAACCAGAAAAGAAGCATAAAAGAGTCAAAAGCAAATCCAAATTCATTCCTCATGCTAAAAGAAGAAGGATGAGTGAAGATACTGCTACTGCTTCTCAAACAGAAGATCCAAACATTCCATTTGCTGACATCAAACCTGAACATGAAGAGATGGAACAAAATCCTCCAAGTGTTGCTCAAGGGGGTGATTACTCTGCATACATCAACCCTGTTGAAGGTTTGAAGTTTACTCCATTGAAGGTGAAGCCTCCAATGATCATTGACTGGAAATACATTGGTGGAAATATGAAGACTGAATATGAAGTTACAAGAGCTGATATATCAAAGACGATTCTTATAGCCTTTCATGCAGTTTTTATGAAATTTGATAGAGATGATCTGGAGAAGATGTATGAGATTGGCATAAGGAAATACTCACAACGAAGACAAGGAGTATGTCCTGGTACTGATCTAGCAATGGATGTTCTGTGCGGTTTGTTTGAACCTGGATTCAAGCCAACAAGTTCAATCTTCAAGAAAGAAGGACCTAATAATCCTGTACTTAACTGGTTTGTGTATGAAAAATGTGAAGCATACTCAATCATAAGAAAACATGGATCAAGGGAATTCTACTTGATAAGTCATACTTATCCACACTCTTTGAAGACATTAGAAGAACTGGTGGAATTGAAGCTGAATGGTCCAGGAGATTCATTGATTGCTCAAGAACTAATTTGGAAAATCTTGTGTCAAATAATAGTGGAAAAGAACAAGATGGAAACTGACATGTAAACCGTAGTTGTAATAGTTAGTACTGCTCTATGGGTGAAATATCATTTTTATTAGGATTACAAGTGAAGTAGTTAGAGAATGGCATTTTTATTAATCAGTCCAAATATGTGAAAGATTTGTTAGTTAAATTAGACTTTTCTGATTGTAAGTCTGCTCCTACTCCAGTTGATACTAGAGATAAACTTTGTCCTGATTTAGAGGGGGAGGATGTAGATTTAAATTTGTTTAGGTCACTTAGTGGTTCCTTGATGTATTTGATTGCTAGTAGACATCATATCATGTTTGGAGTTTTTATATGTGCTAGGTATCAAGCTAGTCCCAAGGTTTCTCATTTAATTGCTGTTAAGAGAATATTTAGATACCTTAAAGGACAACCTTCTTTAGGACTGTGGTCCCCAAAAGATTCAAACTTTTACTTTTATGCTTACACAAATAGTGATTATGGTGGTTGCAATTTGAATAGGAAGTCAACAACTGGTGGATGTCAATTCTTAGGAAATAGACTTGTTTCATGGAAATGTAAGAAACAAACTGCAGTATCTCAATATTCTGCTAAAGTTGAGTATATTGCAACTGCTTATTGCTCTTCTCAAGTTCTATGGATTCAAAACCAAATGTTAGACTATGGTTTGAACTTTATAAATACCCCTATCAACATAGACAATTCAGATTCCATGTTTATCACTAAGAACCCAGTCTAGCACTTCAAAACCAAGCATATTGAGATTAGGTTTCATTTTATCAGGGGCTGTTTTGAAAAGAAATTGATTCACTTAGTTAAGGTTCACACTGATCTTCAATTGGATGACCTTTCACGGAGGCTTTTGATAAAACAGGATTTAATTTCTTGTTCAAACTATCTTATGAATCTTGACTAAGTGCTTCTCAAAAATATTTTTTGTACATATCTTTTTGCATTTTGTAAACTTTCTTTTTCAAAATTACAAAAAGAGGGGGAGAAAAATGGGAAAAACCAAATATATTTTAAGTCTGATGTTATTTTTCTTTAAGTCGGATTAAGAAAAATCAAATATATTTTAAGTCAGATCTTCTTTTTCTCTAAGCAGGATTAAGAAAAACCAAGAATACTTTAAGTCCGGTATTAAAATTTTGTAAAGTTAAAACCCAAAAAAATGCGTGTTTCATTTTGAATAGTTAAAACTCAAAACATTAATTTATATTCTATTTTTAAGTTTTAAAGTCTTTATTTGATCTTTCTTTTATTGAGTCAGTTATTTCAGAAAATCAAATACAAAAATTGTAAACCAATCAAAAGTAGTATAAATTTGAAAAAGCTCCACAAAATAAATTTTGTTTCCAAAACATTTTATTTCCAAAATAAAATTTTTTGATATGAACTAACTTATAAAATCCTGGAATATAAGTTTTTGGATTCTGAAATAGAAATTTTGATACGAATTTGCAGCGGAAAACTAAATAAGATAGTGTATTGAATGAACTAGACCTATAATTCAATAAACAAGTGTTAACACAATCAAAACCTACTGATTTGTTAACGAATCACGTTTAAAAAACGCGTTCTAACTTTGAAACAAAGACGAATTGTAATCAACAACTCAAAGAAATTGTGAAAACCTTGAATAATAATAAATAAATAAAAACCGAGTTCTAAACAATAAAAATACGTCTCTATATATAGGGTAAAAAAAGAAACCTAAAATACCAAAAAGGAAACATAAAAATCGGTTTTGGGCCGCCCATCAGATGCTATGTCGCAATGGGTTTGGACTACGTCGCAATGGGTTTGGACTGCGTCACATCGGGAAGGTTCTTGTTGGGTTATAACTTAGTCAATATAGTTTAACCATAAACAATGAATCCTAACAAACAAACGAAAGTAACTTAAACAATCAGTTTGGTGATTATGAAGTTACTACGGAAGATCACAAAGACAAGTTGGTGCGGCTGTTCAACAAAGTTGCTACGGTAGATAGAGTTACTACGGTTAATACGGACAAAGTCAAGATCAAGTCACAGTCAAAGTCAAGATACGGAATAAGTCAAAGGCACGGAAGACACGGAAGACTTATCATATCTTGTATATATATAATCTAAGAGTTATAATTAGATTATATTTCCTTTTGTAATTAGATAAAGTTTACTTATTGTTTAGATAAGGATAGACGTAGAATTCTAGTTTATCTAGAACGAGCCTCAAGGTCTATAAATAGATAGATCCTTGTATTAAGAAAAACACGTTGTATTGATATTATTCTGGTTAATACAATTGAGGCTTGCAATTTGACAATACTTTTGTTTAAATCTTATTCATTCTTTATTGTTCAATAAGCTCGTAATATTGAAGTGTTCATCCGCTGCTGAACTTCTTCAATAGATCTTGATCTACAACGTTAGCAAACCTGTTAGTTTATCTAGACTAACACGATCCTGACAGTTCTAGATAAAATATTAGTTGAAACTGGGGGCACTGCGTAGCAGTGCATCATGACTACGTCGCAGTCATGTTTAAACTCCTCCATTGCGTCGTAGTGTAAGGTCACTGCGCTGCAGTCACTGGTCAATATGCTTTTTGTAGTTTGTTGTCCTCGCATTGTCCTCCCAAATGCGTATTATTGACCAAGAAAACCCCTTTATCCATAGTTCCTTCGTATGCTTCATTCCCAATCATCAATACCACGTCTTATTCACTTGAAACCGTATCAAATTTTATGTTTGGAAGCCATTTCAAAGTTAACTGATGTATTGGAATTTTTAACTCTGATGATAATACTTTACATTGGAGTTTAACCCAGAAGTTAAAATATTATTTCAGAAAGGTTTGAATTGCTTAATCTTGGAATTTCACAATTAAGTCAGATGTTAAAATATTAAGTCGGATAAGATTTTTATAGTGGTTTTATGTCTGATATGTTCTTTAACTTTCTTGACCAAAAGTTTAAGTCGGATTCTTTGTTTTTAAGTCGGAGGATATTTTGGTATGGTGGGAAAACTGGTTTTTAAATTTTACTATGGAATTATATTAAATAATTAAATTCTTTTAATAATAATTTTAATCGACAAGCTGCAATCTTATTTCTTATCAAAATTTCTAATCTCAATAATTCTTAGAACCATTATTCATACCCTATATTAAACCTGTCAGGATCGGATTAGCTAATATAAACTAACCAGTTCGCCTTCGTTAAGATCGTGATCTATTGAAGAAGTTCAGCAGCGGATGAACACTTCAATATTAACGAGTTGTCGAACAATATAATGTTATATGAATAACAATAAGAACAAACAAAATATAGTCGAATTATAAGCCTCAATTGTATTAATGAATTATATCAATACAATGTGTTTTTCTTAATACAAGGATCTATCTATTTATAGACCTTGAGGCCGACCTAGATAAACTAGGAAACATCAACTATCCTTATCTAAAACTATCATTATCTAGAATAAGGAAACTATATCTAATTACAAAAGGAAACATAAACATAATCTAATTATAACTCTAATTAGATTATTCTTGCGCGGCACGTTGATCTTCCGTATTAACTTGTTATGACCGCATCAACTTGTTATCTTCCGTAGCAACTCTATCAGCAGTAGTAACTTGATTGGACAGCCGCACTAACTTGTTCTTCCGTAGTAACTCTTAATGTCTTCCGCATTAACCGTTTAAGTTACTATTCTTGTTTGTTAAGTGTATTGTTTAGGAGTTAAACTATTTTGTATAAGTTATAACCCAACAATCTCCCCCTAACCTTGAACTTTTATGATTAATCAAAAGTACAAGTTTCATGCTCCAACCGTACTAACTGTTTTCATTTACAAAACATGTTTAACTATTTAAAGTTAATTACAACTATCTGTTTTGCCAATCAGAGTCTCCTTTTGACTTCTCTTCTATGCGTTGAACCAAAATTGTCCAAATAAGTTCATGAGCTATTCTTGAATCGTGGAGTCCATTGAGCTTGACTTCTATCATTTCATCCAATGTCTTCAAATCATGTGGATACTTTACATCCACCAAGTAAAATTCCATGGCTCCATGTCTTCTTACAAGTGAATAGACACCACTTCGATCATAAATGAACCATTTGACACTTGGATTACTTGGACCTCCTTTCTTGAATACTGAACTCTTCTTCTTGAATTCTGGTTTGAACAATCCGCATAGAACGTCCATAGCAAGATCTGTACCTGAGCATTGACCTCTTTGATGAGAAAATTTGACTTTTCCAATCTTGTACATTCTTTCCAAATCATCTCTGTCAAAGTCTCTAATTGCTTGGTGGAAGGCATGAAGTTCTTTCTTTGATCTGTCTTGTCTAGTAACTTCATATGCAGTTCCCATTTGCCCACCAAGGAACTTCCAGTCTATGATCATTGGAGGCTTCACTGCTAATGGAGTAAACCTGAGTCCTTCTTCATGATTGATGTATGAAGAATAATCTGCTTGAGAAGCTTGTTCTTCCATACTTCCAGTTTCTTGTTTAACATTCATGAAAGGAATGCTTGGACTTTCTTGAGATGCATCTTGAGTAGTAGAAGATTCTACTCTCTGTTTCTTGGCTAGACCATGTACTCTCTTGGATGCTAGCTTCTTTCTCTTGTGCTTCTCAACAGGTTCATCCGTAGCAGGAGCAGTACTAACTGGCTCTTGTTCAAGTATAATCTTCCTGCCAGTAGCAATGGCAGCCTTTAGGACTTTGTCTGCATCTTGCTTCTTCTTTTCCAATATTCTTGCAAGTGCATCTTTTCTTTTGGCTTCATTCTTCTTCTCTTCCTTCACAAGATCTAAAATGTTAGCCAATTTCATAGGACCTAGTGACCTACCACTGTAGCCTTTGTTCTTGAGATAGGTGGTATATTTCTGCCTATCTTCAGCTAGCTTGGCACTTGTGGATTTGGACACTTTCTTCTTCTCAGGCTTGGCTTTGGCTTTGATTTGCTGTTGGAGAATGATTTTGTCATCTTCCTGCATCTTCATTGCAAGCTCAGCATCTGACTTCACCAAACCTTGACGAACCAGGTCATTCAAAATCTCCTCATTTTCCATCTCCTTAGCACGTATTGCATCCTCCTCAGCAATCTTTCTTAGCTTTTCTCTCTCAGATGGAGTTGGAGATTGATTCAATCTTGCATGAAGCTCATCCTCTTCAGCTATCTTTCTTTGTCTCTCCCTTTCAGCCTGCTCATCTTCAGCAGCCAATCTTAGCATCAATTCAGCTTCTTCTTGCTCTTGCATTATTCTTTCTTTTTCCTGCTCTGCTAGAAGATTTTGGAAATCTCTTTCTTCTGCAGCTTTCTCCTTTGCAAGTCTTTCTTCTTCCTTCTTTTCTTCCTTTGATTTCTCCACAACTACAACTTTGCCTTTGTCTTTGTGTTCTGGAGCATCAAGGTTGACTCTTTGAATCTTTTGCATCTTTTTATCCACAGTAACATATCCCCATCTACCTGTAGACACAGAAATACCAGCAGGTTGTTCAGGTAAGGTTAAAGAACTTGCTGTGGATTGGGTACCAACAGCAGCTGCTGCTCTTTGTCTAGCTACTAAAGCAACAATCATCTTCTTCCTTTCAGCTTCTGCTTTCTCCTTTTCTTGTTTCTGCTTGTCTTCTTTGATCTTAAGCAGCTGTGATGCTATAGTGTCTTCATCAGCCATGACAGTTGTTCTTGTCATCTCTTGTTGGATTAAGGCATCTGCAACTTCTTGTTGATCAATGGTAGGAACAGGAGCTTCAGTTGTTGTGGTTGAAAGTGTTGTAGCTTCAGAATGTATTGCTTGGAAAGGGTGTGAAGCTTGATAAAATGTGGGAGGAGTGGTTGTGAACAAATATGATTGATCATCTGCAACTAGATCTGCAACTGGACTGGTAACCATAGGGTCAGTAGCAACTGTGTCCGTAGCAACTGGACTAGTAACCATAGGGTCAGTAGCAACTGTGTCCGCAGCAATTGAGTCCGCAGCAATCGAGTCCGCAACAACCATATCATCATCCGCATTAACTGGGTCCGTAGCAAGTGAGTCAGTAGTAACCATTGGTTCAGTAGCAACTTCAGGATTGATTTCTGCTTCTATCTCCATTTGTTCTACTGTTTCTTCAACCATTTGCTTCACTTCTTTCTGCTCCCCCTCAACCACTTGTTCCTTTTCAGCATCTATTATCATTTTCTCCCCTTCTTCATCCACCACCATGTCTTCTGTCTCTAACTCCCCCTTAAGCATACTGTCAATCTCCATATCTTCATTCTGTTGAGAGGTTGCAGTAATGACAGTATCTTCACTCTTCTTCTCTTCACCCCTGCTCTCTTCAGATGATAAAATTTGAGTCAGTTTTTGTTCTTTCTCCCCCTTTTTGTCAGCTGGAGGATAATCATCAGAAGATGAAGAGCTTGATGGCCTGGGAGATGTTGCATCACTGCGTGTGGTGATTCGTTTGGGCAGTAATTGTGCTGATAATAATGCCTGTTGGGCCAGCACCTGTTGCATCAAAGATGTTAGAGAAGAGAGTGTTTCACCTTGTTTCTCCACCTTCACCATTAGATTTCGGTACATATCCATCAATTCCAAATATTGAACATTACTACCCTCACCCCTTTCCTGTTGAGTACCAACAGGCGGTTGATCATAGGGAAAAGAGAAACTCTCCTGCCTAGCAGAAGCATGTAACTCTCCCATGGTCTCTTGGCGCCAGGGACCACCTTCCAAAGATGAGAACAAGTCCTCAGCAGTGGTTGGTGTTGCCGTAGTTTGGGTCTTAAAGATGTTGATACTGTCCTGAGCTTCACTATAAGAAGTGAAAGCTGCAGTAGTATCAGCCCTCCCTACATGGTCACCCCCTCCTTATGGACCAACTCAGTGAACAAGGGGGTATGTTCAATGTTTTCCCCTAAAGTTTGTGTCATTCCTGAAGATGTTTCAGGTAATGATTTTGAAGTGTGAGAATGGGGGATAGTTTTAGAAACAAGAGGCTGAGTAACCCTTTTGATTCTTTTGAAAGCAGCCTTTGATGGTTTGTGAGGTGATGAAACAGTGGGGGTTGTTACTATAGAAGTAGTAACTGGTGCAGTAGCAACTGGAGTATAACTCACAGTAGCAACTGGAGGCACATTAGCAGTAGCAACTGCCGTAGTAACCTCAGGGATTACACCCTTAGTACCTGCTACAGATATGGCACTAGTGCCCACAGATATTGCAGTAGTACTGATGGTGGCAGCTGGGGGTTGGGACAGAGGTGAAGTCACTTGTCCTTCAGCTGGAGGAACAGTGATCACCATCATTGTAGAGAACAATGGTGTCACATTGGATGAACTTCCCTTATTAACTTGCCTCATATTAGTAAAAACTTTCTTTGAATGAGCATGTGAGAAAAAGCATTTTTTCTGATCTAGTAAGATCGTTAAGCTCACAGTTAAAAAGGTGTTGAAGAAAGCGAGGATACATTAAAAATTTATGTTTTGGGTTTAAAAGATTCCATCGCATTCCTTCAAAAATCATGTAAGAAAAATTATATGTTCGTTTTGTTGCCAAACATATCATGGCAGTAGCTAAAGCAGAGCTACCTTCATGCCATCCAGTTCGTTTTTGGGATATGCATTGTTGCAAAGTATGCAACAAAAATTTCCATTGAGGGGAGAGTTTTGCCTTGTGAAAGGTCGAAATATTTAAATCCCCCTCATATCCCAGTTTTGTAAAGTTTTCAATCATTATGTCATAAGGGAGTTTTATTCTACCTGCCGCATCCTGTAGTTGTAGATGTTGGCGCACCGTTTTCTCCGACACTTTGATTGCTTTTCCATCCACCACAGCATTAATCTCATCCTCTGTAGAATCAAGTTCAGCGGATGTCCAGAAATCCCTAATGTGAGATTCATTAATTTCTGGATTAATGGTTAACGCTGTTTTGATTTTCGATTGATTCAAGAAGTCGATTATTTGGTGGAAGTCAGCGTTTTCATCAGTTTTCTCCAAGAAAGCTACCATGTTGTGTGTTTTGTGAATCTGTAGTTCCGCCATTGTTGTGATTTGATGAACGATTATGAGAAAGATGAACAATAAGGCAAACGATTAGTCACAAAAATAAAAAAAATTGATAATTTTGAGTCTAACGGTAACTTTTTGAGAAGTTTTAGGGTTCTTTAAAGAAAGGTAATTCTTTAAACGGTTAAAAGAACCCCTATTTATACTACAATCTTGTAACAACTTGATGACTTCGATTAGACGCGGGTAATTATTTAAAAGTAACGGTCCAATTAAAGAATGCCACGTGTCAGTAGTAGCTGTGCCTCGCGCCTGAATTTTAAAAAATAGGTCCAATCAGACATCGCCACGTGTAAAAGTTGGTTACAAGTTGTATTTTGACGTGTCAAATCACCATTAATTAGGGTATTCTTATTGTTTAAGAAACCTTTTAATATGGTAATAAGCAGTATTAACAAACATGTCCGTAGTAAGTTGATTAATCGACCGTAGTAATGGTCTAAGGGCCGTATTAACTGGACTGTCCGTAGTAATGTGAATTACTGGCAGTATTAAACCAGAGGTCCGTAGTAACACATTACTTGTCAGTATTAACCATTCCGTCCAAATTATTAGATTTAGGGCAGTACTTGTCAGGATCGGATTAGCTAATATAAACTAACCAGTTCGCCTTCGTTAAGATCGTGATCTATTGAAGAAGTTCAGCAGCGGATGAACACTTCAATATTAACGAGTTGTCGAACAATATAATGTTATATGAATAACAATAAGAACAAACAAAATATAGTCGAATTATAAGCCTCAATTGTATTAATGAATTATATCAATACAACGTGTTTTTCTTAATACAAGGATCTATCTATTTATAGACCTTGAGGCCGACCTAGATAAACTAGGAAACATCAACTATCCTTATCTAAAACTATCATTATCTAGAATAAGGAAACTATATCTAATTACAAAAGGAAACATAAACATAATCTAATTATAACTCTAATTAGATTATTCTTGCACGGCACGTTGATCTTCCGTATTAACTTGTTATGACCGCATCAACTTGTTATCTTCCGTAGCAACTCTATCAGCAGTAGTAACTTGATTGGACAGCCGCACTAACTTGTTCTTCCGTAGTAACTCTTTATGTCTTCCGCATTAACCGTTTAAGTTACTATTCTTGTTTGTTAAGTGTATTGTTTAGGAGTTAAACTATTTTGTATAAGTTATAACCCAACAAAACCGTTTTTAGCTCTTTAGTATTAAGATTTGATTTTGTTTTAGTATCCGTTTTAGCTATTTTCTGTGAAGATTTCTTTCAGTTAGTGATTGTTTATGCTCTGTTTACTTTTCATTCATCTTTTTTTATTCTCATTTCCCTGTTTTTCAAGTTTATAAGGTTTGATTTTGTTTTTACTATTCTATAGTATAAATGTGATTTGAGTAATTGTTTCTTGAATATTAACAATGCTTTGAATGATTGATTACAGATGGCTACGTATACATTTATCAAGAAACATAATGTGGCTGCTTTTCTTGATATCAGTGATGAGATTGTAGATGAGAACTGGAGGAAGATATTTGAGTTCTTGATCGATTCAAATATTCATTATGCCATTTCAGAAGGTCAGATCCAATACAAAGATATGCTAAATGAGTTATGGGAGAATGTAGTATATAGTAAAATTAATGGTGTAAGGACAATCACTTCAGAAGTGCAGCTGTCACCTATTACTATCACTGAAGAAACTGTGAGAGGATTTTTGCATTTTAATGATGAAGGAGGAATAGAACAGTTCCCTATTGAAGAAATACAAAGAGTTTTCTGTTTGGTATGATGTGAGGGAGACTTTCTTTGCAATATGGTGAAGAAGACTAAGTTTTCCTACAATTGGAGATACTTAGTGTATGTGTTGCTAATGGAATAAGATCCAAAGGAACAAATGGCTTAACTCCATAAACAATTTCAAACGGAGAATGACCCGTAACATGAGTAGGTGACCAATTATAAGCAAGCTCGACATGTGCAAGCTTAATATCTCAATCGTTTTGTGTCTTGCTAACCAATCCCCGCAAAAACGTTCCCAAAGTGAGATTAGTAACGTCCGTTTGACCATCCGTTTGAGGATGATGAGAAGTACTAAAGAGTAACTTAGTTCCAACATTCGTCCACAACGTATTCCAAAAATAAATAAGAAATTTAGAATCTCTATCCGAAACAATCGTCTTAGGAATACCTTTTAGCTCTTAAGTATTAAGATTTGTTTTTGTTTTAGTAACCGTTTTAGCTATTTTCTGTGAAGATTTCTTTCAATTAGTGATTGTTTATGCTCTATTTACTTTTCATCCATCTTCTTTTATTCTCATTTCCCTGTTTTTCAAGTTTATAAGGTTTGATTTTGTATTTACTATTCTATAGTATTTATGTGATTTGAGTAATTGATTCTTGAATATTAACAATGCTTTGAATGATTGATTACAGATACCTACTTATACATTTATCAAGAAACATAATGTGGCTGCTTTTCTTGATATCAGTGATGAGACTGTAGATGAGCATTGGAGGGAGATATTTAAATGAGTTTTGGGAGAATGTAGTATATAGTAACATAAATGGTGTAAGGAAAATCACTTCAGAAGTGCACATGTCACCCATTACTATCACTGAAGAAACTGTGAGAAGGGTTTTGCATTTGCATGATGAAGGAGGAATAGAATAGTTGCCTATTGAAGAAGTACAAAGAGTTTGCAGATTGGCAGGATATGAGGGAGACTTTTCTTGCAATATGGTGAAGAAGACTAGGGTTTCCTCCAATTGGAGATACTTAGTGCATGTGTTGGTAATGGAATAAGATCGAACAAATGGGTTAACTCCATAAACAATTTAAACGGAGAATGACAGGTAGCATGAGTAGGTAACCGATTATAAGCAAACTCGGCATGTGCAAGCTTAATATCTCAATCCTTTTATGTCTTGCTAACCAATCCCCGCAACAACATTCCCAAAGTACGATTAGTAACGTCCGTTTGAACATCCGTTTGAGAATGATGAGATGTACTAAAGAGGAACTTAGTTCCAACCTTCCTCCACAACGTATTCCAAAAATAACTAAGAAATTTTGAATCTCTATCCGAAATAATCTTCTTAGGAATACCATGTATTCGAACTATTTCACGATTATACAGAGCCGCCACATAACTAGCATCATCCGTTTTATGACAAGCCACAAAATGCGCCATCTTTGAAAACCAATCAATTACCACCGTGATAGAATCCTTAATTGTTTGAGTACGTGGAAAAGCTACAATAAAATCCATCGAAACATCCTCTCATGGACGAATCGAAACCGGTAAAGGAGTGTATAAACCCGGTTTAAAAGAACTTTTCGCCATGTGACAAGTAACACACTTTCCCACCACATTTCTCACATCTCCTAACATCTTTGGCAAAAAAAAAACTGTTCTTTAAGCATCTCCAATGTATTTTCTATTCCAAAGTGACCGGCTAATCCTCCACCATGTGCCTCTCGAATTAATAATTCACGAATAATGCTTAGGAACACATAAAGATTTAACTTTGAAAAGAAACCAGTCTTGAATTAACTACTCCCCAAATGCTCCGGATTGACACTTGTCAAAGATTTCTCCAAAATCTCCATCCGCCACATAATAATCTTTTAACGTTTTTAATCCCAACCAACGAAATTCAAGAGTAGCTAAATAGTATACCTATGAGAGAGAGCATCAGCCACCACATTACTCTTGCCATCCTTATACTTTGAAGAAAAATAGAAAGATTGCAGGAATTCCATCCATTTGGCATGCATTGGACTCAACTTTTGTTGTCCATTGATATACTTCAATGATTCATCATCCGAATGTAGAATAAACTGATTGGATCTTATAAAATTACTCCAATGATCAAGCGCTCGAACAATAGCATAAAACTCCTTATCGTACGTGCAATAATTCAATCGAGCTCCACCCAACTTTTCAGAAATATAAGCAATTGGACGCTTACCTTGTATCAAAACCGCTCCAATCCCCAAGCCGCTAACGTCACATTCAACTTCAAATGGTTGCGAAAAATCCGGTAATGCTAAAATTGGTGTCGCACCCAAACATTCCTTAATTACCTCAAACGCCCTTTGAGCACAATCACTCCAAACAAAGGTTCCTTTCTTCAAGCAATTTGTGATAGGACTAGTAATCGTGCTAAAATCACGAATAAAACACCTATAAAAAGATGCAAGACCATGAAACGAAGGAACCTCGGTAATAGTAGTAAGAACCAAGTTTTGATAGCTTTTATCTTGGTTTGATCTATCGCAACTCCATATTTCGAAACTAAATATCCCAAAATACCACTTTATCCACCCCGAAATAAAACGTTTCCTTTTTCCCAAAACTCTTTTGAGATCGAAGTATTTCAAATAATTTCCTCAAGTGATCTATATGTTCTTCCTCACTTTTTCGATATACCAATATATCATTAAGATATACCACCACAAATCTTCCCAAAAACGCCTTTAAGACCTCATTCATTAATCTCATAAATGTATTCGGTGCATTAGTGATACCAAACGGCATAACGTTCCACTCATACAATCCATGCTTAGTCTTGAACGCCGTCTTCAATTCATCTCCTTCGCGCTTACAAATTTGATGATACCCGCTTCTTAAGTCAATCTTGGAAAATATCATCGACCCATATAACTCATCTAGCATGTCATCAAGTCTTGGAATTGGAAACCTATACTTGATAGTTATATTATTCACCGCCCTACTATCAATGCACATACGCCACGTTCCATCTTTCTTAGTAATAAGAAAAAACGGAACGACACAAGGCCTCAATATTTCTCGTACATAACCTCGATCCATCAGCTCTCCATTTTTTTTGCAACTCCTTAGTTTCTTCCGGATTGCAACGATATGTCGCCTTACTCGGTAATGGACTACCCAGAATAAGATCAATTTGGTGCTCAATTCCTCTAATAGGAGGTAAACCCGGTGGTAAATCATTCAAAAAAATATCCCTAAATTCCTCCAATAATTTCTCCAATCGTCCTGTGGGAAACCCAATTCAGCAAAGAGTCCTCTTTAGGAACCAATAGAAACATCGTCTCTCCTTTGTTAATCACGTTCTCCACTTCTCTTTCACTAGCCAACATAGTATGAGTTGTTTTCTCCTTTGACTTAGTACTCATCGCCCGAACCACTTGAGAAGTCATAGGTTTTAACACAATCTTCTTTCCACCATCCTTCATCTCATACTCATTACCTTTTCCCCTATGTATGACATCTCGATCAAATTGTCATGGAAGACCAAAGAAGATGTGACACTCGTCCATAGGAATAACATCACACCTTATCCACATATGAGCCCAAAGTTAATCCAACACGAACTTGCTTGGATACTTTAAATTATTTTCCATCATCTAGCCAATAAAGTGCATATGATCTAGGATGATCCATAGAATCTCACCCCAACTTGCTCACCATCTCGCTTGACGCCACATTCGTGCAACTTCCTCCGACGATAATCAAGCTAAACCACTCGTCTTTAACTTGACACTTGGTGTGAAACAATTGATCCCTTCGATCAAAATCGGTAGTCACCACTTGAGTTTGTAATGACCTAAGAACCAATGTTGTCTCCACATTAGGAGCTTCATACCTTTCTTCCTCTTCCTCGTGTCCATATGCATCATATGCCACCTTTTCATCCACTTGAATTTCCTCCTCGAACAATTCATCTCGAATCTCTAACGCCTCTCTTAAAGTTACAACTCTTTTGTTTGGACAAGAATTTTGAAAGTTTCCAGAACCTTGTCATTTAAAACAAAGAGTTTTGGACAAGTTGTTTTCCAGTGGTACATTAGGAGTAAACGGAGAAATCCTTTGTGGTAGGAGCATTAGAAGAACCACTAGGAAAACCACCCGAAACACTAAAGATTAAAGTGTTCATAATGGTCAATTCAAATGAATTTGACTATTAAATTGGTATAAATCTAGTCAGTTGTCCTTTGAGATCCTTGATGCTAACTTGATAAACGGAAGAGACAAGTGAATAAGTTGAACAATTGTACTAAGATACTTTTGGAGCAGTAAACATGCTAAAACATTCAAAAATAACTTGAGATGTGAACCAGTCTATAAGGTTGTAGAATCATAGTCTGTGGATCCTCAATAAAGGTTGAAGAATGTACATGTGTTTTTATAAATCTTTTTAATTTTAAATTCTTTTATACACTAAACAATTGTTGTGTTTCATAAAAATAAGGTATATATGTCATAGTTAAGTAAAATGTATATTATTTTATTTATTTCTACTTGACATAATTGAATATGTTTGACAATTTATCATGTCATTTTTAAATGATAAAAACCTACAATTTATAAATTTTGGTCACATGATTTATCTTACTAAAAATACAAGTTTTTGTATTTTACCTAAACATTTCATTTCCAAACAAAATTTGTTGATATGAACTAACTTATCAAATCCTGGAATATAAGTTTTTGGTTTCTGAAATAGAAATTTTGATATGATTCGTAGCGGAAAACTAAATAAGATAGTGTATTGAATGAACTAGACCTATAATTCAATCAGCAAGTGTTAACACAATCAAGACCTATTGATTTGTTAACGAATAAAGTTTAGAATACACGTTCTAACTTTGAAACAAAGACAAAATGTAATCAAAATCTTAAAGAAAAGGTGAAAACCTTAAATAATAATCAAAAAAACTGAGTTTTAAACAATAAAAATATGACCCTATATATAGGGTGAACAAAAGAAACCAAAAATACAAAAATGGAAACATAATAATTGGTTTTTGACCGCCCATCATTTGCGACATCGCAATGGGTTTGGACTGCGTCGCTGCGGGAAGGTTCTAGATCAAATATTAGCTGAAACCGGGGGCACTGCGTCGCAGTCATGTTAAAACTTCTCCATTGCATGGCAGTGTAAGGTCACTGCGCCGCAGTCACTGGTCAGTAGGATTTGGGTAGTTTGTTGTCCTCCCAAATGCGTATTAGTGACTACGGAAACCCCTTTAGCCATAGTTCCTTCGTATGCTTCATTCTCAATCATCAATACCACGTCTGGATCACTTGAAACCGTATCAAATTGTATGTTTGTAAGCCATTTCAATGTTAACTGAAGTATTATAATTTTTAACTCTGATGATAATACTTTACTTTAGAGTTTAACCTAGAAGTTAAAATATTATTTCAGAAAGGTTTGAATGGGTTAATTTTGGAATTTCACAATTAAGTCAAATATTAAAATATTAAGTCGGATAAGATTATTTTACTGGTTTTATGTTTGATATGTTCTTTGACCTTGTTGACCAAAAGTTTAAGTCGGATTCTTTGTCTCGAGGTCGGAGGATATTTTGGTATGGTGGGAAATTGGTTGTTAAATTTAACTCTGGAATTATATTAAATAATAAAATTTTTTAATTAATAATTTTAATCGGCAAGTTGCAATCTTCTTTCTTATCAAAATTTCTAATCTCAATAATTCCTAGAACCATTATTCATACGTTATATTCAACCCCTTTTAGCTCTTTAGTATTAAGATTTGATTTTGTTTTAGTAACCGTTTTAGCTATTTTACGTGAAGATTTCTTTCAGTTAGTGATCGTTTATGCTCTGTTTACTTTTCATCTGTCAGGTCTCGTAAATTCTCATAGCTATTAATGAGTGTATGATCTCAATTACTACTAGAGGAATTAGAAGTAATTGAATGAATGATTTAGAGATGATAATCAACGATGAGCATAATCACCATGATTTATCATTTTCAATTTGCATAACTACATAGCATCCTCCACTGAGATTTCTCTTAAGTGTTCTGTAGTTATGTAGTGCTTGGTCATTGATCCTCTTAAACTCTTTCTTTTGATGACAATTGCACCATAATAGTGATCAAATCTCCAGCCTATAATAGGTGAATGGATACCTTTCTTCAGATTCATAATCTCGTCTCTCTCAACCATCAGTTCTCCTATAGATACATCCCTGATTCTAGATTCAGATGCACTTCTTTCTCCTTGGCATCAACAGGGAAACCATACTGATCAAGTTCCCCTCCATCATCTGCAGTCTCATCCATCCACTGAGAAATTTCTTCTATCATTGTTGTTGTTGCATGATCATCCACATAATAATCTTCAAGCAAAGAGGATGATTGATATTTTGAAGTCCGAGCAGGTGCATGTTCTGTTTATTGTGAAGATGGTTGTGATTGAGCTGTGGCTTGTTCTTGTTATTGAGAAGTATGAGAATACCAGGACTGCTTCTCCATGTATGGAGCAAACTCTTCTAGCTTGACTTTAGTTTTGGAGTGAACATCTTGACTTTGTTTCTCCACTAAAGTCTTTAATGTTACAATTTCTATTTGATTAATAACATTATCATAAGAATCTTTAACTGTCGGATTATCAGTACCCTTATTCATTTGTCTTTTTAGTACTGCTTCCTGAATTCTCTTTTCTCTTTTATCTTTTCTCTTTTATCTTTCAAGGGTTTCTACCTTCATTTAACCAATTGACCTTGTATTCATTCTTCCAGCAGTTATCAGATAGTTCTTTAAATAAGTCTTATATTGTTTCTCAAACATCTGTTGTTTGTATTCCAACATTTTCTTTTTTAGAACTACAACTTTGGAAGGAACCAAGGTTGATGTTTTGACAACTGTGATTTTCATTCTTCCTATAATCTTAACAGTGCTTGCACTAGCAACTGTTTCCTTTTCAGCAATCTTTTCAACCATCACTTCTTCTTCTTGTTTTACTTCAATCTCTTCACTCACCTTCTCTTCTTCATCACTATCTATTTCAATTATCAAATTCTCATTCCTTTCTCCACCTAATTCTTCATTCCATATCTCTTCAGTCTGTGCAGGCTTTAGCTCTCTTTCTTTAATGAAAATACAATAACTTTCTTCAGCTGATTCATCAAATAAGCTTTCATACATACCTTCAAAAAGCCTATCTAATGTTTCTCGGTCAACAGATTCTCCATGCTGATCCAAAACTCTAAACCTCCTTTCAGGTTCCTTAGGTTGGATAATTTCCTCTTTTGAACCTATTTCCAAGTCCCCCGAACTCTTTCTTTCTTCATTAAAACTAGCCTTTTTCTCCCCAGATTTGGCTATTACCTCTTCAACCTTCTCCGTTCCCTTCCTGCTAACAACTTCCATTTCTAAATTATCAACAATCTTTCCAACCATTGAAGTGTCACTCCCCCTTACTACAACCTCTCTCTCTTCATTCAATTCTGCACTATCCAGTCCTTCAACATCCTTCCTTTCCACATCCTCAATATCCATATCTTCTTCATTCATCTCTCGTCTTGATTATACAAATCTTCTCCCCCTATTTTGGATGCATCATCGATAGACACCGTTGTGGCAGCTTTCAACCCCTTCATCGTAACCTCATTCAACACTATTTTCCACCTCAATTGATTTATTATAGTCTCATGTTTCTTTACCAGTAGCTCCAACTCCTCTGTTCTCTTGGTGAGCTCTACAATCTTCTTCAAATTCCCACCTTGACCCTTAGTTCTTGATGTATACACTTGATTAAGGGAAGATGTATGAGGAACTTGTTGAGATGTTTCAACATACGGGACAGATGATGAGGTAGGTTGTTGTTTCACTGGTGTTCTTGATGGATGGGAAGAAATTAAATTCTAAGGAGACAAAGGACGTTCAATTTCCATGTGAGACTGTTCTCCTTGAGCTTGTGGTTCTGCTGGAGCCTGTTCAGCTTGAGAAGGAGCACCTTGTTGTTCTTGTTGGACCACATTTCCTGCTAACTCTTCCTGAAACTCAATGAAGTCATTAATAGCAACTCTAGCTTCATCAACCATACATGGGAAGAAAGGTGTGACTTCCCCAGAAAACACAACCTTTGCTTTTGAGAAAGCCTTCTTCATGTTGTTCATGATTTTACAGTTCATGTTTTCATCTTTTAGAACTAGTCCTTCAAGCATCAACCCTTGTACTTCAGAGTGAAGAATCATTTGGAGAAATCTTGGGTACAACAAAATTTTTGTTGCAGTCCCTTCAAGCATCTTCTGCATGCTATCCATAATAAAGCTAGAGAAGTTAAATCCTCTATGTGTGATGAGACAAACGAATGCTGAAGCTAAGGTTTGATTAAGTTCATCAAAACCTCCAGACATGCAGCATACCAACACATGGATCAAATACCTCCAATTGAAGGACACTCTCGCCTTCTTTACCATATTATCGGGAAAATCACCTTCATACCCAATCTATCTGCATTTAATTCTAATATCCTCCATACTCAACTTTTCTGTGACGTCCCGTCTATTTGAGGTACTTGAGTTACCGTTATTATTTTAATATTATTCGCAATTGATTTCGACCCTTGTGTTACGCTTTATTTTGCTCACGATTTACTGTTATTGAGTATCGGGTTTTCGTATATACTGATTTGTCCCTCGAGACGTAATAATATTAACTTATCTAAGTTCCAATTAGTTAGTATTCTCATAAATATAAGTTAGAAGGTTTATGCCAAATTTGTCGGTTATCAGATCCTTTCTCCTCGAGATATCGTGCTTTTGCTCTTGTGTACTCTTTTACCGAAATCGTGCGAATCTCGAAATCTAAAGTGAAAATAAAATATTAAATGAACCTAATATAAAGTAAATCAAAGTATGAACAATTCTAAGTTCAACGCAAAAAGAATCGGGAGTTTTCGATGAACGAAACTCCCAAACGATCAAAAACAAGTCTGCAGAGCCAGCCGACCAGCCAGCAGCTGGCAGGGATTCAGCCGGCGGCTGAATCCATCCAGCCGGCGGCTGGAATGGTCTGGATAGGTGTTTTGTGACTCATTTTTGCATGTAAAACGATTGGGGACATGTGGCTAAGCCCCATTCGACCCCCTTTTCTGCCAGAATTGTTGTTTCAAGGTGATATTATCACCTATTTTCACTTTTTCTTTCATTTCTCTAATATCAAAACACACACACACTTGGTGTTTCTCTCCATTTTCCCTCTCTTGTTCTTCATTTCTTCCCATCTTGGCAGTGATTTCCAGCCCTTCTACACCAATAAAACATCCTAAACAACACAACAATCAAGTATATTCATCATAAGGAGCATGGAGTGGTGATTTTCCGGGTTATTCTTGAAGTTCTTCATCATTTTCGGGTCTAAATCCTCATCAAAATCTCCATCAATCAAGCTAGATCACCTTGCTTTTGATTTTCTTGGGGTATAATAACTTTCTCCCACTGATTTTGTTTACTTTTAACATTTTTACTTCATGCATGTATCATCTAACATATAAGAAATGTTTTTATAAAAGTTTTATGGTGACTTATCTAAAAATATAAGTTTTATGAATTTTTACATAAAGATCTTGATATAAAAAGATGTTATTTGAATAAATAAATGGATATTATTAAAGGTTTTTAAGTTGCATGTCGAAATCTACCGAAAATACTCTTGAAAACGCTTAAAAACGATAAAATAACAAACATCCGGAGCTGTCTGTCAGCCTCCAGCCGACGGCTGGATTATCTCAGCCGGCGGCTGGATTATCTCAGCCGGCGGCTGGATCAGTCTGTCCGTTCAAATCTTTCGTTTTGCTAATTTTCGGTGGTTGTCTTGTGTTTTGGAGGCGGATATACTCATCACTACACCACTGAAGTTGTTGATTCCAGATTCTTGTCAAATCAAGCGGAGTTAGCGGTATAACTTGTTACTCTTGTGAATCTTGTGATTTCGTTATATATTATTCGGTTTAAGCCTTGAAATCGGTTAGGTTAATTATTAGACCAACACTCGTGTATTTGATTGAATTGGACTGAGATTGGACAAATGTTGTTAAAAGAATAATCTAACCAAAGTATTATATAAAACTTAGTATGGTATTATGTATTATGAATAAAGGTTTTAAATGCGATTGTTGTTAAGCGGGAAGGTGTTTGAAAATTTGGACGAATAATTTATGACGCGGAAGCGCTGCCGAAATTCTAACTCACGACTTTTTACGACTTAAAACACTTACATAAATCAATTGCGTACAAAAGTAACATATTTTACAATAACATTGTCTTTGGACTCAAAGACACCAACGCAATCACAAATGTCATAATATTACTTAAAACGGACATTTTAAACCTCTTTGCTATAGTTTAAACTCCGCCTCAATTTGATCATCGTTTTAAGTCATCAAAATATGTCTTGCGGCAAATTGTATAAAATGGTTTTGAAAGACATGTTACTCAAAACATTTTGGTAAGAAAACACTTCAAATTATTCAAAGTGTCAAATTGGACCTTTAAATTGGTTTTGACTTTAATAAGTCAACTTAATTGACGTTTGACTCTTATAAGTCAACATGATTGACATTTGACTTTCATAAGTCAACATAATTGACCTTTGACTTCTATAAGTCAACATCTTAATCTTGGTCATTATAATGAACATTGGTATTAATATTCCTTTCGACTTGGAGTTATCACTCGTTTCCAACGGTCACTGTTGACGTGGAAGATCGATATCTTGCCGATCGGCCCTTTTCGGGCGCGGAACATCGTCTTCTTAATCCGTCATTCTAATTCGAATTATTAATCGTTGGAATAATCATATTAATTTAAATCTCAACCGACAAGGCTAAACCGAACTATACTTATAGAGGTACTGAGACTATATTATTTACTGTTTTAGGGCACTTAGACGGTGGAATTGTGGTCCCGTGATTGTATTTACCCGAGATTTGCTGAACCTGTTTTGTGAGTTATTCGTAGCCCTTGTCTTAAATATTTTTGGGCTGTAAAGCGTATTTTAAATTGTCTGCTTGTATGCGGAATGTTGTTGATATTCTTGTTTGCCTAGTGGATTAGGTCTGCCTTAGATTGTAAGCCATTAGCCCTTGTTGGGGCCCCCTGATACACTTGTTAAGCTTTATGCCCAACGGTTACATATATATAGATCTATATGGGTTATAGACCTAACCCTCACTGCTCGGTAGAATGTTTCTAGGAGCGGATGTTATGGCCGGTTAATTAATTGTTACCTTTGGTTGGCGACCTCAGGATTTGGGGTTGTACGGTCAGGTTCAGTGTATGATTAGTCTAAGCAAAGTACCTATCACTATTGGTTGTTGAAAACAAGATATATCATTTGAAATTAACGTTGTCTTTGATGAAAATTGTCGATGGGTCAACTTTTACTTTAAAATTGCGAATAATTCACCAACATGTTGTTGATGTCGTTTTAACGCTTTGCAGGAAATTGAGGATTTCCGTGATCATGCCATAGTTTATTTTTGGATCGCTTGCTTTTGGAAAATTTGAATTTGAATTGTTTATTGTAATTTCCATGACGATCCTTTTGTTGATTTCTTTTGGAATTGTATTTGTACTAGGCGTCTTACCGCCCTTGACTTATTGACGTATTTTGTAACATTTGGCATGATCAATTTAATTTGATGATTTGTTTATCGGTTATATTGTTGTAATCTTGACTTTGATATTATAACTGTAACGCTCCGTGTTTCCGCTTTTAGCGGGGTGTGACATTTTCCACCCCTCCAGCATCATCCAATTTAAAAACCCTCCTTATCACTTCCTCAGTAACTACCACATTCTCTCTTTGTACGAATGATGAGATTGTTCTTACTCCTTAACTATCTCAAACCTTGCATTGCCCAAAATTCTTGTAATAAGTCATTGTATAGAGCAGGGCTTTCAGAAATGGCTTCTCGTAGGTTTGAGTTGATTAGGAAACCAATTATCAACTTCCAATCGTCATCAACCTCAGAGTGATTCATGTCTAGGAAAGCAGCAACATTATGCTTAGGTTTGTAATTTAACGCCATCTGTAACAACAAATTATGGTTAGAAATTATATATAATCATGAAAATCACACCAATAAATTCATTAAACAGCAAAAATATACCTTTAAGGATAACAAAAAACTAGGTAAAGCGAGTGATAAAACAAAGAAACAAGCAAAAACTCTCGAAAAGGCTCTAGAAAACGAAAATGTAGTGCTAAAGATTAAACCTTCAGATGAATAAACAATGATAAACTCTATTGGGATTAGAGAATTAGAATCGACTTAGAGAACTGAAATTTTGATTAAAAAATTATTTAAATTTAAACTAATAAAATAATGAATTAGAGAAAATCATATATTTAATTTCCCACCAAAAGTTCCCCGATTCTAAAAATAAAAATTTCTGAATTTTAAGAAAAAGCTACTTCTGAAAAGACTCTGAAATAAAATAATATTCCGAATTTAATGAAAACTCATCATAGTCAAACACCCGAATTGTACAAACTTGTGACAACCGTCTAAATTTCAGGTGAATTTCGTATTCTATATCTTCGAGATATAAGTATTTACTCTTAACTGCACTTTACCGTAAACGTGTTTGTGTCGGAATCAAAATCGGAATCGATAAATGAATCCTAATACCAAGAAACCATATTATGAACTTGCCTAAGTTCATAACAAGAACGGACGTAAAACTCTGAACTAATGCTTAACGATAACAAAAAATTAAAATGAATTTTAGCTGGTACAGCCATCCAGCCGATGGCTGAATGATTCAGCCAACGGCTGAGGCCCAGCCGGCGGCTGGAGGTGCTCAGTCGGCGGCTAAAACCGTCTGCACCAGCCACCAACTTTTTGGTAAGTCATCTTTGCATGCCCATCTATTGGACCAAAACCCCCAAAAACGGGATTGGACCCCAAGGAAGTCAGAACCTGCAACCACTACTCTCTAGACCATTCACTTGGTTCATTTCTTTCATTTGCAACAAAGCAAACACACACACACACACACACTTACATACACTCTCTCTAACAACTCTCTCTCTTTCCTCAAAACTCTCTCAAACTCCCTCTAAGAAAACACCCAAATCTTTCCCATAAATCGACACTATCAACAAGAAAATGAAGGAGCTTTCATCAAGACATCATTTCTACCGATTTTGAAGCCAAATCCATCACCAAGCAACTCAGAATCTCCATCCAACTAATTTCCTTTCGGTATAATCTTGTTCTCACTATTATTATATAAGAATCATCTTGCATGTAAGATCTAACATTCAAAAACATGTTTTTATGAAGTTTTATAATGGTTTATACAAAAACGGATATTTCTCATAAATCTATGAATTTGTGGCTAAAAATCTAAAAGAAACTGAGGTTTGAATATATATATATATATATATATATATATATATATATATATATATATATATATATATATATATATATATATATATATATATATATATATATATATATATATATATAAATAATACTTTTCATTATTATTCGGTCAAAATCTAACATAAAACTACTCAAAAATTGCAAAAATGACAAAACAAGAAAACTGATCTTGAACTTCCAGCCGGCGGCTGAAATATTGTTGTGAACAAAACTTGTATTTTTAACTTATTAATGGAATAATCGAGGAACATATATTTTTCACAGTCAATAACATATTCTCACAGATTATAAGTTTTGAAACTTGAATGATAAATAGAGGTGTTTAAATAACTAATTTATCATATCGTTATATAATGTCATTTTATATGTCATATTGAGGGGGAAAGTGTGAATATTTTGGACTAAAATTATATAGCGCGGAAGCGCTGTCCAAATTCCGATAGACCAGATTATAACACTTTAGAAACGAACTAATAATATAACGAACTATTATTGACCTTGGACATCAAATACATTGGACTTATTTGGTCAAAACGTAATCTAACAATATCGCGACATATAAAGTTTTGGTGAAAGTTAGCAAAAGAGTATAACTTATAAAAGGTTGAAATACTTTTAACATAAAGTAATTATTATACTTACTCGAGTACTTGGTTTGTTTTAGGACTTAATATATTCTGACTCCTTCCGACTACATCCTTTCACACGTATCATTCTACGCAATCCTTGAGTTACATCCCCACTCTTTTTACCCTTTTTGTACTATTTTTGGGGGAAGCATGAGAACGAACTATTTTATGAACTTTTGAACCATTTTATGAACTTGCGAACTTATGAACGTTTTATGAACTTATATGCGTATAGTTTTTATATTTCCACGCTCGGCACTCGTTCGAACTTATGATTGATTGTATAGCTTCCAACCCTTGATGAGAATATAACGTGCTTCATAAGTGCCTATTATCATTTTCAAAATTGCATTCGCGTCCAGTTTTAGCATCGCACACTATTAGCTTATTAAGCCGTTAGTAATTATGGGTATCGATACTTAGGAAAGAACCGTTCCTTACTTAGACGGCAGTCTAAGTACATATTACTAAGATCATACATACTCCTCGTAGATAGTGCAGGGTAAGGGGCCTCACGGTTGGTTAATCGGTTTAGTGTGAACACTTATAGTTATATTATGCCAAGAGGTTGATACAATGTTTCCAATCAATAGTTACTTTTCTTTTACGCATATCGTTGCGCGTATATATTTAGAGATATACGATCTTCCGCAACCATTTTTACAAGTATTGTTATACTTGTCCGTAAACACTTTTATAAGGTATTGCTATACCTTGTTGCAATGTGAACATTCTTACAAGTATATATACTTTTAAGCACCGCATCGCTTCATTTCTATTGAGAAATATTTTATACTTATATACTTGTCGTAAGCCTTTTTAGTCGAGGACTAGAAAACTGTAACTCACTCACTACTTTATGTAGTTGACAATTTTTCTCATGTTTCAAGAAATTAAGTGTAAGGACACGAAGTGCATATCGTGGACGGGTCAGGCAAGTCGCGTGTATTATAAATCGGGAGAAGACCAGTTTATTTATTTTGGGAATTTTGTTAAAACGCTTAATCATGTATTTTGTCGTAATGGAATACTAAACACTTGGTTATTTTCGGACATGTAACTTTAATTTCTCTTAATCAAATGACTTGAAACCGTTATGTTTTACTATGACTCGTGTTATGATATCTATGCTCTTCGCACCTCGTGTTTCCACTTTAGCGGGGTGTGACAGACCTGGTATCAGAGCACAAGGTTATAGTGAACACGGGTTTTCAAAATTTTCTAAATTTTCGAAACCAAACTTTAACCAAGGCTTTTTCGAAAAATCATTTCAGGAGTTTCAAACTTTAGTAGATTAATATCGCAATTGCATGATTTGTTTTTAAATATGTGTAACTTGATCAACTACGCCTAGTTCAAAATAAATTATGCGAGAACAGAACGTAATTGCTATCGTTAACGGTTTTCGAGTCGAAAATTCCCGGTCTTATCGATTCCCGATTCTCACATGACTGACTCGTACATACACTCTCGCTCACAGTCTCACTTCCGGTCGCAGTCTCACTCGCTCTCAAGGGCCGTCTACTCGCAAGAAGTCTCGGACGACTTCACGGCTTCAGAGGCCCAGCACCATGAGACTACCGATCCCACCGAGGAGAGTTCTATGGCTTTCTCCAGCAGCCATGACACCTCCAGTCCGTGGACCGTGCTACCTGTTTCACCCCCGGTGCCCGTTGCAGCGCCGCCACAGCAGCGGGGACCCCGTGTTAGGATGACTGCTCGTAAGCAGGTCGTCCTCCCCGGCCGCTTGCCAGATCGGATGGTTGGACAGACTCCAGACCCCGCCAGAACCGCTCCTCCTCAGATGCCGATGCCTTTCGGGGACCCGTACGCAGCTTCACGTACGTCGACTATGGACCGTTATCGGTGGGAGCAGCTTCAGGGTTACCAGATGCAGCGCCCCGACGGCGAATGGCCATCCCGACCGCCGTTGATGTCGCCTACTCAGAGGTCGCCCCCAGCCGCGTTCCTTGTACTCCGTCGAGACCTTTAGGGACTCACGGAAGAGGCCGAGCAACAGAGCCTCCACCTGTGCGAGGTCTCTGACGCAGCGCACCGCTTGTCGGAGCAGTCAATACGAGTCATTTCGTCGGCTCAATCCACGGTAAGGACTGTCTAACGTCTCGTCAGCGCGTGCATGGTGATGGGGACTCTGATTGTCGTCATCTTGGTGAAGATGTTCCTAGATAGGCGTCATTAGTTATCTCCTTATTATGTATTGTATCGTCAGCTTAAGTTGTATTTTTCCTTATGTACACGACTTAAAGCTAGTTTCGTATTTGTATCGCATTGTACTTGTATTTTGAACCTTTTCTTATCATTGTGAATCTTGAAACCAACTATCTTACTATTGAATGAAATCCTACTTTTATTTTCCGTACTTGTCTATATTGCTTGAATTATATTATCATTCCGTAATCGCTATCGTGCGTGCGCTATTTACCTTCCCATAATTACTCTTACATTAGCGTTGTTGTTGTTCATTATTTAAATTCTTATCGCATCATGTTCGTGCGTTCTAAACTGGTTTTTCCTCTTCTGTTGTAGAAACATGGCTCCAAAGCGAAGCAATGCTAGTTTGTGAGCAGGTCGCTGCTCAATTTAACGCTGTCATGCCCAACATGATCGCCCAGATCACTGCTGGGATAAACGACAACATCAATAACAACAACCAGCAACAGCAACAACAGCAACAAGAACAACAACAGCAATAATAGCAACAACAACAACAACAACAACAACAACAGGGAGATAACCAGGACCAAAACTGAAACCTCCCCGTCTGCACATATAAGGGCTTTATGGCTTGTAAGCCAAAGGAGTTTCATGGCACCACTGGTGTTGTAGGGCTACTCTCCTGGTTCGAAAGCATCGAATCAGTCCCACACATCAGTCGTTGTGCTGAAACTGATATGGTGGAGTATGCCTCCTACGTACTCCACGGACGGGCCCTGTCTTGGTGGAACCTCGTGGTCCAAACCCGAGGACGTGAAGCTGCTTATGCCCTCTCATGGGATGAATTCAAGAAACTCCTTGCGAAGAATACTGCTCCAAAGGTGAGGTGAAGAAGCTCGAGGCAGAGCTCTAGGATCACACGATGGTCGACAACGACATCGAAGGGTACACTACCCGATTCCATGAACTAGCCCGACTAGTACCAAGGTTGGTAACCCCCGAGGAAAACCGGATTGATCGATACATCTCCGGCCTTGTTCTAGAAATCATGCGAATGGTTATCTCTGCGGAACCATTAACCCTTCAGAGCGTTGTTCTCCTACCTCATCGATTGACAAACAACCTCCTCTCCACACCAGCATCTGCCAAGAAAGAGGGAGGTGAGAAAAGAAAGGTTGAACATCAGCCGAGAAGAAGGACCATGAACAAGAAATCCAAAACCACCCGCAACTATGCGGTGACTGCTTCACCCACAACCACACCACCAACCGGAACCCGAAAATACACTGGGGCACATCCCAAGTGTAACAAGTGCAACTTCCACCACAACGGGAACTGCCCGGTGTGCCACAAGTGCCAGAAGGTGGGGCACTTCTCCAAATACTGCAACGAGGGAACAAACAATCAAGGCAAGAAGCCGGTGTGCTTCGAGTGTGGAAGTGACAAACACTTTCGGAATACCTGCCCCAAGCTACAACATGCTCAACCCAATCAAGGCGGGCAAGGCCGCGGTCGAGCATTCGTGATCACAGCTGAGGAAGCCCGACAGGACCCGAATGCAGTGACGGGTACGTTTTCAGTGAACAATCATTATGCCTCCATACTGTTTGATTCAGGAGCCGAGAGAAGTTTTGTGTCCTTTGAATTTAGACCCCTTATCAATCTAGGATCTAAAGTTCTTAAGGATAGCTTCACTAAAGAATATGCTAACGGTCAAGAGTTTGAAGCTAAGGATATAATCCTAGGATGTTCAATGTGCCTAGCTGATAAGACTTTCCCCATCGATCTGATTCCCATTGAGCTGAAAAGCTTCGACGTCATCGTCGGAATGGATTGGTTATCTCGTTTCGGAACCAAGATCGTCTGTTTCGACAAATTTATTTGAATACCCCTCTCAGACGGCGAAACCCTCGTTGTACAGGGAGACAAACCTGGACAACAACTCCGTATTGCCTCAATCATGAAAATGCGCAAGTACCTCGAGAAGGACTGCGATGCATTCCTAGCGCATGTTGTCGAACGTAAACCCAAGGAGAAACGAATGCAAGACATACCCGTAGTCAAGGATCATCCAGAGGTCTTTCCATAGGATTTACCCGGGCTACCGCCACATCGACTAGAGGAATTCAGAATCGACCTCGTTCCTGGCGCAGCACCGGTTGCCAAGACCCAGTATCGTCTGGCACCACCCGAAATGCAAGAACTCTATAAACAGCTGCAGGAACTTCTAGATCATGGTTTGATTCGTCCAAGTACGTCCCCCTGGGGAGCCCCAATCCTCTTTGTGAAAAAAGAAAGACAGATCCTTCCGGATGTGCATCGATTACCGCGAACTCAACAAACTGACCGTTAAGAACCGATACCCCCTCCCCAGAATCGATGATCTGTTTGACCACTTACAGGGTGCAACTTAATTTTCTAAGATCGATCTCCGTTCGGGTTATCATCAGGTTCGAGTCAGTGAAACCGATATTCCTAAGACCACTTTCCGAACTCGCTACGGGCATTACGAAATTCCCGTTATGCCATTCAGTCTGACCAACGCACCAACGGTGTTCGTGGATCTGATGAACAGGGTGTGTAGACCGTATTTGGATAAATTTGTGATCGTATTCATAGATGACATCCTCATCTACTCAAGGAACAAGGAGGATCACGCGAAATACTTGAAACTCATCCTAGAACTCCTTAGGGATCAGAAACTATACGCCAAATTCTCGAAGTGAGAATTCTGGTTCCGAGAGGTACACTTCCTTGGTCATGTGATCAACCAAGAAGGAATTCATGTTGACCCAGCAAAGATCGAAGCGATCGAGAAATGGAAAGCCCCAACCACTCCTACAGAAATCCGACAATTCCTAGGGTTGGCAGGCTATTATCGAAGGTTCATTGAAAATTTCTCGAAGATCGCTAAGCCTCTACCCGAACTTACTCAGAAAGATAAGGATTTTCTTTGGGGTAAAGAACAGGACGAATCCTTCTAGAAACTCAAACACAAACTGTGCCAAGCACCGATCCTGTCCCTACCGGAGGGTACAGATAATTTTGTAGTGTATTACGATGCATTTCACCAAGGTCTTGGATGCGTCCTTATGTAAAAAGACAAGGTCATCTGCATACGCTTTGACGCAACTAAAGGTACATGAGCAGAATTACACAACACACGACTTAGAGCTGGGAGTTTTTGTGTTTGCATTGAAAATTTGGAGGCATTACTTATACGGCACTAAGTGCACAGTTTTCACGGATCACAAAAGCCTTCAACATATCCTCGATCAGAAAATGCTCAACATGAGGCAACGGAGATGGATAGAACTATTAAGCGACTACGATTGTGAGATCAAATACCACCGGTAAAGCAAACGTAGTAGCAGACGCCCTGAGTCGGAAGGAAAGGGTAAGGCCATATCGAGTTAGAACATTGGGAATACAGGTTCAGACAAGCCTACAAACGCAAATCGCCAGAGCTCAGCGAGAAGCGTTGAAACCCGAGAACCTTAAGGACGAAACCCTACACAACCATGAGAAGGAATTCGAGCTCAAACCGAACGGAATCCACTACTTCAAGAACCGAGCGTGGATTCCGAGATCCGAAAGCCTTCGTAAACTTATTTTGGATAAGGGCCACCATTCCCGAGACTCTATTCATCCGGGATCCGACAAGTTGTACAAGGATCTACAGGAATACTACTGGTGGCCGGGCATAAAAAAGGATATCGCCTTATACGTAGCTAAGTGCTTACTTGCTCGAAGGTCAAGGCGGAATATCATAAACCCTCAGGTCTGCTGCAACAGCCGGAGATTCCCATGTTGAAGTGGGAACAGATCTCCATGGATTTCATCACCAAATTACCCCGAACGGTAAGGGGTAATGACATGATATGGGTTATCGTGGATCGATTGACGAAATCCGCACACTTTCTACCGGTACGAGATAACTACTCGATGGAAAAGTTTGCTCAGGTATACATCAACGAGATCTTCTCTCGTCACGTAACGCCTCTCTCGATCATATCCGACAGGGATAGTCGATTCACGTCCCGATTTTGGAATGCACTTCAGAAATCTCTCGGGACTCGACTAGACCTTAGCACCGCCTACCACCCCTAGACCGATGGTCAGAGTGAAAGGACGATTTAAACGCTTGAGGATATTCTAAGAGCGTGTGTAGTTGTGTCAGGATCGAATAAGCTAATACAACTTATTAAGTTTCCCTTCGTTAAGATCTTGATCTATTGAAGAAGTTCGGCAGCGGATGAACACTTCAATATTTACGAGTTATCGAATAATATAATATCTTAAGTAATATGAATAAGAACAACAATAATATTGTCGAATGGTAAGCCTCAATTGTATTAACTCAGAATATCAATACAACGTGTTTCTTCTATCTTACAAGGATCTATATTTATAGACCTTGAGGCTAGTTCTAGATAAACTAGAATTCTACGTCTATCGTTATCTAGAAGGAAACATAATCTAATTACAAAAGGAAACATAATCTAAGTCTAATTCTAATAAGACTTGATGACAAGTTGATCTTCCGAATTAACTTGATCTCTCCGTAGTTACTTGATCTGTCCGTAGTAATAACAAAGTCAGTAGTAACTTGATTGAACAGCAGCATTAACTTGTCTTCCGCAGTAACTTCTTAATAGTTTCCGTATTAATCTTGTAAGTTACTTTTCCCGTTGTTAGAAGTATTGTTTAGGAGTTAAACTATTTTATCTAAGTTATAATCCAACAATCTCCCCCTAACCCTGAACTTTTATATCCTGTCAAAAGTACAAGTTTCAATGCTTCAACCATATTAACTACTTCATTATAAAACAAGTTTAACTACTTCAAGTTAATTACATATTTCTTGGTTCATCCTTGTCTTGCCACTCATCTTCCTTTCCTTTTGTGCTTTCCTCTGTGATCTGTACCAGTATGCTCCAAACCAGTTCATGTGCTATTCTTGAATCAAGAAGTCCATACAACTTAACTTGTATCATTTCTTCCAAAGTGTTCAATCCATGTGGATATCGTTTATCTACCAAGTAAAACTCAATGGCTCCCTTCTTTCGTACTAGCGAGTAGACACCACTTCGTTCATAAACGAACCACTTAACTACTGGATTCAATGGACCTCCCTTCTTGAACACTGAGCTTTTCTTCACATATCCTGGTTCAAACAAACCACATAAGCAATCCATTGCAAGATCAGTACCTGAGCATTCTCTTCTTCGATGAGAATATTTGATTTTGCCAATTTGGTACATTCTCTCTAAGTCATCTCTTTCGAAATCCCTTATCACTCGGTAAAAGGCTGGAATTATTGTTTTTGACTTGTCTTGTCATGTAACTTCATATTCAGTTCCCAGTTGCCCACCAAGAAATTTCCAATCGATGATCATAGGAGGCTTCACAGCTAAAGGAGTAAACCTTAGTCCTTCTACATGATTAATGAATGATGAACAATCTTCTTGAGTAGCTTTAGGATCTTGTTCTTCCATACTAACAGGTTCTTGCTTCATATTCATAAAAGGAATGTTAGGACTTTCTTGAGAAGCACTTGTAGTAGTAGAAGTTTCTACTCTTCTTTTCTTAGCAAGAGCATGAACTCTTTTTGATGCTAGCTTCTTCCTCTTTGGGTTCTTAGTAGGTTTATCCGTAGCTGGAGCAGTACTAACAGGTTCTTGCTCATGGATAATTTTCCTTCCAGTTTCAAGAGCAGCTTTCATGGCCTTCTCCATGTCTTGCTTCTTCTTCTCTTGAATCTTGGCAAGAGCAGCTTTTCTCTGTGCATCCTTCTTCTTCTCCTTCTCCACCAATTCCAAAACGCTAGCCAACTTCATAGGTCCTAAAGACCTACCACTGTAACAATTTGTCTTAAGATAGGAGGTAAATTTCTGCCTATCTTCAGCTAGCTTGGCCTTTGTGGATTCTTTCTTTCCAAACACTTTCTTCTTCTCAGGCTTGGCTTTGGCTTTGGCTTGCTTCTTGAGCATAAGTTCATCTTCTTCAAGCATCTTTCTGGCAAGCTCAACATCAGCCTTTGCTTGACCTTTAAGGAAAAGATCTTCCAGTATCTCATCATTTAACATCTCTTGAGCACGAATTGCATCCTCCTCAGCAATTTTTCTTAGCCTTTCTCTATCAGCCTCAATAGGTTCTTGATTGAGTTCAGCTTCAGCAACAAGATTCTTGAGGAACTCAGCAGATGCTCTTTCTGCTTCAAGCCTTAGAAACTCAGCAGATGCTCTTTCTGCTTCCAACCTTTCTCTTTCCAACTCTGCTCGCAGATTTTTCTCATCCCTTTCTGCAGGAGCCTTCTCTCTTTTCAGTCTTTCTTCTTCCTTCTTTTCTTCTTTAGATTTCTCCACAACAATCACCTTGCCTTTATCTTTGTGTTCTGGATCATCAAGGTTGACTTTGACAAGCTTTCCATTCACAGTGATGTATCCAGATCTACCTGCAGGCACAAACACATTACCTTGACTTTCAGGTAAAGCAAGTTGACCTTCACTTGGTTGAGAATCAGCAGCTGCTGCTTTAGCTTTTTGTCTAGCCACTGCTGCAGCTATAACTTTCTTCCTTTCAGCTTCAGCTCTCTCCTTCTCTTCTTTCTTCTTGTCTTCTTTGATCTTGTCAAGTTGTGAAGCTAGTGTGGACTCATAAGCCATGAGAAATGTTCTTGAAATTTCTTGTTGAATTAGCTCATCCGCAGCAACTTGTTGATCAAAGGTAGGAGCAGGAGCTTCAGATGTTGTGATAGTGAGTGTTGTAGCTTCAGATGGAATAGCTTGAAAAGTGTGAGAAGCTTGATAAAAAGTTGGAGGAGTAGTTGTGAACAATGGTGGTTGATCATCTACAGGACTCTCCGCAGTAACTGGAATGCTGGCAGTAGTAACTATATCCGTAGCAACCCTTTCAGCTTCTGTAGTAACTTGCTCCGTATCAACTATCTCCGTATCAACTGCAACTGTCTGGGAATCCGTAGTAACCATGGGGTCCGTAGCAAACATAGATTCAGTAGGGTTGGTAGAAACTGTTGTGTCTTCCATTTCAATTTCTCTTGTATGCTCATCATCTACTGTTTCTTCAACCATTTGCTCCCCCTCGAGCAATTTTTCCCTTTCAGTGGTTTCATCTACCACCATTCTTTCTCCTTCTTCATCCACCATCATGTCTTCTCTTTCTGCCTCCCCCTGAAGAGTACTATCAATCTCCATATCTTCATTTTGTTGAGAGGTTGCAGTAATGACAGTTTCATCACTCTTTCTTTCTTCTCCCCTGCTCTCCTCAGAGGATAAAATATGTGATTCATGTTCTTTCTCCCCCTTTTTATCAGATGGAGGAGTATCATCAGATGATGAGGAGCTAGATGGCTTGGGGGAAGATCCAATGCTGCGTGTGGTGATTCTTTTGGGCAATAGTTGAGCAGATAGGAGTGCCTGCTGAGCCAGCAACTGTTGCACCAAACCTGTGAGAGTGGCAAGAGTTTCCTCTTGTTTATCCACCCTAGCTATGACATTTTTGTACATATCCATCAATTCAGTTGTTATAGTGAAACTACCCTCACCCCTTTCCTGTTGAGTACCAACATGTGGTTGATCATAGGGTGTAGAGAAACTCTCCCGCCTAGCAGGAACATGTATCTCTCCCATGGTCTCTTGGCTCCAGGGACCACCTTCCAATGATGAGAACCAGTCATCATCAAAGGTTAGTGTTGCCGTGGTTTGGGTCTTAAGTATGTTGATACTGTCCTGAGCTTCACTATGAGAAGTGAATGATGCAGTTGTATCAGCCCTCTCCACATGGTCACCCCCCTCCTGATGGACCACCTCAGTGAGCAAGGGGGTATGCTCAATGTTTTCCCCTAAAGATGGTGTCATTCCTGAAGATGTTTCAGGTAATGATATTTGAGTGTGAGTATGTGGGATAGTTTGAGACACAAGAGCTTGAGGAACCCTCTTTGGTCTTCTTGAAAAAGCAGCAATGGATGGTGAGTGAGGTGTAGAAACTGGTGGTGAAGTCACAATAGTGGTGACTGTGGCAGTAGCAACTGGAGTAGAACTCACAGTAGCAACTGGAGGTACACTTACAGTAGAAACTGCAGTAGTAACCTCATGGGTTGATGCAAGAGAAGATGGTGGTTGGGACAGAGGTGCAGTCACTTGTCCTTCATCTTGAGAAACTGTGACCACCATCATTGTAGAGAACAATGGTGTCACATTTGAAGAACTACCCTTATTAACTTTTCTCATGTTAGTAAAAACTTTCTTTGTGTGTGCATGAGAAAAGAAAACATGTTCAGATCTAGAAAGATTTTGTAGTTCATTTTAAAAAATGTGTTGAAGGAACCTTGGATACATTAAAAATTTGTGTTTGATTTTGACCAAGTTCCACTTCATGCCCTCAAAAATTAAGTGTGAAACCATGGCATTAGCCAAAGAGGAGCTACCCTCATGCCAACCCGTTCGTTTTTGAGACAAACACTGTTGCAAAGTAGGCAACAAAAATTTCCATTGGGGGGACAGTTTTGCCTTTTGAAAAGTTGAGATGTTTAGGTCCCCCTCATACCCCATTCGTTCAAATTTTTCAACAAGTATTTCATTGGAAAGATGTGTTATACCTGCCGCATCCCGGAGTTGTAAGTGTGTGCGCACTGTCGCCTCTGAAATAATTATAGCTTTGCCATCCACCGTGGCATTGATGACAGGGACCTCCCCCTCAAGATTGAGTTCTGCTGAGGTCCAAAAATCCCTTATATGTGTTTCATTGATTTCGGGATTTATCGTGAGCGCCAGTTTAAGATTGGATCGATTCAAGAAATCGATAATCGGATGGAAATCGGCATTGTCACCACGCTTAGTCAAGAAAGCCACCATATTGTGTGTTATGAAGAACTGTAATTCAGCCATTGTTAACAAATGTATAATCGATTTATATGATAACAAACAATAAGAAGTAGGATTTAGCAAAGATTGAAGAAAAAAAATTGGGATTTTAATTGTAACGGTAACTTTTAGACTATTAGGGTTCTTTAAGCAATGTAAGTACTCAAACGGTTAAAAATACCCCTATTTATACGGTGAAAAAGGTAACAACTTGACAATTTGGATTAGACGCGGGTGATGATTAAAAGTAACGGTGCAATAGGAGATTGCCACGTGTCAGGGTAGCTGCACCTCGCGCCTAAATTTTTAAAAAATAGGTCCAATAGTCAAGTGCCACGTGTAAAAGTTAGTTACAAGTTGTATTTTGACTTGTCAAATCACCATTAATTAAGGAATACTTATTGTTTAAGAAACCTTTTAATACGGTTATTTGCAGTATTAACAAATAATAGCCGTAGTAAGTTGATTAATGTCCGTAGTAATGGTACACGAGCCGTAATAACTGGACTGTCCGTAGTAACGTGAATTACTAGCAGTATTAACCAGAGGTCCGTAGTAACTCAATACTAACAATCATTAACCATTACGTCCGTATTATTAGACTAAGGGCAGTAGTAGTTAAACCTTCCCTTAATGCTGACAATTTAGGCCGTACTAATCATACTTTGGTTAAAATTTGTTGTTACTATTAATGTTGCAGTAGTAACATAGTACAATACTAGAAAGTAAGGCACTTGATGCTTATCATAAGGTTACTACTGCTTCTCGAAGGGACTTTAAAATAGAAATACTAAGAGATAAAGGAGATGATATCAATCCATATTGATCATTCCAATACTTGTAATCAAGAATGTGAATCTTCCCACATCAAATGCTTTTGTGAGAAGGTCAGCAAGCTGATTGTCAGTGTGGATTTTCTCAACATGGATCAATTTCTTTTCGTTACAATCTCTTATGAAGTGGTAGCGTATCTCTATATGCTTTGTCTTGGAGTGCTTGACTGGATTGTTGATGATGCTTATAGTGCTTTGGTTGTCAATGTGAATTGGTGTGTTCATAAATGAATAGCCATAATCCATCATTTGATTTTGTATCCATAGCACTTGAGCACAACAACTAGCAGCTGCAATGTATTCAGCTTCTGTGGAAGAGGTAGACATCGTTGTTTGCTTCTTGCATTGCCATGACACCAGTCTTGAACCAATAAATTGGCATCCTCCAGTTGTTGATTTCCTATCTAAGTTTTCACCACCATAGTCACTGTCAGTATAAGCAATTAGATCAAAAGGAGAGTCTTTAGGATACCATAAGCCTAAGTTAGGCTTGCCCTTTAGGTAACGAAAGATTCTCTTGACTGCAATGAGGTGTGACATCTTGGGTCTTGTTTGATATCTTGCACATACACAAACTCCAAACATGATGTCTGGTCTTGAAGCTGTGATATCTTGGGTCTTGTTTGAATCTTCTCAAGTCTTAGTTCAACGCCTAAGTTTGTGTCATTAAAATCGGGCATATCATTGGTTGGATAGTAAGCAGTAGATGGAGGAGTAGTAACTGAAGATGGTATAACAGTAGTGTATGGCTCATATTCTTCAGTGACAATTTGTTCAACTCCATTTTCATCTTCTTGGACTAAGTGTGGAACGCCATCGGGGCGTGTGGTATCATCCTTAGAAGTAGTTGCTTCATCTTCATGTGTAGGTTCATGAGAAGGATCTTCTGTTTCTTCTGGGGATATGGGATCAAAAAGTTGAATGGGATCCTCCGTAGAAACAGGGATATTGATGTACTCCATAACATCCAATCGAGCAGTACCAATGATAGGAGTCGTGGTAACTGGCTCCGTAGTAGGATGGTCCGTAGGAAGAGAGTGTGCCGTAGTAACATGATCCGTAGGAACTGAAGAAGATTGAAACTCAAAGTTAGAGTTCAACGATTTGGTTAATGCATCCAAATCAAAAACCCAATCTGGTCCTTGACCCTTCTTTGTGTAAGTATGTTCATTGAAGGTCACGTTGGAGCTTTCTTCTATGATCTTTGTTTTGTGATTGTAAACACTATATGCCTTGCTTTGTGAAGAGTATCCAACGAAAGTTAATTCATCAGCTTTGCTCTCAAACTTACCAAGATAGTCTTTTGAGTTTAGGACTGTGCATGGACATCCAAATGCTCTTAAGAAGCTGATCAAAGGTTGTCTCTTCTGGAGGAGTTCATATGGAGTTTTGTTGTGAGACTTGACTAGAAGGACCCTATTCTGAACATAGCAGGCAGTGTTAACTGCTTCTGCCCAGAAAAAGATAGGAAGGTTGGAGTCTGCCAACATGCTTCTAGCTGCTTCGATCAAAGTTCTATTTCTTCTTTCAGCAACTCCATTTTGTTGAGGAGTTCTAGCAGCACTGAATTGCCTCTCTATTCCTTTCTTTTCACAAAAATCATTCATCACTTGGTTCTTGAATTCTGTGCCATTATCACATCGAATTTTCTTGACTTTGAGATTAATTTGATGTTCAATCTTGGTGATGAAAGTGATGAGTAGCTGACTTGTTTCATCCTTGTTACCCAGAAAGTACACCCATGTGTATCTTGGGAAGTCATCAGTGATGACAAGACAATATGACTTCTTTGCAATGCTCTTTACATTGGTAGGACCAAAGAGATCCATATGGAGTAAATGTAAAGGTGTGATCTTAGTGTTGATCTCCTTTGTCTTGTGAGAAGATTTGTGTTGTTTACCCTTCAAACAAGCTAAGCAGTTGTCATCAAGAATAAACTGCTTGTTGGGGAGACCTCTAACTAAACCTGACTTGACCAGCTTGTTGATGTTCTTCAGGTTCATGTGGCACATTATCCTATGCCATAAGGTGGATTCATCTAGAGTAGCTTTTGAGAGAAAGCATGCTTCAGATGAATTGAGTTGAACCTTTGACATGTCAAGACAATAGACATTGTCTCTCCTTGGTGTTCTGAGTAAAATCATACTCTCATCTATGACATACCCTGGCTTCATGATGATGCATTCGGAAGCAGTAAAGATAGTTGTGTGCTTCTCATCACAAACTTGAGAGACACTCAACAAATTATACTGCAACTGTTGCACATAGTACACATCTTTGAAGTGTAATGTACCATTGCTTATTGTTCCTTTCCCAGCAATTCTTCCTCCTTTTGGATTTCCTCCAAATGCAACATATCCTCCATTGAACTTTTCAAAGTCCTTAAGACATGACATGTTGCCCGTCATGTGCCTGAAACAGCCACTATCTACATGCCAACTGCTCTCACTTTCTTTGGTTGGCTGAACCTACACATAAACGATAGAAGTTAGTTTCTGGTGGGAACCCAAGCCAAAGCTGACTTGGGTTTGCCCATTTCATCAAAGTAACTCACCTTCCTTTGGACTAGTTTTGAAAAATTAATAGGGACAGGTGGTTGAGTTACTTGGATCTTTGGTTGCCACACTTGTTTGAATGTTTTAGCTTTTTAAACAATTTTAGTGTCAACAACTTTTGATTTAACAATAGGAACAGGTACTGGTTTGACATGCCTTTGTTTCTTAGTGTTGACTTGAGTCGTAGTAACTAAGTTACCTTTGGCAGTATTAACACGAGCAGTATTAACACGGTTATTTTTCACAGTATTAACACGAGCAGTATTAACACCATTATATTTGGCCGTATTAAGTTTTGCAGTAGAAACAAAATTTTGTCTAGCAGTAGGAACGCTATTCTTATTGTTAGAAAATACGTTACGTTTGTTCACACTTTTTCTTCCTGAATTCATAGTAACAAAATTATGGTTTGCATGATTTATTTTGTTACTATTGTTCATGGATTTGTTTTTATGTTCAGATTTTCTAATGTATCCCAACCCATGATGTGGTTTTTGAATCACTTGCAATTGATTTTGAGGATTGTGATAACAAACTTTTGCATAGTGATTTAATTTTCCATATATAAAACATCCCTTAACAGAACTCTTAGGAATTTGCCCTCTTTGTGTTTGTACTTGATTCATGTTTCGTTGATTTCCTCTTTTGCCTATGTGAATCCAAGTCTTTTCTTTTTCCTTAGGGGCTGTTTTGATCTTACTTTCAGTGGATGTTTTGACCTGCTTGATGGGATCATTACGTGGCATAGACACTAGACTTTGTGAAGACTGTTGAGTAACACCTTCTATTGTGATAAGGTGATTTTCTAAAGGAATGTCCTTATTTTTCACAATGGTTAGCTTACTCTCTTCAACTAAGTCCTCAATCAGAACTTCATCATAGTTGATTGGATCAACATTGAATGATTCTTTTGGAGGTGTCTGAGAGATGGGAATCCTAGGTTCATCTACGGATGGAGGGATATAGTTTTGGTTAAATGGAGGGGCAACTTCTTTGTAACCTAAACCAGCTTTTACCTTTCCATGTATTTGATGTTGGATTAGGTCATTAACTGATTTTGAAGCATGTTCTAGTTTCCCTACATCTAACTCAACTTTATCATGTTCTTGTTCTAATCTTTTGATTTCTTCCCTAGCCATCTTAAGTTTAACTAGTAAATCCTCTCTTTGCCATTCAATTAAGCTAATTTTCTCTTGATAACTTTGTTCATTTATTTTGTGTGACTTAATTTGGTTTTCTAAGTTATCAATTACCCTAGCAGTTGACTGTCTTTGTTCTTCTAAGATTTTAATCGAATCACTCATTAATTGATTGTGATTTTTATATTTAACAATTATAGCTTTGCACTCAGAAGAACATAGTGTAGAATTTACCTCGGCCATGAGAGATGGAGTTTCAGGATCTGTTGAGGATGAGTCAATAGCCATTAGAGCATCTTCTTGAGTTGCTCCTTGATCGTCATCAGTCCAGTCATATCCAAGAACATTGTTGCCAATTTCTGTAATTCCCAGGTCCGTATAAACTAGCTCCGCAGTAACTGTGTCCTCCGTAGAAACATTATCATCCGCATCCATTACTACTGCTATTTCAATCTCCTCCTCCTCATCCGAATCTCTATCTACGGGCTCACTTATGCGCATTGGGTCAGTTTCACCCGTTTCATTCCCGTTTTGCTCACTTTCTTCCTCTCCCCCGTACTTAAACCCCGATCGTGTAGAAATTGCACTCAGATTCTCGTTCCTTTGATTAGGTATTTGGTACTTCGTCCCTTGACTCGATGATCCCCCATTGTTGTTTTGATTTGGCCTCGTGTTGGGTTGGGTAGAACTTGGCATTTGACCCGTTGGCCGCTTTGAAAGCTGATCATTCATTCTCTCAAATCTCCTTTCCAAATCTTGAACGCTCGCTTGGGCGTTTCTTTGTACTTGATCGATCTTTTCATGGAGTCCTTTCAACGAATTAGCCACTAGTCATTTTTTGCTCCTTGCATGTGGATGAAATCCTTCAAAAGTTCCTTTATACTCGGGTCTTCTTCTTCGTTTCTCCTAAACTGATTTTGCCCATCATTTCTGTTATCCCGATTTCGATCACCATACCCGGAATTTCCTCCCATTGGTTGTTGACGATTCTGATATTCTCCACGCTTTTGATAACCGTAATTCGCGTTAATTTGATTTCATTCACTATCTCGCTACTTCCACTACCACTTGATTCTTCCACTTGATTCACCGACCACCGTACTTTTCTATTTTTATTGACTCGATCCCTCGTAATTCTGGCTTGTACCTGGTCCTCCATCATCCTATGAGCGTCATTTGGTGATTTATAAAGAAAATTTCCACCACCCGCTAAGTCAAGATCATGTTGAGACCGGTTGTCTAATCCGTGGTAGAAGATATCAACAATTTGCTCCCTATCTAAACCGTGCCCATGACAATTCCGTAACAAGTCCTTGAGCCTAATCCATGCCTCCCTTATCGTCTCATTGTCATACTGATAAAAGCTCCTAATTTGATTAAGCAATTTCCTACCCAAGATGGGCGGAAAGAAGCGGGTCACAAATAACTCTCTCATTTTCTCCCATGTTTCTATCGACCCCGGCTCTAACTCGTAAAACCACGTCCTAGCCTCCCCCCTCAATGATGATGGAAACAAACTCAGCATTACCCCTTCCTCCGTAGCCTCTCCATACCTAAACATGTTGCAAATTTCGGTAAATGTGGCGATATGCTTATGCGGGTTAGCCTTGGAATTTCCGTCAAAGGAGTTTTCTTGAATCATTTTGTGATGGTGACCTTTGACGGAAAAGTTGTTTCCTACGCTTGGTGGGATAATTGGTGATCCTAGGGTGATTGGCACGGGTCGGTTTCGGTTTCGGTTAATCATAGGTTCATCAAATGGGTTGGGTGGGTTGTTGTTAATAACAGCATTACCATCTCCATTTTCCGCCATTTCCTCTTCAAATACTAATTCTACTTCCTCTTCGGAAGATTCCTTATCACTAAAAACAACGGCTCCAAATCCTCTCTTTCTCAAAATTCTTTCCGGGTCAGAAAGCGGGCTGTTTACTTGCTTCCCTTGGGACCTCGTGAACATCCACAAACAATAACCTGAAAATCAAAAAACTAACAACCAAACACCGTGAAATATATTCAACACAAGTAAAACAAACAAAACTAAAATCTCAACTAAATCAAATCCCCGGCAGCGGCGCCAAAAACTTGATGTGCGAAATCTAGTTTTTCGAAAATTAGCTTTTAACTAGACTACCACACCGGGCAGTGTACCCTTGTCTATGTAGTAAAGTTTGGGCAAATTCCGGGTTCGATCACGGGGACTATTTATAATTGAGATAATAGTTTAAAATAACAAGTAACACGTAACAATTTGGGTTTTAGTCTTAGGAACACTTAAAGTAAAAACGACTAAAAGTGATTTGTAATGCAAATATATAAAAAGTACGCTTGCTTGGACCGTTCACGAGTATATAATCTTTCCTAAGTATAAATTGATGATAAACTTCTAATAAAAATCCTAAGTTCCTTTCGAATATCGGATTTCTCCGATTATTTATCCATGTAACTATTCCTTTCGAATATAGTTAACACCTAAAATAACCGTGCATAAAGTTTCAAGTCGATGTGTGAGAATTAACCTATAAGCTTCCTTTCGAATAGCTTACTAATCAATAAACCGATTTCTCTTAATCTATCAATTAGCGTTTGTGTTTAGTCTTATTTATTTCAATTACTATTAACGATTCCTTTCGAATACCGTTAACTTTCTATCAACTAAAGACCGGTCGATATATTCATTCTTATTATATCGAAATCGAATTCCTTTCGAATACCCGATTCCTTAATAAGGACATAAGTAATTTTATAATTTCTAAATGCTTAAAACCAAACGGATCCCCACTTAACCTCTACACATTATAATCATACAATTCATACTCAAGATTAATCATACACACGATCGCATATCCAAGCAAACGTAAAGGAAAATTAGCTACGCATAATATTAATCAAACACGAATAATAAATAAAAGACATGATTGTATTGATATTAAAAGAGTAAAAGTTTGATACAAAGTAAAATAGTGCTAGCAAATTGCTCCCAAAATCACAAAACGATGTAAAAGAAAGGAAAATCCGACTAATGTTTCTTCTAAATTAACCCGAAATTGACAATGATGATTCTCCCCAATGATTATGTGATGATTCAATGATGTTTTGGGACTGATTATAGAGCCCTAAAGTGGTGAAAAAGATGATATAATAATGCCCAAAATCGTTCCCCTTTAAGTTGGTAACCAAGTCCTTTCACTTCCCCTACTTGAATAATCATTAAAACGACTTGTAACTGCTGGAAATGGCCAGATGCTCCGCATGGAACAGCTGATGCGCCGCAGCTCGTGGTCAGCAAGCTCGAGTAAAAAAAAACTTCACTAGATGCGCCGCATGTTGAAGATGGTGCGCCGCATCTCGGCTTCAATAGCTTCCATTTTATAGATTTTTTCGTTGCGGTCGTTTTGGCGCCGACCGGAGATCTTTTCGAGTCCGTATGCTCCCGATACATCCGTTTTACTATGAGCTGCATTTTGGTCCCGAATTGATCCTTTTTTATTCCAAACATGTTAACACACCTAAAACATACACTTCACGCAAAAAATTAAGTAATACGAGGTTATCCATTACGTTTTGACACAAAATCATAACGAATATCGCGAAAGAATATGCGTATAATCGAGCGATATCACCAAAACCCCGAAAAACGGGATTGGACCCCAAGGAAGTCAGAACCTGCAACCACTACTCTCTAGACCATTCACTTGGTTCATATCTTTCATTTGCAACAAAGCAAACACACACACACACAGACTTACATACACTCTCTAGCAACTCTCTTTCTTTCCTAAAAACTCTCTCAAACTCCCTCTAATTCCAGTGAATTTGCAGCAAGAAAACACAAAGAAAAACCCAAATCTTTCCCATAATTCGACACTATCAACAAGAAAATCAAGGAGCTTTCATCAAGACATCATTTCTACCGATTTTGAAGCCAAATCCATCACCAAGCAACTCAGAATCTCCATCCAACTACTTCTCTTTCGGTATAATCTTGTTCTCACTGTTATAATATAAAAATCATCCTGCATGTAAGATCTAACACTCAAAAATATGTTTTTATGAAATTTTATAACGGTTTATATACAAAAACAAATTTTTCTCATAAATCTATGAATTTGTGGCTAAAAATCTAAAAGAAACTGAGGTTTGAACATATATATAAATACTCTTCATTATTATTCGGTTGCATGTCGAAATCTAACATAAAACTACTGAAAAATCGCAAAAATGACAAAACAAGAAAGCTGGTTTGAACCTTCCAGCCGGCGGCTGAAATAATTCAGCCAACGGCTGAGGTCCAGCTGACGGCTGAATTATTCAGCCGCCGGCTAAATATCGTTGTGAACAAAACTTGTATTTTTAACTTATTATCGGAAAAATCGAGGAACATATATTTTTCACAGTCAATAACATATTCTCACAGATTATAAGTTTTGAAACTTGAATGATAAATAGAGGTGTTTAAATAACTAATTTATCATATCGTTATATAATGTCATTTTATATGTCATATTGAGCGGGAAAGTGTGAATATTTTGGCCTAAAATTTTATAGTGCGGAAGCGCTGCCCAAATTCCGATAGACCAGATTATAACACTTCAGAAACGAACTAATAATCTAACGAACTATTTTTGACCTTGGACATCGAATACATTGGACTTATTTGGTCAAAACGTAATATAACAATATCGCGACATATAAAGTTTTAGTGACATTTAAGCAAAAGAGTATAACTTATAAAAGGTTGAAATATACTTTTAACATAAAGTAATTATTATACTTACTCGAGAACTTGGTTTGTTTTAGGACTTATATGATTCCGACTCCTTCCGACTACATCCTTTCACACGTATCATTCTACGCAATCTGTGAGTTACATCCCCACTCTTTTTACCCTTTTTGTACTTTTTTGGGGGAAACATGAGAACGAACTATTTTATGAACTTTTGAACCATTTTATGAACTTGCGAACTTATGAACGTTTTATGAACCCTTGATGAGAATATAGCGTGCTTCGTAAGTTCCTACTATCATTTTAAAAATTGCATTCGCGCCCAGTTTTAGCAACACACACTATTAGCTTATTAAGTCGTTAGTAATTATGGGTATCGATACTTAGGAAAGAACCGTTCCTTACTTAGACGGCAATATAAGTACATACTACTAAGATCAGACATACTCCTTGTGGATAGTGCGGGGTAAGGGGCCTCACGGTTGGTTAATCGGTTTAGTGTGAACACTTATAGTTATATTATGCCAAGAGGGTGATACAATATTTCCAATCAATAGTTACTTTTCTTTTACGCATATCGTTGCGCGTATATATTTAGAGATATACGAGCTTCCACAACCATTTTTACATGTATTGCTATACTTGTCCGTAAACACTTTTATAAGGTATTGCTATACCTTGTTGCAACGTGAACATTCTTACAAGTATATATACTTTTAATCACCGCATCGCTTCATTTCTATTGAGAAATATTTTATACTTATATACTTGTCCTAAACCTTTTTAGTCGAGTACTAGAAAACTGTAACTCACTCACTACTTTATGTATTTGACACTTTTTCTCTTGTTTTAGGAAATCAAGTGTAAGGACACGAAGTGCATATCGTGGACGGGTCAGGAAAGTTGCATGTATTATGAATCGGGAGAAGACCTATTTATTTATTTTGGGAATTTTGTTAAAACGCTTAATCATGTATTTTGTCGTAATGGAATACTAAACACTTGGTTATTTTCGGACATGTAACTTTTATTTCTCTTAATCAAATGACTTGAAACCGTTATGTTTTACTATGACTCGTGTTATTATATCTATGCTCTTCGCACCTCGTGTTTCCGCTTTAGCGGGGTGTGACAAAACTAACTCCGAATTAGAAGAAAGTCAATAAAGTCAATAATTTTCCCATAATTTTAATTCAAACTTTAAAATAAAAATAACACTATAGAACTAAATCACTTCAAATCAACAGTCAATCTAGAAATAGTTTATAAAGCAAAATTTCAATTTTAAACTCAGAAACTTATATTCCAGAATTTTAGAAATTAGTTCATAAGAGTAAATTTTTAAAAGAAATGAAATGTTTTATAAAATGCAAAAACCTGTATTTCTATTAGAGTTCATCATGTGTCAAAGATTCATTCACTGCAAGTTTTAATAGTTTAAAAAGAACCTAATAAACAATCAAACTTATCAATTCTTGTCAAGTAGAATTAAATTAGACAAATATTTTACCTAAATATGGCATTTATATTACATAAAACATAGTTTTTGTGACATATTTTACTCAAATATTTTTTACTGAACTCATGACTAATCTTCAACATTTATTAAAAGTCCCCAGAATATGATTTCTCAACCTTATAAACTGCTTCTTCTCTCAAGGTATTTTTGATTAAATGCATGACTTTTTATGTTCAAATTAGACTTAGTACAGTTCTTCAACTCCTTCCCATGTGTTTGTCGTTTATCAACTAAGCATTAAAGATCTTAGAGGACAAAAGACTAGTTTATTAAAATTTTGGACTTATTCACCTGTCTCTGTCGTTTATCAAGTTAGCTTTAAGGATCTCAAAGTCAATAAATTATTAAAAAGTCACTTTTAAAACTTTATAGTTTTTAGAATAAATAGATTTATATGCTCATAATTGCTAAAAATATGACATTCCTTTTCTTTTCTACTTGATAATCACTGAATTCCCATTTGAAAGTTATTAATTTTAGTGATCTTATGCAATGAATAAACCACAGGTTGTTAAGGTTTTTTTGAAAATACAGAAATATGTGCATTTGTAAAAACATCTGGTTTCATGAAAATCTTTAAATATTGAACTATGCTAAATAATTCTGGAATTTATGTTTATGATTCATTTCTTAGAAATTTTGTTTTTGTGAAATAATTTCAAGTTTTATACTGCTTTTTTTTTTTTCTGAAACAACTTCAAAACCTTGCAAATAGAATGGAAATAAAATCTGTTTGTGTTAAATCTTTACAAACTGAAAGGACATATTTTTGTAGTTTTTCTTTATAGTCAAAGAGAAATTTTCGAAATGAAAGAAGTCCCGAATTATAGAAGACTCACCCGATTATCAACAAACTCAATTAAAAAGAAAAATATTTTTGTATTTTTCCATTTTCTCCCCTTCTTTTTGTATTTTTGAAAAAAGATAATAAAAACAAAAATGTTTTTGAAGAAACACTCAATCAAGATTTATAAGACCAATAGCCTAAACAAGAAAATTGAATCTTGTTACATCAAATGTCTTTGTTAAAAGGTCTGCTAGTTGAAGGTCTGTATGAATCTTAACCAAGTGAATCAAATGTTTTTCAAAGCAGTCTCTAATAAAGTGATGTCTAATCTCAATATGCTTAGTTTTAGTGTGTTAGATTGGGTTCTTAGTGATAAACATGGCAGCTGTGTTGTCTATGTGAATAGGTGTGCTCATGAAATTAAGGCCATAGTCTGGTATCTGATTCTGAATCCATAACACTTGAGATTTTCATGAACCAGCAACAATATATTCAGCTTCAGCAGAAGATTGAGAAACAAAAGTCTGCTTTTTGCATTGCCATGATACTAGCCTATTTCCTAAGAATTGGCAACCTCTTGTGGTAGATTTTCTATTTAAGTTGCAGCCACCATAGTCACTATCAGTATAAGCATGGAAGTCAAAAGTAGAATTCTTAGGATACCAAATTCCTAATGAAGGTTGTCCTTTAAGATATCTAAAAATCCTCTTGACATCAACTAAGTGAGAAACCTTAGGAGCAGCCTGAAACCTAGCACACAGACACGCTCCAAACATAATATCAGGTCTACTTGCAGTAAGATACATCAAGGAACCTATCATAGGCCTATATAGATCTAGGTCAACACTTTCACCATCTAAATCTGGATGTAGCTTGGCCCTAGTGTCAACAGGAGTGGAAGCAGATTTACAATCAGAAAACCCAAGTTTAGCTAATATATCCTTGACATACTTTCCATGATTAATAAAAATGCCATGTTCTAATTGTTGAACTTGAATTCCTAAGAAAAAGGACATTTCACCCATTGAGCTCATTTGAAATTTAGATTTCATTACAAGCTCAAAGTCCTTACATAGTTCTTCACAAGTTGAACTAAAAATAATGTCATCAACATAGATTTGAACAAATATGGATTCCTAGCCACCTGATTTGATGATTAAAGTTTTATCTGTAGTTCCTCTTAAATATCCATTATCAATCAAATACTTGGACAATGTCTCATACCAAGCTCTAGGAGCTTGATGTAATCCATATAAAGCCTTGTCCAGTTTGACCTCATGATCAAGGAATTGAGGATCCAGAAACCCAGGAGGCTGACTAACATAAACTTTTTCTTCAAGAACTCCATACAAAAATGTTGATTTTACATCCATTTGATATACCTTGAAGTTCTTAAAAGCTGCAAATGCAAGAAATAACCTTATAGCCTCTATCCTAGCAACTGGAGCAAAGACATCATCAGAATCAATACCCTCTTCCTGAGTATATCCTTTTACAACTAGTCTTGCCTTATTCCTCGCTATTATTCCCCTATCATCTTTCTTACCCTTAAAATCTATTTAACACTAAGCACATTTGCTCCTACTGGTCTTTCTACCAATGTACCTACTTTCTGAACCTTAAATTGCAATAGTTCCTCTTGCATAGCTTCTACCCAACTATTTATGGTTAAGGAAATATCAATATTCTTAGGTTCTAGCTGAGACAAAAGGCAAGAGAACAAGCAAAGATTGACTAAACCAGAGTTGCTTCTAGTTTTGACCCCATCATACAAATTTCCTATAATATTACTTAGAGGATGAGTTTTGTGAACTTTTAAAAATGAGTTGATTTCCTCAATAATATTAGTAGAAAGGTTTTTTTAATTAGGGACAATATCATCCAAACGTGGGGGTTCAGAAATTGCTTCACTGGGTTGTTCATGGATTGGTTCAGTAGGTAGAGTCTGCATTTGTTCATCAGTTTGGAATTGTGCTTCATCAGGATTATTTTTATTCGCATTTTCTTCTTCCGAATTGTTCTGAATATTCCCCGAATTTTCCTCCATTTTTATATGTGCACTTGAATTTCTTGTAATCCATCTGAACTTTCTTCCAATTGGTTTTGAATTTCTGAATTGACTTATGGATTACTAGAATTGAGTTCATCATTACCTTGTTCATCTGAAATATCGTCAGTGGATTGTTGTGCACTCAAATCATTATGATTTTCATCAGCTTGCAATTCTTGATCTTGTACAATATTGTCTTGATCCTCAGAGTTTACGGGAATGTCTTCTTCTTGAAGAATATTTGCATCAGTTTGACTCTCTGCAAGATCTTCAGTTACAATAGTTGTATCATTCAATAAATTGATGTGATCTTAATTCAATTGAGATGAGCTTGCACTTGCATTTGCTGGTCTTCCTAGTTCAAATTCATCACTATCTTCAGCATTTGCCACATTCTCTATTGATACCCGCACTTGTTCTTAATGGGAAAACACCATTAAATGAATTCACAAATGTATCTAGATCAAACAACCATTCAGCACCAGAATTCCTAACACTCTGTGTATATTCATTGAATACCAGAATGATTGATTCTTCAATGATTCTAGTTCTTCTATTAAAGATCCTATAGGCTTTAGAGACACTAGAATATCCAAGGAAGTAACCATTATCTTTTTTGGAATCAAACTTTCCTAATTTTTCCTTAGTGTTTAAAATGGAACAGTGACAGCCAAAAGCTTTGAAAAATCCCACAAATGGTTTTCTTCCAGAAAACAGCTCATATGAGGTTTTTCCTAATCTCTTAACTATATGAATTCTGTTGTTGACAAAGTACATAGTGTTTATTGCTTCAGCCCAGAATGTGATAGGCAATGAAGATTCACTTAACATGTCCCTAGCTCCCTCAATTAAAGTTCTATTTTTCCTCTCAGCCACTCCATTTTGCTGGGGTGTTCTTGGGGAGCTATATTGTCTAAAAATGCCTTTAAGAGTGAAAAAATCATTCAGTGTGACATTTTTAAATTATGTGCCATTGTCACATATAATAATCTTAACCTTCTTATCACAAAATTTTTCTATTTGAGTAACAAAATCTTTAATTAGTTCAGTTGTTTCACTTTTATGAGCTAAGAAAAAGACCCATGAAAATCTTGAATATTCATCAGTGATAACCAAACAATAAGATTTCATGCCAAGACTCTTCACACTTACTGGACCAAATAGATCCATGCGTAGAAGGTGAAGAACTGTATCTACTGAAGTTTGAGTCTTTAGTTTAAAACTTAATTTATGCTGTTTTCCTTTAAGGCATGAATTACAATGTTTATTTAAATGAAAACTCTTTTTAGGTAATCCAGAAACCAGATTTTCTGAGACCAGTTTATTCATGCACTTAAGATTGACGTGACAAAGTCTTCTACGACATAAATCAGACTCTTTTTCAGTAGTTTTAGATATGATACAACTTGATGATTCAGTTGACTGAGCAGTGTTCATGTCTAAAATATACAAGTCTTCACATCTTGGTGTTTGAATAACAATAATATCCTTTGGGACAACGAATTCCTTACTAAGTGAGACAACCCACAAAAATCCAGGTTCACACCAACTCGAACTCTTAAACAACTAGTATATGTTTTCAATTATGTACGACCGGTAGGTCACACTATGCATAAATGATGCTTAATAACTATGTCTAAACATTTACGGATACCGGAATTAGGTATACGGGATTCGCTTTACGTAAACGTATACATTTTTACAACTATATTTCTAGTCCAACATGAAAGGCATAAACTCTAACCTTGCATTCATCATCTTTGCATGAATTGTTACATGCATGTACTATAAGTTACCAAACTTGCATAAACCAACCATAGGACATAAATACAAGCATAAACACCCTAGACTTTGGAAAATTTGCACTCCTTCCCCCTCCACTTAGCTTGTCCGGTTCCTAGAGGATTCCCCACATGGGATCCTCTTTGGTTGACTTACCTAGTTGATTTGGTGGTCACTTGGATGAATAGAAGGTCACTATTGAACTAAAATCTCCATACCAATCAATGACATCAAACTAGGGTTGAAACATGAACAAACTTGAGTAAACTTCTAACCCAAGCTCCACTCTATAAATAGAAGTCCCTAGCATTCATTTATCCTTGCTCAAAACTCACAAATCCCCTCCCCACTCTCTCTCTCTCTCTCTAAAATCGGCAAAAGGAAAGAAGAAGAAAGAAATCACCAACACACATTCCATACATCAAAACCCTAGTTCTAAGCTTTGATCATAAGGAAGGAACATCAAGTCTTGCATTCATATACTCTTAGGTATGTCCTAAAAAATCTGTTCATGCAACATATTTACATACTCATTTGTCATAAAACTTATGCATTTTATACAACAACTTAGCATAAACAAAGAAAAGTTAAGTTATTTTGTTAACCGGAAACTTACACCAACTTGTAGACACTTTTTAACCATCTAACTCAAATGTTTTGGATAAACCATTTTAACCATAAGATACTTCTATGTTTTCTGAATATTTCGACGTAAAAATCGTAATTTGTGGATATGTTTCAATATTTTAAAAGTATTTTACGCAACAACATACGTTTCAGCTACGCCCACTGCCTACACAAACTGTTTTGGGAAATCTGGGAAAAACGACCATTAAAAAATAATAGGAGACCTTATCCATGTTAAAGTTAACTCAAAAACAAACGTTTCGATATAAGATACATATAAAACGAATAAAAATTGAGAGAGATATGCTAACTTAAAGTTAGCATAGACTTTGAGATAAACCTAAAAACATACGCTGTCTTTTTACTGAATAACGAACACCAGGAATTATGTAGAAATATGAGACCAAGGATATTTGAAAGGTAACTCAAACACGGTGGTTTCGATATAAGATTCATAAGAATCGGTCAAGAAACGAGCAAGTTATGACTTTTTAAAGTTTCTATAAACCTTAAAGCACATGTTGAGTTTTTCTTTATAAAAACTAACTTTTTGAATAAACTTGATAGTATAATAATAACACAATACTAGGGAGCTTTGTATACAATGAATTCATCTCGATATTTCGTAGTGCCGAGTTATTGGATTTACGATTTAAAGTGTCCTAGCTCCGCATGCGATTATAGAATGATCTTTGTTATATAATGGCCCGAACGGTGTTACTAAATTACTATTAAGTCCCAAACCGAACAAAACCTACATCATGCATACATTTACTTTTCCCCTTTCATGTGTATTGGACTAGAATTATGAAACTCAATTACAAAACAATCTAGCTCAAGGCTAGACTTACTCGGATACTCAAGTTGGCTCGAGCATTTCAAATACGTTAACTTACGTACTTTTTATACGCTCACGGATTTAAGGTGATATCATAGCCCCGCTTTTTACTTGTTTTTATAACATACTTCGGGTGAGATTACATGCTCTTTTACTTATGGACACAAGTACTTAAAACCTTTACTAGTTGCCTAAGTTACCACTAAACCAAAGGAAATTCCCCTATCATGAATCGGTAGTTAAGGACTTAAGCGCGATGGTATTGGATAGATCTATTAGGGTTTGACAACCCTCACCCAACGGCTAGACGATGTAACCCACGTCTACCACAACTAACTCGTGGACTCGAGTAGGGTGCTTTACTTTTGAAACTATATATATGTTACTGGCTATAACATAGGAATACTTATGGGGTAAGGAACTTTGTTACGCTTCGATGTCATGAGCTTAGGTGCAACTGTTAGACTTTTACTTAAATGGAAATCTTGTGGTCCACTTCATTACTAAACTAAACCTATGAATTCACCAACTTTATGTTGACTTTAGCATGTATGCCTCAGGTACTTAGTCGAAAGGGCTTTCGACGGAGGGATTTTGGGATACGATAGAGTCGCATATTTCAAACTCACGCTTTTGGGAGATTTCCCTTGCATTACTTATTTTCTCTTAAGTTATGTAATGTAAATCTTTGTTTTGTGAACTCTGGTAACACTTTTCCTTAATCATGTAAAACTCTGATTTTCAATATCAATGAATGTATGTTTTTAACAACGACTCATATAGAGGTCGTTCGCCTATATATCATTGCTATCTGGGACCCATGAAGTCAACACCTCGAGTCTCGGGAACACGAGATTTGGGGGTGTGACAGATTGGTATCAGAGTAGCGCGATTTCTTCCATTCTGGTAGCGAGAGTAGCGGCCTTAGAGAGAGAGCAGGGGATGCTTGAGCAGGATTTCGGGAGTTATACCTCTCGGAACACTGCTAACATCAGGCAGAGCTTCGACATGGTTCGATAGGACGCATCCTTAGCGGAGCGGGCAACAGAGGCTACACATGCGCGTTTTATGCATACACGTGGCGACTTATCCACTCTGACATCTCGTCTTGAGTCATCAGAGAGGCGCATTGTCGAGTTAGAGGAGATGGTTCGAGGACTGAGTAGTGCATCTTCCAGTAGACGACCGGGTCATCCACATATATAGTATGAGATTTGAACCTACTGGGATGGGTTGTACCCAGCTTATGTTGTATTTTGTACTTGAACTACAATGGGTGTACTTGTAAACCCATTTTTATTGTTTTCCTAAAAACGATGTACTCATGTAACAATGCAATTTGGTTTTAATCTACTATGTATTGATGTTTGACTTGTGTTTGGTATGATTGCATGTTTATTACTACTTATATGTTGTGTATGTGTGGTTGATGCTATAATTAGTTGTTATTATTTGTTTTGAAGAATTATGCCGCCAAAGAAAAACACAACGACCACCAGGAACTCTCAAAACCCAAGTCCTGATGACATGGAAGCTATCATAGCTCAACGAGTAGCAAACACTATTGCTGCCTATGTAGCTAACCACGCAAGCACCAATGGTGGAGCAGGAACCAGCAATACAGCTGGAGGAGACGAGAACGCCCACCGTGGATGTTCTACAAGGAATTCATGAATTGTAAACCCCGGTACTTCAATGGTACCGAGGGAGCTGTCGGACTTCTCCGATGGTTTGAGAAGTTGGAATCCGTATTCCGCATTTGTAACTGCAATGAAACAAACAAGGTCAAGTATGCTACTTGCACCCTCCAAAACAATTCTCTAACATGGTGGAATGCCTACGCTCAAACTGTAGGGATTGATGCGGCATATTTATTGCCGTGGGAGGACCTGAAGCAAATGACGAAGGAGGAATACTACCCCAGAAATGAGATCCAAAAATTGGAATCCGAATTTTGGAATTTGTCAGTGAAGGGAGATGACATAACTGGTTATACCACCCGTTTCCAGGAGCTATCCCTACTGTGCCCAGGAATGGTAACCCCGAAATACAAAAAATTTGAAAGGTACATATGGGGATTACCACCCCAAATTCAGGGAAATGTTACCTCCTCCGAGCCGGAAAAGAGCCAGGGAGCCATCCGCATGGAGGATAGCTTGATGGACCAGTTTGTCCGTCGAGGTTCATCTGAATAAAAATCATCTGATAACAAACGAAAGTGGGAGGATACTTCCGGGAAAAGCTAAAATCAACAACCCACCAAGAAGCCTGAAACAACAAAGTCTTACACGGCTGCCCCCGAAAACTATCAGGGAAACAATCCACTTTGCAACCGATGCAAGCTCCATCATACCCACCACTGTACTGTGGTCTGCAAAAACTGCAACAAGACGGGCCACCAAACCAAAGATTGTAGGAAAGCTGCCCCTGTAGCTAATGTGAAGATTCCTAACGTCTGCTTTAAATGCGGAGAACCGGGACACTTCAAGAAGGACTGCCCTCAACTAGCAAACTAAGACAACAATGGCAGAGCTCAGGGCAGGGCGTTTGTGATTAGAGCAGCAGAAGAACTGTCACACCCCGCTTAGAGCGGAAAGACGAGGTGTAACAGTTATAATATCATGAGTCAAATGTTACAACATACAACCAATAAACAAAACATTTAAATAACATTAATCATGCCGAAGGGTTACAAAGTTCATTACAATGTCAAAAGCGACGAACGCCAAATACAATACGTTACAAAAATCATTAAACGGATCATAACGGAAATTACATCCAACACAACTAATTCCAAATACATGATCCGAAACAACATGGCATGATCAATGAAATCCTCAAACTCCTGCAAAGCGTTAAAACGACGTCAACAACATGTTGGTGAATTATTCGCAATTTTAAGTAAAAGTTGACCCCAAATCAATAAGTTTCAACAAACATTAATTTCAAATACCACATCTTGTTTCACAACCCTAGAGAGGATATGATGCTTAGATTAGTCATACACCGAACCTGACCAGTCCAAAAGCCCCAAATCCTAAGGCGTGTCAAACCAAAGGCAACTAAATTAATTACCGTTCATAACATCCACTCATTTGAGTATCCTACCGAGCAATGAGGGTTAGGTACAATAATCCATATAGCTATATATATCATACAGTTGGGCACAAAGCTTAACGAATGTACAAGACACCTATTCTAAGCAGACCTATTCTACTAGGTAAACAAGATATTCGATACAATCCCGCATACATGCAGACAATTTAAAAATACGCTTTACAACCCAAAAATATTTAAGACAAGGGCTACGAATAACTCACAGTACAACTTCAGCAAATCTCGGGTAATTAATCACGGAGTTACAACTCCACCGTCTAAGTGCCCTAAAACAACAAATAACATAGTCTCAGTATCTCTATAAGTCTAGTCCGGTTTAGCCTTGTCGGTTAAGATTAAGTTTAATAAAATTTTAAAATGATCAATCAGTTTAATCAAGATGACGTATTAAGATTATGATGTTCCGTGCCAAAAAGGGCCGACCGGAAAGATATCGACATTTCACGTCATAACGAAAATCCGAAAAGAATGATATTCCGAGTCGAAACGACTACTAGGAATATTGGTTGAAAGGAATATTGTTTACAAGTTTTATCGATACCGACCAAAGTCAATGGCAACGATGTTGACTTGGTCAAAGTCAAAGATGTTGACTTTATAAAAGTCTGAGTCAAGGATGTTGACTTGTAAAAGTCAAATGTCAAAGATGTTGATTTTGTAAAAGTCAAAATCAATAATTTGAGGTTGAATCATAGTCAATTTGAAAGAAAGTTGAAGTTGACGTAAAAGTCTAACTCGACGCTTTGAAGGTTTATAAGTCTTTACTTTACAAAAATATAGTGTAAAATGGCTTTATATAATGTTTTTAACAAAGTTTATCGCAAAAATATTAGTTGACGGCTTTAGATTAAGATCGCCTTTTGTAACAAATGTTTATTTATCGAAATGTAGGTAATATGTCCGCTTTAATAAATGTTAAGGCATTTCCGATTGCGTTGGCATCTTTGAGTCCAAAGACGGTATTTTATCATAATATGTTACTTTTATATATTTTAGTATGTTTATACAAGTGTTTAGAGTTGTTAATAAACATAAGTTGAAATTGGAGGCTTCGAAACGACAATTTACGGAACCAAAACGTCAAGACGGCTAAACAAGCAAAACGAAGATTTTGCTGGAATTTGGCCCGCTGCGTCGTCCTGGGCAATCCAGGACGGCGCCCTGGTCCATTTTCCAGCAAACGTCGTTTTCTTGTTTTGCCGAAATCCGTTCGTTTGGAGACTTTTTGGTAAAAACGCAAACTGTTAATATCTTATATTCTGTTCCAAATACCTTTACCAAGTGTTACATATATGTAAATATATCATTTTACATACTAATACATACAATATGTTAATTTCGGTAATAATCACATCTTTATGTATTTTAGTCCAAATTTAGTCCATAACCAAAATATTCAAATGTGTTGGTCTAATACATTATTCCTAACCATTTTCAAGGCTAAAACCGAAATATATATGGAATATAATAAGGAAATATATGAAAAGATGAATTAGAGAAAAATATCGATTTTACCGATAACAACCGCAAAGATCTACAAGCTTGAGAATGAATAAACCCGAAATCAAACTTTTGGTGGTGTGGTGATGAGAAATAATCAGCTCCAAAACACAAATATATCCACCATTAGTTTAGATCTTTACATGCAAGATGATAAAAATTGTTTTCGGAGAGATTTTTCGGTAAAAGTTTACTTACCAAGATCAAGGAAATTTCCTCCAAGAAAAGCCAAAAGAATCTTCCTCAAATTAAATGTAATATGGAAGACAATAGCTTGGAATGCAAAAGAATAATAGTTGGTGTTAGATTCTCTAAAAAATGAAGAGAAAGATGGAGAAAAATGGAAGAAAAGTGAAGAAATGGTTAAAGAAACCTTACAAAAATCAAAGGAACCAAAAGGAAGTTGTTAGAGATGACTTTGTGTCTTGAAACCCTCTTCAAATTTGGTGTTTTAAGCTTCAATATCTCTGGAAATGAGTTATGTTTTAGAGAGAGAATGGTTGGAAGTGTTAGAATGGGAAAACAATTTGAGAGAGAGTGTGTGTGTGAAAGTGTTTGGTGTTGTGACAAATGATGATTCAAGGGGTTGTATGTGGTCTCAAACCACTCCAAATGACCAGCTCTGGAACTAATCAAGTGTCTTACACGATTGGAACAAGTGCCCAACCACAATACATGCAAAAATGAGTCACACAACAAAACAAAAAATCTGATCAGCGTCTGTGTGCGTCGCACTGGGTGCCTTGTGCTGCGCCCTGGACCAAAAATCCAGCTTTTCCAGTTTTTCGTTTGCGCGATCGTTAAGCAGTTTCGTTCGCCGAAAGCTCCCGATTCTTTTTGCGATGAACTTAGGAAAGTTCATACTATGATTTTATTTGTATTAGGTTCATTAAATGTTATATTTTCACTTTCGATTCCGAGATACGCACGATTTCGGTAAAGGATAAACAAGAGCAAAAGCACGATATCTCGAAGATAGAGGATACGATAACCGACAAATTTGGCATAAACCTCCTAACTTATTACCATGAGCATACTAAATATTTGGCACTTAAGGGACGAACCAAATTAAACACTCAAAACCCGATTCCCAGTAAATAAACCGTGAGTAAAACAAAGCGAAATGCAAGGGTCAAAACAATTGCGAATAACTTTAAAATAATAACGGTAACTCAAGTATCTCAAATTGACGGGACGTCACAAGAACAAGTGTTTAGAGTTGTTAATAAACATAAGTTGAAATTGGAGGCTTCGAAACGACAATTTACGGAACCAAAACGTCAAGACGGCTAAACAAGCAAAAAGAAGATTTTGCTGGAATTTGGCCCGCTGCGTCGTCCTGGGCAATCCAGGACGGCGCCCTGGTCCATTTTCCAGCAAACGTCGTTTTGTTGTTTTGCCGAAATCCGTTCGTTTGGAGACTTTTTGGTAAAAACGCAAACTGTTAATATCTTATATTCTGTTCCAAATACCTTTACCAAGTGTTACATATATGTAAATATATCATTTTACATACTAATACATACAATATGTTAATTTCGGTAATAATCACATCTTTATGTATTTTAGTCCAAATTTAGTCCATAACCAAAATATTCAAATGTGTTGGTCTAATACATTATTCCTAACCATTTTCAAGGCTAAAACCGAAATATATATGGAATAAATAAGGAAATACATGAAAAGATGAATTAGAGAAAAATATCGATTTTACCGATAACAACCGCAAAGATCTACAAGCTTGAGAATGAATAAACCCGAAATCAAACTTTTGGTGGTGTGGTGATGAGAAATAATCAGCTCCAAAACACAAATATATCCACCATTAGTTTAGATCTTTACATGCAAGATGATAAAAATTGTTTTCGGAGAGATTTTTCGGTAAAAGTTTACTTACCAAGATCAAGGAAATTTCCTCCAAGAAAAGCCAAAAGAATCTTCCTCAAATTAAATGTAATATGGAAGACAATAGCTTGGAATGCAAAAGAATAATAGTTGGTGTTAGATTCTCTAAAAAATGAAGAGAAAGATGGAGAAAAATGGAAGAAAAGTGAAGAAATGGTTAAAGAAACCTTACAAAAATCAAAGGAACCAAAAGGAAGTTGTTAGAGATGACTTTGTGTCTTGAAACCCTCTTCAAATTTGGTGTTTTAAGCTTCAATATCTCTGGAAATGAGTTATGTTTTAGAGAGAGAATGGTTGGAAGTGTTAGAATGGGAAAACAATTTGAGAGAGAGTGTGTGTGTGAAAGTGTTTGGTGTTGTGACAAATGATGATTCAAGGGGTTGTATGTGGTCTCAAACCACTCCAAATGACCAGCTCTGGAACTAATCAAGTGTCTTACACGATTGGAACAAGTGCCCAACCACAATACATGCAAAAATGAGTCACACAACAAAACAAAAAATCTGATCAACGTCTGTGTGCGTCGCACTGGGTGCCTTGTGCTGCGCCCTGGACCAAAAATCCAGCTTTTCCAGTTTTTCGTTTGCGCGATCGTTAAGCAGTTTCGTTCGCCGAAAGCTCCCGATTCTTTTTGCGATGAACTTAGGAAAGTTCATACTATGATTTTATTTATATTAGGTTCATTAAATGTTATATTTTCACTTTCGATTCCGAGATACGCACGATTTCGGTAAAGGATAAACAAGAGCAAAAGCACGATATCTCGAAGATAGAGGATACGATAACCGACAAATTTGGCATAAACCTCCTAACTTTTTACCATGAGCATACTAAATATTTGGCACTTAAGGGACGAACCAAATTAAACACTCAAAACCCGATTCCCAGTAAATAAACCGTGAGTAAAACAAAGTGAAATGCAAGGGTCAAAACAATTGCGAATAACTTTAAAATAATAACGGTAACTCAAGTATCTCAAATTGACGGGACGTCACAAGAACAAGTGTTTAGAGTTGTTAATAAACATAAGTTGAAATTGGAGGCTTCGAAACGACAATTTACGGAACCAAAACGTCAAGACGGCTAAACAAGCAAAAAGAAGATTTTGCTGGAATTTGGCCCGCTGCGTCGTCCTGGGCAATCCAGGACGGCGCCCTGGTCCATTTTCCAGCAAACGTCGTTTTGTAATTTTGCCGAAATCCGTTCGTTTGGAGACTTTTTGGTAAAAACGCAAACTGTTAATATCTTATATTCTGTTCCAAATACCTTTACCAAGTGTTACATATATGTAAATATATCATTTTACATACTAATACATACAATATGTTAATTTCGGTAATAATCACATCTTTATGTATTTTAGTCCAAATTTAGTCCATAACCAAAATATTCAAATGTGTTGGTCTAATACATTATTCCTAACCATTTTCAAGGCTAAAACCGAAATATATATGGAATAAAATAAGGAAATATATGAAAAGATGAATTAGAGAAAAATATCGATTTTACCGATAACAACCGCAAAGATCTACAAGCTTGAGAATGAATAAACCCGAAATCAAACTTTTGGTGGTGTGGTGATGAGAAATAATCAGCTCCAAAACACAAATATATCCACCATTAGTTTAGATCTTTACATGCAAGATGATAAAAATTGTTTTCGGAGAGATTTTTCGGTAAAAGTTTACTTACCAAGATCAAGGAAATTTCCTCCAAGAAAAGCCAAAAGAATCTTCCTCAAATTAAATGTAATATGGAAGACAATAGCTTGGAATGCAAAAGAATAATAGTTGGTGTTAGATTCTCTAAAAAATGAAGAGAAAGATGGAGAAAAATGGAAGAAAAGTGAAGAAATGGTTAAAGAAACCTTACAAAAATCAAAGGAACCAAAAGGAAGTTGTTAGAGATGACTTTGTGTCTTGAAACCCTCTTCAAATTTGGTGTTTTAAGCTTCAATATCTCTGGAAATGAGTTATGTTTTAGAGAGAGAATGGTTGGAAGTGTTAGAATGGGAAAACAATTTGAGAGAGAGTGTGTGTGTGAAAGTGTTTGGTGTTGTGACAAATGATGATTCAAGGGGTTGTATGTGGTCTCAAACCACTCCAAATGACCAGCTCTGGAACTAATCAAGTGTCTTACACGATTGGAACAAGTGCCCAACCAAAATACATGCAAAAATGAGTCACACAACAAAACAANNCAA
>CAJVGC010000432.1:20565045-20587927 GCA_910822075.1 Senecio squalidus | reverse complement strand
TCAACTTGATTGACATTTGGCCTTCCTAAGTCAACATAATTGACCTTTGGCTTCTACAAGTCAACATCTTAATCTTGGTCATTATATTGAACATTGGTATTAATATTCCTTTCGACTTGGAGTTATGATTTGTTTCCAACGGTCGCTGTTGACGCGAAGTATCGATATCTTGCCGATCGGCCCTTTTCTGGCGCGGAACATCGTCTTCTTAATTCGTCATCCTTATTCGACTTATTAATCGTTGGAATGCTATATTAAACTTAATCTTAACCGACAAGGCTAAACCGAACTAGACTTATAGAGATACTGAGACTATGTTGTTTATTGTTTTAAGGCACTTAGGCGGTGGAGTTGTAACTTTGTGTTGGTGTACCCGATATTTGTTTGCTGAAGCTTTATCTGTGAGTTATTCGTAGCCCTTGTCTTACTATTTTTGGGCTGTAAAGCGTATTTTATAAAACTGTCTGCGTATGCGGAATATTATTAATCATCGTATAGTGTATTTTAAAACTGTCTGCGTATGCGGAAATGTTATTAATCATCTTATTGTGTATTTTAAAATTGTCTGCGTATGCGGAATGTTATTATTTATCTTGTTTACCTAGTAGAATAGGTCTGCTTTAGATTGGGTGTCTTATACACTCGTTAAGCTTGATGCCCAACGGTTACATATATATAGCTATATGGGTTATATCGCCTGACCCTCATCCCTCAGTAGGTATCTATGTGTGGATGTTATGACCGTACTTGATTTATGGTTGCCTTTGGTTGACACTGCCTTAGGAATTGCGTCTTTAGGACTGGCAAGGTTCGATGTATAACTAATCTAAGCATGGGATCCTCACTAGGGTTGAAAACAAGATATGGTTTGAAAAGATATGTTTGAAATGAAAAGATTTGAGATATGGTATTTGAAATTATGATGTTTATTGAAACTTGTCGATGGGTCACTTTTATTTTAAAATTGCGAATAATTCACCAACATGTTGTTGATGTCGTTTTAACGCTTTGCAGGAAATTGAGGATTTCCGTTGATCATGCCATAGTTTGTTTTTCGGATCGCTTGCTTTTGGGAAATTTGAATTTGAATTGTTTGTTGTAATTTCCATGACGATCCGTTTGGTTATTTCTTTTGGAATTGTATTTGTACTTGGCGTCTTATCGCCTTTGACTTGATGTATTTCGTAACATTTGGCATGATCTATTTAATTTGATGTTTTGTTTATCGGTTATATTGTTGTAATCTTGACTTTGATATTATAACTGGAACATCCCGTGTTTCCGCTCTTAGCGGGGTGTGACAGAAGTTGGTATCAGAGCCAAAGGTTATAGCGAACCGGGTGATTTAAACTGAGTAAATCACTTGGATTATGACCATAGGCTTTTTGAATCGATTTTTACTCTGATAGCAATGTGTGCACTATTTTTTTTATACGTGTTTAATTTCGCGTTGTGTTTTGGCATTTGGCCTTGTTTTTGTGTTGCACACATTTGCTGATCGAGTCTTTTCCTCTTTTATTTTAGGACGATGGCGCCTACGAGGAGAGTTGCGACACGAAGTTCCGCGCGACGTGCTACTGCGAATGCGAGAGCGAATACCGCGAATTCGAACGCGAGGGCTAATACCGCGAATTCGAACGCGAGAAATAATGCTTCGAACGCGAGAGCTAATACGTCCAATGCAAGAAGGAACAATGTGGAGAACGATACGAATCCTGACATGGCACAGATGATTGCTCAACAGATAGCGGCAATGATGCCCGAGCTTGTAGCTCAACTGAGGGAGGGCACAACCCAAGGAACTGGTGGTGGTTCGGGTTCTGGAAATCCCGAGCCGATTGTCAACAATGAGGGTCCTGAACCGGTTGCTAATAATGAAGGACCCGAAGTCGTGATTACTGGATCAGGTAGAGCAGAGGGCTCGACCCAACGCGCTGGGTGCACGCTGAAGACTTTTATGAGCTGTAAGGCCCCAGAGTACAGAGGCAATGAGGGAGCGACTGGAACGCTCCAGTGGATGGAAAAGATGGAATCTATTTTCGATGCTATTGACTGTGCGGACAAGGATCGAGTCCGATTTGCTGCGTTTGTATTCCAAGGAACGGCTCTGACGTGGTGGAATTCAATCGTGAATGTGCGAGGCCGAGCTGAGATCAACAAGATGACTTGGGAGCAACTAAAGGAGTTGATGATTATTGAGTATGTTCCTGAATCCGAGATTCAGAAATTGGAGGATGAGTTGTGGAACTTGACCATGGTTGGGTCAGACATCCAAGGGTACACTTCGCGTTTTCACGCTCTGTCCCAGCTAGTGCCTCACTTGGTCCGACCGGAGCTTAAACGTATAGGTCGCTACACGCACGGATTACCCCCAGCAATTCGTAAGAGTGTACTATCCAGCAAACCGAGCACATTTCAGAGTGCGGTGGAAATTGCGATTACTTTGACTCAGAATGCGGTCCGGGATGGTGAGTTACCCCCGATGATTGTTAAGCAAAACTCTGAAGGGAAACGGGGTGGTGAAGACCGTTATGGGGACTCGCAGAAGAAAGCTAGGAGGCAGGATGCTCCTCAGGTGGTGCAAGCATACGCGGCGGTGGCCCCTAATGCCAGGGGTGGGCCTCCAAAGTGTGATCAGTGTGGTAGTCACCACGCCAGGGAGGTGGCTTGTTGGAAATGCGATAAATGTAAGAAACTTGGTCACACAGGGCGGTATTGTAAGACCATGAAGGGAAAATGTTATGAATGTGGATCTCCTGAGCATCTTAAGGCCAACTGTCCCGAGTTAGCTCAAGCCGGTACATATACTCCTCCTATCTAAGTTCAACCTGCATTTATCCTATTTGATATTTGATGCTTAATCCTATTATCGTCGGGTTGCACACTTTTCTTTCTCTTCCGTGTATTTCCATTTTCCTTTTTACGCCTTTGTTGCGTTGGAACCGAAGGGAGCTCCTATCTGCAAAGAAGTCGACGAGACTAGGTTGTCCTGCGAGTGTGATTCCGAGGAGTTCGCATTCAAATTTTAATCCATCACCTTGCTTCGACTTGCTAATAATCATTTCGTGCACTTTTAAACCATAGAGGATTAATTCCGCAATTGCATGGTTCATTATGAACTACGCGTAATTTGGCCAACTACTCCTAGTTTTGAATAAATTATGCAAGACCGGAACGTAAATTCCTATTGTTAACAGTTTTTGAGTCAATATCTCTCAATTCTACTGATCTCCAATTTTATTCCATCATTCGAAGAATTTCATATTTGATGCGTTTAGGACTATGTTTCCTTGTACGTCTTTACCCTTAGCGTCTTCCTTCGAAATAGAGTTATCCGTTGGTAGATTCGACGTTATTATGAGCATGGGTTGGTTGTCGACGCACCGTGCAGAGGTTATATGATTCGAGAAGAATATCTGCATACCGTGCAGAGGTTATGAGCATGCGTTACAGTTACAAAATAAGTTGGCTTTTGGAATTCCCATTTTGATATTCACATGGAACAAATTTAAAATAAATAGTTATACACTTACATTCCTTCTATTGCCCCAGCTTCCTCTGCTGTAACAAAGAACATAGAGTTTGCAAAAACGTCCCTGTTAGATATATGTCAATAGAGTAAGTGATTATCATGTACCAAACATGGTTTCAAATTATAAAAAAGGGCGTGTTCCAAAATACGAAAAGGAATATTACCCGATGAATTTCAAAAATCTTTCCAACTCAGAAACACACACTTGAACTGCTTCTTCCAAGATGGATATTTGACTCTTCTGCCTACACAGTTGAAATTACCCCAACAAACATAAAAAAGAAGATAAAACCAAATAAATGAACGTCTTGAAATTAATCGTCACTGTTTGCATCTAAAACAAACAATAAAATCCAAAGAACTTATTCAATACTCACAGTTTAATATCTTCAAAGCGCCACCAAGTCAATGAAAGAAAAAGGCGAACAATGAGCACCATTTTTGTCAGAGAATACAGAGGTGGTCCATAACGCTCCCGTTGTTCCTCCATGGGCCTAGATATATAACGCAAATCCGTTTAACCTAGCTACAATGTTCTCCCCGTAGGCAAAGCTCTGATTTTTGTTACAAAACCTGATGCATTTACTTTGGCTTCATAGAAGACCCACGAGTGAAAAGAATGGCATGATTACGCAACTTCCTTACTACCATTTTAAGTGGCCATGGGCAAAGAAAGCAAAGTTTCTTCACACTGCAAGGTCGAATATAATAAAACAGTAAGTATCATTATGGGGCATCCAACTTTAAGTCGAAGTTTATGAGGAGGCAAACCACTAATGATAAGCGAATTTAAGAACTCTATCGGATAGAAGTTGTGGCGATCGTCTTCGGCTTCGTCAAAACTATAGTAAACTTTTTCCTCTCCGTGAAATTTGTCAATCAATTGATCATTAATCTCGTCAACGTTCTCGTTTTTTGTTGATAAAATTTCCCTGGAAATAATATAATCCGAAGAATTTGCGTTGGTTTCCATTGAAGGAAAGATTGCATCGATCAAAGCATTTTTAGATTCATCTTTTCTACTGTACGAAATTGCCATGTCGTCGGGTATGCGAATATAGTCCCCGTCGACCGACTCTTCATCTCCGTTGCCGACTCGTAAAAGAAAATTTGAAAACCATGGATCAGTTCGTGCTCTCATATTTAACGTCAAGCGCATCTTTTTAATCAAACACCATAGAGGCGACATTCGTAGACTCGAGTCTACAATTTGTGCTCGAGTTCCACGTTTAATGACCGGCAACACCTGTCGAAAATCACCACCCAAAACCATTATCTTTCCTCCAAACGGGTGCCTCACTCCTACTACGTCTTGCATTGTTCGATCTACAGCCTCTATTGCCTGCCTTTTAGCCATCGATGCTTCATCCCATATGATTATTTTTGATAACCTGAGTAGTTCAGCAGTCCCACTTTGTTTTTTGATGTTGCACATTGAATTATTATTTAGATTGAGGGGAATCTTAAATCTCGAGTGAGCTGTTCTACCGCCTGGCATGTTGTTAGCGGCTGCACCTGACGAAGCTGTTGCTAGTGCAATAAGACCACGTGAACGAACCTCGGCAAGCAAAGACTTGTACAAAAATGTTTTTCCGGTTCCACCTGGACCATCTATGAAGAAAACTCCGGGAGACTCATTATCCACGTGCCTCATGATCTCATCAAAAGCCAATTTTTGGTCCGAGTTTAATGAATCTTTGGCATGCAAGTGTTCGGCATCTACAATTATGGCGTACTCCTCTGGTACCTCACGATATCTTACAGACTGTAAACTGATGTTTGCAGAGATTCTAGGAAGATCAAAATCCATCAGATTCTTACCCATAGATTGCAGAAAGACCTTGATGTCAGTAAGAACCATATTCTGAACTCGCTCAACATTTTCACAATGTTGCCTATAATCCTCAGATAGTGAATAAAAATGGTCATTATATAACTTTCGAATATCCCCTGGCTCGCAAAAAATCATTATAGTTGCAAATAACCTTCTAAGAGCACCGGGAAACTGAAATAAAGAGGCTTCTGTGAGACATTGCGATAAACTGTTATCATTCTCGATTAAGCCTATCTCAAGAGCCGCTTTACGAAACGTCGTGTGCTTTACATCGTTAACTGTGTAAAGATATTCAAAAGAAGTGGGACCTTTAATATTTGCCAAAAGTAATCGTAAGTAGTACCGCTCTCCTTCAGCCGGATTAGCAGAAACCAGTCGGCCTCTTTGTGGCTTAATTACACGCTTATTCCAACGACGCGAGCTAGCATTCCATGTGAAGTGTCTCGGGAAATCTTTATACAAATATTGTCTAGCCGTCGCATCCACTCTATTCATCTCAAAAAATGCAGTCAACATGGATCTCTTGTCTCTCTCCCTATCAACAATTTCTGACATTATATCATTATCTAAAAATCTAACATACTGCATATTAGGGAGATGAATTTGCAAGGCCAGAACAGAAGGATTCATTTGAGAAAGAGGGAATCTAAAAATCCGCCACATCGCCTCGGGGGGGGGGGGGGGGGACATAACGCGCATCTTGATATTTTTTTATCTCGTTAATAACAACCTCTGCCCCATCTTCATCGATTTGGACAACTTGTTTGTCATGACATTTGTAAATATATTTGAATATATATATTTCACAGATTTTATACTTGAACAAACCTCGACATTGATGTGGCAATTGAACATCATTAATAACTTTGGGTTATAAGGGACAACCCAACTATTATCGAGAGTCTTTCCTCGTACCTCTGCCTTTATTCCATTGTCTCTTCTGCGATACAATGGATATGCATCATCTCCCTGTGTTGTTTGCTCATTGAATTGCCTAGGATAATGAGCTTTACATTGTTTTGGATCACCCTGCATACAAGGACTGGTAGCTCATACATGTCCGCAAGGACCATGCATCAGGTGCTTAAGCACATACTCGTGCAGTTTAGGATATTTTCGGGAATCTGGAATTTCAGCACACACGAACTTATCATAATGGTCTGGATTGTTTATCTTGTGTTGCGAGTCCATCATAATGAGGAAATGAGCATGAGGCAAACCACGCTTTTGAAACTCGATGACATAGACGTATGCCTTAAATACTCCGAGGACATTCCTTTTAAAGAGTTGTTCCTTAAGGTCCTCTAATTTAGCACGAAACACTCTTGAAACAAGCTCCGGACGATCTTGGGCGGTTTGACCAACTTTTAAATTTTCCAGTATTTCAGGCCATTAAGGATTACATGTCATCGTAAGGAAAATATCAGGCTTTCCGTCATCTTGAACTAAAGTCATGGCATCCAGAATTCGACGTCGCATATCGCGGGGACCTCCAATAAAAGATGCAGGCAACACAATACGTTGACCGATTCTACTTGGTTGAACCTTACCGGCATTAACACAATCCACAATACCTTGGTACAAATCCGATCTTATCGTAGCCTGGTTCCTTTCGAAAAAAAGTAAACGCGAAGTCTCGATCTTGATGTAAACATCTACGACAAATTGTTGTAACAATCTACCCCCATATAGAAGCACATTCTCAATAGTTCGGATTTGAAATTTGTAAGAGTAGTACTCTCGCATAGCTACCGTCTTCCTACCGGTTCGTGTGCTAGACTCTGCAGTAATTGTGATGTTTTGTAAATAAATAAATTAATTACACTTACAAGTTAGGCTATTTATCATATTTACCTAAAGGATAAAAAATAAATTAGTTTAATATTAGTACCTTCCATTTCTTCCCCCTCGATGTTGTCAGGGTCATTATCAATCTCGTTAACCGACACTCCATGTCGTGGTATGTTATTATGCCATCCCGACTCACCGTTGGAAAAAAAAAGGATAAGACAACGGGTCATAGCAGCCGAAGTACGTTGAATCTTTGACTGTGTTCGGATCTACCATAGACAACAATACTTCTTTTGTATGCAGTGATATTGTCATTACCTTCAAGCCAAATACCTGCAACCTGTACAATGGTATATATTAATTATATCTTTAATATATATATATATATATATATATATATATATATATATATCTTTACTAAAAAAGAAAAAGAAAACTTATTTTAAACCTCGGATGTGGTTGGTCGGTTGTACACCCTCTGGTCAACTTCTACCGACGCATTTAAGGTCACCCTGTAGTTGTCGAGTGGTCCTAGTTCGGAAAGACTTCGAAATGTTGTCACATAAGGGTTCGTAGAAAGAACACGAGTCAACCTCTCGGTGATATCTCTATCAAGATTTGGCCATTGAAGTCTATGATCTAGTTCTGTATCGGGATTATAGAAATACAACTGCAAGTACCTAGGCTTTCCATCCCTCGGAACTAACTGATCGATTTTGTGATATATACCTTTGTGCGCACGGAACGTTGGTCATTGTCGTATCTAAGGTTACACCCATTGAGGTGAATGAAAAGTTTGTATTGTAACCGCGTATATTTTGCCTAAAAAGTTTTCCTACTTCCTCTTGCGACGTAAAAAGACGGTAAAGTTCGTCTGGAATTTCTAAGCTAGACAATTTTGTCAGCCCACTCATACAACAAAAGGTAGGAAATTCAAACTTGAATCGCTTTGCTCCACAATGTAAACATGGGTTTTGTTGTTTTAACACACGAGACTCCTTAGGCATACCATCATAAACAAAATCATATGGATCCTCTTGTATTTGTTGATCGGCGACTTCTTCGAATAAAGGTAATAGTATACCACTTCTAATTCCTATATGGGAGAACATGATGGGTTAATAGGCATCAATTTAATATATTACTATCAAGGTTAATTACATTTAGAACATTTATATCAAACATCACAATACTAAATATATATGGTTTAAATAAAGTGATGATACCTTCTAATCTTTGACTTGTTTTTTGTTTTTTTTCCTTACTCCGTTGATAATAACTTCGGTTCCGGTTTTTCCGAAGTTGGGCACCTCTGTTTGAACTGCTTTGGTTTTCTTCTGTATCTAATCTCTCAAAAAGTTGAGTTTCACATGGTGTAATATTTTCTTTGTTCGCGAGTGAATTCTGACGAGAAGTAGAAGCAATGTTTTGACCACTATTATTCGCGTATGTTGGATAATTTATTATTCGATTTTGCAATATTCCTAACGACACCCTTTCCGAAGACACCGGAGTTGTCTCCATGGAATTTGTGGTAAGTATCGACGATTGAGAACTCCCTTCTCCGTTAAAGAAGTGTTTGTTTATGTTGTTCTCCTTTCGTTGCACATAATATTCTTTGTTGTATTCTTTTCTCATCTCTACACACGAATTTGTTATTAGGTTAAGTGTCATGAATCGCAATATCAAAAAAAATAAAAATGATACTTATTGATTTTGTAATCATACCTTTACCAACATCCACAACGACGCTCGATACACCACCGTTATTAATTTTTCTGATTTTGTTATCCTCTTTACGCCGTGCATAATATTGTTTATTACATTCTTTCCGCTTTTCTGCAACGGAAATACTTAAATTACATACGCAATATAAGTACTTATACATTAGTAACCAATTTAGATTTAGATTATGATATACCTTTTCTTATATCAAGTACATTTTGGGTCACACCGCCATTTCCGTTTTCCGTAATAAGAGACTACAAAATAGACACATACGATAAATCAAATGTACAACATTTACGTTTACACAATATTCAAAAATATGAATTTTACAATATATATTTTCAAAACATAAAATATGCTAATGTACATATGTATCATCATTTTAACTTCAATTATAACGACACCAGTTAACCAATTAATTAAAGTTCTTTAATAAATCTTTACTACAATATAAAGTAAAACAACATAATAATATAATTTCGATGCATTTTATAAAGGCAGAGAAAATAATAAAATCATAAAACAAAACGTACCATAAATTAAGAAACACTAACATGAAAGTTTGCATCATTCCAACACACTTAAACAAATAAAAAACGTAAAAAGTTCAAACTTATTTCCCTTTATTTCTAATGATGACCAACTTAGATCTTTCTAGCTTGTTCTCCACATTTTTTAAATGGCTTCCACTTTAGGCTTGTTCTCTTCAACCTCATCATGTGTTCTATTTCCTTCCTCATCTTTTCCGCTTCTGGCATTTTGGTATTAAACTCGACATTCGTTAAGGCCGTTGATACAAGAATGTTCACTGTAATTGATATATCATTTATTAATGTAAGTGGCATTGATTTAATATAAATTGGATATGAGTATATTATTATGAATAATACTATAAAGAGTAATAAATTGTAAGTTTATTAATAATTGAATAAAGATTAATTGCTTACCGTGTTCCAAGTGAACAAGTTTGACTCGAGTCACGTAAATTATTTCCTTATTTTTGATTGCTTTAGCAAGCATTGACGGAAATTCAAGTATGCTACGATGCAATATAAGCTTCATAATTTGTCCCCTATTCATAAAATATCATGTTAGTAACTAAATGAAAGTATTTGTTTGTGTCAGTCGTTACATATAGCAAATATATATTTATTTACATAAAAATATATAAGGTATAAAAACTTACGTGGAATCCTGGAGAAATAGTTCACATGAGTATAGTCGATATAAATAGTGAGGACGTGTGTAAGTAATCAGACCTCCCATGATGACTTTTCCAACGACATCTAAAAGTTAATATTTGTAGTTAGTGCAGGAATGTTTGCGGTTTATAAATTTTAAATAAAATAAATGGTTGGTCTATTGTTTTGACATACCAATTATCATTTTACGAGATGTTTTATCATACGCAAGAGTTCTGAGTGAATCCACCATCGGGTAAACTGGGAACCCTTCTTGGGCATTACCATTCAACCGAACAAACTTTGTGTCCTTGCTGATAAGAATTTCCCATTCCTCTCGTATTAAACTATAATCCTCATACCTTGGAAATACATCTTGGAACAGTCCTTCAAATCGAATACGACTAACTGAAAACAGACCACCCGATAAATCCATATCTTCATATAACTTCATAAGGCTAGATGGGACGATTGCCGCAAGTTTATCTCTCTGTATGGCACATAATATTTATTAACTATAACTTAACTATTATATTATATACTTAACAAAATATATAATAGCTATAACTTACGTTGCGATCAAGTAAAAACATGATTAATCTATTTCGTTTGACGTCCTTCCACACATACTCAACTTGAACAGCTCTCAGGTTGTACCAAAAATAAGATGGCTGGAGGTCGGAAAAGAGTTCAACACTATAGATTTCCTGTAAGATCATGGTTAAATTTAAATTAAATAATTTAAGATATGATAAACTAATTTCAACTTTTTTTTTGACAAAAAAAAAAAAAAAAACAAGAATATCTAGCAGTTTTGTCCCTGGATGTGCAACAACAACAACAAGAATAAGAATGTTAGACGGATTGTTAGGGCGCAGTGCTTTCACTTCCAAATGGTTACAATCTGAATTTATCAAATCTAAATTTATGATTGCTTAAATCTTATATGATTGGACTGATTTTGTGTTTTTGTTTTTAAAGTAAATCGTTGATTAAGCCAACGAGGACACGTCTTGATGCGTTACGGAAACGAGCCGATGCGAAACAGAGGTTTTTGAATCAAGATCAAGCTAAATTATTAGCTAACGGACTCGATCGTAATGCTTATGGAAGGGTATTATTACCTTTCATTCAGTTTCTGTGTTTGTTTTTGATGTTATTTGTTTTAATAAGTTTTTGTGTTATGTGTTTGTGTTTGATGTTATTTGTTTTAATAAGTTTTTGTGTTATGCGAGGTTACAGACTGAAGAGTTTATTGCTGGATTGAATCTGTTAGTGTGTTATACTTTTATCTACAGTCATGCGTGTATATATATATATATATATATATACATATATATATATATATATATATATATATATATATATATATATATATATATATATATATATATATATATATATATATATAAGCACCTCTTCATCATGTAGAAAAATACATTGAAGTGTTGATCGTTATGCATTTTTTTTTTGGTTTTTATAACAAAAACTCAATAAACAAAGAAACATATAACATATCGTAATAACGTAATACTAAACAAATCGTAATACTAAACAAAGACGCATATAACAGATCGAGGACAATGTCCTATTAATTTCATATTTAACTGAAATAAAAATGCAGTTCCATACAAAAACTTAAATTTTATGAAAATTAAAATAGTAAAAAACTAAAACATAATTTTTTAATCTTCATCACTTTCATTCTATTGGCTATAAACTCGACTTCTGTTTAAAACTGAGACATTACGTATTTGAAAACGAAATTCATCACTTTCATCATCGGAGTCAACAATGTGAATAATTTCATTCCATGACCATTTTGATAAATTATCTTCTCTCTTTCGTTTTTTCGGATTTTCAACAATCTGGAAAACCAAAACATAAAGTTTGAATGGTTTATAATGAGTTATTATAAAAATTATAAAGTAATAAAAGAATGACTTGACATAAACTAAACTTTAATTTTTATATATAAAAACGGTTTTGTATGGAACAACATTTGGTTGTGGATCATGTAGTGTGACAACTTAAAAGCATGAAAACATGTAATAAAATAGTTGTACGAACATATAGATTTAGTTATGTACCTGAAGATCGGGGTTAGCTGACATAACCAATGGAGTATTGTTAATTGCATTGTTGTTGTTGTTCGTGTTGCTAACCAATGAAGCATTGTTAACTGCATTGTTGTTTTTGTTTATGTTGCTATTTGCATTGTTGTTGTTGTTGTTCATTCCAGAATTCATCTTGAATATATGATTACTGTGTTCACGATTTCGAAATGTAAAAGTGTAAAAGAATTGACATCCTATATATAGTTACAACAATATACATGCCATTAAAAAAATTTAATTAGTAATAAATTTATAATTGACTTATATATTTACTACAATATACATACCATAAAAAAACAGAAAACTGTTAAAAAAAAAAAGAAAGTGAAATACTTGAGAAAATTTAATTTATCATACCAAATCAATATGGGCGGGAATTTTGTAATTTCCTAATTTTATAAAGATTTTCTAAATAATCTTTACTATCCATGATTACCTCCCGAGATTTTCTAAATAATCTTTACTATCCATGATTACCCGTTTAGCAAGTTGCGAGTAAAATAAAATATCATTGTAAAGGCGATTCATGTTGCCAATAGAAAATCTAACATCAATTAAACTTCGTCAATGTATATTTTTATTATAAAAAACCTCAAATTATTTTATGCAGAAAAATAATGTCTCCGGAATAATAGAACTTGTAATCAAATTTGAAAGACTTACCTGTAGTGAACTCTGATGATCAGTTGAAGCCTTTTTTAATAAATTTACTTGTTTTTCTAAACCAACACACCGGGAATGTGCGTCTTCCACTTGATTTACCATTTCTGTGATTTTTTAATGAATACAGTACCTGATGCATATAAACAAACTAAGTGATACCGAGCGTACTAAAGCATGTTATAATTAATTCGTGAAAGACTTCAACAAACTACAACAATACTATACATACAACAAAACAACTCGATTTTCGGAACTTTAATTATTTATTCGTGAAAGACTTCAACAATCTTTAAGAGAATATCAAACTTCCTAATTAGTAAGTAGTCCACGTACTTCGTTCGGTTTGCTTAATCCTTGAAAAAATCCGTTTGAAAAGAAGTATCATCTATGATATAAACGAATATGCAATAAGGAGTCTATTGCCAAGGAATTAACTTGATATGCAGACTACTTAGTCCCTTTAGACTTATCTTGACCCAGGCCGAAGACTTGAACCATTAGCCAAATCATCCATAGTTGATAATAGACATTTTTTAATCATATTTAACACAAAAAAAGACATAGTGTTTCAACTCAATTCATCCCACTCGGACTTGTTTTGACCCATAACAAAATTACCAGTTTAGATGAAGTAACCCGCCCTTTCTTCTCATAACAAAATTATCAGTTTAGACGAATTACCTAATAAAGTGACCCGGCCTTTCTTACACAAATATACTAACTTATGCATCATAATACATAACAATTACATGATCTTTGGCAATACAATGATCATTATGCTCGTGTAAAATATTTACATGTAAGCGATGTGGAATCATTTTGATATAAAGATATAAAGATTAATATACCTCATGAGCTTTGCCTGCGGGGACAGTTGTTTCACTATAGCCATCACTTTTACTGCAAAAATCAGATCAATTAGCGTTACAGTTACAAAATAAGTTGGCTTTTGGAATTCCCATTTTGATATTCACATGGAACAAATTTAAAATAAATAGTTATACACTTACATTCCTTCTATTGCCCCAGCTTCCTCTGCTGTAACAAAGAACATAGAGTTTGCAAAAACCTCCCTGTTAGATATATGTCAATAGAGTAAGTGATTATCATGTACCAAACATGGTTTCAAATTATAAAAAAGGGCGTGTTCCAAAATACGAAAAGGAATATTACCCGATGAATTTCAAAAATCTTTCCAACTCAGAAACACACACTTGAACTGCTTCTTCCAAGATGGATATTTGACTCTTCTGCCTACACAGTTGAAATTACCCCAACAAACATAAAAAAGAAGATAAAACCAAATAAATGAACATCTTGAAATTAATCGTCACTGTTTGCATCTAAAACAAACAATAAAATCCAAAGAACTTATTCAATACTCACAGTTTAATATCTTCAAAGCGCCACCAAGTCAATGAAAGAAAAAGGCGAACAATGAGCACCATTTTTGTCAGAGAATACAGAGGTGGTCCATAACGCTCCCGTTGTTCCTCCATGGGCCTAGATATATAACGCAATTCCGTTTAACCTAGCTACAATGTTCTCCCCGTAGGCAAAGCTCTGATTTTTGTTACAAAACCTGATGCATTTACTTTGGCTTCATAGAAGACCCACGAGTGAAAAGAATGGCATGATTACGCAACTTCCTTACTACCATTTTAAGTGGCCATGGGCAAAGAAAGCAAAGTTTCTTCACACTGCAAGGTCGAATATAATAAAACAGTAAGTATCATTATGGGGCATCCAACTTTAAGTCGAAGTTTATGAGGAGGCAAACCACTAATGATAAGCGAATTTAAGAACTCTATCGGATAGAAGTTGTGGCGATCGTCTTCGGCTTCGTCAAAACTATAGTAAACTTTTTCCTCTCCGTGAAATTTGTCAATCAATTGATCATTAATCTCGTCAACGTTCTCGTTTTTTGTTGATAAAATTTCCCTGGAAATAATATAATCCGAAGAATTTGCGTTGGTTTCCATTGAAGGAAAGATTGCATCGATCAAAGCATTTTTAGATTCATCTTTTCTACTGTACGAAATTGCCATGTCGTCGGGTATGCGAATATAGTCCCCGTCGACCGACTCTTCATCTCCGTTGCCGACTCGTAAAAGAAAATTTGAAAACCATGGATCAGTTCGTGCTCTCATATTTAACGTCAAGCGCATCTTTTTAATCAAACACCATAGAGGCGACATTCGTAGACTCGAGTCTACAATTTGTGCTCGAGTTCCACGTTTAATGACCGGCAACACCTGTCGAAAATCACCACCCAAAACCATTATCTTTCCTCCAAACGGGTGCCTCACTCCTACTACGTCTTGCATTGTTCGATCTACAGCCTCTATTGCCTGCCTTTTAGCCATCGATGCTTCATCCCATATGATTATTTTTGATAACCTGAGTAGTTCAGCAGTCCCACTTTGTTTTTTGATGTTGCACATTGAATTATTATTTAGATTGAGGGGAATCTTAAATCTCGAGTGAGCTGTTCTACCGCCTGGCATGTTGTTAGCGGCTGCACCTGACGAAGCTGTTGCTAGTGCAATAAGACCACGTGAACGAACCTCGGCAAGCAAAGACTTGTACAAAAATGTTTTTCCGGTTCCACCTGGACCATCTATGAAGAAAACTCCAGGAGACTCATTATCCACGTGCCTCATGATCTCATCAAAAGCCAATTTTTGGTCCGAGTTTAATGAATCTTTGGCATGCAAGTGTTCGGCATCTACAATTATGGCGTACTCCTCTGGTACCTCACGATATCTTACAGACTGTAAACTGATGTTTGCAGAGATTCTAGGAAGATCAAAATCCATCAGATTCTTACCCATAGATTGCAGAAAGACCTTGATGTCAGTAAGAACCATATTCTGAACTCGCTCAACATTTTCACAATGTTGCCTATAATCCTCAGATAGTGAATAAAAATGGTCATTATATAACTTTCGAATATCCCCTGGCTCGCAAAAAATCATTATAGTTGCAAATAACCTTCTAAGAGCACCGGGAAACTGAAATAAAGAGGCTTCTGTGAGACATTGCGATAAACTGTCATCATTCTCGATTAAGCCTATCTCAAGAGCCGCTTTACGAAACGTCGTGTGCTTTACACCGTTAACTGTGTAAAGATATTCAAAAGAAGTGGGACCTTTAATATTTGCCAAAAGTAATCGTAAGTAGTACCGCTCTCCTTCAGCCGGATTAGCAGAAACCAGTCGGCCTCTTTGTGGCTTAATTACACGCTTATTCCAACGACGCGAGCTAGCATTCCATGTGAAGTGTCTCGGGAAATCTTTATACAAATATTGTCTAGCCGTCGCATCCACTCTATTCATCTCAAAAAATGCAGTCAACATGGATCTCTTGTCTCTCTCCCTATCAACAATTTCTGACATTATATCATTATCTAAAAATCTAACATACTGCATATTAGGGAGATGAATTTGCAAGGCCAGAACAGAAGGATTCATTTGAGAAAGAGGGAATCTAAAAATCCGCCACATCGCCTCGGGGGGGGGGGGGGGGGGGGGGGGGGCGAGACATAACGCGCATCTTGATATTTTTTTATCTCGTTAATAACATTTGGACAACTTGTTTGTCATGACATTTGTAAATATATTTGAATATATATATTTCACAGATTTTATACTTGAACAAACCTCGACATTGATGTGGCAATTGAACATCATTAATAACTTTGGGTTATAAGGGACAACCCAGCTATTATCGAGAGTCTTTCCTCGTACCTCTGCCTTTATTCCATTGTCTCTTCTGCGATACAATGGATATGCATCATCTCCCTGTGTTGTTTGCTCATTGAATTGCCTAGGATAATGAGCTTTACATTGTTTTGGATCACCCTGCATACAAGGACTGGTAGCTCATACATGTCCGCAAGGACCATGCATCAGGTGCTTAAGCACATACTCGTGCAGTTTAGGATATTTTCGGGAATCTGGAATTTCAGCACACACGAACTTATCATAATGGTCTGGATTGTTTATCTTGTGTTGCGAGTCCATCATAATGAGGAAATGAGCATGAGGCAAACCACGCTTTTGAAACTCGATGACATAGACGATACTCCGAGGACATTCCTTTTAAAGAGTTGTTCCTTAAGGTCCTCTAATTTAGCACGAAACACTCTTGAAACAAGCTCCGGACGATCTTGGGCGGTTTGACCAACTTTTAAATTTTCCAGTATTTCAGGCCATTGAGGATTACATGTCATCGTAAGGAAAATATCAGGCTTTCCGTCATCTTGAACTAAAGTCATGGCATCCAGAATTCGACGTCGCATATCGCGGGGACCTCCAATAAAAGATGCAGGCAACACAATACGTTGACCGATTCTACTTGGTTGAACCTTACCGGCATTAACACAATCCACAATACCTTGGTACAAATCCGATCTTATCTTAGCCTGGTTCCTTTCGAAAAAAAGTAAACGCGAAGTCTCGATCTTGATGTAAACATCTACGACAAATTGTTGTAACAATCTACCCCCATATAGAAGCACATTCTCAATAGTTCGGATTTGAAATTTGTAAGAGTAGTACTCTCGCATAGCTACCGTCTTCCTACCGGTTCGTGTGCTAGACTCTGCAGTAATTGTGATGTTTTGTAAATAAATAAATTAATTACACTTACAAGTTAGGCTATTTATCATATTTACCTAAAGGATAAAAAATAAATTAGTTTAATATTAGTACCTTCCATTTCTTCCCCCTCGATGTTGTCAGGGTCATTATCAATCTCGTTAACCGACACTCCATGTCGTGGTATGTTATTATGCCATCCCGACTCACCGTTGGAAAAAAAAAGGATAAGACAACGGGTCATAGCAGCCGAAGTACGGTTGAATCTTTTGACTGTGTTCGGATCTACCATAGACAACAATACTTCTTTTGTATGCAGTGATATTGTCATTACCTTCAAGCCAAATACCTGCAACCTGTACAATGGTATATATTAATTATATCTTTAATATATATATATATATATATATATATATATATATATATATATATATATATATATATATATCTTTACTAAAAAAGAAAAAGAAAACTTATTTTAAACCTCCCTCTGGTCAACTTCTACCGACGCATTTAAGGTCACCCTGTAGTTGTCGAGTGGTCCTAGTTCGGAAAGACTTCGAAATGTTGTCACATAAGGGTTCGTAGAAAGAACACGAGTCAACCTCTCGGTGATATCTCTATCAAGATTTGGCCATTGAAGTCTATGATCTAGTTCTGTATCGGGATTATAGAAATACAACTGCAAGTACCTAGGCTTTCCATCCCTCGGAACTAACTGATCGATTTTGTGATATATACCTTTGTGCGCACGGAACGTATATACACCGTTTGTCATATTGGTCATTGTCGTATCTAAGGTTACACCCATTGAGGTGAATGAAAAGTTTGTATTGTAACCGCGTATATTTTGCCTAAAAAGTTTTCCTACTTCCTCTTGCGACGTAAAAAGACGGTAAAGTTCGTCTGGAATTTCTAAGCTAGACAATTTTGTCAGCCCACTCATACAACAAAAGGTAGGAAATTCAAACTTGAATCGCTTTGCTCCACAATGTAAACATGGGTTTTGTTGTTTTAACACACGAGACTCCTTAGGCATACCATCATAAACAAAATCATATGGATCCTCTTGTATTTGTTGATCGGCGACTTCTTCGAATAAAGGTAATAGTATACCACTTCTAATTCCTATATGGGAGAACATGATGTGTTAATAGGCATCAATTTAATATATTACTATCAAGGTTAATTACATTTAGAACATTTATATCAAACATCACAATACTAAATATATATGGTTTAAATAAAGTGATGATACCTTCTAATCTTTGACTTGTTTCATTTGTTTTTTTTCCTTACTCCGTTGATAATAACTTCGGTTCCGGTTTTTCCGAAGTTGGGCACCTCTGTTTGAACTGCTTTGGTTTTCTTCTGTATCTAATCTCTCAAAAAGTTGAGTTTCACATGGTGTAATATTTTCTTTGTTCGCGAGTGAATTCTGACGAGAAGTAGAAGCAATGTTTTGACCACTATTATTCGCGTATGTTGGATAATTTATTATTCGATTTTGCAATATTCCTAACGACACCCTTTCCGAAGACACCGGAGTTGTCTCCATGGAATTTGTGGTAAGTATCGACGATTGAGAACTCCCTTCTCCGTTAAAGAAGTGTTTGTTTATGTTGTTCTCCTTTCGTTGCACATAATATTCTTTGTTGTATTCTTTTCTCATCTCTACACACGAATTTGTTATTAGGTTAAGTGTCATGAATCGCAATATCACCAAAAATTAAAAAAATGATACTTATTGATTTTGTAATCATACCTTTACCAACATCCACAACGACGCTCGATACACCACCGTTATTAATTTTTATGATTTTGTTATCCTCTTTACGCCGTGCATAATATTGTTTATTACATTCTTTCCGCTTTTCTGCAACGGCAATACTTAAATTACATACGCAATATAAGTACTTATACATTAGTAACCAATTTAGATTTAGATTATGATATACCTTTTCTTATATCAAGTACTGTGACAACCGTCTAAAAATCAGGAACTCGTTCGGTTATTCTATCGGCGAAATTCTCTAGTTATTCCTTCATTATGTTCACTCGTGTGACAATCGTCCCAAGCTCGGAGAATCCTTCAGTTACTCTCTCGGATCGAATCTTTTGTTACTCTTCTGGTGCTCGTATTGTTCTAATTTCGTATTTATTTTATCCGTATTTTATCAAATCAAGTGTCGGAATAATCTCCGGAATCAAATTATAAGTCCTAATACCAATAAAATCACTCTATGAACTTTCCTAAGTTCATAACTAATCATACTTAAGAACTTTCAATTAACAAAAAGGTCCAAGGAAGCAATAACGCAAAAACGAAAATTCCAAGTGACCAAAAATGGCCCGGTGCGCCGCACCTAGCACCATGGTGCGCCGCACCTCTCGCCAGGTTTTCAAATTATTTACAAATTTGGTCCCTTTCTCGTTTTAAACACTCACCACCCACTTTGGCCAATCAAAAAACGTCTAATTACTGCATTTCCTTGTCCCAATGGCAGATTAATTGCCTTCTCTTTTTCATTTTCATTTCTCATTTTAATTAAATCAAAACACACACTTAAAACACACACATAACTTTTCCTCTCAACTTTCTCTCATAAACTCAAGCAAAACCAGAAACATTTCACCATAAAAATCAACTTTTCAACCATACAAATCGTCCCAATCCCTTGGAGAAGCAAGAAGGTGTTGTTATTTCGAAAAGGACCACGGTTGCAAAAGTTTTTGAAGAACAAATCCGACCAAAACTCACCATCCAAGCTTTTGCTCCGGTAGATTACTTTCTTTTTACCATTTATACTTAAATAATCAATTGCATGTAAGATCTAACGGTTAAAAAATGAGTTTTTATACAAATCTTTGACTTTCATGGTCAAAAACGTTTTTAATCGAGAAACCCTTTAAATCTACGAATCTGTAAATAAGAATGTTTTAGAAACTGTTAAAATGAAGTTTTGGAAGATATTAACTAGTTGCATGTTCAATCTAAACAACAAAAACGAGTATTTGTAAAGATTTATGTCATTTGTGTACAAAAACGATTTTTATCTAAATAATACTTAGATCTATGATTTTGTGGTTAAAAGTTGTTTAGAATCTGTGAAAACACTATTTTATAAAGTACCTACTGGTTGCATGTCGAAATCCTTAAGCCACAAAACGTTTTTAGCAAGAAAAACACAAAACGGGAAACGGACAGCAGCTAGGTGCGCCGCACCTGAGACCAGGTGCGCAGCACCGAGCTGCTGTTCACCCAAAAATCGTCGTTTTTACTCGTTTCAAGTTTACGTTTGCATTCTGGACTTTTACCCAAATTACTGTGGACTGAGTTAAATGATATTAATAACCTTATTGACTTGCATTGGACTATTTGGACTATTTTGGACTATAATATACGTATTATTGTGTTTTAGGTGATTTGTGAACGGAAGTGGTGGTGTAATTTTTGGACATGAAATTTGGGCGCGGAAGCGCTGCCCAAATTTCCCTAGAAATTATAAAACCACCTCAGTAAGCAAAAGCACTTAAGATGTAATAATCAAAAACAATAAACTTTCAACTAAACACAACGTTAATCGCTTCGGACCAAATTTTCGGAACAATATTGGACTTAATCTTTATTTACAAACAAAAGTCACACAATATCTTCTATACATAAAACACTTAATAAGAAGTTAACTCTTGAATTATATTGGTAATTCTTAGGCAATTTCGTGATTCCCGGCTCCTTTCCGACCGACTCCGAGTTCCATACTCTTCGCAAACCGTGAGTTACATCCCCACTATGTTTTACTTTTAAATACTTTTCAACATTATTTGGGGGAAGCATAAGATCATGTTTTGTAACTTATAAACATTATTTGCAAATTATTGGTATTTATTGAATCTCGTTCTAAACTTTGAATCTATGAAACATTTTAACTTGAATCTTACAAACTTTCATGCGTATTTGTGTTAATGCCTTAGCAGGATAACTAAACTAGGATGCTTGTTAGTAACCAATCCTTGATGGATATATAAGCCCGTAAGATCTCTTGAATGTTTTTAGAATCCTTACTTAAATGCCCGTTTTAGTCTCTCTCTCTCTCTTATACACTATTAGCATTAGCCGTTAGTCATATGGGTATCGATACTTAGGAGGGGTCACTCCTTACTCAGGGTTAGCGTCCCAAGTACATATTACTACCTCACTCACTGAATTACTTACTTAAATATTTTTGGGCTGCCATCTCGACCATACAATCGGTTTAGTGTATACTTACTACTTATATTATGCCAAGTGATTGATATACAAGGTACCTTTAGTTAAGTTAAGACACATATCCCATACGCATATACTTTATTTTAGCGACTGATTCCGCTTTCACATTATTTTAGCGACTGATTCCGCTTTCACATTATTTTAGTGACTGATTCCGCTTTATCATTATTTTAGCGACTGATTCCGCTTTATCATTATTTTAGCGCCTGATCCCGCTTTTACCTTATTTTAGCGACTGTTTCCGCTTAAACATTATTTTAGCGCCTGTTTTCCGCTATAACTACTATGCGAGTTGTTTATTCACTTTACTCGCTTGCTTAATAACTTTTACCATTAACTCTCTATTTTTGGAAACTTTCTATTTTTTTTTTGGAAACTTTCTATTTTTGGTAACTTTCTATTTTTGGTAACTCTCTATTTTTGGTATCTTACTATTTTTGGAAACTTTATCAAACTCTAAACTGTAACTCACTCACTACGTTTTGTAGTTGACACTTTATCTTATGTTTCAGGAAATTAATGTAAGCATTCGGAATGCATGGCAAGGAGGGTCGATATGGTCACGTGAGGCGTTATTGGGAAAGACCTTTATATTTTTGGGAATTTCTTGTTTCAAACTTGTATTGTACTTTAAGTTAATCGTGAACTACTTGGTTGCTTTTGAAATGTTGTATCTTTAACTACTTAAATTTCTTTATGGAAATGACTTGAATCGTTTATATTTGCATATTCCAGCTCTCACGCCCCGTGTTTCCGCTTTAGCGGGGTGTGACAGACTTGGTATCAGAGCACAGGTTGTAGTGAAAACGGTTTTGGAAATTTCTAAAAAGTTTTTGAAACCAAACTATAACCAAGACTTTTCGGAAAATCATTATGGGTTCAAAACTTTAGTAAATTAATTTTGCGATTGCATGATTATTTTTAACTACGCATGGCCTGGCCACCCCTGCCCAGTTCAAAATGACTTATGCAAGGACGGAACGTAATTTCTAAAGATAAACGGTTTTGAGTCAAAAACAAAATTCCCGGTCTTATTATTCCCAACCTCACGTGATCGACCCTTACCTGCATTCCTTACATATTTCCTTTAACATTATCTTCTTCCTGTACTTACGAAACTCTTTACGTCGCAGATCCGTTATGTCTCAGTCATCACGCTCACGAT
>CAJVGC010000432.1:20508708-20564945 GCA_910822075.1 Senecio squalidus | reverse complement strand
GAAAGGAGAGTTGAGCAGTGATGGAGTTAAGATAGACAAAGATGTGACAACCATCTAAAATCCAGGTGATTTTCGTATTTTATATCTTCGAGATATCTGCGTTGTTCTTAACCATACTTTACCGTAAACGTGTTTGTGTCGGAATCAAAGTCGGAATCAACAAATAAATCCTAATACCAAGAAACTATATTATAAACTTGCCTAAGTCCATAACAAGAACGAACGTAAAACTCTAAACAAATGCTTAACGAAAACTTAAAACGAACTTTTGCTGGAACAGCCATCCAGCCGATGGCTGGAAGTGCTCAGCCGACGGCCGAAAGTCGCTGGCCCAGCTTTTGGTGAGTCATTTTTGCATGTTCTTTCATTGGACCAAACTTGCTAACACCCGATTGGACCCCCAAAATGGCAGTGATTTGAGTTCCAAGATCACTAACACCCCTCTTTGACCCTCTCTTTTCTCTCACAACTCACAAGACACAACACACACACTCCTCTCTAGCTCTCTCTCTCTAAAATTTATCTCTCAAATCCCTTGCAAAATCCAGTGATTTTCCACTAAAGAAACAACAAGAAATCACCATAAAACACCACACAAATCGTCCTCGTGATCAAGCTTTCATCAAAACACCATTTCTACCGAGTTTGAAGCCGAAATCACCACCAAGGAGCTCCAAATCGCCATCCATCTACTTTCTTTCGGTAGATTCATCTTCCTTACTATTTTTATATTAAAATAACTCATTGCATGGACGATCCATCACTTAAAAACTTGTTTTTATGAAGTTTTATAACGGTTTTCATACAAAAACGGATTTTTACATAAATCTATATATTTGTGGCTAAAAATCTAAAAGAAAATGAGATTTGAACACTAATATAAATATTCTTCATTAATAATCGGTTGCATGTCAAAATCTAACATGAAAACGCTCAAAAATCGCAAAAATAGCAAAAACCACGAAACTGCCCGAGACCTCCCAGCTGGCGGCTGAAATTATTCAGCCGGCGCCTGAGGTCCACCCGCTGGCTAAAACCTGCTGTACACAAAACTTGTATTTTTAACGTTTTAACGGAGAAATCGAGAAACTAATATTTTTCACAGTTTATTATATGTTATAACAGAATATTAAACTTGGGAAATATGAATAATTTGGTTGAGTTTATATAACTAAATCTATCACATTGTATATATTGACATTTTATATATGTTTTGAGCGGGAAAGTGTTTGATAAATTAGACTAAATTTTTATAGCGCGGAAGCGCTGCCCAAATTTCATTAGGCCATAATTTGACACTTCAGTAACGAACGAACAAAATATCAAAACATTATTGACCTTGGACATCAAGTGTTTTTGGACATTTTTGGACTAAACGTAAATTAAACGTAATATAACAATATCGCAACGTATAAGTTTTTGGTATTAAAAATTCTGGACAGAAGTTAAGCATAAGTGTAACACCGTGCCCGAATCCGACCCGATATTTGACTTGTAACTTTAATTCGGACTTTGTAATTGTATACATTTGACGATTTATAAAAGTTCGATTTGAGTTATGTATATTTGGGTTATCTTAATTCTATTTAAACCTTGTTTATTATATCATATAACATTATTAATGTGTTATCTTGCATGTGTACATTAATGTACACTAAAATGTGTTTAATACACATGGACTTATATAAATGCAAGTAATTCAAGTAATGTGTTAAAGACAAGTAGTTTAATTAATACATGCATGCAAGGAACTATGTATGTATGTATGTATGTATGTTTCCTTGTTCTTAGCCTTCAAGTTTGGTCAAATGAGTTACACATTTCTTATTTATGGCTTTAAACACCTCTTTAACCATTTCTTTTTGTAACCTACAATAATTAAATTTGGAGTTAATTATTAGGGGAGTTACATTTTGACCTTTCTTTATCACATATCAAACTCTATAAATTGGTGTCTTTTTGTTAAAAATCAAACCCACACAAAGCTCCATAATCAAGACTTCAAGCCTCCCATAATCGATTGTAAAGGTTCCCAATTCTATTGTTTTTCATCATAATCATTTTTATCTTTTATGTTACTCAAGCTTACCATCATCATCTTATTAATCTTGTCTATTCAAACTCTAATCTAGAAAACTCTAATTTCATGATATATTCTTATTCATATTTATTCTTATTTCTAGATTTGTAAAGGCAAGTTTGGTGTTCCTTTCAACGTATTCCGTATTCATAATCTAGTATCCGTATCTACCTCCGTATTTAATCATGTGAGTAAACTCGATGCCCTTTTTATTGTATAAATCTTTGGGCTGTATCATGACATTCATATTCATACTTATATTCATACTTTTATCTTTAATTCATACTTATGTTCACATTTATATTTTATGTCTATATTCATACTTATAGTAATATGGTGATTCATATTCATATTTATGTTTATATTCATACTTATATTTATGTGTATATTAAAACTTATATTCATATTAAAACTTATATTCATGTTTATATACTCACTTATAATCATGTTTATATGTATACTTTTTGTATTATATTCATCGTAATTCATTCATATTGGTATTCATTCATAAAAGTCATTCTTATTATATTCATTCGTAAAGTCATTTATGTTTATATGTACTTATATTCATATTTGATACTATATTTTCGTATTATGGCAAACATTGGCATGAATCAAGTGACACAATCATTATGGGATGCACACACGATAAATCAAACATTCAAACAATCAATCATTCATTATATGTATATACTAAACGGGAAACGTGATAGATCTATTGGCCGTTATTAGACATTCCGACGTGTTACTGTGAATGTCGAGGCCCTCGACCGGACCCTATGTGACTTTGATCACATATGATATACATCAGACTTGATACAAACACGTGTTATGCCATTATACACATATTATACTTTCTTTATATATTCTTTTATTATACATTCTTTTATACTACATTTTTACATATTTATATTATTTTTATACTATTTATTACCTAATATTTTTAATTCTTTATATTTGTGTCTTAAACTTGTTTATTCACCAATACTTTTGTATTGACGTTTACTTTTTACATGATACAGGAAATGGATAGGTTTGCTTGAAGAAAACATAAGAGCTTGGACCTAGTTAATGACATTAATGAATAATTTAAGTCTTTTGTCGTTTTTCGGTTACTTTTCTGTAAAACATTTATTCATCTTTAATGCATTCATTTAAATCATTAAATGTGTCTATTATAACCTAATAGAGGAACACGAGTTAAGAACAATTGTAATGCCTCAGGTGTATTCCGCTTTAGCCGGGGTGTTACAGTTGGTATCAGAGCTCGTGTTTATAGGGAATTAGGTGGTTAGAAAACGACCTAGTCTATAAGCTACCCCACACACGTCCTCGTGTGTTCATGCATCATAAAAATTGTTTTTAACTAATTTTTGTGTTCCTCTTACTAAATTATTTTGAGAGATTCTTCATTCGTCGTTTTCAAAAAAAAAAAAATTATAAATACTATATATATTTCTAAACCTTATTGAAGATTTAGTACTTGTTTGCGTAGTAACTGTAAGGTTTGGATGTGACTAATCGAGAGAGCGTTAACGATACTGGTTCGTAAACTCTCGACGAACACTCCTCTCCTAGGCCAAAGCGCGACACTTAAACCAAATCTTTAATAATGAAATGTTTTACCCTTCTCGTCTTGAATTAAAATTCTAAAAGTTCATGTTATAAGGCTGTAAGGTTTGGAAGATCGGTAGTTCAATTTCTGTCTAGAGCGGTATCTCGTTACAATTACGTATACCAAACTGGGAAATTTGAATGAGAGTCATCCTCTCCTAGGTCACGATATGATTCTTTGGAGTTGGTATTCTTGATATGTCGAGAATTTCTACGGATTTAACCGTAACCCTCAAAAATCAATTTTATTCGTATTTATACGTATTTATATATTTATGATTTCTTTAAACATTATACGTGAGTGGTACGGATACGATAATCATACGTGAATCAATAATCATTCGTTGATCATTCGTTAATCATTCGTTAATCATTCGTTAATCATCCGTTAATTATTCATTACTCATCCGTTAATTACCTGTTAATCATTCGTTAAATCATTCGTTGGTCATTGTTAAGCGTACGCCCAGTCAATTATCGTTACTCGTTTACGTTTCTCATCAATGGTATTTATGCTTCCATTTTATTTGATTCGGGTGCCGATCGTAGCTTTATCTCTACCCAATTTGAACCTTTGCTTGCTTTGAAAAGAAATAAGTTGCATGATCCCCTTAGTGTTGAAGTAGCCAATGGCAAGGTTCTTAAACTAAGTTCTATTTTGAATGATTGTACCTTAAGTCTAGGGAATCGTGATTTCGCTATAGATTTAGTGCCTATGAATTTGGGTAGTTTCGACGTTATCGTAGGGATGGATTGGTTATCCCAACATCATGCCGAGATCATTTGCTTTGATAAATCTATTCGTATTCTGTGTGCTGATGGTAGTATTCTTACGGTTTGTGGTGAAACAAAATCAAAGGGACTTAAACTCATGTCATGTACGCAAGCTTATAGCTACCTGCGTAAGCATAAGAAGGATCTTCCGTGTTATTCTGCGTTTCTAGCTCACATCATTGATACAAGAAAAGAAACGCTCAAACTTGAAGATATTCCCATCATTCGGGATTTCCCCGAAGTCTTTCCCGAAGACGTATCTGGATTACCTCCTGTACGACAAGTGGAATTCCGTATTGATCTCATTCCTAATGCAACTCCTATTGCTAAAGCTCCTTATCGTCTCGCTCCTTCGGAAATGCAAGAGCTTTCAAGCCAATTGCAAGAACTAACCGACAAGGGTTTTATTCGCCCTAGTTCTTCTCCTTGGGGTGCTCCTATTTTATTTGTAAAGAAGAAAGATGGTTCGTTTCGGATGTGCATCGATTACCGTGAACTTAATCCTTTACCTCGAATCGACGACTTGTTTGATCAATTGCAAGGTGCTACTTGTTTCTCTAAGATAGACCTTCGTTCGGGCTATCATCAACTTAGAGTAGCCGAAGAAGACATTCCTAAAACTGCCTTCCGAACTCGCTATGGTCATTTCGAGTTTATGGTTATGCCATTTGGACTCACAAACGCACCTGCTGTTTTCATGGATCTAATGAATCGCGTTTGTAAACCATACCTCGACAAATTCGTCATAGTCTTATTCGATGATATTCTCATTTATTCAAAATCCAAAGCCGAGCATGAAACTCATTTGCGACTTGCTCTAGAACTCCACAAGAAAGAAAAGCTTTATGCTAAATTCTCGAAGTGCGAATTTTGGCTCAAGGAAGTTAGATTTTTGGGTCATGTAGTTGATGCAAAGGGAATACACGTTGATCCCACTAAGATCGAGGCCGTTCGTAACTGGCCTATTCCAACTAATCCTTCTGAGATTCGATCTTTTCTTGGCTATTATCGTCGTTTCATCGAAAACTTCTCAAAGATCGCTATTCCTTTGACGAAGCTAACTCATAAAACTGAGAAGTTTGTTTGGGAAGATGATCAAGAATCAGCATTTCACATTCTTAAAGACAAACTTTGTAAAGCTCCTGTTCTTAGTCTTCCTGATGGAACCGAAGATTTCGTGGTATATTGTGATGCATCGGGAAATGGTCTTGGTTGTGTGTTAATGCAACGAGGAAAAGTCATAGCTTATGCATCGAGACAATTGAAGAAGCACGAAGTCAATTATACCGTTCATGATCTCGAACTTGGAGCGGTTATCTTCGCTCTAAAGTTGTGGAGACATTATCTTTTTGGTACGAAGTGTATTGTTTACACGGATCACCATAGTCTTCAGCATCTATTCAATCAAAAAGATCTAAACATGAGGCAACGTAGATGGATTGAATTGCTTAATGATTACGACTGTGAGATTAAATATCATCCTGGCAAGGCTAACGTTGTTGCCTTGAGTCGTAAACCTTATTCAAAAGTCTACAGTATTCGTGTTCTTTCAGATCTTCATTCGTTAATCGGTATTGCGCAACAGAAGATAATCAATGGTGGAAACTTGGCTAGTGAATTGGGTTGTGGCATTGAAAAGCAATTAATCATCAAACCAAACGGTCTTCATTATTTCAACGATCGTCTTTGGATACCTTCAATCGATGATCTTCGTAATCTTGTGATGAAAGAAGCTCATAATACTCGATACTCGATTCATCCTGGTGCCGATAAAATGTATCATAATTTGAAGCATTCCTATTGGTGGTCAGGCATGAAAAAGGATATATTCTTATTCGTTCAAAAATGTCTAACTTGTTTGAAGGTTAAAGTCGAACATCAAAAGCCCTCGGGTTTGTTAACTCAGCCCGAAATCCCGTTGTGGAAATGGGAAGGCATTGCGATGGACTTTATAACCAAACTTCCACGTTCATCAAAAGGTTACGACAGTATTTGGGTAATCATTGATCGTTTGACTAAAGTCGCTCACTTCATTCCTATTTGTGAAACTTATCGTGTCGAACGCTTAGCTCAAATCTACATTCAAGAAATCGTAAGACTCCATGGAGTACCACTTGACATCATTTCTGACCGTGATGGTCGATTCATATCTCGATTTTGGAGATCTCTTCAATCCGCGCTTGGAACTCGCTTGAATCTCAGCACCGCTTACCATCCTCAAACTGATGGTCAATCGGAGCGTACTATTCAAACACTAGAGGATTTGTTGAGAACCTGTGTCATCGATTTCGGTGGTAGTTGGGACTCACACCTCGGACTTATCGAATTCTCCTACAACAACAGTCATCATACGAGTGCAAACATGGCCCCTTATGAAGCTTTATATGGTCGTAAATGTAGATCGCCAGTATGTTGGCAAGACATTGGGGAAACGCAAATAACTGGACCCGAATTGATACAAGAGACAACGGATAAAATCGTAAAAATACGCGAAAACCTCACCACCGCTCGTAGTCGTCAGAAAAGTTACGCCGATAAGCGTAGAAAGCCTCTTGAATTTGTCGTTGATGATCGCGTTCTTCTCAAGGTTTCACCTTGGAAAGGCGTGGTACGATTCAGCAAGAAAGGGAAGCTTGCCCCGAGATACGTTGGACCCTTCAGAATTATCGAGCGTGTGGGTAAGGTTGCGTATAGACTTGAGTTACCGACCGAACTAGAGAATGTTCATCCAGTCTTTCATGTATCTAATTTGCGAAAATGTCTAGCTGATGAAAATCTACATGTACCATTGGATGAAATCCAAATCGATTCGACTATGCACTTCGTAGAGCGACCTGTTGAAATCTTAGACCGTGAAATAAAGAAACTAAGGAGAAGTTCAATTCCAATAGTGAAAGTACGTTGGGAATCTAAACGTGGACCAGAGTTTACATGGGAACAAGAAGATCACATGAAATCCAAATATCCGCAATTATTCATAAATCAACCGGGTACTAGTCAACCATAATTTTCGAGGACGAAAATCTTTAAAGTTGTGGAGACTGTAACACCGTGCCCGAATCCGACCCGATATTTGACTTGTAACTTTAATTCGGACTTTGTAATTGTATACATTTGACGATTTATAAAAGTTCGATTTGAGTTATGTATATTTGGGTTATCTTAATTCTATTTAAACCTTGTTTATTATATCATATAACATTATTAATGTGTTATCTTGCATGTGTACATTAATGTACACTAAAATGTGTTTAATACACATGGACTTATATAAATGCAAGTAATTCAAGTAATGTGTTAAAGACAAGTAGTTTAATTAATACATGCATGCAAGGAACTATGTATGTATGTATGTATGTATGTTTCCTTGTTCTTAGCCTTGTTCTTAGCCTTCAAGTTTGGTCAAATGAGTTACACATTTCTTATTTATGGCTTTAAACACCTCTTTAACCATTTCTTTTTGTAACCTACAATAATTAAATTTGGAGTTAATTATTAGGGGAGTTACATTTTGACCTTTCTTTATCACATATCAAACTCTATAAATTGGTGTCTTTTTGTCAAAAATCAAACCCACACAAAGCTCCATAATCAAGACTTCAAGCCTCCCATAATCGATTGTAAAGGTTCCCAATTCTATTGTTTTTCATCATAATCATTTTTATCTTTTATGTTACTCAAGCTTACCATCATCATCTTATTAATCTTGTCTATTCAAACTCTAATCTAGAAAACTCTAATTTCATGATATATTCTTATTCATATTTATTCTTATTTCTAGATTTGTAAAGGCAAGTTTGGTGTTCCTTTCAACGTATTCCGTATTCATAATCTAGTATCCGTATCTACCTCCGTATTTAATCATGTGAGTAAACTCGATGCCCTTTTTATTGTATAAATCTTTGGGCTGTATCATGACATTCATATTCATACTTATATTCATACTTTTATCTTTAATTCATACTTATGTTCACATTTATATTTTATGTCTATATTCATACTTATAGTAATATGGTGATTCATATTCATATTTATGTTTATATTCATACTTATATTTATGTGTATATTAAAACTTATATTCATATTAAAACTTATATTCATGTTTATATACTCACTTATAATCATGTTTATATGTATACTTTTTGTATTATATTCATCGTAATTCATTCATATTGGTATTCATTCATAAAAGTCATTCTTATTATATTCATTCGTAAAGTCATTTATGTTTATATGTACTTATATTCATATTTGATACTATATTTTCGTATTATGGCAAACATTGGCATGAATCAAGTGACACAATCATTATGGGATGCACACACGATAAATCAAACATTCAAACAATCAATCATTCATTATATGTATATACTAAACGGGAAACGTGATAGATCTATTGGCCGTTATTAGACATTCCGACGTGTTACTGTGAATGTCGAGGCCCTCGACCGGACCCTATGTGACTTTGATCACATATGATATACATCAGACTTGATACAAACGCGTGTTATGCCATTATACACATATTATACTTTCTTTATATATTCTTTTATTATACATTCTTTTATACTACATTTTTACATATTTATATTATTTTTATACTATTTATTACCTAATATTTTTAATTCTTTATATTTGTGTCTTAAACTTGTTTATTCACCAATACTTTTGTATTGACGTTTACTTTTTACATGATACAGGAAATGGATAGGTTTGCTTGAAGAAAACATAAGAGCTTGGACCTAGTTAATGACATTAATGAATAATTTAAGTCTTTTGTCGTTTTTCGGTTACTTTTCTGTAAAACATTTATTCATCTTTAATGCATTCATTTAAATCATTAAATGTGTCTATTATAACCTAATAGAGGAACACGAGTTAAGAACAATTGTAATGCCTCAGGTGTATTCCGCTTTAGCCGGGGTGTTACAATAAGAGTACAAAATATAAAATGTTAATATAGATCTTTAACATAAAGTAAATCATTTTACTTATCCGAGATTTGGTTTGTTTTTAGGATTTCCTTGATTCCGACGTGTCCCGACGCTCTTTCCTCATACCCTCATATCTTCGCAATCCGTGAGTTACATCCTATTATTTACCGTATTTAAATAACTCTTTTTGGGGGAAACATGAGAATTAAATGTTTTATGAACTTATATGCGTAAACTTTTATTTGCCTCTGTTCGGCACTCGTTGAATTTATGGTTTGCGACCGCATCGGCACTTGTTCGAAACTATGATTGAGTGTATAGCACCAACCCTTGATGAGAATATAACGCGTTCATAAGTGCCTACTATCATTTTAAAAATTGCATTAGTGCCCAATTTCTGTTCATTGCACACTATTAGCTTTAAGCCGTTAGTAATTATGGGTATCGATACTTAGGAAAGAACCGTTCCTTACTTAGATGGCAGTCTAAATACATATTACTAGATCAGAAATACTCCTCGTAGATATTGCGGGGTAAGGGGCCTCACGGTTGGTTAATCGGTTTAGTGTGAACACTTATAGTTATATTATGCCAAGAGGTTGATACAATGGTTCCAGTAATTAGTAACTTTTATTTTACGCATATAGTTGCGCGTATATAGTTTGAGATATACGAGTTCCGCAACCATTTTTACGAGTATTCTTCTACTTGTTTGTGAACATTTTTAAAAGTATATATATTTTAAGCACCGTTCAGCTTCATTTCTTTTGAGAAATCCTTTATACATATATACTTGTCGGAAACCTTTTTAGTCGAGGACTAGAAAACTGTAATTCACTCACTACTTTATGTAGTTGATACTTTTTCTCATGTTTCAGGAAACCAAGTGTAAGCATTGAAGTGCATAGCGTGGACGGGTCAGGCAAGTTACGTGAATCATGAATCAGGAGAAGGCCTTGTCTATTTATCTATTTTGGGAATTTTATGAAGATGTTTAATTATGTTCTTATTTACTTTGAATTAAGTACACTTGGTTAATTTTCGAATTTGTAAAATATTATTTCTAATTTAAATGACTTGAAACCGTTATGTTTTATTTTGACTCGTGTGATGATATCTTTGCTCTTCGCACCTCATGTTTCCGCTTTAGCGGGGTGTGACAGACTTGGTATCAGAGCACAGTGTGACAACCGTCTAAATTTCAGGTGATTTCCGTAATCTATATCCTTGAAATATCTGTTATTGTCCCTAACTGTACTTTACCTTAAACGTGTGTGAGTCGAAATCAAAATCGGAATCAATAAATGGATCCTAATACCAAGAAAACACTTAATGAACTTGCCTAAGTTCATCTCTAAACTAATCATAAACTTTCAACTAACGAAAATGCTTAACGATAAAACGAACGAAAAACGAACAAGGCAAAAATCTGCCCTCCAGCCGCGCCGCGGTGAGCTTAGTGCTCCGCGGTGGAGGGTGCAGACAGCCAAAAACTTCAAACTTTGTAACTTGGCCAAAAACGATCCCAACTCTTTGGCTCCGGTTTAAACTTGTCCAAAAGCCCTTTTATGGTCCAGTAATGTGAGTTTAAACACCTCACAAACTCTCATTTCATAAACACCAAACACACACACACCGACACTCACATTTCTCTCTCTCTCTCTCTCTCTCTCTCTCTCTCTCTCTCTCTCTCTCTCTCTCTCTCTCTCTCTCTCAATTGCAAACACTCCCAAGAACTCTCTCTCCTTCCTCTCCATTTAAAGAAACTAAACACACAAAATCATAGAAAAATGACCATAACAAACACACTAAAATCGTTCATAATCAAGAAGGAATCAAGTAATCATTATTTGGGTCAAGGAAAAACGATTTCTAGCATTTTTGGAGCTAAAATCACCAAAGGAACACTTCAATCTTCTTAAAATCACCATCCATTTGGTAAAACTCTTTTAAATCTTCTGTTTTTACAAGATTAACTCGTTTCATGTATGATCAAACAACTAAAAACATGTGACAACCGTCCAATTTCAGGTGCATTTCATACTCTATGTCTCTCTTATTGCCTATCGTTGTCTTTAACTGTTCATTAACCGAAAACGCGTCAGTGTCGGAATCACACCCGGAATCAATTTATATAAGTCCTAATACCAAGAAAACACCTAATGAACTTTCCTAAGTTCATAACGTATCATATTAAAGAACTTTAGTTAACGAATAGGTCCAACGAAACAATAACGCAAAAACAGCAAAGTCACAAAAATCTTTACAAAAATGGTCCAGGACGCCGCACAGAGGCCTTGTGCGCCGTCCTGGAAGGACCAGACTCGAAATTTATTTGAATTTTTGCATGTCTCGATTTCCTACAACATTTAACCCAATCAAGCTCGTTTTAGGCAATCAATTACTGCCATTTTACTTTCCCAACCCACCCCCTTTACTCATTTCTTCACTTTTCTTTTCATTTCCCATTTACATAATCAAAAACCAAAAACACCTACAACTTTCTCTCAAAAACTCTCTCTAGAAACATCAAAAACAGAAGATTTCCAGCCCTTAAACACATCAAAACCAACCATCAAAAACGTTTAAAACATCAAGGCAAACAAGGAGGACCAAACTATTTCGATTTTCAAGCTTTTCTACCACTTTTGGAACTCAAATCCGGCCAAAACAACATCCACACGATTTTATCCGGTAGATTTCTTTTATTTTACTATTTTTGCATAAATAAACACTTGCATGTAAGATCTAAAACATAAAAATAAGTTTTTACAAAGATTTGTAACTTTTTATGGACAAAAATGATTTTTAACCGAAATAATATTTAGATCCATAAATTTATGGTTAAAAATACTTTAGAAACTGTAAAAATGAAGTTTTATTAAGTTTGGGCTTATTGCATGTCGAAATCCGTGGCTAAAATAAACGTTTTGCTCGAAAAATCACATATGCACAACTTGTGCGCTGTCCTTAAGGACCAGGACGACGCATCGGGAGTGTTTTGGCTCTGTGCGTCGTTCCTAAGGCCCAGGACGGCGCACAAGTCTGACCAGATTCCCGAAAATTTGTCGTTTGGACGTTTTAAGCTAATATACACCGCTGACTTTTTGAAATATGATATTTGGGACCGAGTTTGGTAAAAGTAATAACATTAGTGACTTGTATGGACTATTTGGACTTAAAACGGACTTGATTAAATACGTAATTGTTATATGTGTGTTTTGTGAGCGGAAGTGAAACTTGGATTTTTGGATACGAAATTTGGGCGCGGAAGCGCTGCCCAAATTTCGTTAGAAAAATCCAAGCCACTTCAGCGAGCAAAATCACTTGTAACATGACAATAATAAACGTTAAATTGGACTTTTGGGCAAAAACGTAACATTTACCGTTTCGGACTATTTTGGACAATTTGGACCTTGACACTTAAAGTTTAATAAAATCTTATCTATTATATTATATAAATTAACATAATAAGATAATAACTATTGAACTATCTTGGTATTAATAGGCGTTCCGTGATTCCCGGCTCCCGTTTCCGACCGATTTTCGCATTCTTACTCTTCGCAAACCGTGAGTTACAACCCCCTTTATTATTGCATTTTACGTAACTTTTTGGGGGAAACATAAGATTTAATTGTACTTTTGAAACTTTTATGAACTTATGCAACTATTGTGAACCTTTGGAAACTATTACGAACTTATGCAACTATTGTGAACTTTTGGAAACTATTATGAAACTATTGATCTATCTTGGAAACTTTGTGAAACTCATATGCGTAAAACACTTTATTGCACCTATTGGCTTATTTTAAACTTATCGGCTTGCCCCCTAATTGGCTAAACTAGTTTATGATTACTTGTATACGAGACCAACCCTTGATGAGATTATAACGCGATTCTTAAGTGCCTACTATCATTTTGAAACAAAATTACATTAGTGCCCATCTTTTTCTCTCTTCACACTATTAGCTTTTGAGCCGTTTAGTAATAATGGGTATCGATACTTAGGAAAGAACCGTTCCTTTCTTAGATGGCAGTCTAAGTACATGTTACTATGATCATTTATACTCCTCGTAGATAGTGCGGGGTAAGGGGCCTCACGGTTGAATAATCGGTTTAGTGTGTACACTTATGTTATAGAATGCCAAGAGGTTGATACAAGATTCTAATTAGTTACTTATCTACGCATATACATTCTTTTAGCGATTGATGCCGCAACTATTATTTTACTACGTATGGTTACACTTGTGTCTGTACAAACTTTAGGGTATTGGTATGCCCGTTGCTTCGAAACTTTTAAAGGTATATAAATTTTAAGCGACTACATCCGCTATCCTTCTTTTATGAAACTTTCTACTTTTATATACTTAACCGAAACTTTTGTCGAGAAACCTAAACTGTAACTCACTCACTACTTTTTGTAGTTGACACTTTATCTTATGTTTCAGGAAATTAAGTGTAAGGATGAAGTGCATGTAATGGACGGGTCAGGATGGTTGCGTGAGATCTGTATTGGGAAAAGACTTGTCTATTTATTTTGGGAATTTTAATTGAAACTTTATTTATGTATTTGTGTTGAAATACTGAATGACTTGGTTGTTTCTGAATTTGTAAACTCTTTATTTATTTAATAAATGACTTGGAACCGTTATGTTTTGTTATAACCCGTGTAATGGTATTCCAGCTCTTCACACTTCGTGTTTCCGCTTTAGCGGGGTGTGACAGACTTGGTATCAGAGCACAGGTTATAGTGAAAACAGTTTTAAAAATTTTTCAAATTTTTTTTAAACCAAACTATAACCAAGGCTTTTCGGAAAATCATTTATGGGTTCAAACTTTAGCGAATTAATTTCGCGATTGCATGATTATTTTTAACTATGCATGGCCTGATCACCCATGCCTAGTTCAAAATGAATTATGCAAGGACGGAACGTAATTACTATATTTAACGGTTTTGAGTCGAAAATTCGGTCCTGTCTTTTGCCGATTCTCACGTGACTGACCCGTGCATGCATTTCATTACACATTTCCTTTACTATTTTTGTGTCTCCACGTACTTACGAAACTGGTTGTCCGCAGATCCGTCATGTCTCACTCCTCCCGTTCGCGATCGCCGTCACGATCCCAGTCCCGATCACTACCTAGAGCCGCTTCGTCTCGCGAGGCTTTTGAGGGCCACACCGCCTCGGAAAGTGATATGCTTAAAATAATTGACATTTTCTTAATCATATTTCTCTTTAATACTCTTTTTTTTCGCATTTTGTTATGATTTGGGTAGTGTTTTCGTACATATATGTAGATAAGAGTTAAACTTGGATCATGGAACAAAAAGGAGTTAAAATCGGTAGAAAACAGAGCTTAAATGAAGAAAAACTATGAAGAATCAAAGTTGAAGATCATGCGAGAAAAGTGTTTTATACACCTTCACTGTTTTGATCATAACTTCTTCATACGATGTCCGATTTAGGTGATTCAAATTGGAGAAGAAAGAGGAAAGAGAGAGCTACAATTTATATTTTGGAAGAAAGTTCATCAGACCAATCCAGTCGGCGGCTGAGTTATTTTAGCCGGCGGTTGGAAGGTCGGCCAGACCCCTATTTAAGCAAACATTAGGGTTACGTATTGGGGATCCCTTTTTCCACTTTTCCACCATCAAAGTCGACAAAACAGCTGCAAGGAAGGGTTTTTGGAGTCCTAGAAGTGTTTAGAAGCCACAATTAACGTCGTTTAATCGTGTTTGAAGAATCGTTCATCTTGGTTTGTTAATTTTAGCTTAATCTTACAACAATATGTCTTTAATATTTGTTTGTTTCGCTGATTTCTTTCAATCCATCATGAACTAATTCCATTAAGTGTTTGCTTGGATTGTTTAGCTTGTTATTATGAATTACTAAGTTCTATGTTTGAAGTAATTGGTTTTTCCATTATTGTTATAGTTTAATCGTAATCCTTGTTTATTTGAAGTTATTAAGTTAGCTACTTAGCGTGATTAATAAACTTATATCATAACTAGCGTTCATATAGGTTTATTAGTTACTTATAATTGTTTAGCTTGTTGAATAATTATAGCTTGAGACTTAATTGAGATAGGCTAAGAATAATAGTAACCTAATAAATTAAACGAACATGACAATTATATCATAACTGAATAGTTGAGACTTTTGTTAATTCGTAGTCATCAGATTAAATTGTTAACAATAGTGAATTAAAGGCACAAATTAGGGTGGATAAATCTAAGATAGCTCTTGATGTACGACGACGATGTTCGTGCCATCTTTCCTTAATTTTTAGGATTAGACGACTCTAATAGGAAGTCTAGTTAATAAAGAAATCACAGTTAAACCAATTCATACATAAACTTAATTCATAATTCAAGTGAAACATTAAATCCAAGTGAACACTGCTTTTAAAATATCTGATTACATCTTGAAAACTTTTTCATTCAAAACATCTTTTCATTCAAAAACCACTTTAGTTAATTAATTATTATTTTGCTTTAGGTAATTACTTGATCGAAATACGTTCTCTCAGAACTAAAACGCCCCCCTTTTACTGCTTTGTTTAGGTTAATTAAATAGTTTAGATTAAATAAATATTAATACACCGTTCCCTGTGTTCGATTCTGGACTTACTAAAGCTATATTATTATATGATCGGGTATTCTTTCCTGTATTGTGTGATAATCATAACTAAAGTAATAATCCTATTTTTATAAAATAATATAACTCGATTTTTACACCTTCATACGATTGTTACTAAAAATTGAGTTATATGTACAAAAGAGAGTGCTAATTGTAAAATCTCAGAACAAGAGTCCTTATGAACTGCTGCACAACAGGCAACCTTCAATTAGCTTCTTAAGAACTTTTGGTTGTCCATGTACTGTTCTAAACTCAAAGGATTATCTTGGAAAATTTGAGAGCAAGGATGAGGTTGGATACTTTGTTGGATACTCCTCACAAAGTAAAGCTTATAGGGTCTACAATCATAGGACAAGCATCACTGAAGAGAGTGAAAATGTCTCATTTAATGAGAACACTCCAAAAACACAATGAAAAGGACCAAACTGGTTGTTTGATATTGATGCTTTAACAAGATCATTTGTCACACCCCGCCATTGGCGGAAACGCAGGGTGCAACACGATTGGCGGTCGTCATAACACAATAGTAATATAAAGAATATAATCTATATGAATAAATAAATAACGTATTGTTATGACGTCGCCATACTCAAGTTGTAAACCTTAGTACACGAAAATCGTCAAACACTACAATAAGAATATTCAAATGTAAACATCGACGAATGAAAGAATACTTGGGCGTGCAAGCCCGAAAAGAAACCAAATGTATAAATACTAAATATCCGTAATGAAAATATATCCTGAGGTCAACTAGAGTCCGACTCCTACATCCAAGTCCTATGCCTGCTCATTACCTGAAAGTAAAGCTTAAAAACGTCAACATAAAGTTGAGCGAGTACATCGAGTAGTAGTAAAATGTAAGGTAGAAATCATATCTCAAAATCAGTAGTAAAGTAATGTGTAACTAATGCGTGTGAGTAGTAAGAAAACATTATCCACAATCATACAACGTAACCATGTATCACAAGTAAGCATAGTAAGTACACCTCATTAGTAGGAAAGGTATACTAATGAGCGTGCATGTTTCACAAGTAAGCATAGTAAGTACATCTCATTAGTAGGAAATGTATACTAATGAGCATGTAGGTATCAGTAGGAAAAGTATACTGATATGTATCATCCGCAGTAGCCGCGCTACCGTAAGTACACCTCATTAGTAGGAAAGGTATACTAATGAGTGTGCATGCATCAGTAGGAAAGGTCTACTGATGTGTATCAACCAACTATCTCGTAAAGTTTTAGAAAAATTGCATTAGTTATGTTACACATTTCATGGAAAGTTTTAGAAGTATCTATTTATGGAAAGTTTCCGAAAATAGTAATGTTCCCATATATAGTAAGTATGGAAGTAAAATTTGTTTATCGTAAATCATATTTCTCAAAATAGTTTGGTTGAGCTTTACTTTCCCCCGATTTAAATCATAGAAAACAATAATAAGTAAAAGGGGCGATGACTCACCTTATCGAGTGAGCGTATGTAAGCGGTACTGTGTGTATATGGTGGAGTAAGTTGGTCAAAACTAGAGTCCCCACTAGTCCTAGAGCTCCCCTAGATAAAAGTAATAACGTATAAGAATAGAATTCGACGGTTAACTATTTTGGATAGTACGACAAAACTTTTCAACGAAGACATAGGTTCATTCAAACTGAGATAACTAAAGTTCCAGAAGGAATTAGACGTCAAAGGAGATATATTTGAAAACTAGACATCGAGAGCTACGTTTTAGAGTAAGATATCATTACAAAAGATTTCATTAAGAATGAGATATGATTAAAACGAAACTGATTAGTTAATCTGTCCAAAAACGTTAATTCTATATAAGTTGAGTTTATTACTTTATAACGTCGTATATTTTAGGTGTAGGCAAGATAGAAATTTTTTATACTTATTAGACCTGTTATTAACTTATAATAAACCTTTTTAATTATGTTTAATATTGTCTAAGTGGTTACACAAATTCAATTATCAATCCTAGTAAGTATTGTTTAAAAACTCAGATTTTACCAACATTCATTAAAGTGCAGCTTCTGAGAGTTCTAAAAAGAATTAGAGTACGAGGTTTATATATAGTTAAAAAGTACGTTCCGAGAACTACAACTAAGAATCAAGAATAATCTAAGAAGCATCTGTTATGACCAAGATATGATCAAAACAAGTTGGACAAAAGCTTGCTGACCCGTTCATTACATAATGTACCCGAGTTTGTAAAAACGTTTTTAAATATCAAACGGCTACGTAAAATTACCAACACCTCCAGATCATTAAATTGACATATAAAAAAGGACTCCATGTTTTAAAATCTCCATTTATACTCTTTAAGACCACACAAAAAGTTAGCCCATATTCGAATATAAAAACTCAGCTCAACACGCATATTGACCCATGTTTACTAAAAACCAGTTCTAGGGAGTTTGGCAAAGAATTAGAATACGAGTCTTACGTTTTTGAAAACTAGATTCCAAGACCTATAATTTTTGTGTAGAGCACAGATTCAAATTCTACTTCAAACAGGAGATATGAACTGAACAAGATAGGTAAAATTTGAGATCAACAAGTTTTCAATATAGCACGCATAGACTTTTAAATGACCATAACCAGATTATAAATGTCCCATCTTAGAACGAATCACAACTCAATAATTTTAATACATCAAATCGAAAGAACATCGAAAGGTAAACAAGATTAGAGTTATACTCTTATCGTTTCCGCAAGTCTTTGAAATGGCTTGAAACTTGGTCTATAATCACGATGAGAACCAAATGGATCAGCTGAGGTCGATCCAACTCCAGAACACCAACAACAACAAAAATGTCAATCAGAACATAAAAATGTATAAGATTTTGTAGATCAATGGAAAAGAATTAACACCACAACAACCTTACACGATGGACTTGATGAACCCGATTACTATAAGTCGCCTAGAAACTGAATATGACCCGATCAAGGAAGGTTACCAATCTGAAATTGAGTCACCCTGAGTCGTGATCAGATTATAAATATCAACACAAAACAGTTTAATCTGGTGCATCAACTAGAAATTGAATTGAAAGAATCGATTAAGGAGTAGAATACGTACATGATGAATTCGTGTGATTAAAACCTGTTGGAACTCGATCAAGGATGTGACAACAATCTGCACGATCTATCTCAAACCCAAAATCAGTTTGCAACACAATCCAATTAACCAACATGAATTGTCAATTAGGCTAAGAACAAAAAGATTATTATTACACATATTCATGTATCATCGGCTAAAAGAAACGGTTTGAATAAACGATTAACAAACTGAAATGGACAAACCTTTTAGAGATGACAATTACGACCAGATGATGAACAAGGTGAATCAAAACTTCATTATTGAGATCGATGGTTGAATCAAAGAAACACATCCGAAAATGAATACCATGAATTAGGGTTTCGGCTAAATAGAATTCACCATAAAATGAGATGATTACCTCGATTGATTAGAACATCAAGATGACGAATCTAGGACTGATATTGAGGGACTCTATGATGATGACGGAGGTGGAAGAACAGCAGCTGCAAGGGTGTGTTTGTGGCGGCTGAATAGAAGAAACTGATTAGGGTTTCGGTAGCATGAATTCACAAAAAAAACTGAAACTATACCTTGGTTGATTGCAGCCTATGGAGACGAAATCATGGGCTGAATAGATGAACTCGATGGTGAGTATGGAGAAGAAACGAAATCTGCTTCTAGGGGGTTTGTGGGTGACGGATAGGGAGGGAAACAATTAGGGTTTTGTGTGTTTTTTTGTGTGTAGGTGATAGTATAGGGTTAGGGTTTTGTTTAGGACATGTTTAACAATAATTCAAGTAGTGTAGTAAGGGCTTTGTTGACCTAAGGTTCGGTCAATAATAGACTTGGAACATGGATTAAAGCCGATTTTTAGAATATAAAATCATACAAATGTAGTTTACAAAGGTACACGAGAACGATTTGTTTCAAAAAGAAGTACACAGTCTAAACGGAAGGCTCGAACTATTTAAATGAATATTCTACGTTTAATAAAGGTAGTTTTTGAAGTATAAATGTATCAACATGGTCATAAACTAAAGTATACTAATGAATCAAATACCGACTTCTCGATAAGCTATCTAGGAGCTCGTCTAATGGAACTAACTACTGTTCACCTAACTAAAAAAATAGCATCATATATAGGGTATACACACATGTCACAAGTAATCATTATACATAAAAGAAAATGTAAAGATCTTTTATTAAATTTTTTGTTAACCCAGTAAGAGCATACGACATACTAGACTAATCTTAGTCGGAAAAGTGAAGGTTGTCACATTATTCCCCACTTAAAAGAATTTCGTCCCTAAATTCAAGTGGTATAACTGTTGACGGAAGCATCAATCGAAAATGAGTAACTAAGGGGGGGTTTTCGTACAGCAAATCCTCAAGATTCGCTCATGAAGTGTGTCATGAATCTAACACTGATTAGAATAGTTTGAATTTTCCGTCCGATACTGGAACAGATACGCGTTAGAATATATTTATAATTACGTCTAATTATAAATGCATTCTACATGTACGTTCACATTACCATAACAGTCTATGGGTAGTTTGTGTAAGCGCTTATGGTCAATCCAGTAACAATGCACGTAGTCCAGTTCAACAGAGAATATGAAATCATGTAGATACATAGCAAACGATAAGTTCTCCATTATGTTGGCCAGACATAACTTAAAACTCGTCATTAAGTATCGTTTATAGAATTTGATATCTAACACTTAATTGTTGAAACACATTCAACAATAGAAGTCATGGGTCACGGTTAACGAGCAAAATCGTCGGTCACAAAAGAATCGCACGTAACGATATAAGGGTGAAATAATTTCATAAGTAATACGAAAGAGCGTTGAAAACGAATAGCAACTCGAAAGCATGCAAATTAATATAGAGGTTGAAATGTTTTATCAGATCGCGTATAACAACCAGTTTCCTCTTATGTTGATCAGACACAAGAGAATTCCTATCATTACCTCCGAGTGATTATCACTGAATATGAAATACCGAATTACAAATAAGATAAACAAAACGGAGATTAAGGAAAACGAAGTCATTAGAACGACCTTTGAATCAGTAGGGAGTTGAATAAATAGCTAGATTGAATAGTAGTAGTTGAGGAAGAAATACCGCGTCAAAGAATATCTCCAGTCCGTATCACAAACAGAAAGTAGTAAGAGTAGGTTCGTAGGGAACTTTGTAACATACGAGTTGCATTAGGATGATTGTTGTGTAGCGCGTAACTCGAATCAATTCCACAAGTCTATATCAGCGTTTGGTATCATCGTAAAATTTCAACAATATATCTGAACGCACTAACCGAAAAGTTTACACGTTGGATGCGTCTACACTGTATCATAGGTCAAAAGGACTCAAACGACTAAGATCAGAATGAATATCGCTTCAAGTATTATTTACATCCAAAAATCTCCAAGTTACACCGAGGTGGACATGAAAAGCTGTCGAAATAGCGAACTCAGGATAATGGAATGAATTAGTATATTAATGCACAATACGCCTGCAATTTATCTCGAGATGTCGAAAGTCTAACGCACAGAGCAATGTCGGTTGAAGGTTTCAGTACCGAATGAAAGTCGTATGGGTATCAATGAGGTACGAGCTATTGAGCTTTTCAACTGATAAAGGTTACTCTCCTTGTGGGTACGTATAAGAATAAGGTTTCAAGAATCATACGCGATAAAGAAATAGTCGTCAGATGTTACCGTCTTCTGTCTCAAGTCGCATCTAAAGTCACTTCGAGGTTTCGATAAGAAGTGCGATCATAAAAAATTCAAGGGTAAATTTTAACTCGGAAAACTATCTGATGTGGAACGCTCATGGAAATTGTGGATACAATCAAGGAGGGATATGCTTAAAACATACGAAATCGGATATAATGAAGTTTGGGAAATCAAATTCTTCTCGTACTAGAATATATGTCTTACCGAAGGAACGTGTCGAAGGTCACAATTATATTGGAACTGGATAGGTTTAAATCAAAGTAGAAATCTTCTTCTGCAACCGAATGTGAAGTAGGTGGAAATTTCTCGAAGTAGTTGAGAATACGCTAGAGTTGACAAAGGCATCGTCTTAGAAAACATCTGATTTGATTAAGAAAATAGAGAAAAGAGTTTCACCGGTTTGTATAGACTGACTGATAAGGAAATCAACTAGTTTACAACTCCAGATGGTTTTAGAACACTGACTTTCTATGAATGCACTCGACCAGTATCAGCGGTAGTAGTATGTGGAAACCTCACATGTTTTCGAGATTATTGGTTATCAAATGATTGGTAAAAATCCAGAATCGGATAGTTTATCTCCTCGGGGAGACGAATACATCACGAGTAAACTTTCGGGGTGAAAACGATAAGTTCGCATCATCAGGAACTAGTTTCGGCTTGAGTGATTTTCACGAATGAAAGTGATTATGAAAAAGGGATAGAAGAATCCAGATTTGAGGGCATGTCGTATAGCTTCGTAATCAATTTCATCCATAGCTTGAGAGAACACGAGTTTAGGTGAGTTAGTTCTGACCAACTCGAGATTAAATAATAGAGTTTGAAGTGGTGCTCGAGAAAGAACGTTTAGACAAAGATTTCATTTGAGTAGATTAGTATAAATCGTGAAAATAAAAAAAATATAAAAAATTTCGGGGTCTGGTTTCCGTATGGTAGTTTGATTTCGACATTTGGAACAATTTGTTAGAAGGGATTAAAATTTGAAAACGAACAAAGGTAGGAGAAAATAGATGTTTTGCTGTTGATACATAAATTTGTTACCGATTAGAATGCGTATTTCCGAGCGTCAATACGAGATTCTTTATGAAAGAATATGGCGAGAATTTATATTTCTCCTCGAATTTTGAAATAATGAAGCAACCGAAAGGATAGATACAATCTCGTAGTATCTGGTTTAAACAATTTGTTGAGTAGCAACGTATATCGATTTTGTGGTAATATAATAATGAATGAAAAGGGTTCAAGGATGTAGAAATCGAGATAAGCGAAAACATATAGCACCGTCTTCAAGGTAGGGTAGGCGAGTCTTCGTCTTCACATCTTCAAATCTGCACGAAGGTTTTTCCACGAGAGCGTCACCTAAGGTAGAATAGAATTCCGGAAGTACGAAGATCGAGAAATCGAAAAAAATAATAGAAATTTTAAGTGAGGGGTGGAGTCGTAAATGAATAAGAGAATGATTCCAATACTGCAACTAGATGAGGCACCCAAAGATAGACATACAAGTCTGCTTCTCGTATACATGATCATAATGGTAACGCTTACATTTTATTGAAGTAGAAGTATAAGAGTTTAATTCGAATTCGATTACAAACAAGAAATGAGATTTTAAGGAAATGAAAAGTGAATAAATAGAAACTCCTTCAGCGTCGTAAATCGTTGCGGTTCACCGTCTTCCTTAGGCGATGAGTCGATAGATACGAGTAGTGAGACGATATGAAATAGTAAAAAGATCCTAGAAAGAATCTATATGAAGGACACCTAGTTATAGTCTAGGCCAAACCACCTAGTTCTCTATAACCATGTGCTCTGATACCAATCTGTCACACCCCGCCATTCGCGGAAACGCAGGGTGCAACACGATTGGCGATCGTCATAACACAATAGTAATATAAAGAATATAATCTATATGAATAAATAAATAACGTATTGTTATGATGTCGCCATACTCAAGGTGTAAACCTTAGACTAGTCCCAGCCGTGGTGTTATCCGCGCGTTTTGGCCGACCATAACGCCGTTAACGGTTGAGAGCACGACGTTATGGCGGCGTTACGCGGTGGCGTTTATGGAGTAACGCCGCGTCGTCGGTGTTTTTTTTTTTTTTTTTTTTTTTTTTTTGTTTAATAGCGAAGTTTGAATTAAATAAAAAAAAAACCTACAAATCCGACCGTTTGAAAATAACGGTAACAATATTTAATATATATATATTTTTTTTTCCTATAAATACCCAACCAAAACACAAATTTATCCACACCAACTCATATTCTTTCTCTCATGAACACAATTATGTCGTCAACCGCTTTCAAAATGAATTTGACCGATTCCGACTCTTCCGACGATGAAACAATTTTGTTGATGGCGAAGATGGCCGGAAAGGCTTTTTACGATCAAGAGGAAGCTGACGAAGCCATCGAATCCTCAAACGCTCAGGTTAAAAGAAGATTTATAAGAAGAGATCGAGTTGGGGCAAACAAACGCCTAATGGAAGACTATTTCAACGAAGATTGCGTTTTCACACCGGAGCAATTCAGACGAAGATTCCGGATGAGGAAGCCGCTATTTCTTCGAATAGTCGACGATATTCTTAACTATTCTCAACTTCCTCTTCCTAGTCACTTTAGCTATTTTAAATCCCGACTTGATGCTGCGGGCATACCTAGTTTTACCGCTATACAAAAATGTTCTTCCGCCATGCGTATTTTAGCATACGGAATCACTTCCGATGCATTTGATGAATATCTACAAATGGCGGAAAGTACATCAATGGAGGCTTTAGATAATTTTTGTAAATGTGTTGTGGATTTATATACAAACGTTTACTTAAGAAAGCCAACACAAGAGGATATTCAACGTATTTATGCAAAGCATGAAGAAAAACATGGGTTACCTGGGATGCTTGGGAGTATTGATTGTATGCATTGGGCATGGGAGAAATGTCCAATTGCATGGAAGGGCCAATACACACGAGGTGATCATGGCTACCCAACCGTAATGCTTGAAGCGGTTGCCTCGTATGATTTGTGGATTTGGCATGCTTATTTTGGTGTCGCTGGCTCTAACAACGACATCAATGTTTTGAATGCCTCGCCTCTATTTAGGGAACTCCTCCACGACAACGCTCCACCTTCTAATTTCGTGGTAAACAACAATGCCTATGAAAAAGGCTATTACCTCGCGGATGGAATCAATCCAGAGTGGGCAACATTTGTGAAATCATTTTCTCATCCACCAGACGAAAAGCGAAAGAAGTTCAAAAAATTTCAGGAAGCTGCAAGAAAGGATGTTGAAAGGGCATTTGACGTGCTACAAGGGCGATTTTGGGTGTTAAAAAATGCGTCCAGATACTACGAGGTAAACAAGTTAAAGCGAGTCATGTATACTTGCATCATATTTCATAATATGATCATCGAAGACAATCAATTTAATATCAGTGACTGCGAGGAATACTATACTCCAATACCACGAGAACAACGAACTACCCACGAAAGGTGCCAACTACAAATCCGAGTAACGAAAGAGATACGAGATCGTGATGTACACCATTGTCTTCGAAGCGATCTCGTTGAACACGTTGCTACGCTTCCTGATGACTATCGCTTCAGAGAATGATTTCTATTTATCTATATTATTATGTATGTTTTAATTTCGGTTTTTAAAATTTTAATGTAATCGTGTTAAGTTTATTAATATATTTTGTGTTTTAATGCAATTAGTTTTTTTATTTTGAATGTATTAAAAATAATATGAGAAAAGGAAAGAAAATGAAAAATAAAAAAGGTGGTGGGTCCCAGATTTTGGTGTTATGAATGGGGGGGTTAAGTGGTGTTATGTTATATTGGTGTTATGGTGACGTGGCACCCATAACACCACTTTTCGGTGTTATGAATGGGAGTGGTCTTAGTACACGAAAATCGTCAAACACTACAATAAGAATATTCAAATGTAAACATCGACGAATGAAAGAATACTTGGGCGTGCAAGCCCGAAAAGAAACCAAATGTATAAATACTAAATATCCGTAATAAAAATATATCCTGAGGTCAACTAGAGTCCGACTCCTACATCCAAGTCCTATGCCTGCTCATTACCTGAAAGTAAAGTTTAAAAACGTCAACATAAAGTTGAGCGAGTACATCGAGTAGTAGTAAAATGTAAGGTAGAAATCATATCTCAAAATCAGTAGTAAAGTAATGTGTAACTAATGCGTGTAAGTAGTAAGAAAACATTATCCACAATCATACAACGTAACCATGTATCACAAGTAAGCATAGTAAGTACACCTCATTAGTAGGAAAGGTATACTAATGAAGGTCTCAAGCAACCATCCTGACCCGTCCATGCCATGCACTTCGTTCTTACACTTAATTTCCTGAAACATAAGATAAAGTGTCAACTACAATAAAGTAGTGAGTGAGTTACAGTTTGAGTTTCTAGACAAAAGTTTCCGTAAAGTATAAATAAGTAAAGAGTTTCATAAAATGAGAAAGAAGCGGAGCGGCGCTTAAATATATGTATATACTTTAAAAGTTTGAACACACACAAGTAGAACAATACTTGTAACATAATAGTAATTGCGGAATCAATCGCTAAAAGAGTGTATATGTGTAAATAAATAAGTAAGTAACTAAATTAGAATCTTGTATCAACCTCTTGGCACAATATAACGTAAGTTTTACACTAAACCGATTAACTGGTCAGAACACGCCCCAAAGTTTCACTAGAGATGGAGTTCGTCTGAACTTAGTAATATGTACTTAGGTCGCGAACCACAAGTAAGGAGTGACCTCTCCTAAGTATCGATACCCATAGTTACTAACGGCTATTGCTAATAGTGTGAATGAACTGAACTAAAACGGGGCACTTTGTACTCTTTGTCTAAAAACTGATAGTAACTTACGGGGTTTATATTCTCATAAAGGGTTGGTTTCGCATACAAGTAACCTTAATTTAGTTTAGCCATTTAACGGGGGCAAGCCAGTAAGCCAATAGGGGCAAATAAAATGTTTTTACGCATATGAGTTTCACAAATTTCCAACATAGATCAAAAGTTCATACAGTGTTCCAAGAGTTCATAATAGTTTTAAAATGTTCATACGAGTTGCAAAGTTCATAAAAGTTTCCAAGTCAACGAATCTTATGTTTCCCCCAAAATAAATATTTAAAACAGTAATTAAAGTGGGGTTGTAACTCACGGGTTGCGAAGATAAGTCTCGAGTAAACGGAAGGAGCGGAATGCGTCGGGAATCAAAGACGACCTAAACACCCAAGTTTTGTGTAAGTATAAATTATATGATTTAAGTTATGTTAAATTTCTAATTTAACATTTTTAGTATTAAATCCTTATACTAAATTCTGTGCAAAAGTTTCAATACGGAAAAGTTATGTGTTGTGACGTGTTCGATTACGTTTTAATGTCCGATTAGTCCAATTATGTCCAAAAAGGGTCGACGTCCAAGGTGAACATGTTTAAGTCACAAAAATAATAGGTCAGTGAGGTTCGGGTATATTTTACGGTGAAATTTGGGCAGCGCTTCCGAGCTATAAAAATTTATTCCATTTTCAATACCACTTTCCCGCTTTAACAAACGTTTCAAACCATATAATTCAACAATATCATAGTTTTTATTAATAAAACTTATCCAAACAATATCTTCTACAAAATCAGTAAGTTTTCAAACATATATTCTGTGGTAAGTTTATTTGGTCACCATTTTTAACGTTTAAGTTGCAAAACGACATTTTTGGGTGAACAACAAGATCCAGGCAGCGGCTGAGATATTCAGCCGCCGGCTGGACCTCAGCCGCTGGCTGAATATCTTCAGCCTCCGGCTGGAGGCCTTCGGCCAGTTTCATATTTTCGGTATTTTTCGATTTTTAAGCCATTTTAGTGATAGATTCTTACATGCAAACAATAATCAGTTAAATATATAAATTTTTGAGCCAAAATCACAGTTTCTTTTAGATCTTTTACATAAAAATGTGGATCTATGTGAAAAAGCCGTTTTGAAGTAAGAAAACGTTTTAAACTTTTATAAAAACAACTTCTCAGTTTTTAGATCGTCCATGCAAGTAATAATTTATGTAATAACAGTAAAATAAAAGGGTTTTACCGAAGGAAAATCCTATGTGACGGTTTGGATGAGAGAAAGCTTCAAAATGGTAGAAAAACCTCTTCAAAACCCGTTTTTATGCTTCCTCTTTGTTACCCTTTTGCCTTTGGACGATTTGTAGGTATTTTGATGGTGGTTTTAAGTGTTTATTTGTTGTTTTGAAGTGTAAAATCACTGGTTTTTAGTTGGGTGTTCTTGAGGACTTAGAGAGAGATTTGAGAGATGTGTGTGTTTTTAATTTTGAAAATATGAAAATGAAGTGAAAGGATAGGTAAAGGACTGGCATTGGGACTCAAAATCGTCATAAAGGGGGTCCAATCCCGTAATTATTATGTTTAGCCAATCAAGATACATGCAAAAGTGAGTCAGCAAGTCACAGTCAGCGGCTTTCAGCCGCCGGCTGGCCATATCCAGCCGCCGGCTGGGCTTCAGCCGCTGGCTGACAGCTTCCAGCCATCGGCTGGATGGCATTTCCCAGCTTGGTGACGTTTAAGTTTTTTCGTTATTGTTAAGTGTGGACTAGAATTTTATTAGTTCTCTTTATGAACTTAGTCAAGTTCATTGTATAATTTCTTGGTGTTAGGATTTATAAGTTGATTCCGACCTTGGTTCCGTCACAATAATAGACACAATAAGTACGAACAAGAACGATACGATCACGATAAAAAATGCAACTAAAGATTTGTACCGACATAATAAATGAGAATCACCTGAATTTTGGACTGTTGTCACACCTTTCCTTACTTAGATGGCAGTCTAAGTACATATTACTAGAACATACATACTCCTCGTAGATAGTGCGGGGTAAGGGGCCTCACGGTTGGTTAATCGGTTTAGTGTGAACACTTATGTTAAATTATGCCAAGAGGTTGATACAATGTTTTAATCATTAGTTACTTTATTTTATGCATATACTCTTTTTGCACGTGATCCGCAAATTATTTTACAAGTATTGCTCTACTTGCCTTTGTACACTCTTTTAAGGTGTCGTTACACCTCGATGCCACGTGGAACTTTTTGTATATATATTTTAAGTGCCGTTCCGCTTCTTTTCTTTTGAGAAATCCTTTATATATATATATACTTGTCAGAAACTTTTGTCGAGAACTTGAAAACTGTAACTCACTCACTACTTTATGTAGCTGACACTTTATCTCATGTTTCAGTGAATCAAGTGTAAGTCATGAAGTGCATAGTACTGACGGGTCAGAAAAGTTACGTGAAGAATGAATTGGGAGAAGACTTGTCTTTATTTTGGGAATTTTTATGAAACAGTTTAATTATGTATTTGTTTGTTGGAACTTAAGTACTCTTGGTTATGTTCCTTTTGAACTTGTAAACTTTTAAATTCTATTTTTAATGACTTGAAACCGTTGCATTTTGTTATGACTTGTAAAATTATATTCTTGCTCTTCGCACCTCGTGTTTCCGCTTTAGCGGGGTGTGACAGACTTGGTATCAGAGCACAGGTTATAGTGAAACGGGTTTTAAAAATTTTCAAAGTTTTCGAAACCAAACTATAACCAAGGCTTTTCGGAAAAATCATTTTACGAGTTCAAACTTTAGTGGATTAATTCCGCAAATGCATGATTGTTTTCAACTATGCATAACTTGATCAACTATGCCTAGTTCAAAATAAATTATGCAAGAACGGTAAGTAATTGCTATCGTTAACGGTTTTTGAGTCAAAAAATTCCCAGTCTCATCGATTCCCGATTCTCACGTGAAAACTAATCACCAAGAATATCACCATGAAACACCATAAATATCGTCCAAATAACAAAGGAAGCAAGGAGGATTCATCCATTTCGGTTAAAAGACGTTTTTCACCGATTTTGAAGCTTAAATCCCTTCCAAATCATCATCCAAGCATTTCATTCAGTAGAAACTTCTCTTTTTCACTTCTATTACTGAAATAAGTCATTGCATGGATGATCTAATACCTAAAAATAAGTTTTTATAAAGTTTTATAACAATTTTTATACAAAAACGGGTTTATATCAAATGGTACTTAGATCTTCGTTTTTGTGGATAAAAGTTACATATAAACTGAGAAAATGATAAATAATAAAGTTTATAACAGTTGCATGTCGAGATCTACCGCTTAAATAACCATTTTTGCAAGGAAAACGAGTTTCGGGAAAACTGCAGTGACCAGGGCGCCGTCCCTATGGACCTAGAACGGCGCACCGTGGCCCTGCAACGTTCAGGGCGCCGTTCTAAGGCCCGAAACGGATCACTGAAGCTGCTGGCAGTTTTCCGGAAACCTTCATTTGTCGTTAAAAACTCATCTACACAATCTGATTTTTTCGAAACTAAATATTCGGGACTGAGATAATTAAAATACTTATGTTTGGAATAATTTATTGGACTTAATACATCTAGATTGAACTTGTTGAATTATATTATGTAAACGTATGTAATTTGTAAGCGGGAAAGTGTGGACTTTTTGGACATAAAAATTATGGCGCGGAAGCGCTGCCAAAATTTCGTTAGAACATATAATAACACTTCAGTAACGAACGAATAAAATTATCATAATAACAATGTTGACTTTGGACACATTTGGACTAAACGTGACGATAACCGGTTCGGACAATATTTGGACAAATTAACGTTTGACACTTAAAGTTAACTAAAGATTAACTTTTGACACTTATAATATATTATATAATATATTAACTTAATGTAATCGTCGTACTTAATTAATATTGGTATTCTCTTAGGACTTCCGTGATTCCTGACACGCTTTCGACCGCTTTTCGCTTTTGTCTAATCTTCGCAATCCGTGAGTTACATCCCATCTTATTTACTGTATTTTAAATAACTCTTTTGGGGGAAACATGAGATCTACTTATTTTATGAACTTTGAACTTATATGCGTAAACTGTTTTATTGCCACTGTTCGGCACTATTTGACTTAATGGCTTGCCCCCGATTGGCACTTGTTCGAAACTATGATTGATTGTATATGATTCCAACCCTTGATGAGAATATAACGCGACTCATAAGTGCCTACTATCATTTTGAAATAAAAATTGCATTAGTGCCCGGTTTCAGTTCTTTACACACTATTAGCATAAGCCGTTAGTAATTATGGGTATCGATACTTAGGAAAGAACCGTTCCTTGCTTAGATGGCAGTCTAAGTACATATTACTAGAACAGACATACTCCTCGTAGATAGTGCGGGGTAAGGGGCCTCACGGTTAGTTAATTGGTTTAGTGTGAACACTTATGTTATATTATGCCAAGAGGTTGATACAATGTTTTAATCATTAGTTACTTTATTTTACGCATATACTCTTTCTGCACGTGATCCGCAAATTATTTTACAAGTATTGCTCTACATGCCTTTGTACACTCTTTTAAGGTGTCGTTACACCTCGATGCCACGTGAAACTTTTTGAATATATATTTTAAGCGCCGTTCCGCTTCTTTTCTTTTGAGAAATCCTTTATATATATATATATATATATATATATATATATATATATATATATATATATATATATATATATATATATATATATATATATATATATATATAAATACTTGTCGGAAACTTTTGTCGAGAACTTGAAAACTGTAACTCACTCACTACTTTATGTAGTTGACACTTTATCTCATGTTTCAGGGAATCAAGTGTAAGTCATGAAGTGCATAGTACGGACGGGTCAGGAAAGTTACGTGAAGAATGAATCGGGAGAAGACTTGTCTTTATTTTGGGAATTTTTATGAAACAGTTTAATTATGTATTTGTTTGTCGTGAACTTAAGTACTCTTGGTTATGTTCCTTTTGAAGTTGTAAACTTTTTAATTCTATTTTCAATGACTTGAAACTGTTGCATTTTGTTATCACTTGTGAAATGATATTCTTGCTCTTCGCACCTCGTGTTTCCGCTTTAGTGGGGTGTGACACTACTGTGTTAACAAGTCAAAATTTCAAGTTGCAAATTACTTTTACACGTGGCTATCTACTATTGGACCTAATCTTTGAAACAACGACTCCCGTCAAGTCTCCAATTGTCCAACGTGTTGCACCAATTGACCTATAAAAAGGATTCGTACTCAAAATTCAAAATTTCAAAAATCCCCAAATTGGTTGAACCCTAATTTTTCCAATACAGTTGCTACTGTCTTAAATCTTTTTCTAAACCAACAATGACATCACTAAAATTCTTTGATGGACACAATGTCTGTGCTTATTTGGTTAAAACCAAGGACAATCAAGAGTTTCATCCCATAATTGATTTTTTCAAAATTCTCATATACACTATGCTTTGACTATTTGCCCATAAATTCAAGAAGATCATGTTAGGAGTTTTGGGGTTACTTTTGTTCACTCAACACATAATGATGCCCCTGTTATCACAACTACTGTGGATGGAAGGAGGATAACTGTGACTGAAGCCACTCTTAGAACTCATCTGCAACTTCAGGATGAAGGATGTCACACCCCGCTAAAGGCGGAAACACGAGGCGTTCCAGTTATAATATCAAGAGTCAAGATTACAACAATATAACCGATAAACAAAACATCAAATTAAATAGATCATGCCAAATGTTACAAAATACATCATAAAGTCAAAGGCGATAAGACGCCAAGTACAAATACAATTCCAAAAGAAATAAACAAACGGATCGTCATGGAAATTACAATAAACAATTTAAATTCAAATTTCCCAAAAGCAAGGGATCCGAAATTAAACTATGGCATGATCAACGGAAATCCTCAATTTCCTGCAAAGCGTTAAAACGACATCAACAACATGTTGGTGAATTATTCGCAATTTTAAGTAAGAGTTGACCCAACGACAAGTTTATGAGGTAGACCTATTCTCTTAGGTAATAAGGTAATCTATAGCGTCTAACAATTAAGCAGACTGGAAATACAACAACGTCTAGAAATTTAGTAGGCAAGATAGAAGATAACGTCTAGCAATTTATTAGCAAACAATATAACGTCTAGCATTAAGCGGACTAGATGACGTCTAACAATTAGCAGACGAGATGACGTCTAACATATAAGCAGACAAGATGACGTCTAACATTTAAGCAGACAAGATGACGTCTAACATTTAAGTAGACAAGATGACGTCTAACATTTAAGATGACGTCTAACATTTAAGCAGACAAGATGACGTCTAACATTTACGCCTACTATTTAAACAAACAAATTTTAAAGTACGCTTTACAGCCCTAAAAATAGTAAAGACAAGGGCTACGAATAACTCACAATACAAGCTTCAGCAAATCCCAGATAAACAATCACGGAGCTACAACTCCACCGTCTAAGTGCCCTAAACAGCAATAATATAGTCTCAGTATCTCTACAAGTATAGTTCGGTTTAGCCTTGTCGGTTAAGATTAGGTTAATAAGATGATCCAATAATAAATAAGTTTAAATGAGGTGACGTATTTAGAATGCGTTGTTCCGCGTCAATCAGGACCGCTCGGAAGGATGTCGGCATTTCACGTCTTAACAAAAATTCGAAAAGAATAATATTCCGAGTCGAAACGACTACTAGGAATATTGGTTGAAAGGAATATTGTTTATAAGTTTATCGAAATCGACCAAGATCAATGGCAATTATGTTGACTTGGTCAAAGTCAAAGATGTTGACTTCATAAAGTCAAACGTTAAGGAAGTTGACTTACAAAAGTCAAATATCAACAATGTTGACTTATAAAAGTCAAATGTCAAGGATGTTGATTTTGTAAAAGTTAAAATCAATAATTCGAGGTCGAATCATAATAGTTCGGAAGATAATTGGAATTGACGTAAAAGTATACTTTGACATTTTGAAGGTTAAAAATCTTTACTTTTCAAACATATATTGTAAAATGTCTTTATATAACGTTTTTAACAAAGTTTGTGGCAAAAATAATAGTTGACGGCTTTAGATTACGAACGCATTTTTTAGCAAGTGTTTATTCATCAAAATGTAGGTAATATGTCCATTTTAAACAAATGTTAAGGCATTTTAGATTGCGTTGGCGTCTTTGAGTCTAAAGACGGTATTTTATCGAAATATGTTACTTTTATATATTTTAGTATGTTTATACAAGTCTTTAGAGTTGTTTATAAAGCTAACATGAAATCCGAGGCTTTGAAACGACAATTTACGGAACAAAACGTCAAGACGGCCAAACAAGAAAAACGGAAATTTTGCTGGAAATAGGCCCGCTGCGTCGTCCTGGTATCCAGGACGGCGCACAGGTGCTATTTCCAGCAAACATCGTTTTGATGTTTTGCCGAAATCCGTTCGTTCAAATACTTTTTGGTTAAAACGCTTACTGTTAATAAGTTATATTATGTTCCAAATACATTTACCAAGTGTTACATATATGTAAATATACCATTTTACATACTAATACATACAATATGTTAATTTCGGTAATAATCATATTTTACACATTTTTGTCCAAATCTTTGTCCATAACCAAAATATTCACAAATGTTGGTCTAGTATATTATTCCTAACCATTTTCAAGGCTAATAACCGAAATATACAAAGAAAATAATGACGAAATATATAAAAAGATGAATATGGAAAAATATTGATTTTTACCGAATTCAACCGCAAGATCTTAAGCTTGAGAGATGAATAATCCGAAAGCAACTTTTGGTGGTGTGTGGATGAAAAATAAGCAGCTCCAAAACACAAATAAATCCACCATTAGTTTAGATCTTAACATGCAAGATGATCAATAACGTTTTCGGAGAGATTTTCGTAAAAAGTTAACTTACCAAGATCAAGGAAATTTCTAATCAAGAAAAGGTAGATGGATCTTCCCAAATGAAAAGTAATATGATAGACAATAACTTGGAATGCAAAAGAAAATAACATGTGTTAGAATCTCCAACAAAAGAAGAAGATTTATGAAGAAAAATGAAAGAAAGTGAAGAAAAACTTAAGAAAACTTTACCAAAAGTTGATGGAGATCAAAAGGAAGTTGTTTCTTTGATGATTCTAGGCTTGAATCCTTCTTCAAATATGTGTTTTATGTCTCAAAGTTTCTGGAAATGATAAGAGTTTGAGAGAGAAATGGGAGAAAAACAAAAGGAAAGTGTATGGAAAATGAGAGAGAGAGAGGGTTAGTAGGTGTTTTATGATGATTCAAAAGGAGTTTGTGAAGTGAATGATGACTTCTAGTGTGACATTTCTACCCAAATACAGAGTCTTACACGTTTGGGAGAAGTGCCCAACAAGATTTCATGCAAAAATGAGTCACACAAAACAACAACAAAAAATTCTGCACAATCAGGGGTGTGCTGCGCACAATTGACCTGTGCTGCGCACTGAAGGGTGCTGCGCACAGGTGCCTTGTGCTGCAGCACAAGACCAAAATTCAGGATTTTCCAGTTTTGTTGTTCATGATCGTTAAGGAGTTTCGTTCGTCGAAAGTTCCCGATTCTTTTTGCGTTGAACTTAGGAAAGTTCATACTTTGATTTACTTTATATTAGGTTCATTTAATATTATATTTTCACTTTCGATTTCGAGATTCGCACGTTTTCGGTAAAGGAGTAAATAAGAGCAAAAGCACGATATCTCGAGGATAAAGAATACGATAACCCGACAACTTTGGCATAAACCTTCTAACTTATAATTATGAGGATACTAACTAATTGGCACTTAGATAAAATAATATTATTACGTCTCAGGGGTCGAATCAGCAAATACAGAAAACCCGATACTCAATAACAGTAAATCGTGAGTAAAATAAAACGAAATACAAGGGTCAAATCAAATTGGGAATAAAATATAAACGATATCGGTAATATAAGTACTCCAAATTGACGGGACGTCACAAAGGAGGCATAACCACTCTTCCTAATCAAACTCTCTTTGAAAACTTTCAGAGAATTGGATACGAGGGACAACTTACTTCAACTTCTTTTCAAAAATCAGTGTTGTCTCCTCAATGAAAATTTTTAATGCATACTTCGCAACAATCCCTTTCTCATTAAAAGATTAGGTTAGAATGAAGTGGGTAGTTCTTTGGCTACTGCCATGGTCTGTCTTGCAACAAACAAACTTTTCAATTTTTCAAAACTATTTTTTGATGGTATGTTGTGGAACTTGGCTCATCCTGATCAAAATTTTTTGATGTATCCAAGGTTTCTACAACTTATACTTAACTGTGAGATTAAGGATCTTTCTAAATCCAAATATGTTTTTACTCCTAAATCTCATGGTAGAAAAGTTTTTGTAAATATGAAAAGAGTAAATAAAGGTTTTTCTGGACATGTTCCACCATTATTCTCAACAATGATGGTGGTAACACCTTCATCAGGTGAGAGACAAAGTGCTCAACTTCTGTCTCAACCCACACCTGTTATTGTTTCATCTTCTCATCTTCCTGTTTCTACTGTGATTACATCACCAGTTCCAACTGTCACTCCATCTGTGGCTACACCATCCAATCTATCTGCTTCTCAATCCAAAACACAACCTCCAATTGTTTTGCCGTTCAAAAGAAAGACAAAGAGAACTCATTCTTGTCTTGTGTCTACACCTACCCTTAAACCTTCACTTGAAAGCACCTTACCTGAACAACCTTCAGGTGAGACTTTACTTCGGGAACACAGTGAGCTCTTTCCCAGGCTACATGAGGTGGTCTTTAAGGAGGAGGATGACCATGATGGAAGGGCTCATACTACTGTTGCATCACCTAGTGGTGCACATGACAGTTTGACAGGCATTAAGACCCAACCACTGGCAACACTATCTGATGATGCTTCTTTTGAGGCAGCATTGGAAGGTGGACCCAGGTTCCAAGAAACCATAGGGAAGGGAGATGCTTCTGCTAGGCAGGAGGCTCCTTCTAATGTTCCTTCCTATGATCTTCTAACTGTTGGTGCCCAACAGAAAAGGGGTGAGGATAGTTGTGAATATACCAATTTGGAATTGATGGATAGGTGCTTTACTTTTACAGCAAAGGTGGATAAACAGGCTGAGGAAGTTGCTGTCCTCAAGAAGTTGGTGCGTAAGCTGGTGCAGAAAAAAAAACATTTAAAGTTTCAGCTTAAGAAAAAGAAGCTTGTGATGAAGGATGCTGGTACCTCTCCCAGGCCCTCTAGCTCTTCAAAGTTCTCTTTCAGCTAGGGATGATAACAAAAAGTGGGAGAATATAGAGGTAGATGACTCTGAAAAGGTGCAAAGAACAGATGCAGTTAATATTGTAACCTTAGAAGATTATGGGTTAGTACTGCAAAACCAGTGGTTAGTACTGCAGATTCTGTTTTAGTTGCTCAGACTCATGAAGAAGAAGAAAGCTACATAAATACTGTAATGAAGCAGTATGTGGATATATTTGAACAGTTGGAGGAAAAGTAAAAGAAAGAGGGGCAATTATTCAAGATTAAGAAACTGAATTGCCTCAAAGAAATGTAGTTGTTAATGTTAGGTATAAGAATCAACCAAAAGTCATATTATTACAGCACACCCTTTACCTGTTTATAGGTAAGGGGTAAACATTCATTACATGATACAATTACCTTCTAGAAACCATATTAACTAAATCTAATCTCCACAATTTCCCCCTTTAATATCGTTTCTAGAAAAGTAATTATTAACGTTTTACAATACATTTCAAAATATTATGCTAAGCTTCATTTTTTCGATTCTTGAGTTGGAGTTTCTTCTTCTTGAGATGCTTGATCTTTTTGAGCTTGAGATTGAGTTTTTGAAGATTCCTTTTCTTTGAACTCGGGATAAAGTTTTGCACATTCATCTCTTTTTTGTTGCATTTCATATTGTCTTCGAGCTTTGATTGTTGCATAAGTTGAGTACTTATTTTCCCGAATCTTCAAACACATTTCGTATCTTTGAATAAATCTTCTATTTGCCAAGCACTTTTCAATAGCATCTCTTCCAAACTCATATTCTTTTCTTCCGCTCTCCACTTAGCATAACCATCAGAGTTTGCGTTGTTATTTTCATCACCATTTTTGATAATGGTTTCTATCTCGCCTTTGATCAAACATAGTGTTCCTGTTGAGAAATGATGTACTTCCTTGAATAGCATTACAACATTTTCACTCCAATGTGGGCTTGAGTAGATAATCCCTTTATCACCAATATTCACTATCGCCCATTTTCTTACATGTTTTAGTGAGAATTTATGTTGTGGAGCAACCAAGTTCACTTTTCCTCTTCCGCTTTCAAGGGAAATTTGAAAGTCAAAGTATGTTGCTTCCTTAACTTTGCCTTCCATAAAGCGTTTTACTCTTGATTCGGAAAATATTTCAACGTCCCTTTTATTCAACCATCTTTTCATCGACATGAAGAGCCACTTTATATCATTTGGACTAAGATCATTAAAATCTGCTTCGGAAAAGTTGTAGATCTTTCCATTACTTCTTGCAACTTTGAATGTCATATTCGATTCCATAATGAAACTTGGACCTAATATCTCTAACACCTGAGATTCCATGAACCGAATATACCTTGTCAACCCCTTTACGCTTTTCATGAATGAAGTGCTTGCACTTGCTCCGAAACTATTTTTCCTTTGTTGTAAGCCCATGTAGAATTGCCGGTTCTACCCTTTTTGGAGTTCGAACAAAGAAATCGTTAACTTGATCTTCCATGAACGGTTTGTTTATTCTTTTATGTACCCACTTTTGTTCTTCAAGGTCAATATCATCATACTTTGGAAGACCAAAATCATCCGATAAAGCATATTTGTAAAGTTCCTTGTGTTCATCTTGCAACCTCATTATTTCTCTTTGCATGTCTTCATCATGGAGATCTTTTACATCTCGTTGCTTCAATCTATTTTCAAAATTATACTTCCTCAATCTCTAATCGGCATTTTTGCTTTTGTCAAAATTTCTTTGTTCTCTAAGTCATGCACAAATAACTTTTCTAATCAACGGATTGAGATCTTCATCTTTTTCAAGTATCATTTCACTTTGGTAAAGATCTTCAATGTCTCGATCTTTGTTCCCTTCTTTTACCACTTTTTCCGTTTCACCTTGTTCATTCATTTCTTCGTTTTGAACTTGATCCGGCTTTTCTATCTCAATATCTTCATCAATCAATTCATTATCATTATCAAGACTTACCACATCTTTATTTCCTTCTTTATTTGATCCTGATTCTTTCATCGATCGTCGCCTTTTCTAACTTAATCTTCTTTAAACGTCTCTCATTTTCCCCCTCATTCGGTTGATCATGAGGATCATCATCCGAATTTCGACGTTTATTATCCTTGGCCTGAGCACGACAATCTTATTTAAAGGCTTTGTACTTGGTTATAAGATATTTAAGCTCCTCCTGTTCACGATCAAATAGCTCTTCTAAACTTTTCGGTTTATAAACGCGATCAAGAGAAATCGCATCCATAATCATAATATCCCGAATCGAATGCGGTTCCTTATAAAGAATCTTCTCAAGTAAAGTTTCTTCTATTAACTCGCGAGGAAGAGTGTTCAGAAATTCCTTAACCACTTCATAATCTGATCGAGGATCCGTTGATGGTAGTTCTGGTTGAGTTTCATGAAGTTCTTCTTCGATTTCCGGAGTTTCAACTATGGTTGACAATTTGCGCTTAACCTTCCTTTTCTTTGACTTTGTAATCAACGGAACCGCTGTTGAGGAAGGTGGTGGAAGTATCGGAAACAAATCTGGCCTCGGATGAATTAATCTATCCTCATGATCATCGACCGGAATCGTACGTTTATTAATCCTTCCCCTCATCTCAATCACATACAGATGATAACGGATTCGTTTCACCGGATCAAGCTCCTCCACCTCTTTATTTTTTCTGTTGGAACTCGGGTAAGGTATAGACTTTCGAGCAAGCTCGATCATCCATGGCTCAAAACCGAGATCACTTAGATTACTCGTTTCCGTATCTAGGGATGACACAAAGGCACCACTAGACGAACATGCTTCAACCGCTGGCGTAATGTTGACGAAGGCAGGGTTTCCGGTCAATCCTTGGAAGCGTTCGGATTGAGAACGTCCTATAACCGTTTCGCTAGTGCCACTAATACTACTAGAATCAAGTGCAACCCTAGATAAAATTTCTAAGCCAGAGGGACTTTGACTCTCTTTTTCAATAACATCCAACTCCGAAGGAGATGATGTTGGTTGACTTGGGTTTTGTCCCGTGCCTTTTGAAACATTACCCAGTGGGGATAATGAGTAGTGAAGGGGGGTATCCGCTGTTTGCGTCGGTGGGGATTCGACGTCTTTTTCAATACTCTCTGTCGACTCACGACGTAGAGTAGAAGACTTGGTGCCCCGGTGTCTATGCCTAGGCTCGGATGGGGCTCTTTTTCGTTTCTTTTTGTCCCCACTCTTTTTTCGCTCACCCACACTCACATTTTTTCAACTCCTTCCTCGTTTGTGCCCGAAGGATTCGCAAGTATAAGTACCGGCGAAGTGTGTAATGGTGTTTGTACAACCACAATTCTACCGTCACCCCCTACATCATCATTTCCATCATCATTTCCATCATCATTCCTACCAAGATTACGCTCATCATCATCTCGCTACCCTAAATCTAAACCCTCACTTTGGGTAGGCGCTATTACTCGTGGGGAAGGAACAATCTGCTCTGATTGATCCGTACGAGCTAATGAATTCCTATAGGAAAGTAAGCGAGAATATCCATTTGGTATATGATTAAGCAAATGATCGGGAATCAGCATTCCTTCTTCCTCCGTTGCGAATTGACGTGATCGAAATACAGGAGTAAAGAACTCCGGATACATATGATCGCCAATACGTCTATTCATATCACTAGGAGCATCACGAAGAACCCTTGCTACAATCGTTTGAAGAAATCTTTGATAAGGAATATAGGGCTTCTTCATTTCCTTTTTATTCCGCTTAAGCACTTTTTTCGAAGGGATCAGAGGTTATTCATCCTTCTTCTTCTCTTGTTGAAAATACTTTTCCCGTCGAGTAATGAATTCTCGTAAGTCATCAAAATTGAGTCGCGCAACATCATATTTCTTTTTGAAAATAAACGCGATCCACATTAGAAATGTGATCCTCTTCGCATAATCTTCCCCGCGCTCCTTTGGTGCAAGATTGTGCACCATCAATTGAAGAAGAAATTGCCAACGTCTCGGAATTAAATCCCAATATAACTTCAATGATGACAACTCTCCTTGATAACCCAATTCAAGAATATACAGAAATAGATCTTCGTCCTTTTGCGGAATCGGTTCAAACTCAGAATATGACGGTAAAGATAGAAATTTCCGAAACTCTTCAACTGTCAATTCAAGATGACAAACTTGAAAATCACAAATCAAATTTTCCTCAATTGGTTCTCCAGGATTAGAATTAATAGCTGCTTGATACTTCATGTGATGCCACATATTTTGCAGATAAACTCTTGGCACTTTTGGATGGTTGGCAAGAAAGATTCCCCATGGATGGTATTTAATAATCGAGAGAAAAATGGGGAATGGACATTGATAGTCATCAACATAAATTGTTGTATTATTTGCCACCATATCAAGCCATAACCGAGTTGGAAGTATGGATTCTTCACTTGGAAAGGCCGGAGAAAACATTCTTTGAGCAGCGGACCCGATATAACCTTCCATCCGATGATACGTTTGAATATCAGAATCCGTTTTAACGGTTTTCTTCGTCCTCGCCATTTGATCTTTGAAAACAGAATAAACCGTTAGAGTAAATCAAAAACTTTTTGAAAGTGTGATTTTGAGAAGAATTTATCATTTGGATCACACTTTGAACGTGAATATCTTAACAAATATTTTCATTAATGCCGTAAAAAGTGATTAGTTCTAGTCGTGATCAATTGAATATGCTACTTAAGCACATCTCAACAAAGTTAAATGTTCTAGTTCTAGTCGTGACCCGAAGGTTTGCTACTAAAACACATCTAACAATGTAAAAATGTGCAAGTTCTAGTCGTAGTTCAAAAGATTTGCTACTATTTCACTTTTCACGTGATTAACTCAATATTTAGAAAAATAAACCCGTAAGTCACATTTTATATTTTGATTCGTCGTTGAAAGTCTTTGATTTATTATAAAGTAACAATGAATACCCGTTTAAGAAGACGTTGCATGAATGTACTAGTTCTTGTCGAGATCTCGAGAATCCGCTACTAAAATACATCCACTCTAGTCCACAAAAACTACATTGTGAAACTTCAATTTTGAGAAAAATAATGAGATCTAGACATATTGAATGAACATAAAACGAATGAACTAGTTCTAGTCGAGACTCGAGATCCGCTACTAAAAATCATCTGTAATGAATTCACGTAAAATGTTTAGATACCATTTCGTTTAAAGCTCAATTTCTCATGAAGACCGAGTCCCCGTCCGTTGTAATTGGAAGTCGTTTTCGAAAATCATTTTGAATCATTTGTGAAAAACCTATTCGAATGATGGAATTTGCATGGATTATAAAGTTATTCGAATACACAAAAATATCCTATTTGATCGAATGAGAATATTCGTGTATGTTGAAAAATCATTCGAAAACACACTTGGTTTTTAAATCTTCTATCTGTTCGAATGAGATTATTTGTGTAGGCTGAAAAATGATTCAAAAACACACTTGATTTTAAAATCTCCTATCAGATCGAATGGGATTATTCATGTAAGTTGAAAAGGCATTCGAATACACACTTTGGTGAAAAAGGTTTTATCTGGTCGAATTATATTATTCTTGTACGTTGAAAAAGCATTCGAATAAAACTATTCGTGTAAGTTGTAAAGTCATTCGAATCGTTTAATCACTTAGATTCTAATCCACCTTATTCTTTTAAGCACTAAAAGAACATTCGAATAAACCTTTCATTTTCATTGAAATCCATCCTATTAGAACGAACACTTAATTCGAATCGTTTAAGCACTTAAATTCTAATCTCAAACGAATGAACACTTTATAAAATCAAACCTATTCGAATGTGAAAAGATCATCCTAATAAAGTCTTATTCGTGTGTGTGTACATGTAATTCGAATGACATCCTATTCGTGTAAGTGAAAAAAATCATCCGAATCACATCTTATTCGTTTAAGTACAAAAATCATTTGAATCAAACTATTTGTGCATGTTAAAAACCTGTTCGAACCAAGACTTAGGAATTTTATTTCTACACTAAACATATTCGTGTCTTTTAAAATCCTATTCGAATGGCCTTATTCGAATGCACTGAATCCTTAGTCGAATGAACACATATCTATACTAATGAAGAATAAACACAATCCTATCGAGCAATCCTATTCGAATCGAATCAAATTATACTAACACATCACAAATCAAGGAAAATTTCACAAAAACACAAATTATCATACATGATTATCTTAATCATAAAATTTTTCAAAAGGAAAAAGAAGAACATTAAGAACAATTAGAATTTTTTTTACCTAAACACAAGTGTTCTTCGTAAGAACGTCTTCTTTGATCCGTAAAAATTTCAAATTCTTCAGGAAACGCGTTTTGCCCAGAGAGATCGAATAGTGAAAATACAAGTGAATTATGAAAATAAATCGATTTTGATCTTATATAGGATCCGAAAATCCAATGAGTTATCCATGGATACCCATATTTAGATTTACACTTTTCACCCTCAAGTTTTTCAATTCATTGTTTTACATGTTCTTTTTCAAATTTTTATATACTTTTGATGTTTTCGTAAAATTCTCTTTTTATTAACCGATACTCCCCCATGAAAACGCGAAAAATATGTTCACATTATCACAAACATCACGAACACAAAGAATCACAAACACGTATTCACAATGCAAATATTCCAACTCAAAAATAGAAACACGTAACTAAACACATATTTATAAGTAAAAGTAACAAAAAGAAACGACTATGTTACATCCTGAAGTAACAGATTTAATTTTTTAAATTCAACATGCCGAGCTTGGAGATAAAAAAATTTAAAACGTTTTTCATCCAAAGCTTTTGTAAAAATATCGGCAATTTGAAAATCGGTTTCAACAAAGTGTAATTCAATTATTCCTATTTTAATGTTATATGTCAAAAAATGATAGCGGATGTCAATATGTTTAGTACGAGAATGTTGAACCGGATTTGCAGAAATTGAGATTGCACTTATAAGCTTGTTTCCGAGAAAGTGAGCACCACCTGAAGTACTTTTCCTGTCTAAATTACATCCTCCATGATCCGCGTCACAATAAGAAATAAAATCAAAACTCGTATTCTTTGGATACCACAAACCCAAATCACTAGTACCTTTTAAGTATCGAAAAATTCTTTTTACAGCCAAAAAATGAGATACTTTTGGGTTTGATTGATATCAAGCACACATACAAGTAGCAAACATAATGTCCGGACGACTTGAGGTCAAATACATCAAAGAACCAATCATTCCTCGATATAACGTTACATTCTTTGATAGTCCCTTTGGATCATCATGTAAGTTTATTCGACGAGCCATTGGTGTAGACATTGGAGAACAATCGACCATTTCAAACTTTTTAAGCATATCAAAATATATTTTGATTGATTAATGAAAATCCCATCCGGTAATTATTTTACTTGTAATCGCAAAAGAACGACATTTCTCCCATCATGCTCATTTCAAAACGTTTAGACATTTACGCACAAAATAGTTTACATAAATGTTGACTTGTTGACCCGAAAATGATGTCATCGACATAGATTTGTACAAAAATTGCGTCTTGACCCTTTTTACGACTAAAAAGTGTAGTATCTATAGCAGCTCGAGTGAAACCTGCATCTAAGAGAAAATACGAAATTTTTTCATACCATACTCGAGGCGCTTGTTTCAAACCATACAAAGCCTTCTTTAGCTAGTAAACATCACCTGGTCGATGTGGATCAACAAATTCTTCCGTTTCTTCAACGTATACTTCTTCTTTGAGATCTCCATTAAGAAATGCGGTCTTGACATCCATTTGATAAACAATGAAATCCTTCGTTGCCGCATATGCAAGAAACATTCTAATCACCTCAATCCTAGCAACCGGAGAAAATGTGTCATCATAATTAATTCCTTCTTGTTGTAAATACCCCTTAGCCACTAGTCGCGATTTATTCCGTACCACAACACCATTTTCATCCTTTTTTGTTCTTGTGTATCCACTTGTGTCACACCCCGCTAAAGCGGAAAAACGAGGTGCGAAGAGCATGAATATCATTACACGAGTACTAATAAAATGCAATGGTTTCAAGTCATTTAATAAGAAATAAAAGTTTACAAGTTCGAAAAATAACCAAGTGTACCACAATTCATAGTAACAAATACATCATTAAACATTTTCATAAAAATTCCCAAAATAATAGACAATGAACATGGTCTCCTCCCGATTCATATCTCACGCAACTTTCCTGACCCGTCCACACTATGCACTTCAATGCTTACACTTGATTTCCTGAAACATGAGATAAAGTGTCAACTACATAAAGTAGTGAGTGAGTTACAGTTTTCTAGTCCTCGACAAAAAAAGGTTACGACAAGTATATATGTATAAAACATTTCTCAAAAGAATGAAGCGGAACGACGCTTAAAATATATATACTTATAAAAATTTTCACATGGCATCAAGGTGGAGCAACACCTTAAAAGAATGTACATAGGCAAGTAGAACAATACTTGTAAAAAGACTGGTTGCGGATCTAGCGCAAAAATAGGATGCGTAAATTAAAAGTACCTACTGATTGGAACTATTGTATCAATTTCTTGGCATAATATAACGTAAGTGTTCACACTAAACCGATTAATCCTGATCGTGAACAGCCCTGTCACACCCCGCTAAAGCCGAAACACAAGATGTGAAGAGCAATAGCATTCAAATACACAAGTTTATAATCAACCAGCATGTTATATTAATTAAAACATAACTTCAAAAGCTTACAAGTATTTAAAAACATCGTTTACATATCCGAATTAAAAAATAAGTGTTCATAGCCTAGCCACCCAAACCCTTTCCCATTCTTGAAGTCATCAGTCCAAAGCATTCAAGCAACGCCTCAAGCTTACTCGTTTCCTGAAAATACGAGTCAAGTGTTAACTACGGGAGGCGTAGTTAGTGAGCTACAAGTTTAAGTAAAAGCATACAAGTTTTCGACGCACATAAAAATGGCGTAAAGTATAACATTCAAATATTTATCGCACAAACATGCGTAAAGTATAGTATTCATGTTTGTAGGCATTGACCACATAGCGCGACTATGTGGAAATCCTAAGTATTGCCCAATGATCGTTGCTAAGCCTCAAGCCTACCCATTTAGTATTATGCACCATCGTTATTTGGCGTTGTGGTGACGGTCAATCTACCCTAATAGCGCTATCCATATCTACTAACGGTCCTTTCCAAAGGTATTAATAGCAACTAATGTCCTTGGTAGTATCGGGAATTTTAGTGGTATCTCACGTCCATGTTATACAACGTCCACAACATGACGATCGATGTTTTAGTCATTGGCAAAAATAGTGTTTGTATCCTCAGCATTGTTGGCAAAACCATCAACAATACCGACAAAAATAGTTTCGTAATAGCATTCAAGAATCAAGCGTTTTCGTTTGGTAATCAAGTATCAAAGCGTTTACGTTTAGTATTCAAGTATTAAAGCGTTTTCGTTAGCATTCAAAGTATGTTTCAGCTTAACATAAAGTTCAAGCCTAAGACTCGCATTTCACCCCAAAAAGTATTAAAAGCGTTTAAAAATGAGGGGTTTGTAACTCACTGTTTGCGAAGATCGTAGCGTGTTCGGAAAAGCTCGGAAAGTACTCGGAATCATCGGAATCCTATTTTATACAAATTTTTGGCGTAAGTAACATTATTTATTAGTTCATACGATCGTAATAATATGTTTACAAGTTAAATGAGTCACTTTATACCCAAGTTTTAGGTCATTACAGTTTCATCTATTTAGGTCATTACAGTTTCGCAATTTAGATGAAATAACAGATTTTTGTGACATGTCTGCACGTCGACCGCCTCGCGGTGAAGGTAGCGCGGCGCGGTCAGGAGTTTTCACCTCGACCGCCTCGCGGTGGAGGCACCAAAAATCGTTTTTGGGTGAAATTTGTTATCTTGAAGTTGGATTTCGACATGCAATGGCTAAAAATAGTAAAACCTTTTGTACTATCAATTTATATCAAGTTTTTAACCGTGAAAACTAAGATTTATGTAATGATTTAGAAAGACCCGTTTTGTATGTAAATGGGTTAAAAACTTCAAAATCATATTTTTAGGTGTTTGATCTTACATGCAACGAGTTTTATGAGTAATAACAGTAGATTAAAGAGTTTTTACCGGAATGAATTGCTTTGATGGTGATTTGTTGGAGATTAAGCTTCAAAATGTAGAAAATCGTTTATGTAACCCAAATAAATGAAAACTTCTTTCTTCGTTTGATTTTTAGAATGATTTTTATGGATTATGTATGGTGATTTTGCTCTGTTATTGGAAGTAATTTTAGGTAATCGATACACAAGCGAAACGATCCATCCTTCTTCTTTACGAATAAAATCGGCGCTCCCCATGGTGATGAGCTTGGTCGGATAAATCCTTTATCCAATAATTCCTGAACTTGGTTGGATAATTCCTGCATCTCAGTCGGAGCTAGTCGATATGGCGTCCTTGCCACCGGGGCCGTTCTAGGAATTACCTCGATTCTAAACTCTTCTTGCCTCTGTGGTGGTAGTCCAGGTAGTTCTTCAGGAAATATTTCCGGATAGTCTCTAACTATCGATACAGCCTTAAGGTCTGCGGCTTTTGCTTGTTTGTCTTTTACGTTTACTAACAACGCAAAGAAGCCCTTATTTAGGTATTTGCGCATTTTCATCACCGATATAAGTTTCGAAGTTTGGCCCGGCCTATCTCCTTGTACTATTAATTCATTACCATCTCCTAATGGCATCCGTATCGTCTTATCTAAGCAAAATATCTTCGCGTCTCGGATGGTCAACCAATCCATTCCTATTACTACGTCGAAGCTCCTAAGTTCGATAGGAATTAGATCTAATTCGAATGAGTGATCAGCTAAGGTTATTGTGCAATTCTTAATTACGTCACTAGCTTGGTATTCCTGCCCATTTGCGTATTCTACCATAAACTTTTCACTTAAGGGTTCGGTTTCTAATGAAATCAAAGGTTTAAATTCTAGGGATACAAAACTCCTATTCGCGCCTGAGTCAAACAGTACAGAGGCATAATAGTTGTTAAGGAGAAATGTACCTGCAATCACCCGGGGGTCGTGCCTCGCTTCTTCAGCACCAATCACAAAGGCTCGGCCACGACCTTGTCCCCCATCGTTTCCCATTTGATTGTTTTGATTCTGGTTTGGGTTTCGGGCAGGGTTTAATCTTGGACAAGCATTATGGTAGTGTTCCCTACTACCGCATTCATAGCATTCCCCCTGGCGAGGCCTCTCATTCTGTTGTGGCCTCCCTGCTTGTCGTGGTCCTTCATTTTGTTGCCTTCCAGCCTGTTGCGGTCCCGCATTCACTGCCTTACAATGTCGGGTCCAGTGTCCAAGGCGGTTGCAGTTGGTACACGACCGACAGTTCCCTTCATGATGATAACCGAACCTATCGCATTTTGGGGATTTTCCCTGATAGCCGGTATTTTCTGTCGCAGCCCCTCCATAATTTCACACCGTTTTAACCTTCTTGTTAAAACGTTCCCTCTTGTTTCCCGATGTGTCCTCAACCTTGCGCTTTCCCTTAGCATCCTCTGAACCTAGCTTCGACACTCCTCCATTCCTTATCCAGTCCTGGGTTAGGCGGTTAGCCAAACTCACAGCCTGCTGCATAGTAGCTGGCTCGGTAGCTGTCGCCATAGCCCTGATCTCAGGTGATAGCCCCCAAACATAGTGCTCAATTCGCTTGTCTTCGGGGGTCACTAGTTCAGGTACTAGATTTGCGAGTTCGTGAAATCGCTCAGTGTAGGAGTTAATGTCAGTTCCCACCATGGAATGATTCCAGAGTTCGTTTTTGGGCTTCTTCAAAATCTCCTTGGGACAGTACTCGATTACCAGCAGTTCCTTGAATCTTGCCCATGGCAAGTTATACCCAACGTCCGGACCTTGGACCTGAAGCTGGCTGTTCCACCAAGTTAGTGCTCGCCCCTGGAGCATGCAGGATGTGAATTCCACTTTCTTGTTTTCAACACACTGGCTTATTCTTAGCACAACTTCCATACTATCGATCCAGCGCGATAGTCCAATGGTGCCCTCAGTGCCGTGGAATTCCTTTGGCCTACAAGATATGAAGGTCTTGTAGCTACAACCTTGGTTGTTCCTTTGGTCGTTCCCTTGGTTGTTATTTCCCTGATTATTCCCTTGGTTGTTTTGTTGGTTGTTGTTTCCTCGATTGTTGTTTTGTTGGTTGTTGTTTCTCTGGTTGTTGTTTTGTTCATTGTTATTAATATCCCCACTTGGTCCTCCCTGGTGGATACCCGCGTTGATTCGGGCTATAAGGCCAGGTATTGCCTCGTTCAGTCGGGCATTGATCCTTTGGACGATGTGGTCATCGTTGAGATGAACCATTTTCCTACACAAGATAGAACTCGGGTTTAGGGTTTTGTTATTTTTCACTTCAGAATCGAATAATGATAAATAACAAGAACACAACAATTGTAATTATAATCCGGCCATTTTATATATCACTTATAAATTTGATGTTCTTACAGAATCCAACATCATCGACTATTGTCGTACATTATCAACCATATAAACTACTACGCTTACAACCATCCTTAAACTACAAGTTCTGCTTACAATCCAAAAGACATCCTCAATCACCCTATAAACTTTAAATACAACCAATACAACCATAAGGAATACTAGTACTAAGCAACTCAGCATCAAATTGCGTGTTGCTCGAACTGCCGAACTGCTTTGCATGCCATCGCCTTTGCGCGCAGCACCTCGATGTACAAACCCTGTATCTGATTGGAGTGATCTCGCACAACCTGTGTGTATCCGCGGAGGTCGACGGACATGTTACATAACGCATGAATTTCTTCGGGAGTCAGTCCGCGGATATGAGGTATTTGTGGTGTAGTTATCTGAGGTCTCGAGTGACGATTCGGTGAATGCCGAGCGCGGCGTGTTGGGAATTGTGAGCGTCTTTCATCGTCCCAACGGAGGAGAGGTAGGGTGGGTGGTAACGATTGCTGACTCCGAGAGCGTGATTGGGATTCGTGGGAGTGTTCGGTCTCGTTGTCAGACGTAGCTATCTCTTTCCCTCTCGACATACCCTAAATCGGTAACGAGTTAAATCGATGTACGACTTATGTTAGTGTTAGTAAAAAGCTGAGCATATAGAGTATCTTAAGTTTAGCATCTAGGTATGTGTGGCTTTGACTTCAAGAATTCCCGGGAAGGTTCGTTTAATGTTTACCAATCCCGTTCGGGCATAATTTAGTCCAAATTATTCGTAGGTGATCAGGCTCCGAATAATTGAAGTTAAACAATGCCTTCACGTTTTGGTTAAATAAAATCTTTTTTTTAGAAACTGGTTATAGTTTGATTTTTGAAAAATCGGTATTCACTATAACCTTGTGCTTTGATACCAAGTTTGTCACACCCCGCTAAAGCGGAAACACGGGATGTGAAGAGCAATAGCATTCGAATACACAAGTTTATAATCAACCACCATGTTATATTAATTAAAACATAACTTCAAAAGCTTACAAGTATTTAAAAACATCGTTTACATATCCGAATTACAAAATAAGTGTTCATAGCCAAGCCACCCGAACCCTTTCCCATTCTTGAAGTCATCAGTCCAAAGCATTCAAGCATCGCCTCAAGCTTACTCGTTTCCTGAAAATACGAGTCAAGTGTTAACTACGGGAGACGTAGTTAGTGAGCTACAAGTTTAAGTAAAAGCATACAAGTTTTCGACGCACATAAAAATGGCGTAAAGTATAGCATTCAAATAGTTATCGCACAAACATGCGTAAAATATAGTATTCGTGTTTGTAGGCATTGACCACATACCGCGACTATGTGGCAATCCTAAGTATTGCCCAATGATCGTTGCTAAGCCTCAAGCCTACCCATTTAGTATTATGCACCATCATTATTTGGCGTTGTGGTGAGGGTCAATCTACCCTAATAGCACTATCCATATCTACTAACGGTTCTTTCCAAAGGTATTAATAGCAACTAATGTCCTTGGTAGTATCGGGAATTTTAGTGGTATCTCACGTCCATGTTGTACAACGTCCGTAACATGACGATCGATGTTTTAGTCATTGGCAAAAATAGTGTTTGTATCCTCAGCATTGTTGGCAAAACCATCAACAATGACGACAAAAATAGTTTCGTAATAGCATTCAAGAATCAAGCGTTTTCGTTTGGTAATCAAGTATCAAAGCGTTTACGTTTAGTATTCAAGTATCAAAGCGTTTTCGTTGGCATTCAAAGTATGTTTCAGCTTAACATAAAGTTCAAGCCTAAGACTCGAATTTCACCCCAAAAAGTATTAAAACCGTTTAAAAAGGAGGGGTTTGTAACTCACTGTTTGCGAATATCGTAGCGTGTTCGGAAAAGCTCGGAAAGTACTCGGAATCACCAGAATCCTATTTTATACCAAGTTTTGGCGTAAGTAACATTATTTATTAGTTCATACGATCGTAATAATATGTTTACAAGTTAAATGAGTCACTTTATACCCAAGTTTTAGGTCATTACAATTTCATCTATTCAGGTTTTCAAATAACGAGCTCAAGGTCGCAATTTAGACGAAATAACAGATTTTTGTGACATGTCTGCACGTCGAACGCCTCGCGGTGGAGGCACCGCGACGCGGTCAAGAGACAGAACTTTTCCAAAAATCGTTTTTGGGTGAAATTTGTTATCTTGAAGTTGGATTTCGACATGCAATGGCTAAAAATAGTAAAACCTTTTGTAATATCAATTTATATCAAGTTTTTAACCGTGAAAACTAAGATTTATGTAATGATTTAGAAAGACCCGTTTTGTATGTAAATGGGTTAAAAACTTCAAAATCATATTTTTAGGTGTTTGATCTTACATGCAACGAGTTTTATGAGTAATAACAGTAGATTAAAGAATTTTTACCGGAATGAATTGCTTTGATGGTGATTTGTTGGAGATTAAGCTTCAAAATGTAGAAAATCGTTTATGTAACCCAAATAAATGAACACTTCTTTCTTCCTTTGATTTTTAGAACAATTTTTATGGACTATGTATGGTGATTTTGCTCTGTTATTGGCAGTAATTTTTGATGGTTTGAGAGAGTTTAGTTGAGAGTGTTAGGTCTCAATAAGATCTCAAACACTAGCTAATCAATCACAAATAAGTATTTAGACATTAATTATTATGAATCGATTGATTACTCAGTTTCTTAGATTATTATAGCGGAATTTATAATAACAAAGAATGATTATAACACACAGTTATATTTTGTAGAAAGGTGCAAGGTTTACAATGTTCAAGCTCACTATTTATACACAATAATAGTGAGCTTGATAAGGATAAATCCTAGAAAATCTTCTACAAAGATAGAAGATTTTATCTAACAGAATTACCTAAAGTTACGCCTTACGTTTTTCATTATGGAGCTGACTAGTCAGCTCCACAATGCCTTAGTTTATTCTAGTCACTCAGACTCAGAGTCACTCAGACTCAAGGTCACTCAGACTCAACGACTAAGACTTTAATAAACAGATTTATTAACTTGGGTTAAATCGTTGATTTTCCCAACAATCTCCCCCTATCTGTTTAGATTAAAGTCTTTTACAAATTATGCATCAATAATAAACACAAACTTAAACTGTTTTAAAAAAAATGTTTGTGAACAAAAAGACACAGAATACACATTACTTCCTCTTCTTGACAGATCTTTTCCTTTTCAAAGGCATCTCCCATGGCATAGGCTTGTTCACTTCTTTTGCCCATTTTATCCCCTCTGTTTTCCAAGCAAGCAGTTTTTCCATTTCAGCTTCGGATTTATGGAATAGCATTTGATACTCCTTCTTGATCAGATCCACCTTGTCCATCAACGTCCCCATCTCTTCAATTCTTCTAAGGTTATTAAATAACCAACTAATCAGCTTCATTCGGAAGGGGAGGCATTGGTCAGACTCACATTCGTTAAGCAGAGCAATGCAATGGTAGATTGAAGCCATATTCAGTCTGTCTTTGGCCTGGAAGCATTCCTCTCCCCCACAATCTACATAACACAAGCCCTCATGCTTGTCAGTCTTAACATACATCTTGTCTTGAAATGTGACATCTTTAGGAACAGGATGCATGTAACTTGTTTCCAGACCAAGAGATTTTGCTCCAGCTCTCACTCTATGGATAGTACAAAATGCCCTATAATCCTCATCAGATATTAGCTTCAACACATGAGCTACATTGACATTCGATACAGCTTCTCGTTTTACATCCATTCTGTGAGCAACATTAGTTATTCCTGAGCTCAGACTGGCAATCTCTTTCCATTCCTCTAACCCTAATGTTTGCAGTCTGTGTACTCCAACCCTAAAGGATCCCTCTTTATGATAACAGACTAGCATGAGGTCAGATCCTCCAGAATCTACACACTCCAAGTTTTGAATTTTATTCTTATGCTTCCTCAGTGTAAAAGTTTTCTCAATAAAGTCAAGTCTGGCTTCTTCTCTAAACACCTGTTTGGCCATTAATCTGTCAGCTTCTACCCTCATTTGTTCTTCTTCAACAGCCAAATCTTCTTCTTCCTTCATCTCAGCTTCAAGATCTTCAGCTGCTTTCATTGATTGATCTTGTGGATTTTCATCAAACTTCTCCATATACAGCCCTTTGACATACTCTTTGTATTGTTCAACAGTCATTCCAGAATTGTGAGCATACCTCTGAAGCTTAGCCAGTCTCTCAGCTTCATCTCTTCTTTTCTGTATTTCAATTTCTATCTCAGACTGTACATTTGGGGGCTCTTCCATATCAATCTCTTCATCAGTTTGTTGGTCAGTATCACTGTCAGCTCCAACTTTCCCTTTTCCCTTCTTATCCTCTTTCTCAGACTCACTGCTTGATAGATCACTGTAGTCAGTCTCATAAAATACTTCAGACTGACCAGTTTTCAAATTAAACCTTGTGGTCTTGTAATACTTCTTCTCCCCTTCATCCCTCTTTCTTTTCAAATTTTGCTGGGGAAGGTCAGACTCATCAGTTGGTATAACTGTTTTCTCCCCCTGAGTCTAAGCATCCCCTTGTGTACCCTCTACAACTTGTTTCCCCTTTCTCAGCATGCTGATCTCAGAAGTCAGCTTCAACACCATTCCCTTCAACTCCTTCATCTCCTCAGTAGTATGACATTTCAATGCTTGTAACTCAGTCTGCATTGCACCCAGCTTGACATCAAACTGAGTTGACATGTCCTTAATGGCTTGTAACAGCACAGGGACAGTCAAAGCAACCTCAGACTGAGGGAGAAGTGTAACAGTAGGATTTGAAACAGGTGGTACAGCTTCACTCCCTCCCTGTTGTTTAGGAGAATGATCCTTAGCCATAGAAAAGGAAGTCTGTACCTCACTCAGTTTAGGAGGTGAGGCATTGACGACTTGTGCATAAGAGTGTGAGAGATTTGATGGTACCTTTTCGTGAATTAGCACAGAGCTAGTGAAAATAGCCTTTGAAACTGGCTTTGAGACTGAAGGGGGTGGTCCCATACTTAGTACAGGGATATTCAGGAGGGGAATATCTTCTTCAATTGTTACCACATGTGTCAGTGTGGCAGCAGAAACGTGTGACTCCAAGTTGACTACGCTATATTGGCTTTGGGTAGTCTGGGTAGTCAGATTCACATCTTGCTCTAGCACAGGAAAAGTGAATTGATCTACAACACTTGAGGGGAGTTCAGAACTCTCGGCCTCATGGAATAGTGAATCTATTAGTGCTCGATTTATGGTGGGGCTTGATGTGAGTGCTTTTTGAAACGAACTTGGTGAGTTCGAGAGATTGGTCGCTTGATTTGCTAAGACATCAAGTTTGGGAGTGGACTGCTCAGACTGAGGGGGGATACCCTCAGACTGAGGAGGTGAAAGATTGAATTGCATACCTGCGTCAGCCACATCTTGCCCTACCCCACCCATTTCTACCTCAGCATCTGCTGCAGGGATATATCCCTCAATTTCCCCGTCAATTCTATCAGGTTGAACCTCTGAGTCTGAAGAGTCAGACTCAGTGAGTTCATGATCGATAAATGGATTGTCAATCCATTGAAGCATAACGGGGGTTAACCCTGCCTCATCCTCAGTAATGTGGATGTAAGTAAAGATTTTTGGAGTCAGTCTGGGGAGATCACATGCATAAAAGGTTTGTTCAAGCGGATCATATATTTCTTTTCCCATGGCTTCCTCAAAGCTGAGTGAAAGGACACGAATGAATGGAACATCATTCGGTCGTTTTGATTTCAGGGTAAGGGAGAGAATCTCATCGAAATAGAGTTGTGAGAAGTAGATTCTTCGACTCGTGACCATGGAATGAAACAGATGGGTATCAAATTCATTCATCTGATCCAAACTGCCCGATTTACCCCCCAAACACCTCGTGATCATGGAAAACAAGAATTTCCATTTGCCAGTAAAAAATTTGTATTGAATAACTCCTTGAATTTCAGGCTGACCAATTAGAGGGAAAGCCTCAGTTCGAGCTTGCTGCTTGGTCCGTCTGACCTGGAAACCTCCTTCACCTGCTTCACTAAGCGTAGGAAGCAGTAAAGCTGCACGAATGGTTTCTTCAGTGATGGTGATCGTATTTCTCCCATCATTATACGCTGCCAGGTGATGGCGGTCTTTTCATCGTTTACGGTGCAGGTATACCACCATTCACACAGTACCACGGTGGATACATTATGTTTCACAAAAGAAGGCTCCATAGAGAGGATGTGCCTTCATGTATTGAATCAGTTGCTCAAATCCCCTATTTTGGCGATTAGCGGGAATATCAGCAGTCGCCACCCTGTTGTTGTCCTTGATTTGGACCCTGTTTTGAAAATCTGCGCCTGGAATCATACGAGCTGTAACATGAAGAACCATATTTGCATTCTCCATTGATAAGAAGTAGATCTGAAGAGTTAGAAAAGATTACAATTAGGTTAAGATTTGAAATTGAGTTGAATATAAACTGAAGGAGCGAAATTTAAGTAACTAAGTTAGGAAACTATTTATTTAGTCCATGTAATTTAAAACTAATGACACTTATGACCCAGAGAAATTATATTACAAACAACTCAAACTAAAATAAAATAATAAAAAACTAAGAAACAAGAAGAGAAATCTATAAAAAAAAAAAAAAAAAAAAGAAAAAATAAAAGATGTTTACAAAAAAAAAAT